>CM061141.1:322013937-323213937 GCA_030789695.1 Scilla litardierei
ACATTGTCACCGTCACATTCACGCTGGTCAATCCGACTGTTTGGCTCCAATTATTTTTCTTTCGAGACTATATATTGACTCCGTGTTGTTGTGTCCTGAAGGTGCATGTATATAGTTAAGCATATGCACCTATTTGATACATTTAGCGGAATTTCAGTAAAATTGCACCAAAATAAAGAAGGTATCAATAGCTATGTTCCTGCAATATTGCTTACATGGTTACATTGTTGATGGCAAAATCAGCTCGGGTATTAGACACATTAAGTAGAATTCTAGTTTACAAAATAAGCTTATGTGTCAGCAACCTTCACTGCAAACAGCTCCTTTTGGTTAAAATAACCTATATCATACTCATACAGATGCTCATATGTATCCTGACTACAGACAACCACATTAACTTAGGGTGTGTTTGGCTGTTCGTAGTTGGATCTACCTGGGTATTCTATTTCTAACATGTACTACTGACTACTGCAGTTGAAAGAACACGTTGGTGTTTGGTGAGACTTGCTTTTTGCAAATACATACTATGTAAACTTGTGTTTGGTTTGGTGTAATTTATAAGAAGGGCATTTAACTACTTTTATTCGTTGGTGTATCAGGAAAGGAGTGAGATATAGACATTAAAATGATTTATTTCTCTCATTATGGTGTTCCAACAAGTTGGGGTCTTTTTTGCTTTTACAACAATGCGTAGTGTTGCAAAAACATGAAACCAATTACTAAATTTAACACACCCTTATATATATATATCTATATTACAATTGAGGGATGTTTTTGAATCTTTGTCCCATGTGGCAATGTCACATCGCCACGTGGGACAACCTTCTTAAACCCAAAACCTAAAAAACACAAAACTCCACCCAATCCCCAAAAACACACCCAAAATCAAACACCCAAAATCACACCCCCAAGCAAAAAAAACCAAAAACCACAAGACACTACACACACTCAAACCCACCATTCTCATTTTCACCCGTTTTTGCACTCATCGAAACACCTGTCTAAAAAAATTGAAACAAAAAAACACAGGGAATGTGCAATCAAAGAGGCGGGATGAGCATTTTAGGCGTCCGTTTCAATTAACCCCTCAAGCACAGATCCGAAGGCGCCCACTCCGAAGGCGCCAGCGCCGAACACGCCCGCGTCGAATTTATTGTTTCTCGCCGAAGGCGGCCGTGCCTCTAAATTTTTTTTACGCTAATTTGTTGTTCTTTTAAATTTTGGCTGCAGAAATATATTTTTTTGGGACAAAGATTTTGCGGGAAAATTTTTTGAATGCACCGTGCCTGCGGGCACGGGTTATGACTAATATATATATACACACACACACACACACACACTAGCAAATAACCCGTGCACACGTGCACGTGAACTGAAAAAACCGGTCGGAAAAAGGGGGAAGAAGAAAAGGTGTGAGTGTGTGTGGGGGGGAGGGGCGAGAGGCAAAAGTACAAAAATTGGGGTTGTATGTGCAAAATTCTCCACATCCTCTCTTATCCCTCAAAATCTCATATCTTATCCAATATCTCTTGTCCAATATCTCTTATCCAATTTCTCCTAACCAATATCTCTTATCCAATTTCTCTTGATAACATCCCTCTTTTCTCAAAAATCCATGGGAAAAAGTGCAAACAACGGAGATGTTGGGGGGCAAGGGCAAAACTTTTTTTAAAGAGTGGGGATCCCCACGTGGGCTTGGAGATTTTTATTTGTTTTTTGTCCTTTTCTGTGAGTGGGGGATACCTGTGGGAGAGGGTCCAAAATCTCATCTCTTATCCAATTTCTCTTGTCCAAATTCTGAGTTTTGGGTGGTTGTGTGTGGTGAACAATTCTCTCTTATCCCTCTTACCTAATTTCTCTTGTCCAAATTCTCTTGTCCAAATTCTCTTGTCCAATATCTCTTATTCAATTTCTCTTGATAACATCCCTCTTTTATAATATAGATATGTGTGTGTATATATATCTCTTATTCAATTTCTCTTGATAACATCCCTCTTTTATAATATATATATACACCCAAAAATATACCTAAGAACGTGCGCAGGCAGAATTACCTGCGCACGCCCCCTCTATTCGGGGTTTGTAAGTATTTTTTTAATTTTTTTTGCAGTAGGTAGATATACTTGTTATGTAGCTCCCCACAAAATTTCAGGTCAATCCAACACCGTTTGAGCCTCCGTTCATCGGTTTCAAAAACGTTGCGCAAAACTGTCCAGAATTTGTTGAAACCGATGAACAGTTTTGCGCAACGTTTTTGAAACCGATGAACGGAGGCTCAAACGGTGTTGGATTGACCTGAAATTTTGTTGGGAGCTACATAACAAGTATATCTACCTACTGCAAAAAACATTCAAACAAAAGTACTTACAAACCCCAAACAGAGGGGTTGTTCGCAGGTATTTCTGCCTGCGCACGTGCGCATGCACATTTCCCTCATATATATATATATATATATATATATATATATATATATATATATGATCGTCGTGTACTATCCTATGCATAAGAAACAACGCAATGTATTCAAGTATAGTTTCTGTCAACATACAAGCCTCTTTCCAATCAAATGGACCAGGACTCTATGCTTACATTGTCAAATTCTTTATTTAAGTCCTGCACTTAGTATTAATCTCCTACAAACAAAATTTCTTCAAGGCAAGATTTGTTAGAGGGCAAACCCCCTTTTGAATAAAATGCAGTAAGCCAAACGAGATGTTAAAGGAGAATGCATCCAATTTAGGCTAATATGACTATATCATAGCATACAGAGACTACATAGATGAAGAAGGTAAGTGATGCGGCGCGGGTTATGGATGGGGCGCGCGAGTGCAATGAGTCAAGGAGGCCGGTTCAAGTGTATCAAAGGGGGATGTGACTCTGGTCCACCACGGGCCCGGTGCCAAACTTGTAATTTCGTAACTAGGGGGGTCGTTTAGTAATTGAACAATTGGCTAATACCCCCCAAAACAAGGGCCGGCCGACCCTAGAAGGGTTATCGAAGAATTGATCTGAAGGTAATTTTATTTCCTAGAATCCTAGAGCAATTTTACCTTTAATCTACTATTGTTAGATTTGCTTTAGATTAATTATTTCTAGCATTTAATAGCATTTAATAGCATTTAGATTTGCTTTAGATTTCCCTTTAATCTCCTATTGTTTAATCTCCTATTGTTACAAAACCCTAGTTTTATTAGTCCAAATCCATAAAAATCCCACTTTTATCCCCACAAAAAGCCCTAGACGCATCAAATTGGTATCAAAGCACTAGATCCATGGCGAGCACTAGATCCATGGAGCGGATCAAAGCGTTGAAAGAGAAAATGGAAAAACTGAAGATCCAAATTAACGAGGGATTGAACGATGTCCGAAAAGAGGCCATGGAGAGCACCGCGCGGGTGACGGAGACTATTGAGGCGAATAGATCTCAGACGCTAAAAGAGATAGCGGCGATGATCGCTAACATCAATCCAAAAACGGATCCAAGCAAAAAGGAGCTGCCTTTGTCAACAAATAAAGGCAAAAATGTGATTTTTAGCGAAGGGGTTCCGGAAGAAGAGGGCTTATATCCGTACGACCAGCGAAATGCAGCAGATCCGGAGGATTGGGAGGCGTTTCTAGCCAACTCACCGCCGTGCGGCGGAGTTCCGACCATCGGTGCCCCCGCCCCCGACAGCCTTGGGAGGCCCCGCCAAACCCCCAGATGCACCTGGGGGCCGTCGAACCCCCAGGTGCACCTGGGGGCCCCGCCAAACCCCCAGGAGGGGCGGCAGGGGCCGCCGCCCCCTCCTGGGCCCCTGGTTAACTCCTGGGGCAGCGGCGGAGGGCCGCCGGCCCAAAACTAGGGTCAGCAGCCCCCTGGGGGTTCGCCCACCCCCGCAGTTCATTCCGAGGGCCACCCGAGCTTTTTGAGGGTCCGTCGACATTTCAGGGACCCCGACAGCCCATCCCGACCTCAACGGCGCCACATGGGGCCCAGTTCGGGGCCCGAACAGCTCATACGCATGGTGTTCAGCAGCATGGTACATGTTTTCAGCAGCATGGAGGGCGACAACAGCATCTTGGAGGCCTGGTGACCCATCTCCCACCTTTAGGGGGTGACAGGAGATTGAAGAGAGATACATGGCATACCTAGAGACCATCCGACAGATTACAGGTACCCAAATGGAGATGAGAGGGCGACTGGCAGTGGGATGGAGCAGACGGAGGAGCACAGGATCAGGCAGTGAGATACATTCCTGACAGACCACCGGTTTTTCAGCAGAGGCATCAGGATCAGCCGCAGGAGAGAGGAGGTTTCGCGGGAGAGAGTCGACTTAGGAAGTTAAAGATGCCCTTTTTTAGGCCGGGGACCCTGATAACTGGCTGTGCCGCGTGGAGAGGTATTTTGAGGTGTCTGCGGTACCAATAGAGAATTGACTACATGCGGTAAGAGTCTGCTTGGAGGGAGAGGCCTTGGGTTGGTACAAATGGACACATCAACAGCAGCCGTTCCGGACATGAGAGGAGTTCACTACTCTATTGGTGGAGCGATTTAGCACAGTACATTCTAGGGAAGTGTATGAGCGGTTATATTCACTGGAGCAGGATGGGAGCGTAGGGGAATACATCAAGAAGTTTGAGTCACTCTGCCACTGAGTTCGAGGAGTCTCGGGGGAATCTTTGGAGAGCTGCTTTATGAAGGGGCTGAAGCCAACTGTTAGATTCGGGCTGAGCCAGCTGCAGCCAGTAGGCCTACGAGGGATGATAACTTCAGCTAGGATGGTCGAGGACCATTAGGAGACTGAGAGGAGAGCCCGTGGGGCGTGAGGAAGCACCGCTTTGCGTGGACAGCCGCCAGTTGGAGGACAGAGAGCCGCTCCTACCCAGGGGGCCGCTCCTGCCCAGGGGATACAGTCATTGCCAGAGGCAACAGGGACATGAGACCAGAGCCACGGCCAGGGGGCAGGTACGGAGGATGACTGAGGCAGAGATTCGGGCGAAGCGGGCTAATGGACTGTTTTAAGTGTGATGAGAGATTTACTCTAGGACGCCGCTGTGGGGATCGGACTCTTCAGATACTAATAGTGAACGATGATGAGGATGACGATGTAGTAGTACTAGAGGCTGGAGAGGATGAGGAGGATGCTGAGCACCAGCACTTGGATTTGGCAGAGGTATCCCTCAATTTCGTAATGGGGTTTACACCGAACCACACCATGAAATTGAGGGGACAGGTGGGCGGCCAGGATGTGATCATATTGATAGACAATAGGGTCACCCACAATTTCATCTCCATCAGGTTGATGAGAGAGCAGAGGCTGCAGCTGAGCGACACGGGGATGTATGGAGTAGTGCTGGGCACAGGTCAAGTGACACACAGTAGTAGCGTTTGTCGAGGAGTGATCGTGACGATATAGAAGGTGCAGATTGTCACAGAGTTTCTTTCCTTGGAGTCAGGGAGCACTGATGTCATCCTGAAGATGAAGTGGCTGCAGACATTAGGAGAGACCAGGACGAATTGGAAAATGCTGAGGATGGAGTACCAGGAGGGAGGGAGAACAGTGGTCTTACACATGGGTGATTAGTGTCCCAGCCTCTGTCGTTCTTTAGTGTCCTATAAGGCCATGATACGAGCGATACACATGGCAGTGGGTAGATTTCTGGTCGAGCTACAGGTGGTGGCAGCAGTAGAGCAGAGGGAGGATCACACTCAGGCAGTGGCACCAAAGATGGAGCAGCTATTGAGCCAGTACAAGGATGTGTTTCAGACCCCACAGGGATTATCACCGCACCGAGACCACGAGTACGCCTTTGTCTTACGAGAGGGCGTGTCTCCCATCAGTGTGCGCCCCTACAGGTATCTCCATGTACAGAAGGACGAGATTGAGAGGTTAGTAGAGGACATACTACAAGCATGGGTGATTCAGCCGAGTACGAGTCCGTTCTCCAGCTCAGTTTTGTTAGTAAAGAAGAAGGATGACAGCTGGAGATTTTGTATAGACTACATGGCTTTGAATAAGTAAATTGTCCCTGATAAGTTTCCCAACGAGCTTCTTGACGAGCTCCACGGAACGTCATTTTTTTCTAAAATCAATCTCAAGTCACCAGATACGGATGAGGGCAGATGAGGACGGATGACGTGCCCAAGACGGCCTTTAGGACTCATGAGGGGCACTATGAGCTCCTCGTCATGCCGTTTGGCTTGACGGACGCTCCAGCAATATTCCAAGCATTGATGAATAAGGTGTTCCGGCCCTATCTACGGAGATTTGTCCTGGTACTCTTCAACGACATCTTGATATACAGTCACAGTGTGGAGGAGCATGTGGGAAATCTGCAGGCAGTGTTACATAAGTTGCAGGACCAGCAGGTGTGTGCAAATAAGAAGAAGTGCATGTTTAGTCAGCCACAGGTAGAGTATTTGGGGCATATCGTCTCAGTTGAAGGGATGACGACAGATCATGCCAAGATTGCAGCAATGTTAGAGTGTCAGTTACCTACCACACTACGAGGCCTACGAGGCTTCTTTGGCCTGACAGATTATTACAGAAAGTTCGTCCAGATGTACAGCTCGATAGCATGGCCGCTTACAGAGCAGCTAAAGGACGGCTTTCACTGGAGTGAGGAGGCCACCAGTGCATTTGAGGCCCTGAAGCAGGCAATGACGACCGTGTCGGTCTTAGCACTACCAGATTTCAACAGGCCCTTCGTGATAGGCACTAACGCTTCAGGACATGGGTTAAGGACGGTGCTGATGCAGGATCAGTGACCTATTGCAAATTTCAGCCAGACTCTGTCAGCACGAGCGAGGTTGAAATCAGTATATGAGCGGAAGTTGATGACGACCATGCTCTCCATCCAAAAATGACGGCCTTATTTGTTGGGGAGAAGGTTTATAGTGAGGACCAACCAGCGTAGTTTGAAGTATTTGTTGGAGCAGCGCATGGTCACAGAAGAACATCAGAAGTGACTCTCCAAGCTGGTCCATTACACTTACGAGATTCAGTACCGACCAGGCTTGCAGAACAAGGCGGCAGATGCTCTGTCCTGCAGAGAGGAGCCAGCAGAGATAGCAGCCATTTCTGTACCAGTACTCCTAGACTGGGAGCCGTTGAGCAGAGAGATTAAGACCGATTCGGGCTTAGCACAGATACGGGAGGCATTGCAGCAGGGTTCAGCGGAATTTCCGAGGTATACCATGAGGGGGCAGCGACTACTTTACCAGGGGAGACTGATGATTCCCAGGTGTTCAACACATATACCACTGATATTTCAGGAGTTCCACGACAGCTCCATCGGAGGGCATTCAGGGATACAGCAGACCTACAGAAGGATGTCTAGGGAGCTATACTAGCCTTGCATGAAGAAAAACATTGCTAAGATGATAGCCGAGTGTGATGTCTGCCCTGACACAAGTACATGGCAATGGCACCGGCAGGACTTCTACAACCATTGGCCCTTTCTGAGAGAGTTTGGAAGGATATCAGCATGGACTTCATTGAGGGGTTACCATGATCAGATGGCTATAATTCCATATTGGTGGTGGTGGATAGACTCAGCAAGTATGCACATTTCGTGCCGTTGAATCACCCATACAAGACCGTGACAGTAGCTACAGCCTTTAGCGGGAGGTGGTACGCCTGCATGGTTTCCTTACGTCCATAGTATCTGATCGCGATAAAGTATTCTTGAGCAGTTTTTGACGAGGGCCGTTCAAGGTTCAGGGGACCAAACTGAGGAGAAGCACAGCCTATCACGCACAGACAGACGGTCAGACACAGGTGGTGAATAGGAGTGTGGAGACCTACTTGAGGTGTTTTGCTTCAGACTCGCCGAAGCAGGGGGCCAGGTGGTTAGCATGATAGAATATTAGTACAACACCTAGTACCACTCGGCGGCGCAGAGTACTCCTTTTCGGATTTTGTACGGACGGGACCCACCACAGTTGATCCACTACAGTAGAGGTAACACTCTTGTGTCGCAGGTAGAGTAGCATCTTGGGAGGCGGGACAAGTACTCGAAGGAATTGAAGAAACACTTACTGCGGGCCCAGCAGATCATGAAAGCCAAGACGGATGAGCACCAGAGAGATGCACAGTTTGCCGTGGGAGACCGAGTTTACCTTAAGCTCCAGCCTTACAGACAGAAGACTTTGGCCCATCGGAGCAATGAGAAGCTGACGGCCCGCTACTATGGGCCATTCGAGATTACCGCTCAGATAGGGAAGGTGACGTACCGTCTGCAGTTACCCCCTACGTCCACCATTCACCCCGTTTTCCACGTTTCACAGTTGTGACGAGCCATTGAGAACCATACACTCTCACCTACCTTGCCGCCCACCTTGACAGATGACATGGAGGTTCTGCTTGAGCCTCAGGAGCTGACTGGTGTTAGACATGCCTCGGATGAAACACATGAAGTGCTGATCAGATGAAGAGGCATGTCGGAATATGATGCTACTTGGGAGCCCCATGCAGTGATACGAGACTAATATTCAGACCTCCACCTTGAGGACAAGGTGACAGTTTTGAGAGGGAGTAATGATGCGGCGCGGGTTATGGATGGGGCGCACGAGTCCAATGAGTCAAGGAGGCCGGTTCAAGTGTACCAAAGGAAGAGGCGAATCGGGTCCAACACGGGCCCAGTGCCAAACTTGTAATTTCGCAACTACGAGGGGGTTGTTTAGTAATTGAACAATTGGCTAATCCCCCTTAAACAAGGGCCGGCCGGCCCTAGGAGGATTATCAAAGACTTGATCTGAAGGTAATTTTATTTCCTAGAACCCTAGAGCAATTTTCCCTTTAATATCCTATTGTTAGATTTGCTTTAGATTAATTATTCTAGCATTTAATAGTAATTTCAGATTTCTTTATATCAAACCCCTATTTTTACTAGTCCAAAGTCATAAAAATCACACATTTATCCCCACAAAAAGCCCTAGACGCATCAGTAAGATCATACATAGTACTCACACTTGTCTTGACACAAATCCAGACAGTTAGGAGCACAAATTCTAACTTCCAAATCAAGGATGTTCTTTAGGTAACAACAGTTGCAAAACAACTAGTTCGTGGTAGTAACCAATCACAAATGATGCTATATCCTGGTTGAATGAAATAGAACACTATAGATGTGTTTGGCAAGTAATGTAGTTGATATATTATAATTTTCTAGGAACATGTTTAGTCGATGTAGATGTAGGAGAGAGCATTAGTTGTTTAGCAAGAGTGGTGTAGGTATGCTACTAACAAAATTGAATAAGAGAGTAAGGATGAAAGAAACTAATTCACCCTTCTGGAAGAATTATTCTATAAACGAATTGGCAGTCTTGAGAGGTGGTCTGGGTGGTTTTCTAGGAAACATTTGAGCTCATGATTACTAACAACACTTGTATCATGCATGGTTATTGAAGTTCAAGTTTGCAGCTGGAGTGTTGGGTTTTTGAGTAGTAGTAGGAGAGGGAGTTGGGGTCAAATCAGAAGTTGATCCGAAGCCAGCTCCAAAATGGGATTGGAGTTGAACACTTTGCCCCAGAAAACAGGGGGGCAAAGTGCATATATATCTTTCAAAAATGCCAAGATTGCCATCTCATCGTTATGCTATACTCATACACCCATTTTGTGTACGTGATTGACAATAGTGGGGTTTAGGGCCTAACCCATCCCAGCCCCTAATGCCAAATGCAGCCTCAGAACTTTTGGCTAGTTTGGCAATGGTTATCAAGTGTTAGCCTATGAATCTTGTCAGTTCTTGATACTAAACATGTCCTATAAGACATGGAGATTATACATTATTCGCCATGTCAGCATACTTACCAATGCCATATCGCCGAAATAAAGATATATGCACACACTAGCTGACACAATAAACTGCACGAACGTTCTAGATACAAACACACAAGCCCAACAGGAAAGATATTTAACTCAAAAATGCTAGATTTTATAAACGTTATTCAATTGAGCTTAGTCTACAACATAATCCTTCAAAAAAAGCATCGCATCATCATCCCCAACACAAAACACACATTTTTTTACCACTTAAGCATGAAACTAAATCAGAGACCATCAAATTGATTGGAAACCAAACAAATATCCACCTGGCTCGCAATCGTATTCGAGGCAAATCCGACAGGCGGCGGCAGATGAGGGATCGATCTCCTCATCCTTAATCTCGCTAGAACTCCCCTCTGATGAATCCAGCAGCTTCTTCCGCTCGAGGAGATGATCCGAATCATCCAACCGACCCGAATCCCTCGCCCCATCGCGATCCAACTCCGATTTCTCCATTCATACAACCCTAGCAACCCAAAACTAATTCCAACGAAACCAATCAAAACGACAAACTTCACAAAAACCTAACCTTAATTGCGGGATCAAATCAAGAGCTCGTACCTGAGAGATTTATCGCAGGAATCAAAGAAGAATGATCCGATTGTGAGTGTGAGAGAGAGAGAGACTATAGGGTTTCTATTGCTTCTCGAGGACGCGTTCGTCCTATGAAAACAAGGGGCGACAAATGGGAGATTTTTTTAAAAAAAATTGGTTTTACGAAAGAGACGATTGAGAACAGATAATTTCCCCCGCTCTAATCCAAGTCTAATCTGCTCCATTTGAGAGCGGCGGCGGGACCCATAGGGGAGGCGTAGGTCCCACATTGATGGTTGACGTGTAACCGATTCGGACTCGAATCGGATTCCTGTATCGGACCCCGAAACTGATAATGTTTACGAATTCGGACTACTGGGGTTCGGATTGAAATCCCTTTTTCCTTATCAAGCTCAGATCGGATGCCTGGTTGAACTAAACTCAAGCAAAAAATTAATGAAAATAGTTTCATTTTTACTACATGGAATTGATAAAATTTTTACTACGTCTTCTCATCAAATTGTAACACATTGTTTTCTACAACTTTATTGGCAAATTGAAATTTCTCCTAATAAATTTTATTTTGATAAGCGTCATTCCATGCTAATTATCATGTTATCACGGTTTTAAATTTGACAACTCATACTCAAATCTGATCCGATAAGAATCGGATTTAAAATACTAGATCCAAATCCAAAAAATACTAAACTGGTGAGTCAGACCCTTGGACACCTAATTGAGTTGGCCAGATGGTGTGACCCATGAACGTGTTTTTTGTGCTTCAAATTTCGTGTTTTGGGCCTGACACGACCGTGCTACCATTTTGGACCGTTAGCACGGCCGTGTCTTATTTACAGAGACTCATATTGCAGCATGGATGGCAGCACTGTCGTGTCACCAAAAACAGAGAGCCAGACTGCAACTCGGACGGCAGCACGACCGTGTCACCAAAAACAGAGAGTCCGACTGTAGCACGGACGGCATCACGGCCGTGTCACCTATAGTCGGCTTAAATATGAGATCTAGGTTAGGGTTTTGATCTAAAATATAATCTAATCGGACGGCTGAGATTCCACACGACCGATGGAGCTATTTAACCCACTCTTAGGGTTTATTTTAGAGAGTGTGCGTGTCGTCATCAAGTTTCTTCTAACTCGCGCGTCTTGGAGCTTTGGTGCATGAATTGGTGAGTGATCTTCTTGAGATTTCTTTGTGAAATTCACTGTAATCGTCTTCATGTTATCTCTGTTTTCGGGTTGAGGGATTTTGGGTGAGAGCTTTTGTTTTCTTTGCTTTTGGTCAGATTTGAGATCTCCATTGGGTTTTGTGAGAAGAGTTTGAACTCCACACTTAGAGTTATTGGTGCTTTCTTTTGATTGAAGAAGATTGATTCTCTCTGATCATATTAGTGGAAACAGTCATCGGAAAGCTGGACGTAGGTCGTCAGTGGGACGAACCAGGGTAAACACTGTGTCGCTTAATTTGTGCTTTCCTGCTTTTGTCACTTTTCGTATTACAGGTTTTTATTTGCTTGGATATTGTGCTATTGTGGTGTATCTCTGAAAGATTGTGGCGTAGCGATTGTTGGGTAGCTATCCACCTTTTGAAGGGATTGCTTCCGCTGTTTGTCTTCCGTTTGTAGGATTTTATCCCAACAGAACGAGCCTTCCATCGGAGGTTCTAAATTTGGGGTGCAGTCAAACTCCGGAAGCTTATTGTTTTGGTAAAAGCACATCATGCTCGATGGCTAATCTAAATGGGCTAGTTCAGAACAAAATTTATGGTGGTTAGATAAATGTCCGAATATGAGAAATTCGACCATCAACTTTTTGAGGAGATATGCACTTGTAAAAAGTCCCCATTCCACTGTTCTCTTAGTTGCCGTCATTTTTCAATTAAATCTTTGTATTCTAAAACCACAATGCATCAAAGATTTAGTAAAACCATATGGTTTTGCTCTTTGATCGTATAGTTGCAAATTAAGGGTTTTATTGTAATAGATCTCTTGGAGCATCCAGAATCCTGATCAAATAGAAAAACACTTTGGGTTTATTAGATTTTGAAAATAAATGGTACACATCATCTTTAAAAAAACATAAAATTGTTGTGAAGGGAAAAGTAGAGCACTATGTGTAAAGGGTTAGGAGCCCCCTTACCCTCATATATATAGCTTTCAATGAATGGGTGGATACCCAATGGGCCTCATGGGCCTATTCATAACACTTCCCATTATCTAACCAACATTGAATAAGAGGTGGATTCTTTAGGATCCGAGTTAGGATAACTGCCTTGTTAAATAAAGAACAGTTTATCCATAACTTCCCATGTTTTAGGGATGTGTCTAGGGGTGGATACTTCAGGATCCAAAGTCAACGAGGTTGCCTCGTCAGAACCTTGACTATGGAAAACCATGTGGGAAAAACCAATAGCCAAGGGAAAAGAGTACAACTCTGCGGTTGACTCCCCCTCATCTGACCAAGCTTCAGGCTTGCAGATTTCCTATAAATCTATACATCAGTCTCATATGTATATATACATTCATAGTTCTCTCATCCTGACCCAGTTTACATTTTCACACTCTCCTCATCCCAGTCCAATTTACAAGTTTCTCAAAGATACTAGTAGGCATGGATTTGGTAAGCAAATCCGCCAAGTTATTACATGATTGGATCTTCTGAACCTCAATCTGTTTTTGCTTCTGAAGGTCATGCGTCCAGAAGAACTTGGGAGAGATATGCTTCGTCTTGTCGCCTTTGATGTAGCCGTTCTGTAGCTGGGCTATACATGCTGCATTGTCTTCATGGAGTGGAGTAGGCTTAAGAACGCCGATCATCAGGCCGGTAGAGGTGAGGATGTGTTGGATAATAGAACGTAGCCAGAAGCTCTCTTTGCTTGCTTCGTGGATTGCTAGAAGTTCTGAATGTGTGGATGAGACAGTCGTCATAGTCTGCTTCACAGATCTCCAAGATATGGCAGTGCCGCCATAGGTGAACATGTATTCGGTCCGAGACTTCTCTATGTGAGGATCGGATCTGTAACCTGCATCCGCATAACCAACTAAACCAATTGTTGCCCCTTTCCTGTAGAATAGACCTAAGTCTATGGACACTTGGAGGTAGCGCAGAAGATGCTTAACTCAGGCCTAGTGCTGCTATGTAGGTGCAGCACTATATCTGTCTAGTAGGTTGACTGCAAATGCTATGTCAGGGCGAGTGCAGTTAGCCAAGTAAAGGAGTGCACCGATAGCACTTAGATAAGGCACTTCAGGGCCTACTACTTCCTCCCCCTCTTCCAGCAGCCGGAAGAGGTCTTTATGCACATCCAATGATCTAACGATCATTGGGGTACTGAGGGGGTGGCACTTATCCATTTGGAACTTTTTCAATAAGTTCGATGTATAAGTTGACTGATGTAACAGGATCCCATCGTTAAGATGCTCTATTTGAAGAACTAAACAGAATTTCGACTTTCTGAGGTCTTTCATCTCGACAGTTTCTGTCAGGCTTCTAGAAATCTCAGTGATCTCTCCAGGAGATCCGATGAGGTTCAAGTCGTCCACATAGACGGCTATAATGACGAATCTTTTTACCTTTGCTCTTATAAAGATGCAAGGGCAGACTGCGTCATTTGCAAATCATTGCTTTGCGAGTAATTCGCTCAGTCTATTATACCACATTCTTCCAGATTGTTTTAAACCATATAATGATCTTTGCAGTTTCACTGAGTAGATGTCACGTTGTCTCTAATTTTTAGTGCTGCAGGCAAAGAATAGCCGTCGGGCAATCTCATATTGTCACGGTCTAAATTGCCATATAGGTATGCAGTCACGACGTCCATAAGCTGTATATCCAGACCTTTTTGAGCTATTAAGCCAATAAGGAATCGAAAGGTGATCGCGTCCATGACTGGGGAGTATGTGGCATCAAAATACACCCCTGGACGTTGGGTAAAACCCAGCGCTATAAGTCTTACTTTGTAGCGAACGATCTCATTTTGTTCTTTTCTTTTTCTAACAAATACCCATTTATAACTCACAGGTTTTACACCGTTTGGTGTCTGGACAATAGGTCCGAAGACCTTGCGTTTTGTGAGTGAATCCAACTCCACTCCTATCGTCGCTTTCCAATTTGGCCAATCATCTCTGCTTTGACATTCTGTCAGAGAGTGTGGTTCAATATCATCATCGCAGTACGCGCCGTTGATGGCAATATTACACGCAAATGTGTCATCTATAATTGTGCTCTTTCTATCCCAATACTCCCCAGTTCGTACATAATGTATCGAAACTTCATTTTCTCCCAATTTTTCCTTTGTTTAAGAGTTTGGAAGAGATGGGGTAGCAGGGCTTATAGTAGCATCCTATGGTGGTATTGTTTTACCATTGCCAATGGTCCTACCCTTTCGAGGGACTTGGTCCTTGGATCCCGGTGGTCGTCCTCTCTTTTTAAGAGCTCCAACCATCTCTGCTGCAGGTGGATTATATCCATTTCGCAGTATGTCAATCCTAGCTGGAGTGTTAGCAGCAGGGACGCGTGATCTGACAATCTTCTGGTTGTCAGTAAATTTGTCCGGTAAGAGATGGACAGTGTTTTGGATATGGAGAATCTTCAGGACCTCCTCACACTGGCTTGTGGGCGGATCAAACTGACTTAGTGTCTTTGTATTCCAAGTGATACTCTCTAAAGCTTCAGGCTTCTTGGTTTGTAAGCATAGTTTTGGAAATGATATTTCATCAAATTCACAGTCTTCTAGACGTGCCTTAAAAACGTCTCTCGTAAGGGGTTCTAGGAATCTTATTATGGAGGGCGTGTCAAACCCAACATAAATCCCTAAACGACGTTGTGGACCCATCTTTGTCCTTTGTGGTGGTGCTATGTGGATGTATACTGCACAGCCAAATATTCTCAAGTGTGAGACAATTGGTGGAACTCCAAGTGCTAATTGCATAGGAGAAGATTACTGACCTCCAGAAGGTCTTAATTTTATTAAGGATGCAGCATGCAATATTGCATGACCCCATCATTCACTGGCAACTGGGATTGAAGTAATAATGGACAAGCAATCCATTGCATTCTCTTAATTAGAGATTCTGCTAACCCATTTTTGGGTGTGAACATGTGCTATAGGATGTTCGACTTCAATGCACTGTGCTTGGTAATAGTCTAGAAAGACTTGTGATGTATACTCCCCCGCATTATCCAGACGAAGTTTCTTTATCTGGTAGTCGGGGAAGTGGGCCGGCAACCTGATTATCTGAGCTAAAAGCTTAGACAGTGCTAAGTTACGGGTGGACAGTAGACACACATGTGACCACTTAGTAGATGCGTCTATCAGGACCAAAAAGTACCTGAAAGGACCACTTGATGGGTGTATAGGCCCACAAATGTCTCCATGGATTCTTTCCAGAAAGCTTGGAGACTCCAAGTCCACTTTAAGTGGAGAGGGTCTCGTAATTAGTTTACCATTGTAACAGGGTGGACATGGGAATTTACCTTTTTGAAGAATCTTTAGGTTCTTCAAATTTATACCCCCTGAGCTTTTTATGATGCGGTACATCATAACAGATCCAGAGTGTCCCAGTCTACTATGCCAGAGTTGGAATTCTGGTGTTTGAGGGCACCGTATGTGCTCCGTTAATAATGTTTCTAGAGAGTGAATACTTGTTTGGTAGAGTCCCGTGTGGAGTCCCTTGAAACGTTCCACAATGGTTTTTGTACCATTTGTAAGAGACGTTACGTACAAGTATTCTTTTTCATTATCATCGACCGTCTCTAAGTGATAACCGTTTAAACTGATATCTTTAAAGCTTAGGAGGTTTCGGATTAATTTAGGTGAGTATAACGCATCTCTAAGTTTAATGAGTGTGTGATTGTGGAGCAATATGATTGCTTTTCCTAATCCTTCTATTATATCAGCTGGTCCTGATATTGTTCTCAATGGACCAGAATAGCTACTAATGCTCGTAAAGTAGTCTATACTTTGAAGGATAGAGCGCGTTGATGCACTGTCCACTAGGAATATGGTTTCCATATCTATATAAAAAACATTCAAGCAATAAATAATACGAAAGGGGAAAATACTTTCATTTATATTAAAATGCTGAATAACGAGAATAGTTTGACATAAAGCAAGATACACTGCAGGAAAGGAAGATACATTACTAGAAAATAAAATGCAGATGGTGTTGAGTATTGATTCCCTGGATTGGTTTTGATGATGAGCAAACATAAATATCGTGAACTAACTCCTTTGTGAGCGCAGTTACGGAGATCGTCGCCAACTTACTTCGTACATCAAAAGCGACGTATCAAGACTTCTCAAAGCACGTGATCGTGTGCCTAAAGCTTCGTTGAAGCTCTAGGAGCATTATTGAAGTCAAGAGTTTCGGATTGAAGCTTTGAAGATGGTTCGTCAAGTTTATTTATATAGTCTTCTAGTTTCTTTCCGTAGAATGTTAAGTCTTGAGTAGGTCTTACATTATTAGAGCTAGGATTATCATAGAAGCCCATAGAAACTTTTCCGAAGCTTCGCGCTTCATTTGGCGGCTTCTAGTGCATCTTAGTTGGTTCAAGAAGAAGAACCTGTTGGATCTGGATCTAAGCCTAGAGGGGGGGAATAGGCTTATAAAAATTCTCGTGCAACCCACGAGAAATCACACGCAGTTATAGCACAATCAACCAGATGTAGAGTATAGAAAAACAGTCACAGCATGCACATGCGATATACCCTGGTTCGGTCGCACCCACGACCTACATCCAGCCCCAAAAGCAATACTAGATTATTAGAGTTAACTGGTACAACCTGTAGCTAGGGCACCAACCCTATACTCACCTGGCTCTCAGCACCTGCACTCACCAAAGTGCCCAAACAATAACAATACTAGTAAAGCCTCTCTCTCTTGGCTAGCCCCAACTAGCCAAGTCCCCAAACAAATAATAAATCGTTTTACAGAGATCACAAAACCAAATCACAAATAAAATAAGGTTCAGAGTTTAGAATTGCTCAATCGTGACGGTGTTGATGTCTCTGTCAATCAGCGCGAGGTCAGATAAATCTAACAAGTAGTAGTCCCCTTTGAAGTCCCCTTAATCAGTGCGTTGCGGCCTAGAGTAATGTCTGAAGCAAGTCACGGCGTTGCACAGATCTCTGATGCTAGCAGATCACAAACTCCTCCAATAATTGAAACTTGCAGCTCCCCAAAAAAAATTGTTGTTGTTAAGAAACTCAAGCTTGGGAGAAAAGAGATCAGCCCACTCTTTGAATCATGCGGCTCCCAACACAAACAAAACAAAAAAGAAAATAATGTGACACGTTTGCTTTTGGTTATCAAAATGGAAGTGTATTCTGTTTTTGGCCTTGGCTTCTCATTTTGCTTTTCAAAAGGGGTTTTTTTTAGTGCGGCTGTGCTGGGAGATTTGAGAATTTCGAAGGGGTTTTCAAAAAATGAGACTATCGGCTGCCTTTTTCTTTTCAAAGCAATGTGCTTTCTCAAAAATAAATGAAGACCCCTGTAAAAAAGAATTTGGCTGACCTGGGAATCTCTTTGTTTTTCTTTGATTGGAAGATGAACAAAAAAACCGAAAACAAAAGCTCCTGGGTTATTCTCGAAGAAAAAAAGACAACACTGCTCACCCTTTTTTAGGGTTCTTCAAATAATGATGCCCTCCACAAAAGAAAACTGCGGCTTGCCCTTCTCAAAGTTGCGGCTGGCAACTAGGTTATTTTTCTTTTTGGCCGGCCTTTTGAGTTGGGAGATCATTTATTTTCGGCCTGGGCTCTTGGTGTTTTATTAAGATGGGTTCTTGGACTTTTTGTGCGGCCTTTAAAGGATAGGAAGCTGTGGCTTGGTTTTCCAAGGAGAGATTAAGGAATTAATTCGGCCATGTGCGTAAGGGGATTTTTGGATCACAGGGCTTTGCTTAATAAGGCTAGAGTGACTCCTAGTAAATATAAGTCAGCACAAGCTAGGTTCTCCCCTTTCTCTATTGCACAATCGCCAAATCCTTCCGTGCATTAATCGCATGTTCGACGTTCCTGAAACACTTAACACACACGTTAAAACGTTCACACATGTTTGTTATCATCAAACACGAAGTTCATAGATCGTTGCTACCAACAATCTCCCCCTTTTGATGATGACAAACTAAGTATAAGATTTGAGCAATGAAATTCCAAATAGTGTGTGTGATAGTGGGGCAATAGTGGGTGACATGCAATGAGATGACATGCAATGAGATGACATGATGTGCGAACAATGATGTATAACGTATATCATGATGTGCGAACAATGATGTATAACGTATATCAATAAGCATGCTCCCCCTACTTTTGTGCTTCTCCAATATTCATGAATCCTCCCCCTTAATCAATCAATCATATATTCACGAGCATTACAAAGATAGTACCAAATGCCAAATACCAAATACCAAGCACACCAAATCTTCCCAAATTTTTCTCCCCCTTTGTTATCATCAAAAGTCATACCACGAAGTCAAAATCATATATTATGCAAAAAGAGAGTATTATTAACCATTACCAATAATTGCATGCATACACTCATAGAATAATCAAGGCAAAACCCAATGAAATTAAACAACGAAGACGTCAACACCAACGTGTAAAGTGCGATGATTAAAATTGAAGCACATAAGGAGAATCATTAAGAAAAACAACCAAAAGCAATCCACTTTTTCCAAATAACATTCTATCACCTAGGATTGATTTTTCCCACCTCAGTAAAAACTGAGTTCAAGGTACCGCACCCCAAAAACATAGCCTATAAGGACTCTTAGATGTGGGGGTGGTATTGCTTGACGAGTAAATACACCAACGCTAAAGTTACCCATAAAGCTTATGTTGGATACTCGTGGGTAATACCGTTGCCAAGGATTGTATCCATTTTTCATACGGAGCATGTATTTTCTTTTTTTTTCAATTTTTATACTTGTAGTAACATGTTTTTTAATGCTCAATTTTTATCCATAGCAAGGTATATCATATCCCTTAGATTTTCAGTTAAGTTTTCCTCCTACATTCACATTTCCAATTTCAAAAACGATATCTCCAAATGTGCAACAATAATAATATATGTGGAAGTGAAGTAGGTGGTGTAGAAATCAAGTTATTTTCAGTCATTGAACATGTCCTGAATATTTAGAGAGATGGACATGCGCATGTAGCAAAAGAAATAATACACCAATTTCTACATAGATATGAAAATCATTCATGAATACTTCTTTTGGATGAATCAAAGAGAAAGATACACATTGAAGCACCATTTTTGTTTCGTTTTTCGTTTTTTTTTGTTTTTTTTTGTTTTTCATTTTTCATTTTTTTTTCGTTTTTGAATGCATGAGATACTAAAGCAAACATGAGATGCAATCACACAAATAAAAAAATCATGCACACATAACAATGCAACTACTAGCACACAAACAAGAAAAAAAAATTCAAGCATACAAAAAGCATGGAGTCTCGTACTAAGTTTTATCAATAATACCAAGCTCAAGACGAAGACGACAGAAGCGAGCCTCAACCAAAGGTTTGGTGAATATGTCTGCAAGTTGAGATTCCGTAGGAACAAACTCCACAGACACATCCTCTTTAGTGAGGTGATCTCTAAGAAAATGGTGTCTTACGTCAATATGTTTAGTACGAGAGTGGTGGACGGGATTATTAGAAAGATCTATGGCACTCTTGCTATCACATCGAAGAGGAACTCTTTTAAGAGCTAGTCCGTAATCAGATAATGTTTGCATCATCCACAATACTTGAGCACAGCAACTGCCGAGGGCAATATACTCTGCTTCAGTAGTGGATATGGCAACGCTATTTTGCTTACGGCTAGACCATGAAACTAAAGAGTGTCCTAGCAAAAAACAAGTACCACTAGTGCTCTTTCTATCAGTTAAACTTCCCGCATAATCAGCATCAGAATAACCCACCAAATCAAAGTTACCACTAGAAGGATACCAAAGGCCTAAAGTAGGTGTACTGATTAGGTACCTAAAGATCCTTTTAATGGCTTTCAAATGAGATTCTTTTGGGTTTGATTGAAAGCGTGCACACAAACATACATCAAACATTATATCAGGCCTAGATGCAGTCAAGTACAATAAAGAACCAATCATACCTCGATATAGCTTTTGGTCCACTGCAACTCCTTGTTCATCCCTGTCCATTTTCGTGTTGGGGCACATCGGCGTTCCAATTCCTTTAGACTTCTCCATCCCAAACTTTTTCAGAAGTTCCTTGATGTATTTGGTTTGAGATAGAAAGATGCCTTCCTTTCCTTGTTTTACTTGGAACCCCAGGAAATATTTCAGCTCTCACACAAGGCTCATCTCAAACTGATCCTGCATGAATTTCTCAAACTTTTGACATAGAAGATCGTTAGTAGCACCATAAATAATGTCATCAACATACATTTGCACAATGAGAAATTCTTCAGATTCATGCATCAAGAATAGTGTATTGTCAGCACTCCCCTTTTTAAAATTATTTTCCAACAAATATGTGCTTAGACGGTCATACCAAGCTCGTGGAGCTTGCTTAAGACCATACAAAGCTTTTTCCAATTTATAAACATGGTTTGAAAAATTATGGCTTTCAAAACCTGGGGGTTGCTCAACAAATACCTCTTCTTTTAGGTAGCCATTAAGAAAAGCGCTTTTTACATCCATTTGTTTCAGTTTGAGCCCTTTATAACTTGCAAAAGCTAGCAAGATTCTAATGGACTCAAGCCTAGCAACTGGTGCAAAAGTCTCATCCACATCAATCCCTTCAATTTGATTATACCCTTTAGCTACCAACCTAGCCTTGTTTCTAATAACATTACCAGATTCATCATGCTTATTCTTAAACACCCATTTAGTACCAACTACAGGATAATCAGTGGGTCTAGGTACTAGTTTCCAGACATTATTCCTGACAGATTGATTTAATTCCTCTTGCATGGCCAAAACCCAACTTTCCTCTTCTAAAGCAATATCTATAGTCTTAGGCTCTATTACAGAAATAAAGTCACCATAAATACATATAGCGCAAAGATCTCTAAAAGAGGAACGTGTGCGAATACCTGCCGTAGGCTCACCTAAGATTAAGTCTGGTGGGTGGTTTGGAGTGAATCTCAACTCTCCTCTGGTAACTATTTCATCTTGTATTTCTGTCGAATCAGTTTCAGCTTCTTTCTGTATTTCAGGTTGCTCCTCATTAACTTTTGGAATGCCTTGTTGTTCTACATTTTCCTCTTCAATGTTCTGCCTGCAATCCAAAGAATTTATATCAGATTCATCAAACTTTACATTTATAGATTCAACAATTGCAAGTGTGCGTTTATTATAAATCCTGTATGCTCTGCTCCTTGCTGAATATCCTACGAACACTCCCTCATCTGATTTTGATTCAAAGGTGCCAAGCTGATCTGCAGTATTTAATATAAAGCACCTGCATCCAAAAACTCTAAAGTAAGAAACTTTCGGGGTGTTGCCATGCCATAGTTCATAAGATGTTTTATTTAGTATAGGTCTAAGCATAACTATGTTGCATACATGGCATGCCGTATTAATGGCCTCAGCCCAAAAAGACATAGGCAAGCTATATTCATTTAACATACTCCTAGCCATCTCTTTTAATGTGCGATTCTTTCTCTCGACCACCCCATTTTGTTGAGGTGTTCTAGGAGAAGAGAATTCATGTAAAATTCCTTTTTCAAAACAAAATTTTTCAAAAATAGCATTTTCAAACTCACCTCCGTGATCGCTTCTAATTTTTACAATGGAAGAATTTTTCTCATTAGAAACTTGTATGCAAAAGTTTTGAAAATGGTCAAATGAGTCTGATTTTTTGGCTAGGAAGTATACCCATGTATATCTAGAGAAGTCATCCACCAATACTAAACAATACTTTTTACCTCCTAGGCTAGCAATGTCTGTTGGACCAAATAAATCCATGTGCACTAATTCCAATATACGTGTGGTGGCAATTTCATTGATACTAGATAAAGTAGATCTAGTTTGCTTACCTCTGGTGCATGCCACACATAACTTACCATTCTCATATGTCTGATGCGGTAGTCCTCTTACCAAATTTTTGCTTTCGAGCTTCTTTATCAATCCCATGCTTGCATGTGCTAATCGTCTATGCCATAGTGTGGCCTCTTCTTCACCTACAAGCAAGCATTTAGAAACAGTTAGTTCTTCAATCATAAGAGTATACACATTATTCTTTCTATTTGCAGTAATAATAATGTCACCTGTGGATCTATCAATGATTCTACAAAGTTTTTCATCAAATTCAACTTTCATACCTTTGTCACACAGCTGACTAATAGAAATGAGGTTATGTTTCAACTTTTCAACCAATAGAACATCTGTAAGCCGAAAGGTGTCGTTACTTACAACACCTTTACCAATTACCTTGCATTTTCCATTGTCCCCTAAAGTAACACTTCCTCCTTCATGCTTTGTAAGGCTAAGGAACTTTTCTCTTTCACCTGTCATGTGTCTTGAGCAGCTAGAGTCTAAGTACCACTCACACTTTTGTTCCTTAGCCGTGCCATGTACCTGATCTAGTTCTCCCATCAGACAAAGAGAGGAATGTGCAACTTCCTCTTGAGATTCATCCTCGCTGTCCATATCCCATGTGAGCACCAAAGATTTTCCCTTTTGCTCCGCAGCGCTATTCTTTCCTTGAGGGCATTGTTTCATAAAATGTCCCTGCTTTTTACATTTAAAACATGTAACCGGATCAGTAGTATTCTGCTCAAAAGATTTATTATTAGAATTAAATTTAGAGCGATTAAACCTTTTCAGCATCTCTGATCTCACATTGCCCGTTCTGATATATTTCTTGAAGCTTCTCACCAAAAAGGCCTCCTCTTCATCTCCATCTTCATCCTCCTTAGCCTGAAGGGCTATTGCCTTTGAAGTCTTCAATTCATCTTTCTCTCTCAGTTCAATGCTCTGCAGCTCTAGCTCGTGTGACATCAGGTTCCCTATCAGATCCTCCACTTTCTTCTGCGATAAATCCCTTGCTTCCTGAATAGCTGTAATTTTAGGGCGGAAGGAGCTAGGCAGCGCTCTCAAGATCTTTCTGATTTGTTCTAGGCTTGAGTACGGCTTTCCAAGAGAAGTGGATTTGTAGACGATGTCTGTGAACCTCGCAAACATCTCTTTGATTGACTCTGATGGAAGCATGCGGAAGCTTTCATATTCAGTGCTGAGTAGCGCAAGTCTGGACTCCTTAACCTGTGATGTACCTTCATGAGTCACCTCCAGAGTATGCCAAATTTCCTGCGCAGTTTGACATTGAGATATACGGTTAAACTCAGCTTTATCTAAAGCACGGATCAATGCATTCATAGCTTTGTTATTCAATGAAAAACGCTTCTTATCAAAGTCATCCCACTTATCTTCTGGTTTTATCATTTCATTATTAGCAACATTAATAGTGGGAGGTTTATAGCCTTTTTCTACAATGCTCCATACATCATAATCAACAGCAGCTAAATAAATCCTCATCCTAGTTTTCCAATAGGCAAAGTCAACACCATTAAACTTGGGGGGACGAGAAATAGACTGACCCTCAGCAAAAGCAGAATCAGACATATTCATAGACATGATCAACTAGGCTAGATCCGCTAAACTGGCTTTGATATCACTTGTTGGATCTGGATCTAAGCCTAGAGGGGGGGTGAATAGGCTTATAAAAATTCTCGTGCAAACCACGAGAAATCACACGCAGTTATAGCACAATCAACCAGATGCAGAGTATAGAAAAACAGTCACAGCATGCACATGCGATATACACTGGTTCGGTCGCACCCACGACCTACATCCAGCCCCAAAAGCAATACTAGATTATTAGAGTTAACTGGTACAACCTGTAGCTAGGGCACCAACCCTATACTCACCTGGCTCTCAGCACCTGCACTCACCAAAGTGCCCAAACAATAACAATACTAGTAAAGCTCTCTCTCTTGGCTAGCCCCAACTAGCCAAGTCCCCAAACAAATAATAAATCGTTTTACAGAGATCACAAAACCAAATCACAAATAAAATAAGGTTCAGAGTTTAGAATTGCTCAATCGTGACGGTGTTGATGTCTCTGTCAATCAGCGCGAGGTCAGATAAATCTGACAAGTAGTAGTCCCCTTTGAAGTCCCCTTAATCAGTGCGTTGCGGCCTAGAGTAATGTCTGAAGCAAGTCACGGCGTTGCACAGATCTCTGATGCTAGCAGATCACAAACTCCTCCAATAATTGAAACTTGCAGCTCCCCAAAAAAATTGTTGCTGTTAAGAAACTCAAGCTTGGGAGAAAAGAGATCAGCCCACTCTTTGAATCATGCGGCTCCCAACACAAACAAAACAAAAAAGAAAATAATGTGACACGTTTGCTTTTGGTTATCAAAATGGAAGTGTATTCTGTTTTTGGCCTTGGCTTCTCATTTTGCTTTTCAAAAGGGGTTTTTTTAGTGCGGCTGTGTTGGGAGATTTGAGAATTTCGAAGGGGTTTTCAAAAAATGAGACTATCGGCTGCCTTTTTCTTTTCAAAGCAATGTGCTTTCTCAAAAATAAATGAAGACCCTTGTAAAAAAGAATTTGGCTGACCTGGGAATCTCTTTGTTTTTCTTTGATTGGAAGATGAACAAAAAAACCGAAAACAAAAGCTCCTGGGTTATTCTCGAAGAAAAAAAGACAACACTGCTCACCCTTTTTTTAGGGTTCTTCAAATAATGATGCCCTCCACAAAAGAAAACTGCGGCTTGCCCTTCTCAAAGTTGCGGCTGGCAACTAGGTTATTTTTCTTTTTGGCCGGCCTTTTGAGTTGGGAGATCATTTATTTTCGGCCTGGGCTCTTGGTGTTTTATTAAGATGGGTTCTTGGACTTTTTGTGCGGCCTTTAAAGGATAGGAAGCTGTGGCTTGGTTTTCCAAGGAGAGATTAAGGAATTAATTCGGCCATGTGCGTAAGGGGATTTTTGGATCACAGGGCTTTGCTTAATAAGGCTAGAGTGACTCCTAGTAAATATAAGTCAGCACAAGCTAGGTTCTCCCCTTTCTCTATTGCACAATCGCCAAATCCTTCCGTGCATTAATCGCATGTTCGACGTTCCTGAAACACTTAACACACACGTTAAAACGTTCACACATGTTTGTTATCATCAAACACGAATTTCATAGATCGTTGCTACCAACAGAACCAACCGACTAGATGGCAATCTAGTCGGTCGGCAATCCTTCGTGAACCGACTAGATCTCCTTACTCAACTCAGCTCATTCACTGTTGACCAATTAGTCGGTCCAAGAAGGTTCACCGACCGACTAGTTGTCAAACTAGTCGGTTAGGAATCCTTCTTAGACCGACTAGTTATGTCTTTCATTTCACAGCCTGAGCTACTGTTTATCATTAGTCGGTCAAAGAACAATCATCGACCGACTAGTTGAGAAACTAATCGGTTGGAATTTGTTCTTAGACCGACTAGTTCTCCTTGTAGACAGCCTATCATATTTCAACTCTTAGTCGGTCAAAGAACACTCACCGACCGACTAGTTGCCAAACTAGTCGGTTGGCAAGTCTTCTTAGACCGACTAGTTCTAGTTCTCCTGAACTATCTTTATTGGCTGTCATCCTCTTAGTCGGTTCATGTTGAATCACCGACCGACTAGTTGTGAATCTAGTCGGTCAGTGATCCTTCTTTGACCGACTAGACTGCTTCAGAATAGAGCCGTTGGAGCATTAATTGCTACGAATTTTGCTCTCTCTTTCCTCTAACCTATATATACTTGGAGAGGTTCTTTCCAAGTATTCAAGGCTGATATTTTAGAGGTTTAGAGAAATCAAAGAGGAGCCATTCAACTCTATTCCAAAGCTCTCTCTTCTCACAAGAATCTCTCCCCCAACTTCTTGAGCCCTAATTCCTCAAGAGAGATTCTCTCCATTGTGAGCCTCTCAAGCTAAGAGCTTGATCCAAGGTCACCAATCTCCTCCATAGGCTTCCATTGCTGGTCAACTTCTTGGAGCTAGGGTTTGGTGCCTTCTTCTCCTCCAAAATCCTCCTTGCCCTAATATTGTAAGTTTTACTCAAGGCATAGGATTTTGTTGGTAAGTATTTCATTGTTTCATTTACTTTGTTTTAAGTTGTTCTCTCGGTTGTGAGAGAAGGGTGTGATCCCGGGTTGTGGGAGTCACATGTCATTTGTGTATGATTTGGTCTTGTAGAGGTTTTTCTATAAGAATTTCATAGTGCAAAACTTGGCTTAGTGGTTTCTAACTCAAGTATCCGGAGGGGATCCGGGTGGTTGGGACGTAGGATCACCGGGAACAAGTCGGGGAGACTTGGGTGGATCCGAACCCGTTATATCGTATTGTTTGCGCTTGTTTAATTCTTATTGTTTGTAGTTATTCCGCATTGTTGTTTGTGTTTTGCACAATAATTAGGAATAATACTCTTGATTATTTTAAAGTACTATTCACCCCCCTCTAGTACTTGTGCAGTAGCTACGCAGGGCATTACATTTGGTATCAGAGCCAAGTTCATAGCTATGACAAACAACGACTACAGCGTCTTCAAGAATCGTGAAGGAGCTTCTTCGGTGATGGAAGGACACTCCTCAACTAGGCCTCCCTTCTTCAACGGTACCAATTATGGGTACTGGAAATACCGGATGAAAACGTTCCTCCGGAGCACTTCACTATGGAGAGCCACGATGACGGAGTATGTCGAACCCACCGAACAAGATTTCGCGAAGTAGACTACCGCGGAGGTCGCTGCGGAGGTAAACAATGCCAAGGCGATGAATGCCTTGCAATGTGCGTTGGAGCCCGAAGACTTCAACAAGATATGCACATGTAAGAGTGCATATCAAATATGGAACCAACTCCTCATCTTGCACGAAGGAACGAGTACGGTAAAAGACTCTAAACTCGTTGTTGCTAACAAAGAGTTCGAATTATTTCACATGGAACAGGGTGAAAGTATGAAGGAGTACTATGCTCGCTTCGTGGACATATCCAACGAATTGGAAGCTCTTGGGAAGAACTATACCCAAAAGGAGAAAGTCGCGAAGATTATTGACGGACTTCCTTCTTGTTGGGAAAAGCGTAACTTCGCCATCGAGGAAGGTAACGATATGAATAAGTATACTGTCATACAACTAATGGGTACCTTGTTGTCTTATGAGGTACGCTATGATAGTAAGATCAAGATGCAGGAAAAGATGAAGTCTTACTTGGAGCAAGACGTGCCAAAGAAAAAGACGATTGCATTCAAGGCCGCTCCATATACATCTACCGATGATGAAGAACCGGAAGACGAGTTGGACATAGAAGCTTTGGCCGATTTGGCAAAGAAGTTCGACCGATTCTTCCGAAAAGGTAAGTTTAGGAATAATTCTAATGTTAGTTCGACTAATGCCTCCGCTCCTGTATGTTATAAATGCAATAAGCCAAGACACATCAAGCCGGATTGTCCTCTCAACAAACACAAGGAGAAGTGGAAGGCATCCAAGTACGACAAGTCGAGAAAGTACAAGAAGGGGTACAAGAAAGGGCTTGTCGGCTCATTCACCGACTCCTTAAGTGGAGAGCCGGATGATGAACAAGTGGAGAAAGCGAACATGTGCTTCATGGCTAGAGAGGAACATGATCAAGATTCCTCCTCCGATGAAAGCGAGGATGAAAGCGAGGACGAAGGTGATGCGGTAACTATGGATGAACTTAAATTAGCTAACGAACAACTTTGGTCTAAGTTTTCTAAATTGGCTAATAGATATATTAAGACTAAAAATGAGCTAACTAGTTTTCAAACCTCATCTAAGCCCATCATCATCAATAACGACACCATTGTTGAAGATTTGAGAAATGAGATTGAAAATCTCAAATCTCAACTCGAGCATGTTCATATTGAGGAATCGGATGAACGCGAGATGGCGGATTTGATTTCTCGAAACTCAAACTTTAGTATTGAGAATGAGAATCTCAAATCTCATGTTTGTGTACTCACATCGCAAGTGTCCACTTTGGATGCTTCTATGCATTCTCTCACTGAGAAGTATGAGTACACATTAGGCCGAATTATTAAATTCAATAAAGGTAAGTGCCATTTGGATAATATCCTAAATGACTTACTTCCGGCCAATCATCACATTGGCTTGGGGTGTAAGATGAGAGACTCATCCAAATCGGTCACGACCTTTGTTAGGCCATCTTCCAAAGCCTCAACTAGTGGGAGTAAACACTCTGTGGGTAGTTCTTCTACCAATGGTGCTTCCATTAGGTACACACCCCCATTTGGAAAGAAACCCACTTTGGGTGGACCTCCAAAGAAGGGTCATGCCTTTATGTACACCAATATCATGCCACGTAGGAACACTCATCCTACTCCACATGTTCACATATATGATGATTTTTATGCTCTACATCCACGAGCACGTGCACACCATGTGAGACACACTCATGCACGTGTTCCTCCACATGCATATGTTCATCCACATTATCATATGAACAATTATCATCATGCACCATTTCATCATGTGCCATATGCTTATCCACGTCATGCATATCCTAGGCCACTTCCTCATAGGCCACGTGCATCACATAGAAATCAACAACATGTGCATGCTCTCAATAGGACTAGGACTCCCAAGACATTTACTATTTGGGGCCCGAAGGACACAAGCATGCATGAAAAACAAGCGTATATTAATTCGTATTTCATGAATGTTGTGCACAATGATGATTTTGTTGGGAAGTCTAAGTCCAATTAGACTTGGCTTCCAAATGTCTAATCTCTTAGGACCCAATGACCTTGGGTACCATGGAAGGATATTTTTATCTTCAGGTATTCAAGAATAAGAGAAGGAGCAACAAATCAAATTTAGCTCCATATTAAGTTTTCTAGGTTCAATCCACCATGGGATACCAACCCTACCAACTCCTTGATTTGCAAAGACTTTCATTCAAATGGAGTTGATGGTGCTTTAGTGGTGCACCAAGGTAGGGGGAGCTTAATGTTGTAAGTGTATTCTTACTTTTGGTATCCTTGTATGTTGAATGTATGTATATGTCTCTTTATGTTTTAGACTATCTCATGCATATCTTGATGCTAGTTTTGAGCTTATGATTTTGTACTTATCTTTCTCATGCTCAAGGCATTCCATGCTTTTTATTGACTCATTTAGTGAGTATCTCTTTTGGAATGCATGCTAGTACTAGAATTGTGTATGCCATAAGTTGTATGAAGTTTCTATCTCTATTTTGGCATAACAATTGTGTATGATGTGTACACCATGTTGCATGTTATTGATTGCATATTTTTTAATCACCTTGTCACCTCACATCGCACACTTCACGTAGATTTGTGATCCTTTTCGATCGATGTTGTGACCCTTGGTGTTGTATGTTGTGTGCATCATTTTCTTGTGCACATTGGATTTTTGTCTCTGATATTGACTTCATCGCTCGACGATTATTTTGGTTAAATAGATTTACTTTTATGAAAACATAGAATTGTTTTTCATCCACTAAATTAACCAAGAATGTTGATATTGGAGAGTATATTCCATAACTCAATATGTGAAATTGATTTGAGTTTTGATGATTTCGATTTTTGACTATGGTCTCTTGGCACGCTTTGATTTTCTTCGGTATTTTACTTTGGTGTCATTTGGACCGTGGTCGTATTCTTAGACTCTCGTGCTTTTATTTTAAGCCATTGTGTCGTTGATCTCCTCCCGCTCTTTTTGCTAATGCCAAAGGGGGAGAGAATTAATAATGACGATGTGCTAATGATAATTCAAAGCATTTTACCGTGAATCTAATTTGATATGTTAGATTCAGGGGGGTCAAGATATAAAAATGGATTTAGATCCTAAATTTCATTACTTGAGTTCACATTTTATACTTTCCTCGTCTGCTTGATGCGTATGATTATTATTGATTGCGGAACTAAGTCATCAATGCAGGGGGAGTAAGTAAAATTCATTTGAATCATTATTATTGATTATTATTTATGTTGGTTTTTCATCACCAAAAGGGGGAGAATGTTGAGTATTGATTCCCCGGATTTGGTTTTGATGATGAGCAAACATAAATATCGTGAACTAACTCCTTTGTGAGCGCAGTTACAGAGCTCGTCGCCAAATTACTTCGTACATCAAAAGCGACTTCTCAAGACTTCTCAAAGCGCGTGATCGTGTGCCTGAAGCTTCGTTGAAGCTCTAGGAGCATTATTGAAGTCAAGAGTTTCGGATTGAAGCTTTGAAGACGGTTCGTCAAGTTTATTTATATAGTCTTCTAGTTTCTTTCCGACGAATGTTAAGCCTTGAGTATGTCTTACATTATTAGAGCTAGGATTATCATAGAAGCTCATAGAAACTTTCCCGAAGCTTCGCGCTTCATTTGGCGGCTTCTAGTGCATCTTAGTTGGTTCAAGAAGAAGAACCAACCGACTAGATGGCAATCTAGTCGGTCGGTAATCCTTCGTGAACCGACTAGATCTCCTTGCTTAACTCAGCTCATTCACTGTTGACCAATTAGTCGGTCCAAGAAGGTTCACCGACCGACTAGTTGTCAAACTAGTCGGTTAGGAATCCTTCTTAGACCGACTAGTTATGTCTTTCATTTCACAGCCTGAGCTACTGTTTATCATTAGTCGGTCAAAGAATAATCATCGACCGACTAGTTGAGAAACTAATCGGTTGGAATTTGTTCTTAGACCGACTAGTTCTCCTTGTAGACAGCCTATCATATTTCAACTCTTAGTCGGTCAAAGAACACTCACCGACCGACTAGTTGCCAAACTAGTCGGTTGGCAAGTCTTCTTAGACCGACTAGTTCTAGTTCTCCTGAACTATCTTTATTGGCTGTCATCCTCTTAGTCGGTTCATGTTGAATCACCGACCGACTAGTTGTGAATCTAGTCGGTCAGTGATCCTTCTTTGACCGTCTAGACTGCTTCAGAATAGAGCCGTTGGAGCATTAATTGCTACGAATTTTGCTCTCTCTTTCCTCTAACCTATATATACTTGGAGAGGTTCTTTCCTAGTACTCGAGGCTGATATTTTAGAGGTTTAGAGAAATCAAAGAGGAGCCATTCAACTCTATTCCAAAGCTCTCTCTTCTCACAAGAATCTCTCCCTCAACTTCTTGAGCCCTAATTCCTCAAGAGAGATTCTCTCCATTGTGAGCCTCTCAAGCTAAGAGCTTGATCCAAGGTCACCAATCTCCTCCCTAGGCTTCCATTGCTGGTCAACTTCTTGGAGCTAGGGTTTGGTGCCTTCTTCTCCTCCAAAATCCTCCTTGCCCTAATATTGTAAGTTTTACTCAAGGCATAGGATTTTGTTGGTATCATTTACTTTGTTTTAAGTTGTTCTCTCGGTTGTGAGAGAAGGGTGTGACCCCGAGTTGTGGGAGTCACATGTCATTTGTGTATGATTTGGTCTTGTAGAGGGTTTTCTACAAGAATTTCATAGTGCAAAACTTGGGTTAGTGGTTTCTAACTCAAGTATCCGGAGGGGATCCGGGTGGTTGGGACGTAGGATCACCGGGAACAAGTCGGGGAGACTTGGGTGGATCCGACCCCGTTATATCGTATTGTTTGCGCTTGTTTAATTCTTGTTGTTTGTAGTTATTCCGCATTGTTGTTTGTGTTTTGCACAATAATTAGGAATAACGCTCTTGATTATTTTAAAGAACTATTCACCTCCCCTCTAGTACTTGTGCAGTAGCTACGCAGGGCATTACAGATGGTCCTTGACTAAAGAGTGTCATTTTCCATGAAATCTTCTGGATTCCATGTAGTTTCTGGTAACGCTGCCCCAACTATCAGGTTTGTCTCGGCGTGTGGCTTGAGACTTGCCTGGTAGAGATCATGTAGATGTTTAAGAGTGCGGCAGATTCTGGACCAGTGGCCAGTCATTCCACTTTAGAACATTTATCCTCCAAGTCTTTCTTGGGGGGAACCACCTTTGTTGGGCGTACACTTTTGCTTCTTTGCCACAAACTTTTGGTTCTGGGGAGGAGCCTGAGGAGTAGCATTTTCCAGCTGCTTTTGTTTTTTCCATTTCTGGAACTTTGCCTTCTTATCCATCTTCTTCTTCTGGGAAGATTAGAAATGTGCTTCTACTGGAGGTGGAGGTGGAGCGGAGCCAGGAGGGCGCAGGTTGTGAGTGGTAACCAACAAATCTCTATTCTGTTCAGCCATTAGGAGTCATGAGAGCAGATCAGAGTACTTAATGAACTTTCTCTCACAGTACTGTTGCATGAGGATCATGTCCTTCTCATAAAAAGACGTAAACGTCTTCTCTAGCAACATTTTCTCAGACACATTCTCACCACACAACTTCAGGCATGAGATGATTCAGAATAGTGCTGAGTTGTACTCCGCTACGGTTTTGTAATCCTGTATGCAGAGGTGAGTCCACTCGTACTGTGCACGAGGGAGTATGACATCCCCTTGATGTCTGTACCTCTCCTTAAGTGTGTCCCACAGTTCATAAGGATCCTCTACAATAAGGTACTCATCCTTCAGGGTCGGGTCTAAGTGTTTCCTGATATAAATAATGGCTTTCGCCTTAAGTATATCGAAAACTTCTTCTGTATTAGGGGCTTCTTTAGAAGCATCCTTTTCAGCTGCGGCAGTACTTGTTATTGCCTTTTTGTGGGTGTTAGACTGAACCCATGAGCGCGCAGGTGGAACTTCAGGTCCAACTGCCAACTCAAGTAGTTCGACCCAACGGCCTTCAGGACCGAAAAATCGACATTCGCAAGTCTGGCCATTTAAGCAATCTAGCAACATAAACAAAAGATAGCTTGAATTATTTAACTATTTAAAGTAAACATCCACACATGCAATCTTGCAACATTTTAAATAGCATGAATTATTTTAAAGTAAACATCCATGCATGCGATCTTACAACATTTAGATAGCATGAATTATTTTAAAGTAAACGTCCACGCATGTAATCTTGCAACATTTAGATAGCATGAATTATTTAACTATTTAAAGTAAAACATCCACGCATTTAATGTATATGTAAGAAAAATAGTTTAGAGCTATGGGGATCAGCCAGCCGATACTAAAAAAAATAAAAGTCCAAGAAGTTACATCCCATAAAAAGTGCATAAAATTAAAGACAACTCGGGAACTTTTGAGGAAAAGCCCCTTTTCATTAAGCTAGCGCCTTCATCTCGATGGGGTGGTTCTTCAGCTTGACTTTTTACATGTATAACCTCACTTACAAATTTCTCTCAAAAAGAAAAAATTGCATAAAAGTAAAAGTATCGGCAACTGGCTGATCCCTAAAAACATAGCCTAAATTCACAGCCACGTAGATATTATATGGTATACAACCACGCAGACATTATATGTCACGGGTATATGAAAGATTAATAAATAATCTGGAAATAAAGTGGCGTGCTAAAAATGATTTTAAAAACTTTTAATCCCGATCCATTTCATTTATATTTATCTTTCCGCTTAACCCTATCAAAAAATTAAAATTTCTTTAATTATTGGGCTTTTGAGGCCAAAATAAAAAAAAGAAAAATTATGTGTAAGTCGGTTAATTTCCAGGCCTTTTGGGCCATGAAAACAACCCAATAGGGTTAATTGGGCCTCCCCGAAAAAAATAGCCAGTTAGTGCTAGGGTTTCGAAAAACCCTAGGGGGCCCACGGCGGCTGGTCTCGCCAAGAGGGCGTGGCTGGCCATGCCGTTTTGGGCATGGCCTGGCCGTGCACGAAGGCACGACCATGGATTATAAAAAATTGATTTTTAGATAAAAAATCGATTTTTACTGTTTTTTAGACATTCAGATCTAAATAAAAAGAGTGATGATAGTTGCACCGCAACACTTTCTGATTTCACCGCACTTCTAAACGAACCGCATCAAAATCGTGTTATTTATTAATTCACCGTTATTTGTTTCATTTTTACCCTTTATGTAAACTTGAATTCACCTCTCTCTATACTTCATTTTTTTGTTAATTTCACCGCAAAGCATCATCCTACTCCCTTCATTTTTTGAAGCTGTGGTTAATGGAGCCGTCGGAACCTGAGCAGGTCATGTTACTGGCAATCATACCTGCAAGGTGGTTGGCAAGGCTGCCCATGGGATAATAATCGCATAAAAATGTTTGGTTCTCTTGGAATACCTCATAGGGACCAAGTGCTCGCACTGCCATCATAGGGCGGCCACCCTCTCCACCCTCTTCCCAAACTCCGTTGCCCTACGGACAGCCACCTTCCTGAACCTCTTGGTGATAACCGTTAATCCATCTAGAAGCACGACCTTCTCGATTAAGCCAAAGCTACTCTTGCCAATCACTTGCACGACGAACGCATCACTGCTCATGCCAAGCAAAGCACTTGCTTCCGCTTCCACCACTGTTAAATATGTTACTTTCAATATTTCATGGTTTTTTCAACCAGTTAATTCTAAATCATTTCTCTAAATTCATCTCTCTCCAATCGTGGTAATCAAGCGGGCGACCAAACCGCGTGGTGATCCGGATCAGAGTGTGGCATCAAACAAATGGTCTCCATTGATCAAAATCATAGTGGGATGGCGAAGTTTGTAAATAACTAACAATTTAAGAGTAATAATTAAAAACTAATTAAGGATAAATTGGTAATTTCTTAAAAATTAACATTTGCGGTAAATTTAGAAGAATATGCGGTGCATCTAACAACACTCAAATAAAAATTCGATTTTTACTGTGTTCGTGATCTAAAACATGCATAAACAAGTTTTAGATCTAATAATTTGATGATTTATCTCTAGATTCGACGAATGGATCTAAACGACGGTTGATGAAGGATGCCATTTACGCTCCCCGTTGAGAAGAATATGATCTTCTTAAAACTGAGCGTTGGATGAAATCCCTCCTTGAGCGTTGTCGGCTTTTCCTACTAGCGTGATCGTGCTGATAACGTGTTGTGAAGGGAAAAGTAGAGTAATAGGTGTAAGTGGTTAGGAGCCCCCCCACCCTCATATATATAGCTTTCAATGAATGTGTGGATACCCAATGGGCCTCATGGGCCTATTCATAACAAAAATAAAGTTTTTTAACAAGTGCATAGGAAAAAAATGCCTCCTCCTTCCGCTAACGTCCCAATTTCTATTGCATGTGTTTGATAATTTGTTTAAAATGGGCATGTTTCTTTGCTTGAGAGGGGAATTTGGATTCTTGAGGAGTTGTGGAATCTTGGATTGAGAAAAGTAAACCTTTTTGTTTCCCTGTGCTTGAAAGTGGTGTGGAAAGTGAGTGTGAGAGTTTTTTGTGGGGCCTACTAAACTTTCTAGTGTTTCTTTGTGTTTGAATATTTTATGAGAATGTTTCATGTGGAGCCCAATCGTTTGAAATAATAAATTACTTGTAAGTATCGTAATTTAATTAATTTAAATTATTTTTAAGTTAAGTGAAAATTTTAATTATTATTTTATTAATGGAAATTATAAATATAAGTAGAAAATATAAGTTATTATTTTTAATTAAAACTAAAGTATTTAATTAAAACTAAACTAATTAATTAACCGGTTTAATTAATTAAACCGATTAATTAACACGGCATGTGAGAAGCGAACATTGCCCACGTGATTACTGTTTACTCCTCACCGAATGGGACAAATTTTGGACGCACCCTAATAAGACAAATTTTGGACTGGTTTACTGTTGCAAAGCGAAAAAATTTAAATGAAAGCAAAAGGCGCGCTGCGATTCGCGGGGAGGAAGAGATACAATAAAATTTTGAGATTCTCGAGCGTAATCCGTGGATTTTCTGGGATTACGCTCCTGAGAATTTAGCTGCCAACGCAGAGCCACGTCGGATCCACCGATGCATTTTTTTCGATGGAAAATTGTGGACAAAAGAAACACACGCAGCAGAATCTTTGGTTGAGAATGGTAAATAGTGGATGAATAGTGTCATAAACAGTGATTTAGGCCCACTTTCTACCCAACTCTCAATAAAGGAAACATGCCCTTAGTCTCGTATATTCTTCACATTTAGTTTTATCTAACCTTTTCTCATTCTACTGTGCCAGAGAAATAACAAAAAATTTAGCATTTGAAGTCATTCTCATGGACAAATTTTCAAAAAAAAAGACGAAAATTATAATTTGTTTGGACATCTACCAAATTCTATAATATTTATCAAAATCGACCAATTTTTGCCATGTGGGGGGAGTTGGATTTGACCGGGGTTGCGAATCCCGAAAAAATTGGAATCATGTGTGTGTTTTGAAATGTCGTGGGTTGCCAACCACGGTGAAAATGCAACTTTTTGAATAGTCCAGGGTTAACTAATGAAGGATTAGTAGGGATGGCAATGTGACATGCCCAATTAGAAGTCTAATCGGACCTTAGGCATGCACATTACCATCCCAATCCGGGGTTGGCAACCATTGCCACTTGTTATGGGGCGACTATTCAAAAATGTGGCCTTGTTTTATTATTATTATTTAGGTTTTGGTTCCAAAAAAATTTCCTAATATTCTTTAAAAATTACCATAAATATCAAAATATTGATAAACTAATGAAAATATTTTTTGTCAATTTTTTTTGGATTATAGAATAGTATGTTTTGAAGCTAAAATTGCCTAAATTTTTTTAAATAGTAATTACACATATTAACAACGTTAGCCTCAAAACGTGCTATAATGGTAGTCCAAATAATTTGACAAATGTTATGAATCAACTACTGGGGGAGGAGCCCCCAGCTCTTTATTTATAGGCAATGGGGAGAATACAGATATGGGCTTACATTGATATGGGCCTATCTCTAAGATAGCCCAGAATCTAAACCAACACGGTTAATAACCGTTCACAACACTCCCCCTTATCCAGCCATAGGTGTGGACTCTGCTCGTGAATACTTCAGGATTCTGAGCAAAGAAGAGTCTCACATGGGGTGGATACTTCAGGATCCTGAGTTGGTGAGATTTGCCTCGTTAAAACCTTTAGCTATGGAAAACCCAGTGGGAAAAACCATAGTTAAGGAAAAAGAGTACAAATGCTCTTTAACTCCCCCTGATTTGTACAAGTGACTCTGCTCATGAACACTTCTGGATTCTGAGCGTCACAGAGGGGTGGATACTTCAGGATCCAGAGTTGATGTGATTTGCCTCATTAAAACCTTTGGCTATGGAAAACCCAGTGGGAAAAACCATAGCTAAGGGAAAAGAGTACAAATTCCCTCAACTCCCCCTGATCTGTAAAAGCTCTTAGGCTTTCAGATCTATTAGGCTTATCTCATCACTCCTATTTACAACATTCCGAAAATATACACAGATTACAAAGTTATCACAATTAAGCTGCTGCTGAATCCAGAAACTCTGGAGAGGTGTGCTAAGTATCGTCGCCTCTGATGTGGTCTTCAGACTATGTGGTCAGCTCCACAATACCAGCCTCTATCCCAATCGTCACTGGGATGTGATGTACCAGCAGGCGCCCTCAAATACACCATTGGTGTGGTGAGGATCTCGGAATGATAGGATGATGTCGCCTTCATAAATTGCTTTGCAGATCTGCAGTAGATGGCCATCCCACTGTGGTTACCCGTTCTGTGATTTCTCAGTATAGGGACCGGACCTGTAACCTGCATTTGCATGAACATTGGAGGATGATACTTCATATTGTAAGTCCAAATCTTCGACCCTTGGAGGAAGCGCAGAAGGCTTAACTCCGGTCTAATGGCCCTTTTTAGGTGCCAACTATCTCTGGCTAATGAGTTTACTGCAATAGCTATATCGGGACGCGTGCAGTTAGCCAGGAGTGCCTGATTGCACTTAGATAAGGGACTTTAGGACCAGTTATATCCTCCCCCTCTTCCAGCGATCGGAAGGGTTCTTTTTGTACATCCATTGAGTATACTACCGTAGGTGTACTTTGGATGTCAATGGTCCTTTTAATTTCTCCAACGCACTTCTGGGCGTTTGTAACAGGATTCTATGAGCCATGACTTTATATTTGCCTAGGTCTTTCATTTCATGTTTAATAGTCAGGCTTGAACAGATGTTTCGGTTTTCTCTTTAGAAGATCCGATGAGATTTTAGTTGTTTACAACTATGATCTCTAATCCTGTTCTTTGCTTAGATGCAAAGACAACCCTCAGTAGGAATCATTGATTTGTCAGATGATTCTCTTGGTTGTACATTTATTTATTGTTTTTCTTTAATTGAATAGACGTCCCGAAGTCTATTCAAGCATTTAAGGAAATGTGGAAATTATCTTTACCAAGATATCCACGAAGGTATGCCGTCACAACATCCAATAACAGCATATCCAAAATTTTCCTTCGCCAAAATCGTAAGGTATTCGCTTTTGATAACTTAGGGAGACTGATGCATCATTTATGAGACAAGCTCATTTTAATTTGTTCGATCCCTAGTTTCAGCGAAATTTTCCTTGGGCTATAGGTTGTACCTTATAGCATACGATTTTGTATTTATTTTTTCTTATGTGTGCAATACTTTATTTTATCCACAGGTTTGACACCTTTTGGTGTCTGGACTTCAGGTCCGAACATTTCACGTTTCACAAGTGAGTCCAGCTCATCTTTTATTGCCTCGTTCCACATTTGGCCAATCTCTACGTCTGCATACTAGCAACGGAGTGTGGAACGATAATTTATAAACATCATCGCTTTTGCGATGTATATGGCAATATGATACGTGAATATATTGTCGACAATTTATGTTCTATCTGTCCATCACCTCCCCAGTACGTACAACATTTACTTTCAATTTCAGTTTTTCCCAGCAGTTCCTCTGCAGTGGATTCCGGGAAGGGTGAGGCGGTTCGGTTCGGTTTTTGGCTCGGCCTGGTTCGGTCCGGTTCGGTTTGGGCGGTTTGAGCAAACCGTGCTCACCCCTAGGTGAGGGTGTGGACAGGAGCTCATTGTCCTGTGGTTGTATTGTCTTAAGGTCTCCAGGAGTCTCTGTCCTTGGAGCCTAGTGGTCTGCCTCTCTTCTGTTGAGGATCAGCCACTTCTGCTGCTGGTGGATTGCATCCATTCTCGGGGATGTCAATCCTAGCTGGAGTTTTTGCAGCAGGGATGTGTGATCTGACAATCTTCTGGTTGTCAGTAAATGAGTCCGGTAACTGGTGAACATTGTTTTATATGTAGAGGATCTTCAGGATCTCATTTTCACATTATTTTGTTACTGGATCATGGTGGGTCAAACTTTTTGTATCCCACGTTATAATTTGCTTTGCACCAGATTTCTCAGTGTCTGGGCCTATTTTGGGGAAACTCGTCTCATCGAAATCACAGTCTTCAAGATGTGCCTTAAATACGTCCCCCGTTTGGGGTTCTAGGTATCTTATAATTGAGGGTGAGTCAAACCCTACATAGATACGTAGGCGACGTTGAGGACCCATTTTTGTCCTCTGTGGTGGTGCGATGGGGATTTAAACTGCGTGACCGAAGATTCTCAGATGAGAAATGTTCGGTGGCATTCCATATGCAAGTTGCATTGGAGACTCTGACCTCCAGAGGGTCTTATTTTCATTTACGATGCAGCATGCAGAATTTGCATGTCCCCATGCATCCATAGGCAATCGGGATTTAATGGACGTTCAATCCATTGGAGTCTACTTTTCAGTGACTCTGCCGACCCATTTTGGGTATGAACATGCGGCACTTGTATGTTCATTTTCTATTCCCGTTGCTTGGCAGTACTCTTGAATTGACTGGGAGGTATATTTCCCAACATTAACCAGACTTATTTTCTATATTTTATTGTCTGGGAAATGTGCCCGCAACATTTTTATTTTTGTGCCAATAGCTTTGGAAAAGCTAAGTTTGCGGGTCTGTAGTAGACACACATACGAATATTCTGAGGATGCATTTATCAGTACAATGAAGTACTGAAATAGCCCACTAGGGGGTGGATTTTATCCACATCTATCTCCTTATATTCTTTTTGAGGAAGCGTGGAGATTCTTTTTCAATTTTTCGTAGAAATGGCCTTGTAATTAGTTTTCCCTTATAGTAAGGGATGAGAGGAAATTTTCCCTTCTGAAGAATCTTCTGGTTCTTCAAGTCATACCCATGGGATAAGATGCGGTGCATCGTCACTGATCCAGGGTGGCCAAGTCTATCATGCCAGTTTAAAAACTTGGCTGATTTCGGGCACTTCAGGTGCTCCGTTTAATTTCGCTTCCTTTCTCCGAATCTTTGTATGGTTGAGGCCTATAAGGCTCTCAAAACGTTCAAGTATGGATTTTACTCCTTTTTCTTGAGACGTTACATACAGTAATTTGTTTTTCATTTACATTTGATGTTTCCAAATGGAATCCGTTGAAACGGATGTCCTTGAAACTTAGAAAGTTTCTTTTGGAATTCGGAGAGATTAGTGCATCCTTTATTTTTGTGTCATTTGGGGGCAACAGTGTTGCATTCCCTGGATCTTCAATATGGCCCTGATGTTGGGCTTTTATTGAGAGATCGTATGTGTTTATTGTCTACTAATCAGTCATGAGAGCAGTTCATCTAAAAGATGAATCGTATAGGCACATGCATTTTCAGATAAACATTTTCATTCAAAACAAATTACATAATTCAAAATGCTCTCATAACATAAATTATTCTCAAAACAAATTGCTAAGATAAAAATAAGGGCTAATCAAGCATGTCATCATTTTCGAAGTCGTCAGCTGTAAACTTGACTGGAGCATCAGAGGTCATCAGGTTTGTTTCAGCTTTATTTTTCCTTGTTCTCTTTATACAAATCCTGGAGATGCTGCGGAGTTTGGCACACTCTGGACTAGTGGCCTTTCATGCCACAGCTATGGCACTGGTCTTCCCATTCCCTCTTGGGTGGGGGTGCATCATCTCTATTTTTGTCATTTCTGCGCCACGTGAACTTCCGCTTACTTTCATTTCTTTGTTGCTGGACTTGGCCCCTAGCCCTTTTGTTCTGTCCCCCTTTCTGTGGTCTTTCTTTTCTTTTGTTGTCCCTCTTCTTTCGAGAAGAAGAGGCATTATGAGCTTCTGGGAGGGGGGCAGTGCCTGGGGGCGCATGTTGTGAGTGGCGAGGAGAAGCTCTCTGTTTTGTTCAGCCATGAGTAAACATGACAGCAGCTCAGAATACTTGGTGAACTTGCGTTCGCGGTATTGCTGCATGAGTATCGCATCTTTTTCATGGAAAGACGTATACGTCTTTTCCAGCATGCGATCTTCTGAGACTTTCTCACCACACAACTTCAGGCGTGAGGTGATGCTAAAGAGTGCTGAGTTGTACTCAGCAATGGACTTGAAGTCCTGCAGTCTCAGGTTCTCCCACTCATATCTCGCCCTTGGGAGTATAACATCTCTCTGATGTTTATACCTATCCTCAAGGGCGGTCCATAGCTCAAGTGGATCTTCGACCGTAAGGTACTCAGCCTTTAAGGTCTTGTCCACATGGCGGCGAATATAGATGATGGCTTGTGCCTTTTCTATATCGCTAACATTTTCTTTTTCTGTCACAGCAGCAATGAGGGACTTAGCCCGCAGGTGAAACTTTACATCTAGCTGCCAGCTTAGATAGTTTCTACCTGATGCATCCAGCACTTCGAAATCAACGCTTGTAATTTTAGCCATTTATCTAGCAGAGCACAAACATGCATGAATTAATATTTAATTAAAGAAAACATTTTCATGCGGAGGCAATATTTAATGAAAAGCTAAATGCGTGGATCGGCCAGTCCCACAAGAAAGAGTCCAAAGTCCAAATTATACAAATTTGCAGCTTTAAAAGGAAAATACAACTTTGGAAACCCCGTGGGTCCCATATGATATCTCCAGCTTCAAACGTGGCCTCCGTCTCCATGGAAGTTGGTCTTCTTTCTTTGACATTTACATAAATTCCTCACTACAATTTCTCTCAAAAATAAAAGAAAAGTGCGGGAAATAAATTGTGGGACTTAAACAGCCGATCCAAAAACCACATTTAGCAATTCATGCAGAAATATTGTGCTCATCAACATTTTCATTCACAGACATCGCAGGCAGTTATATTCACATGAGGATAAAATATTTAATCACTTAATAATTATTGGACCACTGGGCACCGTCATACACCGTTAGGTTAGGTGACTAACGGCAGAGCGGTCGCAGGATCTTCCTAATTATTAAGTTTTAAATATAATGCACAACCACACATATAATATCCACATAATTTGCCAGAGATGTAAAGCATGTAAAAAAATCATTACGATGCAAGGGTTGTATAGTAAGTGGGTTTAATCAATCAAATTGATTAAGAGCCCAAAATAGACATTTTCGTTGTAGAAGGAAAATGGTTTTTCCTTTTCAAATCATCCCAAATAACCCCCAAAAGTCCCCAATATGCCCGATAATTGCCCCATAATGTACCGTGATTTTTCACGAATTTATAGGCCCTCAAAACGCCCCTTTTTTAAATTGATTTTTAGTCCAAAAATATTTTAAGGCTTACTACTAGCCTTTGCACGCCTTTTGGCATATCATTTTTTTTGAATTCGGCCTGCGGGCCTCAGGCCCGCAGGGAATTTTTTTTTGAATTCGGCCTGCGGGCCTGAAGCCCGCAGCCGACCTGCGGGCTTCAGGCCCGCAAGGAAATTTTTTTTGTTAAAAATGTTGGCCTGCGGGCCTGAAGCCCGCAGCCAGCCTGCGGGCTTCAGGCCCGCAGATTTTTTTTGTGTAGAATTGGGCCGAAAAGCCCAATAGGGCTTAAGGGGGCGGCGGCTAGGGTTAGCCGCCGCCGCCCCCAATTCGCTGCCGTACTGGCGGTTGGGGGGCGGGGGGCACCGCCCCCCGCGGGGCGGTGGGGCAGCGGCGGGGGCCGCCCCCCCCCACTGGGGGGGGGGCGCGGCTGGCGTCGCCCCCCTTCTGCAGGGGGGGGCGCGGCGGGTGGCCGTCGCCCCCCTCTGCAGGGGGGGCGGGCGGCCACCGCCCCCCTCTTCTGGGGGGAGCGGCGTGGGGAAGGGGGGAGGCCGGCGGCAAAGCCGCCGGCGGGCAAAACTTAGGGTTTATACAAAATAGAACCCTAAAAATTTGATTTTTGGGATGAAAAATTCGTCGTTTTGGGCGATTAACAAAAACCCCATATCGATCTTGCGAGATCTAGGGGTGGGGCAATCATACGTATGATTAAAAATATCGTTTTTAGTGTTTTTACCTCTATATCCGTCCTCTGGATATAGCGACGGTTGCACGAAGCCCTACGCGGATGACGACGCTCGTTTGAGGAAGCCTTGCACCGCGCTCGTGGATCTCCCGTCTCCTCTCGCCTTCGCCTTCGCAACGAATGGAAAAAAAATTTGAGGAAAGAAAATTTTTTTAGAGGCTCGTGCTGATAACGTGTTATGAATCAACTACTGGGGGAGGAGCCCCCAGCTCTTTATTTATAGGCAATAGGGGAGAATACAGATATGGGGTTACATTGATATGGGCCTATCTCTAAGATAGCCCAGAATCTAAACCAACTCCGGTTAATAACCGTTCACAGCAACAAAAATTATGTTCATTAGTTTTCTAATATTTCGAAATTTATGTTAATTTTCAAAAAAAAATTAAGAAAATTTTTTCCCGAGCCGAAAACTAAAAAAATAATAAAAAACAAAGTCACATTCTCAAATTATAGTAGCCAACAAGTGGCAGGGGATTGGCAACATGGCCATTTCAAAAAGATGCCAAGATGGTTGGTGTTGGCAACCCCGGCCAAATCCAACTCTGTTTAGTCCGTGTCGAATCACACAGAGTCGCTGACGTGACAAAAATTGACAAATTTTGGTAAATATTTTTGAATTTGGTTGATTTTTCGAATTATTTATAACGTTTTTCGTTTTGTTGAAAAATTTGTCCCATTTTCATATGCGGCCCCTAATTATACCGGTACATACTCAAGCTTGAGCTTGTTGCAAGTTTTTTTATATTAAACAAATCAGGCTTGAACTAAATTATAAGCTAGTTTAAAAAAAAGAACGATAGCCAACAATTTAAATCTCATCTCGTTAAGCTTGATTTATAAAGTCCTTTCCTAAATTTGTGATGAGTAAATTTTGATGCGGATAAAATAATGAGCTATGTCTGCGGGGTCCACAAAAATAATACGTGTGAAAATTGCGGGTGTCGGTTGCATGGCGCACATGATTTCTTTTTTCTTTTTTCTTTTTTCTTTTTTTGATTCAGGGGAAAGCGGTAGAAGGCACGCACGGGCTCGATCTCGCGGCTCCCAAGAGGGAGCAAGGAGAGGCACTGCTGGAGCAATTGCTCCTTAGCTTCTTTTTCTTTTTTTCGACCTTCCTTTTCAACCTTTATTTGAGAATAATAAATATCATTGGACATTGCGATGGACAGACATATCATGATGTTGTAAATTATTTTCCAAAAAAAATATTGCAGACAAAAAAAATACATACCATGTGACCCTTTCTATTATGTGAAGAAGAATATAATATCAAAAAAGATATATCATGTATTGTATGATACCATTATTCTTTATTCATTGATTTGGATTCAACAAGACCAGGTGTTGTGCATGCTGCATTGCTATGTGATAACTACAATCAAACCAAGGATTTTACATTCATTAGCTGGTAGATATAGTAATTTTGACGAAGACGATGTGTAATCCTGCTGTTCCACTTTTTTTGATACATCAAAACGCAGGAATTGAACTCTCGACCTCTCATAAGAGATTGAGGACGAATACCACAAATCCAGTTGGTCGTTTTTCCACTTATTTTGATTGCTCTTGTCCATCCTAATTAATGACAAATGATACTTAAAAACAAGCATTTTGCTAATCACACCACAAAATGGCTGGTAGAGAGTAGATGAAGTCTTTTGCATGGACTCGAGTTAGGTAGCTAGCTATTATGTGCTTCTAAATGAATGCAACTAGATATGGGTTTTGAGCTTTAACAGTTAAAATATATGTGGTTTACTTTAGACACTAGAATAAAATTAATAAGGAGTTTTCGGACATGAGAATAATGGGTATCATATGCTATATATGATATCTCCCTTATATACACATACGTGACGCATTCTACCCTACATAGTACATGTTCGGGGATAAAAACCATAATGTGACATATTGTACCATGCGAAGGGGAATTTACTACGTGAGTACATGAGATAGATCTCTCATGTCATATAATACCCATTATTTTCTTTAGATATCCACCTCCTAAATCTTCTTTATTTGAAAATTTACACCACAAATCTTTTATATTGTTCAAATGCCTTTCAAATCTTGTTAGTTTTGAAAAACTCCATTAAAGTAAACCACCATTAACTTTGTGAGTAGACATACACACATATCAAACTGCTTTTACACACATCCCATTCATTTACAAGTTTGCGATTCAAAATTAATTCTTTTTTAACATCTTCCCCACCAGTCACCATTGCCTCCTCATCCTCACGTTTGCACCAAAATTCTCTACCAAAATTCTAGGGAATGTCGATTCAATACCAAGATTCTCTTGTATTCTGAGGGTATTGGACCCACCAAAGGAGTCGATGGGTCAACACCACCCAAGGCCACCTATCGTTATGGAGGCTTGGGATAGGTGCAACCTCCATTCGAGGACGGTCACGGGTGGTTTCATGAGCCTCAATAACCGAGGACGGGGATGTACCGCCTTTCACCAACGGAGGAACTATATCCTCGACCATGCTTCTCTTGGCGATATTCCCCTAGTCGACCAAGGGGAGACTCCATTTCTTAAGCAGGGATTGTGCAGGTATCGTATCCTTGGCTAGTAGAGAGGGGCTCCTAACAGGAACATCCACGGCAGGGGCCGGGGACGATAACAGGCCAGTGCATGGAATGCTCGGACTAGTAGTCGTCGGCAGAGAAGTCTGAGGCAACGACCCTGAGGTCGTTCCAATGTCTCCTTCCTCAGATAAGCTCTGGCTAGGACAGAGCGGAAGGCAGGCGGAAGAACTATCTGTTCTCTTTTCCTTTCGTTGCTCCCGATGGAGCTTTTGCACTTCAGGGGGCAAATTCACGAACTCCTGGCCGGCCATCTCTGCAAAGGAGAAAAGCAATTAATGTAAGTGGTCGTAAGAGGACCATCGAAACAAGTGTTACCCGGGTTCCATAAGAAGGTCTTCATCAGATTGTTGTCTAACAAAAAAGGTGATCGACCTCTCTTCCAACGGCCGGCTCAACAAAATGTTGGCTACTTTGTTCTCGTCGGGAGATAATCTCAATTCCTTGAAAACATAAGGATTAGGGGTACTCCAATGAGTGAGAAGAGAATCCACATTTGGGAGAGAAATGAATGCAAAAGTTGTAATGCCCTGATAGCTACTGCACAAGTACTAGAGGGGGGGTGAATAGTACTTTAAAATAATTAAGAAGATAATTCCTAATTATCTTGCAAACTCAACCAACAATGCGGAAATGAAAATACTGACACCAAAGAAATACAATCGCAAACAAACGAATTAACGGGTTCGGATCCACCCAAGTCTCCCCGACATGTTCCCGGTGATCCTACGTCCCAAACACCTGGATCCCCCTCCGGATACTTGAGTTAGAAACTTCTAACTCAAATTTGCACTATGAAATACTTGTAGAAAACCTCTACAAGATCAAATCATACACAAATGAAAATGTGACTCCCACAAACCGGGATCACACACAATTCTCACAACCGAGAGAAAAACACTTGCAGTATCAAATATAATGAAATATGAAATGCTTACCACAAAACCCTATGCCTTGAGTAAAACTTACGATTTAGGGCAAGAAGGATTTTGGGGCAGAAGAAGGCACCAAACCCTAGCTCCAAGATGTTGACCAGCAATGGGAGGCTAGGAAGATGTTGGTGACATTGGATCAAGCTCTTGGCTTGAGTGGCTCACAGTCAATGAGAATCTCTCTTTGGAAATAAGAGTGAGAGAGAGATTCTTGAGAAATGAATGAGCTTGGAAATGAGAATAAATGCTTCTCTTTGATTCTCTAAAATGCAATTAATATCAGACTTGAATGCTTAGCAAGAAGCCCTTCAAGTATATATAGGATAGAGAAAAGAGAGAGCAAAAATCGTGGCATTTAATGCTCCAACGGCTCTATTCTGAAGCAGACTAGTCGGTCACAGAAGGATCACTGACCGACTAGTTTCTCAACTAGTCGGTCGGTGATTCAACATGAACCGACTAACAGGTGAACAGCCAAAAGAGAAAGTTCAGACTTAAAGAACTAGTCGGTCTAAGAAGACTTGCCAACCGACTAGTTTCACAACTAGTCGGTCGGTGAGTGTTCTTTGACCGACTAAGAGTCGAAATAGTATAGGCTGAAATCAAGTTGAACTAGTCGGTCTAAGAGCAAATTCCAACCGACTAGTTTCTCAACTAGTCGGTCGACAGTTGTTCTTTGACCGACTAAAGATAAACAGTAGCTCAGGCTGGAAAATGAATACACAACTAGTCGGTCTAAGAAGGATTCCAAACCGACTAGTTTGACAACTAGTCGGTCGGTGAACCTTCTTGGACCGATTAACTGTAAACAGTAAGTGAGCTGAAATTGAACAAGGCATTCTAGTCGGTTCAAGAAGGATTGTCGACCGACTAGATTACCATCTAGTCGGTTGGTTCTTCTTCTTGAACCAACTAACATGCACAAGAAGCCGCGATGAGAAGCGTTAAGCTTCGGGAAAGATTCTATAGGCTTCTAATAAGATCCTAGCTCTAAGATATGAGCGTTAAGAAGATTAAAACGTAAGACCTACTCAAGGCTTAACATTCTACGAAAAGAAGCTAGAAGACTATAAATAAAACTTGACGAACCGTCTTCAAAAGCTTCAATCGAATCTTCTTGACTTCAATAATGGTCCTTGAGCTTCAACGAAGCATCAAGCACACGATCACGCGCTTTAAGAAGTCTTGAGACGTCGCTTTTGATGTTCATAGAAATTTGGCAACGATCTCCATAACTGCGCTCACAAAGAGTTAGTTCACGACATTTATGTTTGTTCATCATCAAAACTAAATCCGGGGAATCAATACTCAACATTCTCCCCCTTTTTGGTGATGACAAACCAACATAAATAATAATCAATAATAATGAATTAAAAGAAATTTACTTACTCCCCCTGCATTGATGACACGTTAATTCCAAAATAAATATTAATCATACGCATCAAGCAGACGAGGAAAGTATAAAATGAGAATTCAATTATTGAAATATCGGATTTGAAATCCATTTTTATATCTTAACTCCCCCTGAATCTAACATATCAAATTAGATTCAAGGTAAATTGCTTTGAATTATCATGTAGCACATCGTCATTATTAATTCTCTACCCCTTTGGCATAAGCAAAAAGAGCGGGAGGAGATCAACGACAACAATAATGGCTAAAAATAAAAGCACAGGAGTCGTAGAATACGACCACGGTCCAAATGACACCAAGTAAAATACGAAGTAAATCAAAGCGTGCCAACAAGACCATAGTCGATAATCGAATAATAAAATCATCAAAACTCAAATCAATTTTACATATTGAGTTATGGAACATACTCTCCAATATCAACATTCTTGAAGAATTTAGTGCATGGAAAACAATTCTATGTTTTCATAGAATTAATTTCTATTAAATCAAGATAGTCGTCGAGCGACGAAGTCAACATCAGAGACAAAAATATAAGTGATGTGCACACGGAAGTAAATGGCAACACGATGTATATATATAAGAACATGGATACATCAAAAGTATACATCTGCCAACAATAATATAAACGATCCTCAGATCGAAGCACATCATACAACAATATATCACAGCAGATATCGAAGTATCACAAAACATACAAAAATCCATCCAAAAAGACATCAAAATACATCACCACCCAACTATCCTACCCCACTCTCTCACAACAAAGATACCATCCAAGTGCCCATGGGAGAGTCCTCCAATGCAAGCTCAGGAGGCGGAGGGAGGATCAGCAGTAGCAGCAGGCTCTGCAGAAGGAGTGGTGGTCTCAGGAACGACCGGAGTGTCAACTGATGGGAGAGTGGCAACGGGAGTGGTCTCGGGAGCACCAACAGACGAAGTATCCACCGGAGGAATGGTGGCAGCAGGTGTGCTCTCGGGATCACCAGCAGAAGTAGCAGCAGCACGAGCAGACGTACCCTCAGGGGCACGAGCAGCAGATCCAACAAGCTCCTGGAGCTCAGCCTCGTCCATCTCCTCCTCGTCAGAAACTGACGGAGGAATCTCAATGCCCAAGTGAGAGCAGATGCGAGCTAGCATCTCCTCAGAACGAGAAACACGAGACTCAACACGTCTCAAGGCAACTGAAAACTCAGCGAGAGAGGGAGCAGGTGGAGGAGCAGAAGCAGAAGCTGAAGCTGAAGGAGTCGTCCTCTGAACGTGACGAAGCGCCGCAAGAGACTTCTTGACGGCCGTCGCATTCAGGGGAGGACCAAGAGGACGCTGGTCATCGGGAGGGAGAGGGACGCCGAAGTGACGGAAAACGAGAGTCAATAGGCAAGGATATGGAATGTGGGCTGACTTGGTGGATTTCCTTATGCACTCAAAGGAATCCATCTTGGCAAGAATATCCGTGCCCAATTGATCTCGCTCCCCATGAAAAGAGCGTAGATCAGCTTAAGAAATGGCTGGGAGGGTAAGCTAGAGGAGCCGTACTTCGGAAGGAGGCACGACTTCAGGATAAGATTAAGAACCCAGGCATTCGGCTTAAAAGATTTTGAAGGGACGCCAATCATGGCGGGAGGGATAACATGAAACATTTCGGCAAGCATCACCTGGTCAAGATCAGAAATATCATCCACAGAGATATCAGCTGGAAGAAGGCCAGAAGATGAGACACCTATCAACTCCCCTAAAATCTCTGCAGTGAGGACAATACGTGTCCCCAAGACAGTGGACTCAATGGAGTGGGTGTCGTCATACTGACCCCGGACACGATTCGCATAGAATAATTTGACGAGACGGGGGTACGGGGGAGGATTCGCCTTGGGGTCATGGCGAAGATAATCTATGAGGCCGCTATCGGAAAGAAGATCGGCGAGATGTGGGAAATCGGAGAACTGAACGAAGTGCTCCAATATCAATGGACAGTGTTCGATACGATTGTATGCCGCGAGACACATCGGGTCATCACGACATAACGATATATCGACACCGCCCAAAGGCATGGGAGCCTTCCCCTTAGATGGACGAGTGCTAGAACGAGGAGTAGGAGTAGGAGCCCTAGCGGTATGCTCGGTCTCCGGAATATACTCAGTGTCGGAGTCATCGGGAGGAGTGGGAGCACGGAATGAGCTGGGCTTAGATTGAGTAGATCGGGCTCTAGGTTTCACAGTCGCCGTCCTCTTCTTCTTAAGAGGATGCGAGGAGGAGGATGGACGGGTCGATTTGGCACGGCGTTTGGATTGAGGGGGGTCCGTAGGAGGAGACTCGACAGTCATAGGAGACGGACTAGAGGGATGGATGGGTATACGTGTCTTCGCCATAATCGAGACGAGACACCACAAACAACGCACGAAATCGACAGAAATCGAGAGCTAAAACCCTAACACAAACCCTAGGTCGACGGAAATTGAATTTTGACCTAGAAGGAAACCCTAGGAGCTGAGAGAAGGTGAGAGTGATACCCTAGGAGGAGATAGGAGAGATCGGCACCGGCGGAGATGGCCGAAAATGGCCGGAGCACCGCAGTCGGACGGCGGAGGAAGGGAGGAAGTCGAAGGGTTAGGGCTGAGAAGAAATGTTTGCACCGATTAGAATGAGTTCTAATCGGTGCGGGCAAGAATAAAAACGTTTGGAATGCCAAAAGACACAACAGCCCCTACGCATTTAGTCGGTCACAGTTCAAGCGCTGACCGACTAGATGACGATCTAGTCGGTCGGCCAATGAGCTTGAACCGACTAAGTGCAAACAGTAACTGAAGCCAAATTTTGAGCAAGAGTTAGTCGGTCTGAGTTCATTCACTGACCGACTAGAACTTAATCTAGTCGATCGGCCATTGAACTTGGACCGACTAAGAGAGTCCAAAAATTTGAAAATCAGAAATTTTGAGTTCTCTCCTACGCGCACTTGGACGATACATCGAAATACTCTCATATAACATTAATCTACCCCATAAAACATCGAAAATCTTAAATACGACGTTCATGAATATTTCGAGCATAAATTCCGAAAATTCAACCAAAAATCCAGAAAATCTCAACTAATCTAGCATGAGCATATATACAGAAAATTATTATCATGCAAGATTATTGAAAATATGAATACTAAATCTCGGATTCACCCATAATCCCCAATTCTCGACGTAACCGCACAAAGGAGTCTTCCTTGAGTGGTTTCGTGAAAATATCGGTGATTTGCTTCTGGGTTTCAACGTACACTAAAATGATGTCCTTTTTAGCAACATGATCATCTAAGAAATGGTGACGGACATCTATGTGTTTAGAACGGGAATGGTGTACCGGATTCTTAGAGAGACATATTGCACTTTGGTTGTCCACCATGATAGGGCAAGTATCACAGTTTATACCAAAGTCTTTAAGAGTGTGTCTCATCCAAAGAACCTGAGCACACGCAGCACCGACGGCAAAATATTCCGCCTCGGTGGTTGAAAGTGATACGGAATTCTGCTTCTTGGAAAACCAAGAGACAAGAGAATTTCCTATAAAATGGCAAGTGCCACTAGTACTTTTCCTGTCGGATTTGCATCCCGCATAATCTGCGTCACTATATGAGATTAACTCATATGTGCTAGACTTTGGATAAAGTAATCCGAAGTCAAGTGTGTAACTTAAATAACGGAAAATGCGTTTTACCGCTACTAAGTGAGATTCCTTAGGTTGAGACTGATAACGAGCACATACACATACAACAAACATAATATCGGGCCTACTAGCAGTAAGATATAATAAGCTACCTATCATACCTCGATATAGACGAATGTCTACATCTTTGTCGCCCGTATCTTTATCAAGATGTGTAGTCGTGCTCATTGGAGTCTTCTTGCCTGAGGCATTCTCCATTCCAAATCGCTTTAGCAACTCCACCGTGTACTTGGTTTGGTGGATGAATATTGCATCGTTCATTTGGCGAATTTGGAGACCTAAGAAATATTTGAGCTCACCCATGTGGCTCATCTCAAATTGATCCTTCATAACATTAGAAAACTCTTCACAAAGAGTGAAGTTAGTAGCACCGAAAATGATATCATCAACATAAATTTGAACTAAAATAATATCATTATTCGAATACTTAACAAATAATGTAGAATCAACTTCACCCATTTTAAAACCTAAATCCAAAAGAAAGTTCTTTAGGCGGTCATACTAAGCTCGAGGAGCTTGTCTCAAACCGTAAAGTACTTTCTTAAGTTTGAAAACATGATTTGGAAATTTTTCATTTATAAAACCAGGAGGTTGAGAAACATAAACTTCCTCAACAACATCTCCGTTTAAAAACGTACTTTTTACATCCATTTGAAAGAGTTTAAAATCTTTATGGCATGCAAAAGATAACAACAATCTAATAGATTCTAATCTAGCTACCGGAGCAAAGGATTCTTCGAAATCGATACCTTCCTCTTGACGGTAGCCTTGAGCTACTAACCGAGCTTTGTTCCGGACGACGACTTGGTTCTCGTCGGTCTTGTTCTTGAAAATCCACTTCGTTCCTATAACGGTGTGGTTCTTCGAAGGCAATGGAACAAGCTCCCAAACCTCATTCCTCTCAAATTGAATGAGTTCTTCCTCCATGGCTAGGATCCAAGCACTATCTTCGCACGCTTCGTTAATATTCTTTGGCTCAATTGAGAAGGCAAAGGCACAATGAGCAAAGTAGTTGACTTGTGATCTCGTCTTGACACTATCAAGTATGTTGCCAATGACTTGCTCATGGGGATGGTCACGAACTGTATGAAGCCGTTTGGGAATTCCCTGATCACTAGGAACATTCTCAAAAGACTCATTAGTAGGGTTAGTATCATTAGAATCAATAGAATTAGAATTACCAATAGAATCATATAAAATATCCATGGAGTCATCATCATTAGTAATTCTAGAAGGGACAAAATCTTCATTAAATGAGACATGAAGTGATTCCTCGATCGTTGAGGTTCGTTTGTTGTATATCCGGTAGGCTTTGCTACGGGAGGAATATCCAACAAATATCCCCTCATCGGATCTTGGATCAAATTTGTCCAAACTACCATACGTGTTTTTAATAAAACATTTTGCGCCGAAAACTCGAAAATGTTTAACTTGAGACAATCTACCAAACAACAATTCATAACAAGTTTGTTTGGTGTCGGGCCTCAAAAGTATTCTATTAAACACATAGCAAGCGGTATGTACCGCTTCCGCCCAAAATTGATGGCCAAGTTGGCTATCATCAAACATAGTGCGAGCACATTCCACTAGCGTCCTATTCTTCCTCTCAACAACACCATTTTGAGGGGGTGCGCGAGGGAAAGAAAAGGTGTGAGTAATACCAATTTCATCACAAAAATTTGAGAAAGACTCATTCTCAAATTCCCCTCCATGATCACTACGAGTAGTGACAATGGTGGTTCCAATGAAATTTTGTACTTTCTTAACAAATATTGTGAAGTTTTCAAAAGCATCATTTTTATTACTTAAGGAAAATACCCAAGTAAATCTAGAAAAGTCATCAACGATGACAAGTCCATATCGTGCATTTCCTAATGAAGCAACTCTAGTTGGCCCAAAAAGATCTAGATGTAAAAGCTCTAGAGGCCGCTTAGATGAAATGTTTTTCTTAGGTTTAAATGACGATTTTGGAAGCTTGCCTCACTGACACGAGTCACAAAAGCTTTTCTTTTGAAAGACAAGCTTAGGAAAGCCTCTAATAGAATTTAACTTGGAAAGCTTAAAAAGTGTTCCAAAGTTCACATGACCAAAACGTCGATGCCATAAATGTTGTTCACTCGTGTTGGCAATGAGACATTGTTCATGTGATTTTGGAAGATCTAATATTTAAATATCCTTATGGCGTGTGCCGGAAAATAATAAATCATTATTATCTTTTCTTAAAATATGGTACATTCCTTTCGCAAAGCTAACTTTGTAATCTTTGTCACAAAGTTGGCTTATTGAAATAAGATTGTGGTTTAATCCTTTAACAAGGTAAACATAACTTATTAGTGGTTTAGAAGGATTACCTACTTTACCAACACCAATGATGGTTCCGCTCTCGTTGCCTCCAAAGACGACTCGGTTCCCATTTGCAATGGGCACCACTCCGAGAGCAATTGAGCATCACCCGTCATGTGTTTTGAACACCCGCTATCGAGTATCCAATTATTCTTGGAGCTAAATTTGGATTTGTTGCTCCGTGTCTTTTTCTTGAGTACCTAAAGATAAACATATCATTCCATGGTACCCAAGGTCATTGGGTCCTAAAAGATTAGACCTTTGGAAGCCAAGTCCAATTGGACTTAGACTTCCTAATGTAATCATCATTATGCACGACATCCATAAAATAAGAATTCATGTATGCTTGTTTTTCATGCATATTAGTGTTCTTCGGGCCCCAAATAGTGAATATTTTGGGAGCCCTATTCCTATTGGGAGCATGCATACGTTGTTGATGTCTACGTGATGCATGTCGTGGATATGCATATGGCACATGATGACATGGTGGTGGCGACATATGATATGATGCATGATGGTAATCATTCATATGATAATGTGGATGAACATATGCATGTGGGGGAACACGTGCGTGAGGGTGTCTCACTGGGTGTGCACGTGCTCGTGGACGTGAAGCATAAAAATCATCATAATTGTGAACCGGTGGAGTAGGATGTGTGTTCCTACGTGGCATGGTATTGGTGTACATAAATGCATGACCCTTCTTTGGAGGTCCACCCAAAGCGGGTTTCTTTCCAAATGGGGATGTGTACGAGGTGGAAGCACCATTGGTACATTGGTAGATGAACTACCAATGGGGTGTTTGCTCCTACTCGTTGAGGCATCAGAAGTTGGCCTAACAAAGGTAGTGGACGATTTGGGTGAATTTCCCATCTTATACCCCAAGCCAATGTGGTGATTGGCCGGAAGTAAGTCATTTAGGATATTATCCAAATGATCCTTACCTTTATTGAATTTGTTAATTCGGCCTAATGTGCACTCATACTTCTCGGTGAGAGAATGCATAGAAGCATCCAAAGTGGACACTTGCGATGTGAGTACATAAACACGAGATTTGAGATTCTCATTCTCAATACTCAAAGTTGAGTTTCGAGAAATCAAATCCGCTATCTCATGTTCATCCGATTCCTCAATATGAACATGCTCAAGTTGAGATTTGAGATTTACAATCTCATTTCTCAAGTCTTCAATAACGGTGTCGTTGTTGATGACGATAGGCTTAGGTGAGGATTGGAGACTAGCTAACTCATCTTTAGTCTTAGTATATCTATTTACTAGCTTAGAATACTTAGACCATATTTGTTCGTTAGCTAATCTAAGGTCATCCATAGTTACCTCATCGCCTTCATCCTCGCTATCATCGGAGGAGGATCCTTGATCATGTTCCTCTCTAGCCATGAAGCACATGTGTGCTTGCTCCACTTGTTCATCGTCCGACTCTCCACTTGAGGAGTCCTCGTCGGAGTCGGTGAATGTGCCGACAAGCCCCTTTTTGTACCCTTTCTTGTACTTCTTTGACTTGTCGAACTTTGGCGCCTTCCACTTCTCCTTTTGCTTATTTTGAGGACAATCCGCTTTCATGTGTCCTGGCTTATTGCATTTAAAGCACAAAGGAGCGGATGCGTTAGTAGAACTAAACTTAGATTTGTTCTTGAAGTTACCTTTCCAGAAGAATCGGTTGAACTTCTTTGCCATGAGGGCAATGGATTCCAAGTCCAACTCGTCTTCCGAGTCTTCATCATCGGTAGATGTAGATGTAGATGGAGCGGCCTTGAACGCAATTGCCTTTTTCTTTGGCTCGTCTTGCTTCAAGTAAGACTTCATCTTGTCCTGCAGCTTTAGTTTACTGTCCTTGCGTATCTCATAAGACATCAAGGTACCCATTAGTTGAATGACAGTATATTTACTCATATCGTTACCTTCCTCGATGGCGAAGGTACGTTTTTCCCAACAAGAAGGAAGTCCGTCAATGACCTTTGAGACTTTCTCCTTTTGGGTGTAGGTTTTACCAAGAGCCTCCAACTCGTTGGTGATGTCAACGAAGCGAGCATAGTACTCCTTCATCTTCTCACACTGTTGCATATGAAATAACTCGTAATCTTTATTTACAACAACGAGTTTGGAGTCTCTTACCCTACTCGTTCCTTCATGCAAGATGAGGAGTGAGTTCCAGATTTGATATGCACTCTTACATGTGCATATCTTGTTGAAGTCTTCGGGCTCCAAAGCGCATTGCAAGGCGTTCATTGCCTTGGCATTGCTTACCTCCGCGGCGACCTCCGCGGTAGTCCACTTCGCGAAATCTTCTTCAGCGGGCTTGACATACTCTGTCAACGTGGCTCTCCATAGTGAAGCGCTCCGGAGGAACGTTTCCATCCGGCATTTCCAGAACCCGTAATTGGTACCGTTGAAGAAGGGAGGCCTAGTCGAGGAGTGTCCTTCCATCACCGAAGAAGCTCCTTCACGGTTCCTGAAGGTGCTATAGTCTGAAGGTGGACGAACGTTCTTATTGTCGTTGGTAGACATAGCTATGAACTTGGCTCTGATACCAAATGTAATGCCCTGATAGCTACTACACAGGGAAAATGGGCTAACTACCATCGGTCAACCATGAGTTTTAATTTCTACCACCCATTTTAAAAAGTTTGCTAGAATAACACCCCCCTTAAAAAAGAGACTAGAATATCCTCTTCGTTCCCAAACACTAAAACCCAACAAAATCAAATCCCCTTGCGAAAACAAGTGCAGAGGACGACGTTCTCCCTCCGGTGAGCGAAGCCCAGCACCTCGCACCGCCTCGAACTCCCCTCGACAGCCTCGACACCTCTCATCACCGCCAGCCCACAACCCAACGCCGACAACACCCCGCATATACGTCTACGTCGACGCCGAACTCCGACCACCCCGCTTCGCCGTACTCCGACCACCCCGAATCTACGGCAAGGCCTCGCCGTACTCCGACAAAGCCATATGAGCCAATTTGCGCCAATATACGCCAATATACGTCACGATACGTGGCGTATATTGGCGTATATTGGCGCAAATTGGCGCAAATTGGCGCAAATTGGCTCATAGGGCTTTGTCGGAGTACGGTGAGGCCTTGCCGTAGATTCGGGGTGGTCGGAGTACGGCGAAGCGGGGTGGTCGGAGTTCGGCGTCGACGTAGACGTATTATCGGCGTTGGGTTCGGACCACCCCGCTTCGCCGTACTCCGACCACCCCGAATATACGGCAAGGCCTCTCCGTACTCCGACAAAGCCCTCTGAGCCAATATGCGCCAATATGCACCAATATACGCCAATATACGCCAATATATGTCACGTATCGTGACGTATATTGGCGTATATTGGCGCAAATTGGCGCAAATTGGCGCAAATTGGCTCATATGGCTTTGTTGGAGTACGACGAGGCGTTGCCGTAGATTCAGGGTGGTCGGAGTACGGCGAAGCGAGGTGGTCGGAGTTCGGCGTACTATATAGTGATTAGTGATGAGAAATCAGGTCCAAGTTGGGATGCATGGAAATATCCATGTCTGACTATAGTGGAGTGTGTACATGACCTGACCACATAAGAGACTTGATATAGGGTATTCTTAGAATACGTGCATGAGTTTTTGTTGTGCTTAAAGTTACATCAAGCCAAATACAATACTGGGAACTGAACTATATTCTTTATATTACATGGTTCTTTAAACTTGTTTATTATTAATATGTCTTAGTTTGATGATCTGTTTACTTTTGACTGAAGATTTTGTCATGGTTTATTTTATTATACCATCAGCTGCAGCAACAATTCTAACTTTTTAGACATACAAATTAGCACAAAATCCATTTTAGCCTAATTATTTGTGTCTGCCCAAATCCAAGTTTTGTAACTTACATCGTTTTTGGAAATACATTAGTGATTGGTGTCCTATTATCGATGTGCATAAAAGTCAATTGTGTCATGCCGAACTCCGACCACCCCGCTTCGCCGTACTCCGACCACCCCGAATCTACGGCAACGCCTCGCCGTACTCCGACAAAGCCCTATGAGCCAATTTGCGCCAATTTGCGCCAATTTGCGCCAATATACGTCACGATACGTGACGTATATTGGCGTATATTGGCGCAAATTGGCGCAAATTGGCGCAAATTGGCTCATAGGGCTTTGTCGGAGTACGGCGAGGCGTTGCCGTAGATTCGGGGTGGTCGGATACGGCGAAGCGGGGTGGTCGGAGTTCGGCGTCGACGTAGACGTATATGCGGGGTGTTGTCGGCGTTGGGTTATGGGCTGGCGGTGATGAGCGGTGTCGAGGCTGTCGAGGGGAGTTCGAGGCGGTGCGAGGTACTGGGCTTCGCTCGCCGGAGGGAGAACGTCGTCCTCTGCACTTGTTTTCGCAAGGGGATTTGATTTTGTTGGGTTTTAGTGTTTGGGAACGAAGAGGGTATTTTAGTCTCTTTTTTAAGTGGGGTGTTATTCTAGCAAACTTTTTAAAATGGGTGGTAGAAATTAAAACTCATGGTTGACCGATGGTAGTTAGCCCATTTTCCCGATATATCCCATACTACACAAGTACTAGAGGGGGGTGAATAGTACTTTAACATAATTAAGAAGATAATTCATAATTATCTTGCAAACTCAACCAACAATGCGGAAATGAAAATATTGACAACAAAGAAATACAATCGCAAACAAACGAATTAACGGGTTCGGATCCACCCAAGTCTCCCCGACTTGTTCCCGGTGATCCTACGTCCCAAACACCCGGATCCCCTTCGGATACTTGAGTTAGAAACTTCTAACTCAAATTTGCACTATGAAATACTTGTAGAAAACCTCTACAAGATCAAATCATACACAAATGAAAATGTGACTCCCACAAACCGGGATCACACACAACACTCAGAACCGAGAGAAAAACACTTGCAATATCAAATATAATGAAATATGAAATGCTTACCACAAAACCCTATGCCTTGAGTAAAACTTACGATTTAGGGCAAGAAGGATTTTGGGGAAAAAGAAGGCATCAAACCCTAGCTCCAAGATGTTGACCAGCAATGGGAGGCTAGGAAGATGTTGGTGACCTTGGATCAAGCTCTTGGCTTGAGTGGCTCACAATCAATAAGAATCTCTCTTTGGAAATAAGAGTGAGAGAGAGATTCTTGAGAAATGAATGAGCTTGGAAATGAGAATAAATGCTTCTCTTTGATTCTCTAAAATGCAATTAATATCAGCCTTGAATGCTTAGCAAGAAGCCCTTCAAGTATATATAGGATAGAGGAAAGAGAGAGCAAAAAATCGTGGCATTTAATGCTCCAACGGCTCTATTCTGAAGCTGACTAGTCGGTCACAGAAGGATCACTGACCGGCTAGTTTCTCAATTAGTCGGTCGGTGATTCAACATGAACCGACTAACAGGTGAACAGCCAAAAGAGAAAGTTCAGACTTAAAGAACTAGTCGGTCTAAGAAGACTTGCCAACCGACTAGTTTCACAACTAGTCGGTCGGTGAGTGTTCTTTGACCGACTAAGAGTCGAAATAGTATAGGCTGAAATCAAGTTGAACTAGTCGGTCTAAGAGCAAATTCCAACTGACTAGTTTCTCAACTAGTCGGTCGACAGTTGTTCTTTGACCAACTAACGATAAACAGTAGCTCAGGCTGGAAAATGAATACACAACTAGTCGGTCTAAGAAGGATTCCAAACCGACTAGTTTGACAACTAGTCGGTCGGTGAACCTTCTTGGAGCGACTAACTGTAAACAGTAGGTGAGCTGAAATTGAACAAGGCATTCTAGTCGGTTCAAGAAGGATTGCCGACCGACTAGATTGCTATCTAGTCGGTTGGTTCTTCTTCTTGAACCAACTAACATGCACAAGAAGCCACGATGAGAAGCGTTAAGCTTCGGGAAAGATTCTATGTGTTTCTAATAAGATCCTAGCTCTAAGATATGAGCGTTAAGAAATTAAAACGTAAGACCTACTCAAGGCTTAACATTCTACGAAAAGAAGCTAGAAGACTATAAATAAAACTTGACGAACCGTCTTCAAAAGCTTCAATCGAATCTTCTTGACTTCAATAATGGTCCTTGAGCTTCAACGAAGCATCAAGCACACGATCACGTGCTTTGAGAAGTCTTGAGACGTTGCTTTTGATGTTCATATAAATTTGGCGACGATCTCCATAACTGCGCTCACAAAGAGTTAGTTCATGATATTTATGTTTGTTCATCATCAAAACCAAATCCGGGGAATCAATACTCAACAAAAGTGTCTTCCCATTTATAGTCGGAGCTGGGGAGATTGTAAATGAGCTTTAAATTCTTGCGAGGGACGATGTGATACCATGTCGCTTGGGAATCAAGCTCTACTTGAAATAAGTACCTAAAAAGCCGAATGGATGGTTTTACCTTACGAAGCTAACAAAGCATTGTAAACCCAACCATCGGAGTAATTGCACAAGGCGCAAGCTGGCAGAGGGGAAGTTCTAAAAAACTCAAAATCTCTAGGATAAAGGGATGGAGAGGAAAACAAAGACCAAACAAGAAGGATCTCAAATATACCCCAACTTCTTGTCTTTGAGGAAAGCAAACTCTTTCATTCGACTTAGGGATCCTAAGCCTATAAGGAGGGAAAAGATAATCTGACCGAATCTTGGCGGTTAGATCGAAAGATAACTCCGGTACCATATCTATGACTTCTCGAGGCACGGTAGAATAATCACCAACCCGAAGAATGGGAAGTCTGGGTTCCATTAGCAGCATTTTTTCCTTCCATGGGACCATGGTATATTGAGAGGGTCTAAGACGTCGCAAGACTTCAGACGGAGATGGTTCCTGATTCTCAAAGGCGGCCACATGATTGAAAGAACTAAAATAGACGCGAAGGGGATAGGAAGGCTACCTTAGCAAGGTCAGATGAATGTCAAAGGAATCACAGAAAGAAGCAAGCTTTCCGAAAATTTGGAGATGGGACGAATTTGTCGTTTCATTTTACTCTCTCCCTTTTATATCAGAAAGCCAAAGTCCGAACAGACCTTGGCCGTTCAAAAGGAAACACGTGCACATATATGATGCCATGGATGCTCCGAACCTTGAACGAGAGCAAAGACCGAGGCAAAGAAATGGAGTTTTAGCGGTTGAAATCAAACATTCCCGCTTTGACTGTCGTGACCATTTAATGAGGTTTCACATCACTCATTCTCAATCAATGCTTGGTTTGAGTCTAAGTGATGGGAGCCATTGTTGATATATGGGTTCGACCCACGAAGCAGGTAGGAGAATTCTACTCGAGGAGCAATGCCCATTGAGAATGGTACACCCAGATCCAATAGTCCCGAGGCCCTCCAAGGAAGATAAATCCATACCCAGTCAATGTGCCAGCTCATTTGCTCGTTGGATCCCATTGACCACACTGTAATTGGTTAGTAAATGCAGGAATGAATGGGCGAACGTTATCTTTAATTTCGGAGAGGATCTTGCCATCCGTAACGATGGACCATTATGAATCAGAGAAGGAGACCGTCACCTATAAAAGGAGAAGAGGACAATTAGGAAAAGGTTCACACTCCAGAGGTACTGATTATTAGGTACTCTGAATCTAATAAACTCATCTTTTCACCTTTATATTTCTTCCTCTAAAAGCTCGGTGTGATTAATTCAAGTCGATCATCTTTGGGTCGATCTTGATAGCCCGATCCATCTTAAGTCGATACTAACTTAAGCATTAAAGGGGATTTGGGTTGGAACTTGGATCCGACCCTAACAAGCTTCTGTGGTGTAGGTCGATCGAGGCACGACTCAGCAACAAGGTCGAAGGATCGTAACATTCGACCACACAATTGGTCGAACTCCAGCCTGGAAGCTCGTAGCTCAAAGGTCTCAACCTCAACGACCCCGGTTCTTCCAACCGCGGGTCCCACCTAGCAGCTGACAAGGCAACACCACATTAGAGGAGTCCAAGTCAGCCCCAATCCCTGTTGGTCGGAACCCATCCGTCAACAACTATGATGCGATATTCTTCCCGGTGGTGAAGCACAATTCTATAAAGGTACTCTTGGCTATGATGACAGAGTTCAACATAGAGCTTGAACAACTTGATGTCAAGAAGGCTTTCCTTCATGGTGAATTGGAGGAAACAATTTACATGTCACAGCCCGGAAGGGTTCAAAGAAGTGGGCAAAGAAGATTTTGTTTGTCGGTTGAAGAAGTCTCTCTATGGGCTCAAGCAATCTCCACGACAATGGTACAAACACTTCGACTCATACATGTTACATATCGGATATTCAAGGAGTGAGTATGGTTGTTGCATTTACTACAAGGTCATTGATGATGGTTCTCCTATCACGTTACTTCTCTATGTGGATGACATGCTAATTGCATGTAAACATAAGTCGATGATGGTTGAGCTTAAGTCTAAGTTGAGCCAAGAGTTTGACATGAAGGACTTTGGGGTTGTCACGAAGATTTTGGTCATAGAGATAAGGAGATATATAGATGTCAAAAAGTTGTGGTTATCACAAAAAAGATATGTATCTAAAGTGGTGGAGATGTATGGTATAAAGGATGCAAAACCGGTCTCCACAACACTTGCTTCTCATTTTTCTTTGAGCAAAGAGAAATGTCCAAAGACGATGAAGGAATTTGAGAAGATAAAAGCGGTACCGTATGCAAATGCGGTAGGATGCTTGATATATGCCATGATATGCACAAGACGGGACATAACCCAAGCAATTAGTGTAGTTTGCAAATACATGTCAAATCTGGGCAAAGAGCATTAAAATGCGGTAAAGTGAATTTTGAGATATTTGGGAGGCACCTAAGAGTTGTGCATCATGTTTGAGAAGAAAAACGACCCAAATGTCGTAGTGGGATATGCTGATGAGGATTATGCGGGGATCTTGACTAGAGTGAGGTATAATACTTGGTATGTCTTCACACTTGCCAGTGGTCCTATTTCTTGGAGATCGGTGCTACAATCCACATCGGCATTATCTACAACAGAAGCCGAGTACATTGCAATCACAGAGGCTTTCAAGGAAGTTATTTGGTTGAGATGTTTGGTAAAGGAACTTGGGTTGGACCTAGAGAACATCCAAGTATTCTTGGATAGTCAAAGTGCAATTTGCTCGACCAAAAATCATGTCTATCATGCAAAGACAAAACACATTGCGGTGATGTATCATAGAGTTCGTGATTGGGTCAATGATGGTGAAATCTCTATCGAGAAGGTGCACACCGACGAGAATGCAATGGATGTATTTACCAAGCCGATGGCAAGGGAAAAGTTTAGGTATTGCCTACACTTGCTAAACATCTCTTTGTGCTAGAGATGAGGATGATCACCTCTCCTCAGGTGGATGGAGGTGCGATGTTGGTGGATGGATGGACTCACCATGGTTGAGGTGTATGTGACACTTTGTTGATCTTCATGGGGGCGTGGAAGAGTTTTCACGCCAAGGTGGAGATTAGTAGAGTTGGCTCATAAACTCTAGTTTTAAATATGTCTTTATTGGGGGTATACTTGTATATTGCTTGTAACCCTTGGATAGACCATATAAATAGTTTCTTTGTTTATGAGTTTTCATCTTGAGAGAGATCTTGTAAAGAGAGGAGAATAACTTGAACAAAAGGGGCTAGGGAAGAGTGAGAGATTTGGAGAAGGAGAAGCAATGTGTTGAAGATTTGGACTTAAATCCTTATATGGTGCCTTTGTGACTTCTAATAAAACTTGGTAATTGCGCTTCCACTCTTGTATGTGCTTTAGCTTGTTCTCTCTCTTTTGGCTTGCATATTGTTGTGCTTGGTTGATCAGTGGATATCCACGAAGTGATCTTGTGATGGAGGTCTTGCCGATCCTTTTGGTTTGCCAAGCTCAAGATTGTTCGAGCCCAACCATCCAAGCCGATCTCATCGATCCGGGGCCGAACTCGAAGGGAGCCAAGGTACTCACACATCAGTCCACAAAGTAGTTGCATGTAGCCTTTTCAAATCAAAGCTGTCAAATTTGACTAGCCTGAATTTTCCTTCCAGATTAAACCACCATTAGTTGTGGTTTAGTTGGCCAAGAAATTTAGTTGATGACATGTGCTTATTCATTACCAAGTCGTAGGGGCTAGGTCTCCATGCAACTTGTTTTTAGGATCAAATGTGTGCTTCAACAATCTCAAAGGAAATTTCTCACAAAAAAAATTAGTCAAATGCAATTTATGATTAATATGAAGTTCTGCTATATGACATAAAAGTTTAGGTACTAGTAGCTAGCCAACACTGGTTAAAAGTCTGCTTAATGATGATTATATCCGATAATTAGTTTAGATGCTTATTTTATTTTATTTTCAACCTCACTAACTTTCTCAATTCTCCAATTGATAATTAACAATGATCATGAAATAAATCTATCTGTGTGTGCTTCAATCATCAATGCCTGTAAATATGAAGCTAACAAAAGCCTGGCATCATGGCCAAAATAAAAATTTATTCAATCGTATCACATAAATTAATAATCAGCTCAACAGCCAACAAGAAACCAAGGAAAATAAAGAATTCAAACCCTTTCAAACTGAGCAGCTGGGCATCTGCCTTGGATTCAGACCCTGCACAAATTAAATTAAGTTGGACTGAAGAACTCGAAGTCTATGGGAACATTAGATGCAGCCAAGGAGAAAAACAAAGAGAGCAGCTTTCTAGCATTAAACAAATGAAGCCTTGGCCAACCCTTAAGTCAGCTTCTAGATATAAACGCTTTAATAAGTCCTTCATACAATTCAGTTGGCTGGTATTATCTATCAGAATCAAAGGTCAACTATTGGGACAGATATGAAACTGATCCCTAAAATCTCTCTCTCATCATTTTACTCTCAATTTTGTGCACTTGAAATAAACATGTCGAAAAGGGTCCATAAATAATAAAATGCATGCTTTTACTTTTATATTGGAGCAAAAATATCGTTTGCAGAAGATGCTGTGAGATACAACAGAGGAGAAGAGTTTGGACATACACATTTTAAGTCATAATCAACTCTTTCATAGTTGCCTGTTAATCATGCTTGTCTCATGGTCTAAATTATCAAAAATTTGGATCAAATGGCATTGTTGTTATCGATGTTCACTATTGTTTTTGACCCAGGTCTTGGTAGCAGATCATTCAAATGAGCTGCAAACATTTTTCAGTCCATCTTCTTCATTATAGTGATGAAATTTGGAGGTGCATGATGAAAGGCTTTTTAGTTCATTTTTCAGTCCTTATTCATTGCAGCAATAGACCAGAAAGCTATACTATACTGAAAGCATTACTGGAAAAAAAAGGAAAGCATGAGGAAATGCACTTACTGGGCGAGTTCTATGTTAATCATCCCAGCTGATTTGTTGGCTATCACCTGAAACGCAGCCGCGGAGAGGACCAAGGTGGTGCCGTTCCTTGACGGCATCGAATTCAGCACGGACGCGTTATCCACGACCTTGACTTGTATCGTTTGGCCGGCGATGCATGCTCTAGGCGTTGCAGAGCTGAGGCACCTCACCGCATACTCCCTCCCACACGACGCGCCATTGTCCCATACCCCCTCCCCCGCTGCAGCGAACATGCCATACGCTGGGAACTGGCTCGCGTCGCTGCCATAACACACCGTGGCTGCAACAAACAAACTCGAGGAATGACTGATACGAATATAATGCATTTATGCAAAAGCTAATGTGAGGATATTGAAAATCTCTTACGTAGGTACGGTGGATCATAGTAAGCGGCTGTGCCTACATCAGCAACAGAGGAATTGAAGAGGATGAGGAGGAGGAGGAGAGAGAGGAGAAATTGCAGGCATGGAGGCAAGCACGACATGGTTAATGACTTGGGAACAGAGGAATGAAGAATTATCAAATGGCCTTGTATTGTTTGAAAAAAGAGGGGGCTTCGAAGATTTTATTAGTCAATGAATCCGACAAATACATGAACATGCAATTAAGCCCCTTAAAACCTTCAACGAATCTGAAGCATGAATGACAGTGATTTGCAAGCAATTATAAAAGATCATACCTGTGTCTTCAACAATCAGTTTTCGAATTGGGAGTTGAATCTGAAATTTTGAAAGAGACCCGAATGTTAGTTTATTCTGTCAGCATCAATTAATTTGTTTCTTCTTGTGTCTGGTTGCTGAGACCTTCTGGAATCCTTGACTCAACTTTCATATGTATCTTGTAAACAAAACCATCCATCCATACAACTTGCCTGCTTAATGCGGCTAAGTACTTTTGGTCAAATAATTCATGTCTTACTGATTAAAATGTAGGTCTCCCACCATGTTAAATTTTGATCACAAACTTCAATGCATTGCACGCGAAGATCTTTCGGATCTCAAGCACAGGCAATCATTCACACTCCCGCGCCTCTCACGCTCAATATCTTCAGTGGCAAATAATGTTTACACAACTTTAATTTTAGTCATTCACTCATCATAATTAAAAGTTGAAATTCATGCACCTATTTACAGGAGAGGAAGCACATTCCTATTACAACTCTTATACAAACTTCTAATAATATGTAGACACATAGATATAAATAAATCAAAGAGTTTGCTCAAATAGGAAACTCAAAAAAAATTCATCCTTAGAAAATGAAACTATAAATAAACTTAAACATACAAAATCTAGAAAAGACTCAAAGACCTTAAATATTAGATTGACTCATACTCTAATTACAAATTTATATCTAAGTTGGATTCCCATCATTCTTTGTAACTTTTAAAAATTTATCATCTGATGAATGGTGACAATGAGGCACCCGTTAAAATAAGTTAATTATTGCTTAAGGGTAGAATATAGCTTATTAGATGACATGCTTGCTCATCACCAAAACTATACGGGGTGACTCAATATCGTAACACATATTTCCTAAAATTTGATCCCATGTTTGCTCAATCCAGTTCCTGCATGAACAATTTTCAGTTTTATTAAATTTTACCTTTTAATTGTATTTATGTGATAAATCTGAAACTATTTTCAGATAAAAACTTGGCTGAAATTGGAATGGATGGATATATTTGGGTCCTATGATCGAGGATAAGTTTCACTTTAAGATCAATATTTGACATTGTCCCTTAATTTATTGTATAATTACTTTGATGGCATGCGATGATTAGAATAAATGTATTTGACATCTGTAATATGCGTAGTTAGGTTGAAGCTATGCTAGTTATGTGACATTGGGTTAAACTGATAATTGCTCTTACGAGTGACATAGTGTTGGATTTGTTGAAAATCAGTACTTGACTCTTATAATGTTGGAATAATGGATTTCAAGATGATTAATATTGCATAGAACCCCTAACTATGTATGTTAAATATGATGTGACTTGTGGACCTTTGAGAGACAATCTCAATCACATATTATGTAATGCATGCTAAAGTAATCCCCACAATAAAAAATTAGAAATATGATAGATCCTAGGGTTTGTATGAGGGGAAATAGGGATTTGAGAGCAGAAATTAAGAGGAAAAGAGAATTCTTTCTATTGATTTCAGATCTGAAGCAACAAAAGATAAGCCCCTATTCGAGACGGGGAGATCTCCTAGCTTTCTATTCGAGGGAAAAGCCTAATCCTCCAAAGTAGACACCTTGGTCTAGGGTTTACATTCACAAAATAAGTATGAAAAGAAAACTAGGACCGGCTACACCTAATATACCCCCAAATCTGCAGATTTGCAGATTTTACAAAAATACCCATCTACAATGCATAAAACCACCAGAAATTACAGATTTGCACCCGAAGCTCATGCACGCCTCCTCTGCTGGTAGGTGATAGTTGTATCAGTACTCACCCCCAAAAGAACCATATTGTCCTCAAGGTGAAAATCAGGAAACTGCTACCAGATTGCCTCTCGAGGTTCCCAAGTAGCATCATAATCTGGTAGTCCGCATCACCTGATCAGCACGTCCTGCACCCCAGCTGAACTCTGACGAACTCACTTGACCTCCTGTGGCTCCAGCAATATCTCCATATCCTCGACCAAAGTGGGTGGAAGAGTAGGGGGCAAGGTGTGGTCTCCAATAGCTCGTTGCAACTGGGACACGTGGACCATCGAGTGAATAAAGGACGTAGCAGACAACTGTAGATGATAGGCCACCTCTCCAATCTTAGCCGTCACCTCAAAAGGTCCATAGTAGCGGGCTGCCAGCTTCTTGTTGCTCCTTTGGGCCACTGTCTTCTGTCTGTACGGTCTCAACTTCAAATATACCTTATCGCCTTCATCAAAATGCACATCTCTCCTATGCATGTCTGCCCCGGTCTTCATGATCTGCTGTGCCTTCAATAAATGTTGCTTCAGCTCCTCCAACAGTCTATCTCTCTTCTCCAAATGCTCCTCCACCTGAGACACATGGCTCATACCCCAACTGTAATGTATCAAAAGGTGGGTTGTAAGGGACCTTGCGGGGCTACACACATACTAGAGGAGGGGTGAATAGTATAATGGGAAGCAAAGTGCTTAATTAAAAGTTACTGAAATTAAAGCACAATAAACAGCGGAAATTAAACAGAGTGCTCAACAACAACAATCGCAAACACGAGGATTTTACCCTAGTTCCCCAAAACTTGGGTACGTCCAGCCACACCAGTATTCACTATAATCCCACAAAGAGAAGTGAATACAATATCACACAGAGATACCTCACACAGAGGATTTAGGATTCCCACAAAGAGATATCCTTACTCTCACACAGAGAGACCTCACACAGAGGATTTTGTTCTCTCATACAGAAAGAACCAAACTCTCACACAGAGAGTAACTCCCACAAGGAGAGTAACTAATTCTCACAAAGAGAATTAGGGTTTCAAACAAAAAACAAAACAAAACAACATTTACCTATGCCTTGATATGATCTTACCAATGTGAAGAAGAAGGCATGCAGATGAATGACCAAATGCTTGAGATTAGCTTTGATTGCGCTTGTCGATCTTTCTCTCTTCTAGGAATGAATCCTAACACTTCTCACTTGAGTGTATGAAATGAAGAGAAGAAAGATGTTCTCCAAGAAGAGGAATGAGATTGAAATCCCTTGAAAAAATTCCCTAAAGCTTAGATGCTATATCATAAGATTGAAGCTCTAATTAGGGAATTAGAGAGGAGTGGCTTAGAGAAGAGATTAAATGATCTTCTATGATTTCCTAACCCTTTCAAGAGTTGTAAATGAACTAAGCCATCTCCTATATATAGGAAGCCAAGAAGAGCCCATAAAACCAACCAAAAACCCAAAGGAAAGAAATCTGTAACAGCTAGATTTTAACAATTTATGGCACAGACAGTCGACTGATGAACAAATGACAGTCGACTGTTCAACGGCTAGAAAAATCCCAACGGCTATAATATGAGCCAGGACAGTCGACTGTAGAAGACTACACAGGCAACTGTAAAACAGACAGTCGACTGTATATCATTCATCAGGCGACTGCTGCAGGGGATGGAGAAAAAACAGAGAGTTGCAACATTCTCCCAGTATGCATACATGCGACTGATGACCAGAGTACAGTCGACTGTAAAATAGACAGGCGACTGTATATCCTTTATCAGTCGACTGCTGCAGGAGATGGAGAAAAACAGAGAGATGCAATTTTCGCACTTACGCCTTTCAGACGACTGTTAACCATTTCACAGGTGACTGTAAATATACATGTGAATGTAAATACTTCATCAGTCGACTGTCTTGCAAATTGGGATGAAGCCCAGAAAATGCAAGTTGCACGCAGACGACTGTTGAGCAATTCACAGGCGACTGTAGAAACATAGACGACTGTAAATTGAACATCAGTCGACTGCGAAAAGCTCAATTATGAGTCATTAAAAAGTTTGACTTGAGCAGTGCACCACAGTCGACTGTAGAAGGCTCGACATGCGACTGGAATCACCCAGTCGACTGTAAAACCTTCATAAGAAGACTGTTGGAGAGCCAAAGACTCCAATTGAGTCCTTAGGCTAGATAAACCTATTGGATTAGATTCTATGATAATCCTAAGACTCAGTAAGATGGTTAAATTCATATGCATGAGAGTATGACCATATACATTACAATAATCCTAGACTCAAAAGGAGAAATGCAAGTAATAGAAATTACATGGATTACATATAACATATCATAGAGTCTAAGTCTTCAAGCTCACGATACCTTTATGCTCCCCATCATCTCCAAGCTTTGGCACTCCTTGATGAGCTTCCCTTCATTAAGCTCCAAGCTTTGACAATGCTTCTCTAGATGTCCATCCATCATCATGCTCCAAGCTTTGGCTTCATTAGATGATCTACATGACTTCCTCTAAGCTTGTGCACACCATCACTCTTGGAGGTCTTTAAGATATTCCTTGTAATATCCCCCAAGCATTATGCTTTGTCTCATCAATATATAATCATTAAGATAAACTGAGACTAAAACATAAGATTGATTAGCACACTAACATAATGTATTGATCATCAAAACAACGTCAGTCTTAAACCCAAGAACTAACATGGGTCACGGCCGAAAAGAATACGAAAGGGAGTGTTCTGCGCCGTTGAATGGTAGGAGGTATTGTAATGCCCTGCTAAGCTACATCACAAGTACTAGAGGGGGGGTGAATAGTACTTTAAAATAATTAAGAGGCTAATTCCTAATTACCGTGCAAACTCTACCAATTAATGCGGAAATGCGGAATAGTAAATAATCGACAACAAATAAACAATCGCAAACAAACGATATTACTGGGTTCGGATCCACCCAAGTCTCCCCGACTTGTTTCCGGTGATCCTACGTCCCAACCACCCGGATCACTTCCGAATACTTGAGTTAGAAACCCTAACTCAAGATTTCCACTATGAAATACTTGTGAAAAACCTTCACAAGTCAAATCATACACAAAAGAAACTTGTGACTCCCACAACCCGGGATCACAAACACACTCTCACAACCGAGAGCGAATCACTTACAATATCAAAGGTAAATGAAATAGAAATGCTTACCACAAAATTACATATGCCTTGAGTAAACTTACGAATTAGGGCAAAGATGATTTTGAGGAAGATGAAGAGGCACCAAACCCTAGCTCCAAGATGTAGACCAGCTATGGAGAGCAATGAGGTTGATGGTGACCTAGGATCAAGCACTTGGCTTGGAAGGCTCACAATCAATGAATCTCTCTTTTGAAATAAGAGTGAGAAGAGATTCAAGATTGGAATGAAAGAGCTTTGAATGGGATTGAATGCTTTCTCTTTGATCTCTAAACTTGTCTTAATATCAGCCTTTTGTGCAATGAATGCAGCTCAACAAGTATATATAGGTTAGAGGAAAGAGAGAGAGAGAAAAACGTTTCAATTAAAGCTCCAACGGCTCTATTCTGAACCAAACTAGTCGGTCAAAGAACAACCACCGACCGATTAGTTTATCAACTAGTCGGTCGGTCAATCAACATGAACCGACTAAGTGGTGAACATGGAATAGGTCGAAGTTCAGACTTAAGGAACTAGTCGGTCAAAGAAGAGTTGCTGACCGACTAGTTTCACTAGTCGGTCGGTGACTCAATTCAGACCGACTAAGAAATAAAACAATTAGTCTGAGAACAAATAGAATTAGTCGGTCCAAGAACAAAAGTTGACCGACTAGTTCATCAACTAGTCGGTCGCCAAATGTGCATAGACCGACTAACGACAAACAATAACTTGGCATGTACAGTAGAAGCTCAACTAGTCGGTCACAGAAGCATAACTGACCGACTAGTTCACAAACTAGTCGGTCGGTGAGTCAACTTAGACCGACTAACTGTTAACAGTAAAGAGCTCAGAAATGAAGAAGACAAACTAGTCGGTCCAAGAAGGATTGTCGACCGACTAGATCACCATCTAGTCGGTTGGTTCTTCTTCTTGAACCAACTAACATGCACAAGAAGTCGCGAAACGAAGCTTCGGGAAAGTTAGTATGGACTTCTTACAAGTTCCTAGAGCTAAGATAGGAGCGTTATGAAGATTAAAACGTAAGACCTACTCAAGGCTTAACATTCTACGGAACGAAGCTAAAAGACAATAAATAAAACTTGACGAACCGTCTTCGAAAGCTTCGATCCGAATCTTCATGACTTCTAAAATGATCCAAAAGCTTCAACGAAGCTTTAGGCATATGATCACGTGCTTTGAGAAGTCTTGAGACGTCGCTTTGGATGTTCATATGAATTTGGCGACGATCTCCATAACTGCGCTCACAAATTGTTAGTTCACGATATATTTATGTTTGTTCATCATCCAAAACCAAATCCGGGGAGTCCAATATCCAACAGGTATTGTACCAATATTCCGCATACGCCAACCACTTCGCCAACTGCTTGGTGACTCTGATGCAAAACACCTCAGATAGGTCTCCACGCTCTTGTTCACTACCTCAGTCTGGTCATCAGTCTGTGGATGGTAAGCCGTGCTCCTCCTCAAGACGGTGCCCTACAACTTGAATAACTCCTTCCAAAAACTGCTCAGGAAGACCTCGTCACGGTTAGATACAATGGAAGATGGAAACCCGTGCAATCGAACTACCTTCTTCATGAATGCGGTAACTACCGTCACCGTTGTGTATGGGTGCCGCAAAGGAATGAAATGGGCGTTCTTGCTGAGGCGATCAACCACAACAAGTATGGAAGTGAACCCCTCTGACCCAGGTAATCTCTCAATGAAATCCATGCTAATGTCCTCATAGACTCTCTCTGGCAAGGCTAATGGCTGAAGTAATCCTGCCGGGGCCATCGCCAGATATTTGTGACGTTGGCAGACGTCACACTCTGCTACTATGTGGGTGATATCCCTCTTCATCCCCGGCCAATACAGCTCCCTCGCCATTCTCATGTAAGTCTGTTGCACCCCTGAGTGACCCCCACCAAACTGCCATGGAACTTTTGAAAGATGGTGGGTATATGTGAAGATCCCGCCGTAGTACCAATCGCCTCTGATATAACAGCCTCTGCTCACTCAAAGTGTACCCTGGATGGTCGGTAGATCCACACTGCAATCCCTCATCTGTCTCAATTTCACATGCCAGCGGCTCCCAGTCTAGCAATACTGGCACAGAAATGGCCGCCACCTCTGCCACCACCTCCCTGCGAGACAAGGCGTCTACCGCATTGTTCTCCAAGACTGGCCTGTATTGGATCTTGAACTGATAGTTTAACAACTTGGACAGCCAATTCTGATGCTCTTCTGTAACCATCCGCTGCTTTAGAAGGTACTTTAGGCTCTGCTGATCCGTCTGCACCACAAACTTCCTCCCCAATAGGTAAGGTCGCCACTTCTGGATTGATAAGACGATCACCATCAACTCCCTCTCATACACGGACTTCAGCAGTGCTTGGGCTGACAACACCTGACTAAAGAAAGTCACCGATCGATGATCCTGCATTAGCACCGACCCAAGCCCATATTCGGATGCATCCGTCTCCACCCCAAAAGGCCTACTGAAATCAGGCAAAGCTAGCACGGGTATTGTCGTCATCGACTGCTTTAGGGCCTCGAAAGCCCTGGTCGCCCCTCGCTCCAATGGACGCTGTCCTTCTTCAACTGCTCCGTCAACAGCCAAGCAATAGTGTTGTATCCCTGGACAAACTTCCTATATACCCCGTCAGGCCTAAGAACCCCCGCAATCCTCCTAAGGTCGTGGGACGAGGGCAATCCACCATGGCAGTAATCTTCGACCTATTCGCAGCTACCCCCTCAGCTGACAACATGTGGCATACGTACTCCACCTGGAATTTCCTAAAGAAGCACTTCTTCTTGTTGGCGTATAACTGATGCTCCTGTAGCTCCTGCAACACAACATGCAAATGCCCAACATGCTCCTTCATAGTACTGATGTAGATGAGGATGTCGTCACAGAACACCAGCACAAACCTTCGTAAGTAGGGCCTGAAGACCTTGTTCATCAATACCTAAAATGTCTTCGGGGCGTTGGACAGCCCAAAAGGTATGACCAAAAACTCGTAGTGTCCCTCATGCGTCCTAAACGACGTCTTGGGAATATCTGCTGCCATCATCCGTATCTGATGGTACCCTGATTTTAGATCTATCTTCGAGAACACTGCAGATCCATGCAACTTGTTAAGCAACTCATCGATAATAGGAATGTGAAATTTATCGGGCACCGTCTCCTAGTTTATGGCTCGGTAGTCTACGCAGAAACGCCAGCTAACATCCTTCTTTTTCACGAGCAGTATGATGCGGACCCGGACCCGAGCCCGCATCCCAATGAGGCCGGCGGCTACCAAGGGGGGACCCACCCCCCCTAATCACTTACGTGCGCCGTAGGAGGCGCGATGGCACGTAGGAGGGTTAGTTAGGGGTATTCTAGTCATTTTAGACTAGATTAGTAATTCCCCACTTTTCTATAAATTAGGGCTAGCCGTCTTTAATTGTTTTTATGCTTATTGTGTGAGAAACATTGTAAGTGTCTTTTGTGAGGGATTTAGACTTTGATCCGTTCATCAAAGTTAGGAGAGCGAGTTCCTCTCGAAAGGGCTCAAGTTATCTTGCTATTAGTAGTTGTTTCTTCTCAAAAACCCAATAAAAATCCAATCTTTTCCAATTTTTATCCCTTTTGTTCGCTGATTTTCCATTGATACGATCCAAATCGTATCAAATTGGTATCAGAGCACTAGATCCAAATGGCGGCAAGTACTCGATCGAAGGCGGATGCGGTTGAAGAAAAGATTCAAGGGCTACGGGAGGATCTCAATCGGGAGATCGAAGAGAGGTTCGAGGGATTGAAGAAAACGATGGGAGATTCACTCAAAGATTACGCCCATTCACAAGAAGATATCCAAATCGAACTTCGAGGGATGAGGACGGACGCCGCGCAACAAGGCCGAGATCTCCGAGAATTGAAAGAGATGATTCAAGCCCTCACGGTGGCGAAAGGGGGAGATCGAGGCAAGGGGGTCCAAGAAGGGGGGGGGGTTCTACCCTAGAATCAGCCCCCAGCGGATTTCCAACGCAAGACGACCACCCGAGGGAGCAAGGAGGACCGGTAGGGCCAACCCTAGGGTCGCGCGAGTCCGTATGGGTGCCGGCAGACCCGCGCGGGTCGGGAAACACCTCGACAGGGCCGCCTGGGCCTGTCAAGGCTTCGGCGGCCCCGCCCGGCCCTCCCCAGGCCTGGGCGAGGCCGCTAGGCCCCCTGCGGCCACTGGCGGGCCCCTCCGGGGGCAGGGATGGCTGGGCGAACCCCGGAGGGGGTCTCGACATCGCGGCAGGCCCCTACGGGGGCGGGGAGACATCGGCACCCCCAACCGGGGGTGCGGACAGGCCGCCGGGGCTGTTTCGAGCAGCGGCAGACCCCGGGGTCTTCGCAGAGGCGGCGGCACCCCCTTTCGGGGGTGCGGGAGGCTCGGCGACCCCAGGCGGGGGTCCGGCTTGGTTGGCGGGGATCGTCCCCCACTCCGGGGGAACTCCGGGGATGGCGGGAGGCGGATGGGCCTCGGGAGCAGCTATTGGGGCCCCGGCGGGCCAATTTTGGAGAGCAGAGACCCTTGCGCCTGGGCCGAGGCCCAATTTGGCACGACCACCAGAGTTTCCGGGACACTACTACCAGCCCGAGGCGTGGGAGAGACCTGCTTGGCCAGAGGAGCTGTACGGAGCTGACGGGGGAGGCCCGAGGGAGGCTCGGGGTGGCGAGGTGGTCCGGGGAGGTGACCGGGGCGGAGATAGGGGGCAGCTAGGCGACATCAACGCAGATCGGAGGTTGATGAAGCTGAAGATGCCGACCTTTGACGGCACCGACCCGGATGGGTGGATATACCGAGCAGAGAGGTATTTTCAAGTGATGGGTCTGACGGAGCAGGAGGTCCTGAAGGCCATCGGGATCTACTTTGAGGGGAAGGCTCTGGCCTGGTACCGGTGGAAGATAGCACGGTCCCCCTTTCGGACCTGGGAGGAGTTATCAGCGACGATCGTGGATCGATTCCAGGAGACAGCGGGGGGGGGGATTTCTACGAGCAGCTGTCGGCCCTGAGGCAGGAGGGGACAGTGAGAGACTATGTAGAGAGATTTGAGATGCTGAATAGCCGGGTGAAGGGGGTTACCGACGAGGTGATGATCGGGAACTTCATGAGGGGGCTAAAACCGTCGATACGAGCTGAGTTGCGGATGCAGAGCCCGGCTACCCTGGAGGATGTCCTTCGCTTGGCACATAAAGCGGAGGAGAAGCACACAGAGGAGAGGCGGATACGGGGCGCTTGGGGGGCACAGAGTTCCCGCCCTACTCCACCATCCACGACATCGAGACCACCTGCGGCCGTTTCCGAGACGCGAGGAGAGGGTCGCCCAGCTACCTTGGGGCGACGAATGACGGAGGCCGAGGTGAGGGAGAAGAGAGCCAAGGGGTTGTGCTTCCGTTGCGACGAGAAGTTCACCCCTGGGCACAGATGTGCGAGCCGCCTGCTGCAGATCACCATGGTGCCCGATGAGGAGGGGTACGTGGGAGATGAGGAGGAGTTCGAGGTGGAGCAGGAGACACCAGTGGAGGAGGAGAAGTCTCACCTAGACTTCGCTGAGGTGTCCCTAAACTCTGTGGTGGGGTTCACTCCGAACCACACCATGAAGTTGACGGGGCAGCTAGGAGACACGGCAGTGACGGTGTTGATTGACAGTGGGGCCACCCACAATTTCATCTCCAGCCGGGTAGTGGAGAGACATGGGCTGCAGCTGAGCACGCAGGAGAAGTTTACCGTGCTGCTGGGGACGGGGAAGATGGAGGAGAGCAAGGGGCTCTGCAAGGGTCTGTGCCTGACCTTGCAGGGAGTACAGATCATGGAGGATTTCCTACCCCTTGAGTTGGGCAATGTTGACATCATCCTGGGCGTACAGTGGCTGAAGAAGCTGGGAGATATGCGGGTGAACTGGAAGCGACTCAGGATGGAGTTCGAGGAGGGGGAGCGGACAGTGGTGCTCACTGGGGACCCGACCCTATGCTTATCGATGGTGGCCTTCAAAGCCATCACTCGAGCCTTACGGAGAGAGGGGGAGGGGTACTTGGTGGAGTGCCGATTAGCAGGAGCAGAGCAGGAGCCGCAGGCAGGGGTTCCCGAGGAGGTAGAGCAGGTGTTGGGTCAGTACCAGGAGGTCTTTCAGGACCCACAGGGGCTACCGCCAGAGAGGGGGCACGAGCATGCGATCGTCCTGAGGGATGGCGCCGCACCGGTGAGTGTGCGTCCTTACCGCTACCCCCACGTGCAGAAGGATGAGATTGAGCGGATGGTCAGGGAGATGTTACAGGCGGGAGTGATACAGCCTAGCGTTAGCCCATTTTCGAGCCCGGTCCTTCTGGTGAAGAAGAAGGACGGGAGTTGGCGTTTCTGTGTAGACTACCGGGCTCTGAACAAGGAGACAGTGGCTGACAGGTTTCCTATCCCTGTCATAGATGAGCTGCTAGATGAGCTGCATGGAGCAGTGGTGTTCTCCAAGATTGATCTGAAGGCGGGGTATCACCAGATCCTGATGAGGCCAGAGGATGTGCCGAAGACAGCATTTCGTACCCACGAGGGCCACTATGAGTTTCTCGTCATGCCGTTTGGCTTGACGAATGCTCCTTCGACATTCCAGGCGTTGATGAACGATGTCTTCCGGCCATTCCTGAGGAGATTCATACTCGTCTTCTTCGACGACATCCTGGTCTACAGCCGGACTATGGGAGAGCACTTGGGCCATTTGGAGGTGGTGTTCCGAGAGTTACTGAGGCATCAGCTGTATGCCAACCGAAAGAAGTGCAGTTTCGGTCAGAGGCAGATAGAGTACTTGGGACATGTGGTGTCCGCCGCCGGAGTAGCAGCAGATCGGGCGAAGATAGAGGCGATGTTGGACTGGCCGGTACCCACCACTCTGAGGGCACTACGGGGATTTCTCGGGCTGACAGGATACTACCGGAAATTCGTGAGGGGGTACAGCACCATTGCAGGGCCACTGACAGATCAGCTGAAGAAGGATGGGTTCCAGTGGGGAGAGGCAGCGGCCAAGGCCTTTGAGGCCTTGAAGGAGGCGATGACCACCGCACCGGTCTTGGCGTTGCCCGACTTCAGCATTACATTCGTGGTGGAGACTGATGCGTCAGGAGTAGGATTGGGGGCGGTCCTTATGCAGCTAGGGAGGCCGATAGCCTACTTCAGCCAGGTGCTTTCCGCTAGAGCACGGCTGAAGTCTGTCTACGAGAGGGAGCTGATGGCTATTGTGCTCGCGATCCAGAAGTGGCGGCCGTATCTGATGGGCAGAGAGTTCGTAGTCAGGACCGACCAGCGCAGTTTGAAGTATCTATTGGAGCAGAGGTTGGTGACAGAGGAGCACCAGCGCTGGCTATCCAAGCTGGTAGGGTACAGGTTCGTCATTGAGTACAGGCCGGGGCTAGAAAATAAGGCGGCAGACGCCTTATCACGCAGAGAGGAGGGGGTGCACTTGAGAGCACTCTCGTTGCCGGTATGGATAGATAGTGAGCCCATGTTGCAGGAGGCCGAGTCCGATCCGGAGTTGAGACTGATTCGTGAGCAGCTGCAGGGAGGCGGGGAGGCGCCGCAGGGTTACTCACTAGAGGGGCGGAGACTATTATACCATGGCCGGTTAGTACTGCCGCGGGCATCCACCTTCATACCCGCATTATTTCAGGAGTTCCACTGTTCGGTGGTAGGGGGACATTCGGGGGTGCAGCAGACATATATGAGAATGTCCCGGGAGGTTTACTGGCCTGGTATGAGGAGAGCGATAGCACATTTGGTTGCTGCTTGTGACGTGTGCCAGCGTCACAAGTACATGGCCATGGCGCCAGCCGGACTTTTGCAGCCCTTAGCACTTCCTGAGCGAGTCTGGGAGGAGGTGACGATGGATTTCATAGACGGGCTACCCAGATCGGAGGGTTACTCCGTGATTTTTGTTGTGGTGGATAGGCTGAGCAAGTACGCCCATTTTATACCGCTGAAACACCCGTACACTGCTGTTTCAGTGGCTGCAGCTTTCACCAGGGAAGTCATACGATTACATGGGATTCCAGCCTCCATTGTCACAGACAGAGATAAGGTCTTCCTGAGTGGGTTTTGGCGGGAGATATTTCGTGTCCAGGGTACCGTGCTGAAGAGGAGTACCGCATATCACCCTCAGACCGACGGGCAGACAGAGGTAGTAAACCGCAGCATCGAGACATATTTGCGGTGCTTCGCGTCGGAGACACCTCGACAGTGGTATCGGTGGTTAGCCTGGGCGGAGTATTGGTACAATACTTCGTACCATTCAGCAGCAGGTACGACCCCCTTTCGGGTATTATATGGCAGGGATCCACCGGAGCTACTGCGATTTGGGGAGCGACCGACACCAGTCTCCCAGGTAGAGGACTATATGAGGGAGCGGGAGAGCATTATGGAGGAGCTGAAGAAGCATTTGCTGCGAGCTCAGCAGGTGATGAAGGCTAGGGCGGATGGGCATCGGCGGGATGTGCACTTCCAGGAGGGTGATATGGTCTATCTGAAGCTGAGGCCTTACCGACAGAGATCGCTAGCGAGGAGGCGGAACGAGAAGCTATCAGCGAGATACTATGGGCCTTTTGAGATTGCGGCCAAGATTGGCCAAGTGGCTTACAGACTGAGGTTGCCATCGACCGCGACGATACACCCGGTTTTTCATGTCTCGCAGCTTCGGCGAGCCATTGGAGAGCAGACGGTGTCCTCTACCCTACCGCCTACACTTACTGAGGAGATGGAGGTGATGTTGGAGCCACTGGAGGTTCGAGCCGTTCGTCAGGGACCGCGTGGGCAGAGGGAGGTGCTGATACACTGGGCAGGGCTACCAGACTGTGATGCGACATGGGAGGCCTATCGAGTGATACAGGAGCAGTTTCCCCACTTCCACCTTGAGGACAAGGTGGCTCTTTTAGGGGGGGTATTGATGCGGACCCGGACCCGAGCCCGCATCCCAATGAGGCCGGCGGCTACCAAGGGGGGACCCACCCCCCCTAATCACTTACGTGCGCCGTAGGAGGCGCGATGGCACGTAGGAGGGTTAGTTAGGGGTATTCTAGTCATTTTAGACTAGATTAGTAATTCCCCACTTTTCTATAAATTAGGGCTAGCCGTCTTTAATTGTTTTTATGCTTATTGTGTGAGAAACATTGTAAGTGTCTTTTGTGAGGGATTTAGACTTTGATCCGTTCATCAAAGTTAGGAGAGCGAGTTCCTCTCGAAAGGGCTCAAGTTATCTTGCTATTAGTAGTTGTTTCTTCTCAAAAACCCAATAAAAATCCAATCTTTTCCAATTTTTATCCCTTTTGTTCGCTGATTTTCCATTGATACGATCCAAATCGTATCACAGTACCAGGCTAGAAAAAGGACTCACACTCGGCTGTATCACCTATGCCTGCAACATCTCCTCCACCATCTTCTCAATCTCGTCCTTCTGCACCTGAGGATACCGGTAAGGATGTACGCTAATGGGAGAAACTCCCTCCCTCGGGACAATAGCGTGCTCATGGTCTCGTGGCGGTGGGAGACCATGCGGAGCCTGAAAAACCTCTCCAAAATGGCCAAGCAGCTCCTCTAACTCGGTGCTAACTCCGGCTCCCCCGGCTCTCCCTCCCCCGCTACTAATAGGCCCTGAAATTCCACCAAGAATCGCCCTCCTGTACACTGCAGTGCTCTGGTCATGGCTCTGTAAGAAACTCGTGATTGGCACATGCTGGGATCTCCCTGCAATACTACAGTCTGTCCATCCTCCTGATACTCCAACCTGAGTAGCCTCCAGTTGGTCTTCGTGTCCCCGAGGGTTTGTAACCACTTCATCCCTAGGATGATGTCCGTACTACCCAACTCCAGAGGAAGAAAGTCAGCTATAATCTAAATCCCAATGTATTGTAAGGATCAGTCCCCCTGCATATGCCACTACGCTGTGCCAACTGCCCCGTCCCAAGCAACACGTCAAACCTGCCTATATCACAGATGTCCAGCCTTAGTCTCTCCACCAACTGATGTGAAATGAAGTTGTGGGTAGCCCCACTGTCGACCAATACTGTCACCTCCAACTCAGCAATCTGCCCTAGCAACTTCATGGTGCGTGTAGTCGTGAACCCCACCACAGAGTGGAGGGACACCTCTGCCAGATCTAAGTGTGGATGCTCTTGAGCCTCTTCGTTGTCAGCCTCCAACTCTGCCCCGTCCTCTCCATCGTCCTCGTCAGCTACTATCAGTATCTGTATACGGTCATCACACCGGTGTCCAGGGGAAAACTTCTAATCACACTTGAAATAGAACCTATTGGCTCTTTTCTCCCGTATCTCTGCCTCGATCATCCACCGTACCTGTCCCGCTAGCCGTGCCACAGTCCCACTCTCCCTGCCGATTTCTGTCCCCACGGCTGGTGCCCCTCCTGTTGTGACCGTCTTCGACCCTCCTGCAGGTGCCTACTCCCAAAAAGAGGATTCTCCCCAAGGCCCGCGGGCCTTCCTCTCCTGGTCCAACATATCCTCTACAATCCTGGCCAAACTCATGCAAGCTTACAGACTCGTCGGTCCATGGGCCCTCACATCAGATCTGATAGCCGGCTTCAACCCCTTCATGAAGTTCCCCTCAAATGACTCTCCCGACACCCGGCTGACCCGGCTGACCAACATCTTAAATTTCTTAATGTAATCCCTCACGGCCTCATCCTGCCTCATGGCATACAATCTCTCAAAAGCACTACCCGCCTGTACTTCTCCAAACCTATCCATCAAGAGTCTAGTAAACTCCTCCCACGTGTGGAAAGGCTGGTCCTGTTGCGTCCATCGATACCACAACAACGGTTCTCGCTCCAAGCAGACCCCAACGGCCTTAAGCCACTCATCCTCCGGTATCATAGATACATCAAAGTACCTCTCAACCTTGTACAATCATGAATCGGGGTCCTCTCCTTCGAAGATAGGCATCTTCAGCTTTATGACTCGATTTTCCGCAGAAAACCCCACATGAGCTCCTCTACCCTGCTGGTATTCATGTCGTCGAAAAAGGAGTTGGCGGGGTCCTCCATACCCATAGCCTCAATCTCCACCATGCCTCGTGCCGCCTCGCCAATCAGTCCCACCTTCTTCGTAACCTCCTCAATCATCCTCGTGGTACCGATCATACTCCTCGAACTCCGCTTCGGGTCCTTGGGGTCCCACATCATAGTAATCAGCTTCCTAAGCACCTCGGTGACCCTCAAACCCCTCGACGAAGCCACTCCAAAGGCCCTTCCACTGCTGCAAGTGCGTCGGGTGCCCTCAGGGCTGTCGACGCCCTGCGACGTCGTCTTCGGGACCCACGCGGCCTGCCGGGAGGCCCGCCTGGCCTGGGCGGGTCGCCGGACCCATCTGGAGGCCCCGACGAATCGCCTGGGCCCTCGCGTAGCCATGGCGAGTCGCCGGGGCCTCCGGAGGGCCCTGGCAAACTCGCAGGGCTCGACGAGGCCCTGGCGAGTCGCCAGGGGCTCGCGGCCGCCAGGCTACTCACTTGGGGGGGGGGGGGGGGGGCGCAGCCTACCTGGGGGGCTAGGGGACCAAAATCCCTCTTGCCTCCAATTTGACGCCTCCGCGCCCCGATCTTCCCTATAATGGTTGTAGGGTTCTGGTTACACTCCTTCGCCCTCGTATGAGTTGAGATCTTCATCATCCGTCACCTGATCTGCATCCGAAAGAAGCCCTTCGCGATACAAATCCCTCGTCTCCTTTCCTTTCACCAAAGCTCGTTCTGTTCTTCCCAGATCCAGGGTTTCGATCTGTTCTTCCCAGATCTAGCGTTTCAATCTGTTTTGGATCCCTCTACTGCGACACGACATCAATCTTCAGATTGGTTTGCCCTAAGGCATCCATAAGTTGCGAAAACTAGCCCTCTTGCTCATTGATGCTCTTCATAATTATTTCATGGATCTCGACTTCGAACTTCGCCAACTTCTCTTCCAATGCTTCCACCTTGTCCTTCGACCTCGCATTCGCCATGAATCGACCGCTCTGATAGCAACTTGATAAATCCTAGGGTTTGTATGAGGGGAAATAGTGATTTGAGAGGAGAAATTACGAGGAAAAGAGAATCTATTGATTTCAGATCTGAAGCAACAAAAGATAAGCCCCTATTTGAGACGTGGAGATCTTCTAGCTTTCCATTTGAGGGAAAAGCCTAATCCTCCAAAGTAGACACCTTGGTCTAGGGTTTTCATTCACAAAATAAGCATGAAAAGAAAACTAGGGCCGTCTACACCTAATATACCCCCAAATCTACAGATTTGCAGATTTTACAAAAAACCCCTTTACATCCAACATAGCATAAACCCCCAGAAATTACAAATTTGCCCCCGAAGCTCCCGCACACCTCCTCCGCGTAGGTGATAGTCGTATCAAAATACTACGAATATTACATGATTGAGTACGTTACAGTTACATCAACTTTATAATATGTAAACTCTGAAAACAACATAACAAATGACATTAGTTATAGTCCATGAACAATGCACTTGACACTAAACTGAATATCTTAAACAATACTACACATGACAGACTCATTGGGGTTTTGTGGTAACTCATATTAGTGGGAGTCGGGGAGCGACTAAAGCCATACTTTTGACCGTATTGGTTGGATTCTATCATATATTTGTTACCCGGCCGTATCCCATTTCTGTATCTGTTTAGATCCATATTGTATCGTCAGAGGGATCTAGAGTCTCATGCATGCATCAGTTTGGACTCGACCCGGGTAAGCGCCCTCGTGGTACAAAGTGGACTCTTTGGTTGCATAGTGTACTCTTTACTCTATTATGAGTCACGACATATGAATGGTATAACTGTACATACATATGAATTGGAACCTTGACAACTCAGAAACAATTGTAACCTGTAACATTCTTGTCATACAGTAGCTTTACATGTTCTTATACTGCTTACTTTAGCCTTACTACATATTTTCGGTTCATGTTCCGAACACTTGAATTGGTGTAGTTTATTCTCACCTGACAGTTCCTTATTTTTGTTGTACCGCTAGGTGCCGATCAGGAGTTCGAGGAAACTCCAGCTAACGAGAACACCGAGTTAGCGGTACCGGACATAGTTTCTAAATGGCATGTCATGAGTGGATTAGTTTATGTACTTTCTATATAATTTCATGAGACATTGTTTTTCTTTTCTTATATTAGACTTTGTACTTCTTGTGTTAAAGTAGAAAATTTATACGAGCATGTATGTTGGTACATTTCTATTTTATGTATTATTTTCACTAATAAACAGTAGGACCTGCAATGAATGATAAAACTATCACGTTTTTAGGATGCGGGGCGTGACAAAAAATCCACCATTTGTTATTTTTTTTCGAAGGATTGAAACCATTCATTTTGATCTACATATTCTAAAACCTCAAAACACCAAATATCGGTTGAACCCAAGTGGTTTTGCATGAATAGAGCTTTTACGATGGACGGATGAATAGAAAAAAACCATTGGGTTCAGCCGATATTCGGTGTTTTAATGTTTTAGAATATGAGCATAAAAATAGACATGTTAGATCACATCCAACTGAGCAGATTATCCTTTTAGGTTGCCTAATTTTAAGTTCCACTTAGATGGATCCGCATGTTTGATTCATCCGAATGGATCCTAGTGTGTGTGTGTGTGTATATATATATATATATAATCCTATATATATATACACTATAAAAGAAGACATGCCACCTAGGATTGTCCTAGGTGGCAGGGTTTGTCCCAGTCACAAGTTGACTGGGACAAACCCCTAAAAAATAACCCGCCCCCTTTCCTCTTATTTACGAGTTTGCCATTCCACCCAAAATCTCAAAAAAAAAAACCCCAAGTCCACTTATTTACGTGTTTGCCCTATGTTGGGCTTTGGGGTTTTGGGCTTTGGGTTTTGTTTTTGGGTCTTTTTACCACCTGACGCTACCGACACACACACCCACAATTCTCTCTCATTTACGGTTGCGCGTGTGCACCGCATCCTTTTCGTACGGTTTTTTTCTGCGTCGTGCACTTTGTGCACGGGTTATTTTTCTATATATATAGACTACAATTGATTGGATGAAACATGTCGATCCAATCCAATTAAATTGAAACGCAAGAAACCCAAATAAAAAATTTATTCTGTTAGATGTGATTTAAGTTATTTAACATATTCAAATTACTTATAAACAAAAATTCAAATGATTTGGATGCATTTTACATATGCTTCAAATGAGAACAAATTAATAGATTTCATAGCAGTTCTGAAATGTTGATTTAACCACCATTTTTTGCATCGGTAAAACACATCCAAATCATTTAAATTTTTATTTATATGTAGTTTAAATTTGTTAGATCACATCAAATGGAATAGATTTTTTGGGATACCAACGTTTAAATTTTATTGGGTTAGATGGACGTGTTTGATCCAATCATTTGTAACATAATCTAACTATATATATATATATCTATTATACAATTCACGGCTGTTTTTGAATCTTTGTCCTACGTGGCAGTTTTGTCCCAGTCATATTTTGGGTTTTGACTGGGACGCTGACTAGGATAATGGAAACATCAATTTCCTCAAAAAGGAGAAAATGAACAAATTAAAAGCACAAACATTAATAGAAATACTATAATAGCCGAACGTTGGTTCGATTTATTCTGCGCCGTGCACTATGTGCACGGGTAATAACTAGTGTATATATATAAGGAAGTTATAATAACTTTCCAAAAAAGAAAGTTATAATATTGTAAGCGCACGGTGTAGTTGTAGCTTACATGTCAAACACAGGGAGGCAGTGGTTGAGTACCGATGAATTTAGGATTATGATTAGCTACACAGGTTCTTGTTAGATAGTGAGTAATGCTAAGATTATCAGATATGAGAAAAGGCTAGGGCTAAGTATCTCCGATATTGCAAATTAATCGTAGGTTTGATCTAACTTCTCAATTTATTGAATTAAAGCCTTGGGGGAGAACTAAAATCACAATCATCGTTCTCGCCATGTCTCATGGGAGAACTCAGATCAGAGTCTGGATCTCTAAACTAGGGCTCTGATGTCTCATCGGTAATCCTAATTAAGTAGCTCTAATTAATCAAGATCTGATGTCTCGTCGTAACCTTAATTAAGAGAAAATCTCGACATGCATCAAACCAAAACCTAGATTTCTCATCGATGATTAGTGTTATATAGCAATTCAATTGTTAAATTAATAATATGCGCATTCAAGAATAAACCCTAGCAATAATTCAACAAATCGATATTTGAAGCGATCAATCCATACATATAATTTACAATAGGGTTCAGCTATACTGTTAGACCCTGCGGGTCTACACCCGCCTATGGGCCGGGCCCATTGCGAAGCCGACGGCCCCTCCCCCTTTTGATTATGCGCGCGCGCCCCATTAGCCTAAGAACCCTAGTTTCTTCTATTTATAGGGGCTAGCCGTCATTTGTTTAGGCATACTTGATATTTGATATTTTCTATTAAGCGTCTTTAGGTTAGATCTTAGATTAAACGAGTGCGGACGTCCTCTTTGGCGTCTTGGGAGGAGAGCGCACCTCTTTTGTGCTCAAATATCTTGTTATTGCTTTGATTTCTCTATAAAAATTGTCTTTTTATTTTGGATCCTAACATTTTGGTATCAGAGCACGTGACGATCCATGGCGGCAACGACAAGATCGCACGACAAAATTGAGGCTTTGGAGGCAAAGTTCACGAGCGAAATCGACGGGATCACGAAATCATTGGCGGCAAACGATGAATCTATGGCAAAGTTGACGGCTTCCATCAATCAATTGACGATGAATCAAGCAAAGCACGACGAACAATTCGCGCAATTGATGAGAACCCTAAATCAATTGGCGGGGAACAACAAAGGGGATGGGAACCCTAAATCAGCGGAAAAGGCGCCACCTTTGGGCAAGGGGAATGAGAAAGTTGAGAACTTTGAACCGAGAAGCGACTTTTTGGTGGATGAACTTGCCGATGACGAGAAAGATGAGCCATGGAAGGTGGATTATCACGAGGAGGTGCGGCACAATGCGGTGGAGTATCAAAGGGGGGGGCCCTAGCCGCCCTTTTCGGACAGTGCACGAAGGCGAGGAGGGGCGGCCGGCCCTCCAAAACCCTTTCGGGGGGCTGCCGCCACGCGATGGGGGCGGGGGAGGCCCCCCAACCCAGCGCGGGGCCCGACAGGGCTGGCCAAGCCCTGCCGGCCCCCGCACAGGTCCGACGACCCTGTCGGTCCTCCGGCAGGGCCCGTCGGCCCTGCCAAAGGGCCGGCAGGCCCCGCCTGCGGCGCATAAGGGCGGGAGCCCCCCGGCAGCCGCCAGGGGGGACGCGCACGGCCAGCCTCCAGGATGGTTTTTGAGCCCCTGGCAACGGACAACAGCTGTGGAGGGACGCAGACAGATTTTGGGAGGATTTTTCGACCCTTTGGGACGTCGACCAGCAGCGGAGGACCCATTCTACGGCGACGGACGCAGGAGAGATTATTATTCTGAGGCGGAGTTTGGCGATGATGCAGCTTGGGACAATTTCGAGGGCCGACGAGAAGATTACCGTGGAGACTACGAGGGTCGCGGAGGAGGACCCCCTACGCAATACGAGACTCCGGACGAGATGAGACAGCACTACCGTCCACATCACCGAGAGGAGGGGAGGCCTGAGCAGAGGCACTTTGGAAGAGATTGCAGAGTCCGAAAGCTGAAAATGCCGATATTTTCTGGGGAGGATCCACACGCCTGGTTGTTCACAGCTGAGAGATATTTTGTGGCACACCACATGACCGAGGCACCGAAGCTGGAGGCAGCAACCATCTGCATGGATGGCAGAGCCTTGGGGTGGTTCCAGTGGAAGGAGAGGAGGCAGTAGATCCGGAGCTGGAAGGAGCTGAAAGACTTGGTGCTGGAGAAGTTTAGAGACCTCCGTTTGGGGAACCTACACGAGCAGCTATTTGCCCTCAGGCAGGAGGGGCCGGTGCGGGAGTACATCGAGAGATTTGAGACACTGGCAGGACGAGTTCATGAGGTGTCAGACGAGTCGCTGGAGGGCACCTTCTTGAAGTGGCTGCGACCTAGTCTTCGAGCTGTGGTGAGGCCATACAAGCCTCGGGGGCTTTCAGAGGTAATCGAGATGGCGCAGATGGTAGAGGACTCCCGGACTGAGGATAGGAGAGGTGGGTGGAGCTACAGTGGGCAGTGCAGCGGGTCACCTCGACTGGAGCAGGCGGAGCGGGGGTCACCACTGAGGCAGTTCAGGTGGGACTTGAGAAGTCGGGAGAACAAAACAACCCACCACCGGCTGGGGGCCCATTCCGAAGGATGACCGATGCGGAGATGAAGGAGAAGAGGCAAAAAGGGCTCTGTTTCAGATGCGACAAGCGCTTCACCCCCGAACACCGCTGTGTGGATTGAAAGCTGCAAGTATTGATAGCGGAAGCAGACGAGGCAGATGACGTGGAGGACGAAGGGATCGGGGGGAGGACGACTCCCACTCAGAGTAGCACTGCCGGTACTTACACCACCTTGAGGACAAGGTGGTTCTTTGGGGGGAGTATTGTTAGACCCTGCGGGTCCACACCCGCCTATGGGCCGGGCCCATTGCTAAGCCGCCGGCCCCTCCCTCTTTTGATTATGCACGCGCGCCCCATTAGCCTAGGAACCCTAGTTTCTTCTATTTATAGGGGCTAGCCGTCATTTGTTTAGACATGCTTGATATTTAATATTTTCTATTGAGCGTCTTTAGGTTAGATCTTAGATTAAACGAGTGCGGACGTCCTCTTCGGCGTCTTGGGAGGAGAGCGCACCTCTTTTGTGCTCAAATATCTTGTTATTGCTTTGATTTCTCGATAAAAATTGTCTTTTTATTTTGGATCCTAACATATACCCTAGGCAAAACACTACTCACTACACATTAGAGATACAATCATTTAGATAAGTACAAACATCATGGAATTCAGAGGATAAAGAAAAGAGAAAAAGATACTTAGCTTGCTGTTGAAGAACAATCAAATCCCATGAAATAAATATCCAATCATGTACAAGTTTTGATGAATAAATCCCAAAAAGGGCGGCCAAAACGTGGCTAAACCCTCAAAAAAAAACCTCCCCTAAAATCACTCACAAAATGAGTATAAATACCCCCAAAACCCTAAGCGTATTCGGACTAAAAACTGGAAAAGTCGGGCGCACGATCATGTCACAAAGTCACACGGTCGTGTCAAATTTCCAGCTTCGCTGCCTTGTCTTCCAGTAACTGTAGAAAATGGACCCGAGCTCAAAAAAATAACAAATAAACATGCGTTGGAATCCTCACAATGTGGTCTTCGACTGAAAAATAAGATGTGACAGAAATGACAATAAGATTGTGAGCAAAAATTCATTTTTTGCAAGACTATGGCTTTTGTTGCTCATGCGGATGACACGATCATACACGATTCAGCACGGCCGTATTGGCACTACGCAGGTTTTGGTCATAGTTACTGTTTATGGCGCACGGCCGTGTCGACGGCGCACGGCCGTGTCGGCTCTAAAGCAGAATTCTCCAAGTTACTGTTTGATTTGCTCGGCCCTGTCGCTTTGGCTCAAACTCGGCTGAAGAGCTAATATGGCTGCACGACTGTACGTATCATTGCACGGCCGTATTGCCATGTTTTCTCCCCTATCTTTATCTTTTCTTCCTCCATGCCTTATCATTTTTTTCGCCTTGCTTTGCATCATCGTTTTTTGACCCCAAATAGTTCCAAATAGCTAGATATCTACTTGAAACACACAGAAATATCCAGAGTGAAAATAAACAAAAAGTGGATGAAAAGATATACAAATGTGATTTTGTATGATGACATGCATGTATAACCTATATTAAAATTATGCAAAATAAGGACTCACCAATATACATATGAAAATTTTCGTGTGCAAAAGTCCTCCATGCAAAACCATGCAAAAAGAGTTTTTTTTAGATATTTTAAAGATCCAAATGTTGGATATGTTCTACACATGCTAATACACACACATACCAAAAATCAAGAAAATTCCATATAGTTGCTTTTGATCGGATTGTTACAAAAATATTGTTGTTCTAAAACTGTTAAATTTGTAATGCCTTGATCGAGAATCAAAACCATGTATGGTTTACTATTTTTCCTGAGTTATATAAATGTATGGATTAAACCTTAAAAAAGTTGAAAAAAATTTATATTTTTCAAACGGGTTGCCTGTGTGAAATTTTTGCATAAGAAGCACGCCATATATATAAGATTAATAGGTATCAAATAGTAACTAAATTTTTTTATAGTTGCTACTGATGTGGGGGCACATCAATAGGGGTGCAAAAGGAAGCATGTGTTGTACTATATTTTTGCTCTACTCAATGAGATGTCGTCACGTCAGTGGTTACAAAGAAAACCCTTTAGTTATCATCGTATATCCACGTATGTATATAAGAATAATTTATATGTATCCGTACATTTAATTTTTCTACGCTGATGCACATATACATCATTTATTTTAATTTTAAAAAATTCCAGATGTGTTTTACACATCATGGATGATCAACATATTAGAATCAAGTGGATTTAATGCTAACTGAGCCTCGATCTATTTGTTCCAAAGTCAATAGTTTTAGAATGGTAAAACTCTGTGTAATAAGTGGATTGATGGTGAAATCCTACTAGGATATTGAAGATTTGGTAATTAAAAATGTATACAAACTCAACAAGAAATTTCAAAAAAATAACATTAATGGATCTTGGGTGTTGCCAACATAACAAGCTAGCGCAAGAAATTTTCTACGCTGACAGCATATGTCCATTAACACACACATAAGAATAATGTGTATTATATAAATATGAGAGATCTCTATCATATACGATGATGTGACACATTCTTATCTACAATACAAAAGGTCACATGGAGTGAATTTTTCGTCCTTCATGTCTTTTATGATGGAGAATGTGCCATGCCATTGTTTATAATAGATATCTCCGATCAATTCGGGCTATACAATCAAATCTGAACCCGATCTGCCTTCTATCCAAATCAGGCATGTTGACCCACATGCAACCGGAACCCAATTATACCAATGTTCATATTTTAAAATTTTTGGTCAGGTTTGGGTTCGGTCCCTCAGGTCTGTTTCAATTCGCCATATATGGGACTACATATACGCATCCTCAACATACAATATTGCACATGCGAATGAGTCCAACATATACAAGTTTTTTTATTCACGGATGGATTCAATCAAAGACTAGAATAACATAGCAACAAAGCATAATGTCTATAGCTTAAGAGTGATCAAAATATGGATTGTCCAATAAAAAGTAAATAAATAAGCAATGTTATAACCCCTTAAAATAAATAAATGACCAATCTTTCTTTGAGAAGAAGTAACCAGACTCTTTTCCCATCGCACTGCAACCTATCATTCTCTAACACCCAACTTATCCCTCATCCATGTGGCTCATATTGCTATGCTTGACAAAGCACAACACATACTTCCAGGCAACAAGGAATGGTTGACCAAGCAAACAAGCATATGCAAAGATGCCAAAATAGCAGTCTACCTTTATTTCCAACAGAGGAATCAAGCTTGCATGTAGTCAAAAAAAAACAGATCTGCCCTGTCCGTTAAAAACATACAGAATAGGCCTTCAAACAGCACCCACATTTTGCCGTTTGTTCATCGCCTGTAGAACTCTACAATGAGTTCCTTGTCCACACTGTTGCTGCTTGCCTGGTTCCTGATTATAGCATTATCCATCTGCAATTGTGATTCTCAAGCAGGTTGTTCAGATGCCGAGCGAAAAGCCCTTCTTCGATTCAAGAACAGCCTCGCTGACCCTGAGAACCGGCTTTCTTCATGGCAAGGCCACGAATGCTGTGGATGGCGAGGAATAACTTGCCACAACAAAACAGGTTCAGTCACTCGCATTGATCTCCACAATCCATATCCAAGTGTCGTTGGTTTGCATAATTCTGAAAGGCGTGGTTATTGGAACTTGAGTGGAAGCATAGATCCTTCTCTGCTGCAACTCAAGCATCTGAAGCAATTAGATTTGAGTTACAACACGTTTGAAGGCATTCCGATCCCAAAGTTCATCGGCTCTCTCACGGAGTTGACATATCTGAACCTTTCGCATGCTGGGTTTTCCGGCATCATTCCTTCACAGTTGGGAAATCTTACGAGGCTCCAATATCTTGATCTTTCTACGAGTTTTCCTCCATTGATGGTTGATAGCTTCCAGTGGGCATCTAGCCTCTCCTCTCTCATTCACCTCTCAATGGATACTGTTGACTTTTCACTGGTAGGGCCTGAATGGATTCTGATAATAAACAAACTACCCTTGCTGAGAGAGTTGCACATGAACTACTGCGATCTTTCCGGAATTTCTCAGTCTCTTCCTTCCTTTAATCTTAGCTCGTTGTCTGTCATGCATCTATCTTCCAATAGCTTCAATTCGCTAATTCCCCACTGGTTTGTCAACCTGAGCAGCTTAGTCAGTATGGACATCAACAGTGCAGGACTCCGTGGTCCAATTTCTTCCGAACTCTCCAATCTTCCTAATTTGCAATATTTGGATCTATCCCTGAACAGCAATCTGACTGCTGATTGTACCTTACTGCTCAGTGGAAGTTGGAGGAGTATTGAGAAACTACTACTGGCAACAAACCGGGTGTATGGTTTCTTTCCTGAGTCTATCGGTAACATCACGTCACTCGTGGAACTTGATCTGTTTGATAACAACATATCAGGAGGGATCCCAAGCTCCATTGGTAAGCTCTGCAACTTAAATTTCTTGAGATTATCCGGCAACAATCTGACCCTTGGACTTCCTGAATCTCTTGAGACGGCTGCTAGCTGTAGCTCTGAGGTCCCTTTGCCTAGTTTGGCTCATCTGGCCTTGAGCAACAACCGGATATCAGGGAACTTACCTGAATGGTTGGGTGAGCTTGGAAATCTTCAAGAGCTTGGTCTTAGTTTCAATTCAATTCAAGGCTCCATTCCTTCATCTATTGGGAAACTATCACTTCTCACAGACTTAAGTCTTGAAGGAAATGAGCTAACTGGACCTTTCCCGGCGACTTTGGGGCAACTATCAAAACTAGTTCTCTTGGACCTTTCATCAAATCAACTATCAGGCATTGTATCAGAATCTCACTTCTCAGAGCTAAATAACCTTAAAATCCTCTCTCTGTCTTCCAACTCATTGACCCTTAATGTGAGTTCTACTTGGATTCCCCCATTCCGTGTTCGGAATTTAGGCATGGGTTCATGTCAATCTGGTCCCCGGTTTCCTTCTTGGCTCAAAGACCAGAAGGAGCTCATGTTTCTTGACATTTCAAATGCTAGCATCTTTGGCACGATACCAACTTGGTTTTGGGATGTCTCTTCCAATCTCTCCCTTTTAAACAGTTCTTTCAATCAGCTTGAGGGCCAGCTACCAAACCCAGTGCCAGTTGCAGCCTTTGCTGATATTGACATGAGATCAAATCTCTTTAGTGGCCCTGTACCGGCATTCTCTAATACAGTTGAGCTACTTGATCTTTCCAACAATCGGTTCTCAGGTCCCCTTCCGCCTAATATAGGTGAATTACAGCCTTATGTGATCTACCTGTCTTTCTCTAACAACAGTCTATCAGGTGAAATTCCATCATCAATGGGTGCAATGCAAGGATTACTAGTTCTCGATCTCTCGAGGAACAATTTGATGGGCACAATCCCTGCAAGCTTGCAGAATTGTACTTATCTGAAAGCTCTTGTCCTAGATTACAACAATCTCTCTGGGGTCATTCCTTCTCATTTAGGGAACCTAAAGCAACTTCAAAGTTTGCACCTCAGCAACAATGGACTACTCGGAGCAATTCCCCCATCTATAAAAAACTGCTCAAGTCTGGAAACTCTCGACCTCGGGAACAATGCACTTGCTGGAGCCATTCCGAATTGGCTTGGGGAGAGGTTTCGAGATCTCAGAATACTTCGACTGAGATCGAACAAGCTCTCAGGACAAATCCCACCTCAGATTTCAAACCTGACCTCTCTGCAAGTTCTTGATCTTGCAGAAAACAATTTAACAGGCATGATTCCTCAAAGCTTTGGAGATCTGAAAGCAATGACCAGTTCACGCAAGGTGACCCGTTATCTACTCTATGGAAAATACAGAGGGACTTACTATGAAGAGAGATTGTTGGTGCATGTAGGCAACAGGGACCTGACATACACCAAGACTTTGTCGCTCGTGACCACCATTGATTTATCAGGAAATAATCTCTCGGGAGAATTCCCATTATATCTGACCAACCTTTCTGGCTTACTTATTCTAAACCTTGCTAATAACCGTCTACGTGGAAAAATTCCAGATGAAATTAGCAATCTACATGAGCTGCTGTCTCTGGATCTTTCAAGCAATCTCTTCTCGGGGAGCATTCCCTTTACCATGGCATCGATGACCTTCATGAACTTTCTCAACCTGTCAAACAACAATTTCTCGGGGAAGATACCTGCAACAGGCCAGTTTCCTACTTTCAATGAGTCAGCCTACTCTGGGAACCCTCTCCTGTGTGGAGCTCCGCTCACATTGCAGTGCAAGGAGAGCGGTAACAGAAATCAAGAGGTGGCCAGTAGTGATGATGCTGATGGAGTTTTCGGAGATGAGTGGGTTGGTCTAGGTGCTGGATTGGGTTTTGCAGTGGGACTCCTGGGGATGTTTGCAGTGGTATCAGTTAGAAAGGCATGGAGTACTGCTTACTTTGAGTTTGTGGATCTGATAATTGATAGGGTTTCGGGAAGAAAGAATGAGCCGGCAAATGAAAGAGGTGTGTCAAGAAGAAGAAGATATGGGAGGGAGTGAACATTGTTGTTATTAGCGTACTTGCCGCATCTTAAAGGTAGATAGATTATGACCTAGCCTGGCTAAGTAACTAGTGCGATTGCTCATAAGTTTTATATGATATGCATGTTGCAGCGAGGCGATCAGCTGTATTTTATTCTAATAGTGTGCCTATTTGCATGTCCGGGGTACAATTACAATGAATATTATGTATACGCCTGTCGTACTGTGAGTCCTTGTTATTTTACGTGTCATGTGACTGTGTTGTAGCGAGAGGAGTATTTGTATTTCATTCTGGTTGTATAAAAATGTTTGCAGTATTAGATTGGCAGTCTTACCAGTTTTTTTGGCTTGCAAGGCATGAGAGAAAAGTTCCTGCTATAAATGGAAGCCTACCAGATCCTAATGCCAAGCATGCACGCCTAATCATAGGAAGCTAAAGGTTTTATCCATGAGAAGCACAATATGTGCACCTATTCAGGAAACAATGGATACAAACCGTTAACAAGCGCAAGAATGGCAGCAGCGACAGCATCAGCAGCAAAAAACACCATCATTATCGAAGACAATAACACCGAGATTTAATCCCAACTTTATTGGGTTGGATACATGAATCCTTTTTCTTCGCAAAGCTAAATTAAGGGTCACTTCCTATGTTAAATTACCATATCGTAAGTGTTTGTTTTGACCTACCCCTAGTCCTCGTCATTCCAACTACAATCATATTATTCTATATAATTAATTAGATCCTCCATATTGTACAGGTATAAAGAGGCCCAAGCTAACTCAACTTATGGATGTTATCATATATTATCTCTGTATGTCGTTACTTTTGTGCATGTTGTTTAACCATCCAATATTCTGAATATAAAGCTTCCCATCTTGTTTACCCTTCTTATTAAGCATTCCCTCAATTTTATGGATACCCATCAGTCACATGGTACTTCACAAGAACTCATTCCCCTCAACTATGATCCATAAACAATATTGGGTAAATTACAACAAACCCTCTTCAAGTTTATCTCAAATCTCAGTTAATCCATGAACTTTAAAGCCCCTAGAAGTATTTCTGCCTGATTTCCATTAAATTTTTTGGGTAGTTTTATGACTGTTTTATTTTTAAATCTCATTCTTGCCCTTTACATAAAGTAAATAGAATTGCTAAAAATACATAAAAACAAAAGAGGATCTGAAAAAATTCAACAAAAAAATCCCCAAAAAATCTGAAAAAATGTAAATGAAAAATATACTAATAAGACATATCAACATGGATCACATGGATCAGTTTGATTAGTATATCTCAACGCTTTGTGAATATATGGATATGCTATAAACTGTTGGTGTCAGTACATCAGAATTGAGCTATTCACAAATAGAATAAAAAAACAAGATAAAAAGTAAAAAGTAAAACAAAGAGCAGTACCCTTGAACCTTTACTGGGAATTTATTCCATTGCTATGGCAGTGCAGCTTTGGGGGGTCTTCCATTCTCTCCATTCTCTGAATTTATTCCATTGCAGCTGATGTCATGATGCACAACTGGATCCTGATGATTCGTCCTCAACCTGTCAGTAGATGGTCACGTGATATGCACACCAGAACAGCTAAAAGTGTTAATGAGTTGAACCCATGCGGTGATACTATCTTTGACTCCTCTGGAGCTTTAATTAGAACATGAGAGAGAAGTATAAAATGAGAGAGTGTGTTGAGAATGAGAATGTGCTTTGCAAAGTGGAAAGTTCAATTGACCGCTAATCAATGCTTGCGTCCCAGTTTGGGCTGAAACCAATTCAAACCGCTACAATAAATGCAAGATCTGATATGACGTATTGTGTAGCGTACATCCGTCTACCAATTGCACTTTTACCAATTGCACTTTTATATGGGATATGCACCATCCATTTCCATTATTCCTGACTTCTCGAACAACCGTATAGGTTAAGTTTACAACCTTCTAGGTTAAGGTTATGGTTCTTAATGATATGTATGTATATAAGTTTAGTAAGATGCATATTAAAATGCTCCAAAACTTTTCTTTTGTATGTTTCTTAGAACAGACTAAGATATTATCTGAGCCAATCTTTTTGAATCCTAACTCCAAATACGTAACTTGTGTCACCTTGTCTTTCATACTGAAGTTGTTGTGAAATAACCCTCGGTTGAATCGATCATCCATGTTAGACGATATAAGTATGTCGACATACGGTGTTAAGGTAAAGAAATTTTCATATCTTTAAAGATACACACAATAATTCTCTTGGTTTATTATAGGCTCATATATGAGTATGACTCAATGGAATCGCATATACCAATGTTTAGACGATTGCTTTAATCCATAGATTGAGCAGTTAAGTCAACAAACGTTGCGCTTAGAGTTTTTAGCTACAAACATTATGGGTTCTTTCGTAAAGATCTCATCCAGATCTCCATAGAGAAATGATATCTTAATGTCCATTTAGACCAGTTTCAAATCTAAACGAATATATATCGCTAGTATTGTCTGAATCGAGGCAAACATCGCCATTAGGAAAAAAATTTCTTGAAGTCTACACCTGCTCGTTGGGTGTATCTTTTGGCCATGAGTCGTGACGTACACCTGTCGATACGTTGGATTTTATTTTGATTTTCAGGACCCAATTGGATCCCATGACCTTTCAACCTTCTGATAGGTCAACCAAGTCCCAGACTTGATTTATCCCTATCAACTCAAGCTTCTCCTCCATATCCTTTGTCCATTCATTCACATTGGGTCTTGAACGAGATTCAACGATATAGATGGGTTCTATATCGTCATGTGGAATAGCCACTATGCAAACTTTCCCCTGTATTCAAAAATATCAACATGAAATTATTGTTAGAGTTTGGCTTCAAAACTCTACTTGTTATGTGTCTTAGTGAGTGGTATACTTGTACATCACTAATGAATGTTGTAACCCTTGTTGGGACCTTATAAATAGTCTCTTTTGTTTAGGGGTTTTCATCTTGAGAGAAATCTTGTAAAAGAGAGGAGAATAACCAAAACAAAAGGGGTAGGAAAGAGTGAGAGCTTTGGAGAAGGAGAAGCAAGGGGTTGAGGATTTGGGCTTAAATCTTGTATGTTGCCTTGTTGACTTCTAATAAAGCTTGGTAATTGCTCTTCCATTCTTGTATGTGCTTTAGTTTGTTCTTTCTCTTTTGTCTTGCATATTGTCGTGCTTGGTTGATCGATGGAGATCCATGTAGAGACATTGTGGTGGAGGTCTAGCCTATCTTGTGGTTTGCCGAGCTTAAGATTGCCCGAGCCTATTCATCCGGGCCGATCTCATTGATCCAAGGCCGACCTCGAGAGGAAGCCGAAGTGGTATCAGAGATTCGGTTCAATTGTTATCCTTATTTCTACTCATTTGGAGCATTTTAGGTGAAGAAATTTCGGCAATTCTAGATTTGGAGTTGCGGAGGCGCACATAAGGTGTTTTGACAAATGGCCTCTAAGGAAATTTTCACTTCTAGAAGGGTCAAGTTTGAGTTGGTGAAGTTTGATGGTCATATCAACTTCGGGTTATGACAAATAATGGTAAGAAATGTCCTTATACAACAAGAATTCAGGGTTGCTTTGTTGAGGGAAGACAAAGAAGACAGAAAAGATCGAAGATGATGAATGGACCGATCTAGATGAAAGGGCGGTGAGCACAATACAATTGTATCTCTCGAATGATCTGTTGTACAATGTTAGTGAAGAGGAAACATCAAAAGATCTATAGGAGAAGCTTGAGAAGCTTTACATGTGGAGGTCTTTATCAAATAAGCTATACTTGAAGAAGCAACTTTATAGGTTGAAGATGGAAGAAGACAAGGATGTGTTGGAACATATGAACATCTTCAATAGGATGAGATGATTTGCGACCACTTGAGGTTGGATGTGAAGTTTGATGATGAAGACAAGTCACTTTTGTTGTTGAGTTCTCTTTCGGACTCTTATGATCACTTTATTACTACTCTATTGTATGGGAAAGAGACTCTCAAGTTTGAAAGGGTGATCCATGATATAACCTCGAATGTCGCAAGGAAAGGACACTCCAAGGGTGATTCCAATATGGAAGGTCTCCTAGCCAAAGAGGAATCAAGTGATAGAGGAAGAAGCAAACAAAGAGTCAAAGGCAAGATGTACAACTCCTGCTCCAAGTCAAGAAGCACGAAAGCTGTCGCATGCTTCTATTGCAAGGGTAAATGTCACTTCAAGAGAGATTGCAAAGCGTGACTAACACAAAAGGAGGGAAAGAAGTCGAAGAATGAGGATTCAGCTAGTGTGGCTTCTGAAAGTAAAGTGGATCTCATCTCTGTCTCTCAAGGTAACTCATCGTCTCATGTGTGGATTTTAGATTCCGGTTGCTCTTATTGTATGTTTCCAAATTGTGAATGATTTGACACTTATGAGGCCTACGACAGTGATTCGATATTGAAGAGAAATGATGCATCATGTCAAACAATTGGAATGTGGACCATAAAAATCAAGATGCATGATGGTATGGTACATACATTGGGAGGAGTTAGACATGTGCCGACACTCAAGAAGAACTTAATTTCTTTAGACATACTTGAGGCTAAGGGATGCACTTTCAATGAAAATGATGTTATTCTCAAGGTGTCTAAAGATATTTTGGTACTAATGATGGGTACAAGAGTGGCCAACAATCTTTACAAGCTCGTGGGAGACACCATTTTGGGTGGAGCCTTAATCTCTACAATGGAGAAAGAGGACGATTGTGATGAATGTATGTTGTGGCATATGCGGTTGGGACACATGAGCGAGAAGGGCATGTGTGAACTTCATAAGCGGAATTTGTTGAATGGAATGAAGACATGCAAGTTCAATCTATGCAAATTTTGTTTGGCAGGGAAACAAAGGAAGGTGTCATTCAATACCACAATGAAAGAATGCCAAAGCAAAGACATTCTTGACTACATACACTCCGATGTGTGGGGACCGAGACCGCTTATGTTAAAATGTAGAGCTTCCTATTTTGTGACATTCATTGATGATTTCTCAAGAAAAGTTTGGGTTTATTTCATGAAATTCAAGGAGTGGAAGACGGAGGTTGAAGGAATGGAATGTGGAGGTTGAAAACCAAACGGAAAGAAAGATAAAGTGCTTAAGAACCGACAATGGGAGAGAATACCGAGATAGAAAGTTTCTACAATTTTGCAAGGATGAAGTGATCAAAAGGAATTTCAACATAGCAAATAATCCTCAACAAAATGGCGTGGCCGAGAGGATGAATAGAACTCTCATGGAGAGGACTAGTTGCATGAGGCTTCATGCGGGGTTGCCAAAGTCTTTTTGGGCGGATACAGTTAACCACGATTTCTATGTAGTGAATAGATCACCTTCAAAATCTCTTAACCTTAAGGTGGCCGAAGAGGTGTGGAGTGGTAAGGAAGTAGATTACACTCTTCTAAAGGTGTTCGGGTGCCCGGCATACACACTTGTTTCGCATGATGAAAGGTCAAATCTTGATGCTAAGTCACATAAATGCATTTTTCTTGGTTTTGAAAAGGGAGTGAAGGGGTACAAGCTTTGGGATCCGATCAATAGGAAGAAATTGTGTAATATGGATGTTGTGTTTGACGAGGCTACTATGCTATCAAGGAATCTTCAAGATCAACAAGATGGTGATGTCAAAGGCAAGAAAGTGGCACAAGAAGTTTCATTTGAATTGGATGACTTAGGAAGAATTCAAACTTCACAATGGGTAAAGGGTAGTTCAAGCCATGGTCCGAAGCAAGAGATCCCTCAAGAAGAGACATATAGTGTTGCTTAAGGAAGGACGAAAAGAACCACAAAGCCACCTAATATGCTTGGATGGGAGCATGCGGAAGAGGCTCATTATGCTTTTGCTATTAGTGGTGGGAGCCCGGTTCATTTCAAGAGGCTATGGATTTACATGAAAGAGAAAAATGGTCGGAGGCAATGATGGAGGAGATGAAATCTCTCCACAAGAATTCCATATGTGAGTTGGTGCCTAAACCAAAGGATCGTAAACCAGTGGATTGCAAGTGGATTTATAGGGGAAGGAACCTTTGCATGAAAAGAACAAACCAACTTTTAAAGCAAGGTTGGTGGCAAAAGGGATACTCACAAAAAGGTTGGCGTAGACTATGATGAGATATTCTCCCCGGTACTGAAGCACACTTCTATTAAGATACTCTTGACTATGGTGACTGAGTTTAATATGGATCTTGAACAACTTGATGTGAAGACGGTTTTTTTCATGGTGAGTTGGAGGAAACAGTTTACATATCACAACCGAAAGGGTTCAAAGAAATGGACAAAGAAGATTTTGTTTGTCGGTTGAAGAAGTCTCTCTATCGACTCAAGCAATCACCAAGACAATGGTGCAAACGCTTTGACTCCTTCATGTTACATATCGGATACTCAAGAAGTGAGTATGATTGTTGTGTTTACTACAAGGTCCTTGATAATGATTCTCCTATCATGTTACTTCTCAATATGAATGGCATGCTAATTGCATGTAAATTCATGTAAATAGTGGTTGAGCTCAAGTCTAAGTTGAGCAAAGAGTTTGACATGAAGGACCTTAGGACGGCCACAAAGATTTTGGACATGGAGATAAGGAGAAATAGAGATGCTGGAAAGTTGTGGTTATCACAAAAGAGGTGTCTCTAAAGTGGTGGAGAGGTATGGCATGACGGATACAAAACCGGTCTCTACACCACTTCTCATTTTGCTTTGAGCAAAGAACAATTTTCCAAAGAAGGTGAAGGAAATTGAGAAGATGAAAGCGGTAATGTTTGCAAATACGGTAGGATACTTGATGTATGCAATGATATGCACAAGGCCGGACATAGCCAAGGCAATTGGTGTAGTTTGCAAATACATGTCAAATCCAGGTAAAAAGCATTAGAATGTGGTGAAGTCGATTTTGAGGTAGTTAGGAGGCACCAAAGAGTTGGGCATCATGTTTGAAAAGAAAAACGACTCAAATGTTGTAGTGTGTTATGTTGATGCGGATTATGCAGGGGATCTTGACAAGAGGAAGTCTACTACCGAGTATGTCTTCACACTTGCTAATGGTACTATTTCTTGGAGGTTGGTGCTACAATCCACGACGGCATTATTTACAATGGAGGCCGAATATGTGGCAATCCGGAGGCTTCCAAGGAAGCTATTTGGTTGAGAGGTTTGGTGAATGAACTTGGGTTGGACCTAGAGAACATCCAAGTATTCTCGGATAGTCAAAATGCAATTTGCTTGACCAAGAACCATGTCTATCACGCAAGAACAAAACATATTGCGGTGATGTATCGTAGAGTTCGTGATTGGGTCGATGATGATGAAATTTCTATTAAGAATGTGCACATCAACAAAAATGCAGCGGATGTCTTTACCAAGCCGGTGACAAGAGAAGTTTAGGCTTGCCTAGACTTGCTAAACAACTCTTTGTGCTAGAGATGAGGAAGATCACCTCTCCTCGGGTGGATGAAGGTGTGATGTTAGTGTGTGGTTGTTCTCACCATGATTGAAGCGTTTGTGACACCTTGTTGATCTTCGTGAAAGAGTTTTCTCGTCAAGGTGGATATTGTTAGAGTTTGGCTCCAAAACTCTAGTTGTTAAATGTGTTTCAGTGAGGGGTATACTTGTACATTATTAGGGAATGTTGTAACCCTTATTGGGACCATATAAATAGTCTCTTTTGTTTAGGGGTTTTCATCTTGAGAGAAATCTTGTAAAAGAGAGGAGAAAAACTAAAACAAAAGGGGCTAGGGCAGCGTAAGAGCTTTGTAGAAGGAGAAGCAAGTGGTTGAGGAATTTGGCTTAAATCCTAGTATGTTACCTGGTTGACTTTTAATAAAGCTTGGTAATTGATCTTTCACTCTTGTGTGTGCTTTAGTTTGTTCTTTCTCTTGTCTTGCATATTGTTGTGTTTGGTTGATTGGTGGAGATCCACGTAGAGACATTGTGGTGGATGTCTAGCCTGTCTTGTGGTTTGCCGAGCTTTATATTGCTCGAGCCCATTCATCAAGGCTGATCTCATTGATCTGGGGCCGACCTCGAGAGGGAGGCAAGGTACTCATAATTATGCCATGTTAGTTACGTCAAGGCTCAGCATGGATATAGCTCTTATTTTTTATAAGACTTGATCTTGAGTTAGAGAGCATATGCATCCATGACCTCAAACAACCTTGTGTCCTTCCTCATTTCTTCCTTGCAATGAAATATTATGAAAAAGTAAACTAAACATGTGCACCTTTTAGTTTACCAAATGATTTTACTCGTGATCAATACAAGTAGATTACATGCTATAATCATAAGCGATCTTTAAGGATCACCTTGAGCAAATTAAGTGCGAGTCATAACATTATAAACCAGTCCATTATGCCACAATAACCAGATTTATAAAATCTATCACAAATGATATTAAGTTGTAGGTGTATAGATGACCAGAAAATTCTTCAAGAATTTTGCTTAAATGACAAATTGTCCACAAAAATGTTTCCTATATAAAACACCTACATGCAAAGAGTAACCAAATTGTTTTCAAATGATAAGGTAACAACAAAAGGATTCACGAAGGCAGATCATCAGCAACTCTAATTCAATCATATTAATGTCTATGGTGTTGGTGAGTGCTTTTTTTAAAGGACGATTTTTGAATTAAATCAAAATTTTTAAAAATAGGATAAAAATCGACTAACTCTAAAACTATTTACAAAAATTGACCAAGTTCTCTCCACGTCAGCTCTCCGTACACGCGGGGCTGCTGACTAGGATAATTGGGTTTTCAACGGGGTTGCCAATCGCGACCAAAACCGGCCTTCCTACGTTTGGCCGCTGTTGGCAAATGCGTCCAAACGAAAGTCACGGTTAGAGATGTGACTTGCTTGAAGCGATCATTTTTTATTCAAGTTAGTATGATGATCTAAAGATCAAAGTTTGAAGATGTTTAAAGGTAAATTTAGCGTTAGTGATGTGACAAGAAAGAAAATACCAGCGATTGAATCGAGATGTCTTCTTCAAATTCTCACCTAAACCCCTGGTTCGTTTTGTCCAGAGTTTTGATGAAAAATCGAAGTGCAGTCGAAAGTCGAAACAAGGAGATATTAAAGAAGATAAGAAGATAAAGCCGTAGAGAAATCTGATATCTCAAAGATATGAAATTTGTGTTCGATTTGTTCCGCAAAATCCAAAAACCTTTGCCCGCTTCCCGGGCAACTCATGGCCGCTGTCGCGATCCGATGCCAACGACCTCGTCATCCCCTTGAGCGCACTCTACACTCATCTACATGGGCAAACCAAATTACAGTTTAGCCACGGTTGGCAACCCCGGCCAAAATCCAGAATTGCAATTTGGGCTTACAAATCTCAATCGTCCTAGTCAGCACCCGAGCACGCGCTCGGAACTAACGTGGAAGGAAGTTGGTCGGTTTTTGTAATAAGTTTTTAACTTGGTCGTTTTTAATAATATTTTTTAATATTTTGCCTAAATTCAAAAATCGTCCTTTTTTAAATCCATGCTGCTCTCATATCTCATTGCTAGTTCATCAAGCTGACTTGGTGTTATAATTCTTCAATCCAACAAAAGGGCAAGATCCGTATGAGCAATAACTATAATTGCAAGAATGTGCATAATAAGATATCACTATATTACCTTCTTTGGTAGCAGGCAATCACGTACAAAGTGACTTTTCTCATTACAGTTGAAACATTTATCTTTAACCTTGCCTTTGTTGTTGACACGCTTGCCATGATGCATTTTCTTCTTGAAAGCTATTTTCTTTTATGGCCATCACTCCTTGCACACTCCTTTGTTTTTAGCCACTACATTCATCTTCTTTAGTCTGGACGGAACATGCAAAATATGGTTCTCAAACTTTCGAGCAATTATGAGTTTTTTTAAGCTTAATATAATGACAAATACGTAAATGATTTCACCTCTTGGGTATGGGCTATGGTGTGCTTAAAAGCTTCATTTTGGATAATCATATACAGAGCACATCACAGCGTTAATCTGCTGCTTGTTTAAGACATGGTGGCTTATCACATTCAGATCCAGTATTAAAACTGACATGTTTGCATGTGTTTGCTTATCGTCTGATGAGGATCCTTTTCGATGTTATCAAATTTGATTTGAATCAAACGAAAGCTGTGCGACCAAAATCACTTAGAACCTCTCCTTGGGAGCATTTTATGTCTACTTAGGACTAATGCATTTCTTAAATTCATGTATAACATTATCTTGCATGCAACTAAGCATAATGAAGCGGTCACTTGGGCTTCTTTTCTGACCCTTTTTATGCATCTGCACATCAATATGAGTGTTTCATATAGGAGCAACAACTTCATGTATGATGGCATCTAGACAGTCATCGGTATTGATGAGATATTACGGTCATCAATTTGGTGCACTTGGAAATATCAAAAAAGACAGACTTGATGGCCATTAGGTTCCTTTGACATATATCAATAATTTTATTAAAGTTAAATTGAATGCCAAATGACTAAAATAAGCACAACATCAAAAATGTTCTCTCTAACACAATGAATCAGTGAAATATAATAAAAATTACATTACTTGGATCAAGAACTTTGCCATACTCAAAATAATCACGTTGTCATATAACTCATTTCAAGGATTTTTTTTGGAGAAGAAATCTTGGGACTATTAGGATACCTACCTAGACCGTTTAATCAATGTGTCTCTCATTAAGAGTACTAGAATACTCCAACTTCACTAATATTCTCAGTGTCAAGGACCAGAAATCGTCTGCATCCCTTGATGCCCCCACTTAACCTGAAATCTTTTTCATTCAATTGATGGTGTTCTATCCCATAGAATCACACATTCTTTTTTATTTATGTTTTATAATGTCTGGATGGGTTGTTTATAATTTCAACCCTAAATGATCAATTGAATCAAACATTCGGCATCATTTTCCTTCTATTCCTAAGAAAAATAAACTAAACCTATATTCAAACTCATGACAAGGAAGTGTGATCAAGAGCAACATTTAGCCGGTGAATGGTAATGTTAGGGAAAAGATGTACGCTTTTTAGATACCAAGAAACTTGGCCGTGTAAGTGATGTAGGATAGGCTTCTGATTCTAACGGGAGCCAATCTTAACGATTTAACATCTATTTTTGGACCTTCGATTGCTTCCCTGCAGAGGTCACTTGTCCCAAGATAGAGATTCTTCTCATGGGATAATGTAGCTGGGAAGTGATTTCCTTTTTCAAGTTCGCATGTACTTGACAAAGCTTATTCCCAAGGAATACTTTGTGAGATAGTGGTCCCCTCATTGATTCACCAAATCCAAATTTCAAAATTTGGTAGGATATGCACGTGCGTTTGATCGCCACTTTGCCTTGTATGATCTATACGTTGTTTAGTTTTATGCTCGAGCACGTGTCTAGTATGTCTTCGTATCGAGGTACATGTAAAAGTTAGGGTTGTCTTTCTTCTATGCATAGTACTCTACTTGTGGGACATGCATATGCCATATGTATGAGTCAAACTAAGCACATGTATTATAGTGCATACGAGCATGGTATATGTGATACTTGATGTACGTACATTCTGCATAATGTTATGTATGCATAGGCATATGGGTGGTGCGTGTTTACATCACGATGAAAATGAACTCACTCGATCCCTTTCTTTGGATTAAGCAGCAGGCGGCAACGATGGAGTTAACGTTCACTAGACACATGATGCGATCCGCTAGGGATTTGACAATAAAAATGAGATTTTTATTGGATCTCAGATCTGAAATTAGAGGAAAACCTACTACAAATCAACTACTCGCTAGATAACAACTACAATTTAAAAGGACGACTAGCTAAGGATTAATCTAGGGGATAAACTAATAAAAAGAAAATACTCTCTCAATTTTCGCATAAGAATTAGGGCCGGCTCAACCCCCTTAAATAGCCAAAACATCCCTTAAATGTCATTTTATCCAATTGCCCCTCCTCTCAATTTCCAGCCGCATCACTACTCCGCCCCTGAAAATCCACCTTGTCCTCAAGGTGGTGCATGATGTCCGTGGGCCATCCGTCCTACCCGGTCGATTGCACTCCTCCCGGATCAAACGGATGAGAGTGGTCCCCACTCTTTCAACGACGTCCGGAGAAATATCGCCGGGCCAAGGCGGGATCCCAAAAACGTCGTCGGGCCCCCACAAGTACTTTGGATGGTCGTCGTCATCGATGCACAGCTGGAATCCTTCCCCGGGCCCCATAGATGGCTAAAAACCTGAAAATTGTGCTCCACGGACCTTGTGCGGGGCCTCCGGGGGCCTGGAAATCCTCGAAAAAAACCTGTCGGTCGTCCTGGAAGGTCGATGGGGCCCCCAACAGGTCCCCCGGCCCTCGGAACCCCCCCTGGGGTCGGCCGAAGCCCCCCAGTGCGTCGCCGGGGGTGGCCGGCCCTGAAAATGGGTCGGCGGCCCCCAGGCGGTGCTCCCTGGGGCCGCCGCCTGCGCATGGAGGGGCGGCAGGTGCGGCCGCCCCTCCCGGGGGGCCTGGCGGCCCTCCGCCGCCCCTCTGGAGGTTTACCGGGCCACCCAGAGCTCCCTGGGGGTCGGCAGCTCCCCGGAGGGCTGCCGGGGGCCGGAATCACCCCGCCGGCCCCTCTGTCTTCGTGTCGTGGCGGCGCGTGGTCGTCCCTCTCCGACGACAGATCTGCGTCGTTATACCCTGACTTCTTCAGATCTGGTGGATCTACGCCTGGAAGCTCCAGATCTGGCTCCGGATCTGGTGGATCTACGCCTGGAAGCTCCAGATCTGGCTCCGGATCTGGTAGATCTGGATCTGGAAATTCCAGATCTGGATCTGGAAATTCCAGATCTGGATCGCCGACAGCCGCAGGCTTCAGATCTATCTTTGTCTTTGCAGCGGAAAGATAGCGACGGTCGATCTCCGCCACTTTCTCCTTGTACTGACGATTGATCTCCGCCAAATTCTCCATTATTTGACGGCACACCCTTTCCCTTCTCTCTACCCATGCGTCGATCAGATCCATAAATCAGGTGCTCGCCCTGGATCTAGTGCTCTGATACCAATTTGATGCGATCCGCTAGGGATTTGATAATAAAAATGGGATTTTTATTGGATCTCAGATCTGAAATTAGAGGAAAACCTACTACAAATCAACTACTCGCTAGATAACAACTACAATTTAAAAGGACGACTAGCTAAGGATTAATCTAGGGGATAAACTAATAAAAAGAAAATACTCTCTCAATTTTCGCATAAGAATTAGGGCCGGCTCAACCCCCTTAAATAGCCAAAACATCCCTTAAATGTCATTTTACCCAATTGCCCCTCCTCAATTTCCAGCAGCATCACTGCTCCGCCCCTGAAAATCCACATTATCCTCAAGGTGGTGCATGATGTCCGTGGGCCATCCGTCCTACCCGGTCGATTGCACTCCTCCCGGATCAAACGGATGAGAGTGGTCCCCACCTCTTTCAACGACGTCCGGAGAAATATCGCCGGGCCAAGGCGGGATCCAAAAAACGTCGTCGGGCCCCCACAAGTACTTTGGATGGTCGTCGTCATCGATGCACAGCTGGAATCCTTCCCCGGGCCCCATAGATGGCTGAAAACCTGAAAATTGTGCTCCACGGACCTCGTGCGGGGCCTCCGGGGGCCGGGAAATCCTCGAAAAAAAACATGTCGGTCGCCTGGAAGGTCGATGGGGCCCCCAACAGGTCCACCGGCCCTCGGAATCCCCCCTGGGGTCGGCCGAAGCCCCCCAGTGCGTCGCCGGGGGCGGCCGGCCCTGAAAATGGGTCGGCGGCCCCCAGGCGGTGCTCCCTGGGGCCGCCGCCTGCGCATGGAGGGGCGGCAGGTGCGGCCGCCCCTCCCGGGGGCCTGGCGGCCCTCCGCCGCCCCTCTGGGGGTTTGCCGAGCCCCCAGAGCTCCCTGGGGGGTCGGCGGCTCCCCGGAGGGCTGCCGGGGGCAGGAATCACCCCGCCGGCCCCTCTGTCTTCGTGTCGTGGCGGCGCGTAGTCGTCCCTCTCCGACGACAGATCTGCGTCGTTATACCCTGACTTCTTCAGATCTGGTGGATCTACGCCTGGAAGCTCCAGATCTGGCTCCGGATCTGGTGGATCTACGCCTGGAAGCTCCAGATCTGGCTCCGGATCTGGTAGATCTGGATCTGGAAATTCCAAATCTGGATCTGGAAATTCCAGATCTGGATCGTCGACAGCCGCAGGCTTCAGATCTATCTTTGTCTTTGCAGCGGAAAGATAGCGACGGTCGATCTCCGCCACTTTCTCCTTGTACTGACGATTGATCTCCGCCAAATTCTCCATTATTTGACGGCACACCCTTTCCCTTCTCTCTACCCATACGTCGATCAGATCCATAAATCAGGTGCTCGCCCTGGATCTAGTGCTCTGATACCAACTGATACGATCCGCTAGGGATTTGATGATAAAAATGGGATTTTTATTGGAATTTCAGATTTGAAATTAGAGGAAAACCTACTACAAATCAACTACTCGCTAGATATTAACTACAATTTAAAAGGACGACTAGCTAAGGATTAATCTAGGGGATAAACTAATAAAAAGAAAATACTCTCTCAATTTTCGCATAAGAATTAGGGCCGGCTCAACCCCCTTAAATAGCCAAAACATCCCTTAAATGTCATTTTACCCAATTGCCCCTCCTCAATTTCCAGCCGCATCAGTGTATCCCAAGCATCACAGTCATGCAGCACAAACCGCCACTACCATTACCCTTATCATATCATGTCAACATCGCTTGAGGTGCCGCTCATCCCCCCTTTAGCATGTGCTTGGGATGCGCACGAGCACTATAACCAAAGAAAGGTGGCATGCCATTGGCTTCTGCTCCATCTGCTCCCCCCACCCCATACACTACCCCTAATGTCATCTTCCTCTTCTAGGCTGCTTCTTGCTACCTCTATCTACTGTAACAAAACAGAGGACGCCCACAAGCACCGAACAGCGCTACTAGCATGCATCCGAATGTTGCATAGTCCATGCCCCTTTATGTACGTGCATGTAGTAGGTTTAGGATCTAAAGCTAGGGTTTGTGTTAGGGATGATTTTAGATCAAAAATTAGAATAAATAATATAATGTGATACAATCAAAATAATTTTCATCCTTTATCAATTTCATGAACACAAAATATAAATCTAAAATGAGGACAATAGATCTAGTTTATTAACAAAAGTCCAAGCAACATTCAAGCATGGATTAATCCAAAACATATATAAAATTGTAATGCATGACATGGTGGATTTAGGGATTTTATAGGGGATTTAGAGAAGAATTGATAGGTTTAGAGTTCTTGACTTCTCACTAAGGGTTTTCGATGCTTCTCATCAAGAAAAAGGGAAACCTATCACAGCTTTTGAGAAAAATTCTCATTAAACTTTTGATTCATTCATTGATTTAAAATAAAATAAGCTAGGCCTTTATATATGCTTCTAGACTCTGACTCTGACTCTTCTTCACATATCCAATGTGATACTAAACATTTAAATAACTATAAATAAATAAAAAGACTCAAACACCTAGACTCTAAAACTCAAAACAAAATAAAAATAAAAATAAAAATAAAATTTACAATTTTGATCTCTATCATTCTTTCCGGCTTGAGAACTTCACCTCTTGGTGAAGGACTCAGAAGTAGCACATCTGGATAAAAATCAGTAGTCCTCTGCAGTTGGTGAAAATGTGTCGACGAACCTTGAAATGTAAAAGGATGCAGATGGATAGACAAATATCCTCAAATAATTTCTCTCGATTTATGAAAGATAGAAAAGCATTCAATACATGTTTGTTGGCAAGCTAGGATGATCTGGAATAACAAACTCGATGTGCTCAATCGGATCCCGAGAGCGTCAACATGTGGTTTTAGATAGGACTTTGGCTCAGGTTGTAGTGTTGTATCAAGCTCTAGTTCAAGCTCTGATTGCGGTACTGGATCAATCTCTGGTTTGGCCTCGGGCTCGGGCTCGGGCTCCAACGTAGGTTCAGAATGCAATTCGGGTTCAGGCTCAACCTGTGCATCTATCTCTGGGTTAGGATCTGATTTGAGTTTACTTTGTTGTTCCTTTCACCATTATTCCATCTCTTGAATGATTCGTTTCTCTTTATCTAACCATATCTTTACTGAAGATTGTTGTGTTGCCTGTGAAATATATCGAGGCTTGAAAGAATATCGGATACTATATGGGAATGCCCAGGGCACCTCATCTTGTCATTTCGTCGTTGCTCATTCCTGGTAGGCCGTAGTGTTCGTCCTTTCCTTCTTCGTGCTCGCTTACGCTTCGATGACCTATCACGGGGTGAAGTTGAAGACATAGTTTGAACCCGGACCATTGACGACTATGACGTGGATGTTACCTATACAATATCTTGCTTCTCCATTGAATGAGTGATATGCATATGTATATTTCTATACTTCTGAAAACTTAAAACAGAAAAAGAAATATTCTAGATGGAATTCTCAAACATCATATACATACATGTGCTCAAAGCCATAAAAGTATGTGACACGATTCAAATAAAATGGACATTGTAGTAATAGTCGTAGTAATTATATCCCATAATTTAGAGCAAATCTTCTTGTATGGAGGGTACTTTTGTGTAGGCGGTTGAGTCAACTATCCACTGATGCAAACGACACTGAATTTAGGCTCCAAACAAATCTAAATCATCAAAATGGAAAAACTACACAGAAAATCCGAGAAAATCCAACCGAAAATCCAAGAAAATTCAAATGACGCACTGTTGGAGCCATTGTCTGGTCAACCACCGGGTTAACCGGCTCAGCTTAGCCTATTTAGCTGATGCTCAGGGTCTGCTCGACCAAGCTGACACTAGTGCCTTCGACTTGGTTGGCGGCGACGCGTTTTTTCGGCGATTTTACCGGCGTTCCCGCCTCCTCCTTGCTGTTGGTGCACCTTGACCTGATTCACTTTTTGGAGGCGTCGACACCCTGGACAGCACCGATCCCGACGTCAACGAGCTTTGCAAGTTTGATGGCGGTGTTTCGGCATGCTTTTGAACGATGACAGTGATGCCCTAGGTTGCGGAGGAGCTCATCGACATCATATGAACATCTGGAAGGCAATTATGTCGACTATCGGCGGATTTAACTTAGGCGACGACGTGATTTTTCAGAAGAATCGTGGGCGACATGGACTTGGGTGCTGGAGGTGGCGTGTGATGTTGATGTGGTGGTCGACGACGTCGTGGGACTCGCCTGGCAATGGTGGCACCGATCGGGACAGCAGTGGTGGCCTTCATCACCGGCAGGAGCTATGGCGGCGCAAGTCTTAATGTTAGGGAATTTTTTCAATTTCTTTCTCTCTGTTTTTTGATTTTTTAGTGTGGGTGGTGATTGGATATGGTCAGGTGTTTTAGATTTTTAATGAATTGAATTTTTAAACCGAGAAATTGAAAAAGAGCGAAGATGTGATCTTCAGCTTTGATACCAAGTTGATTCAGGACGGGGTGGATTTAGGGATTTTGATTGGGAGTTTGTGGAAGAATTGATAGATTTAGGGATCTTGGCTTCTCACCAATGATTTCTAAGACTTCTCATTAAGGAAAGGGAAAACGTTCGCATGTTTTGAAAAATTTTATCATTAAACTTTTCATTGATTTAAAATAAAACAAGCTATGGCCTTTATATAGGCTTACAGACTCAGACTCTTCTCTTCTTCACCTATCTGATAAGGTACTAAACATTTAAATAACTATAAATTAATAAAAAGCCTCAAAATACCTAAATACTCTAAAACTCAAAATAATATAAAAATAAAAATAAAATTTATAATTCTGATCAATATCAAATTGCTTATCAAATTTAGATAATAAAATTTCCAAAATAACAATTAGATCTAAGGAAAATTAAATCTATACAAAGAAAATTAAATCACAACTAATGACATCTACAAAAAATAGGATCTAAGATCTAGCAAGCGAGATACAATTTTTATATGACTAGATCTAAGCATGCTAAAAATTATGAATTTTTTAGATATAAGTCCTCTTATTCATGGTTATTTTTAAAAGAGTTCCTTAAATTATGCTATTTGCAATTTGGTCCTCCAAATTGATTAAGTTAATCAAAAAAGTTCTCACTAATATTTTTCATCCAAAATTTAATTCGAAGCTGGTTAAATTCTAACCAGACCCAGTTACATCAGAGTTAACCCATTCTATGTTAGGTTTCAAGTATAAAACAGCATGTTTTACATTTGGGTTGGGAAATATAATGGGTTTAGGTTGATGATGGAAGATAAAGAAGAAAAGATTAATGAAGACGAATGAAGAGGATGAGATGAGAGTTGGCAATTTGGGGAATATGAATGGGAAAAGAATTTGGGGATGAGGCCATGGAGGCGGTGAGGGTTTGGAGGAGGAGGTAAGGGTGGCGGTGTGCTTTGGAGGAGGATGTAGGGGTGGCGGGTGCTTTGGAGGAGAAGGTAGCCGTATGGTTTTGGAGGAGAGGGAGGGGTGTGGGGGGTTTGGATAAAGGGGAAATATGGGCATCGGTTGGTTGGATGAGAAGGAATGGAAAAAAGGGAAGCAGCTGCAGAGGAGGAAGAGGATGAGGGGGAGGCAATGGCAAAGTCGGAATAGGATGAAGAGAAGTTTGAAGATGATAAGAGAGGAAGAAAAGAAGGTTAAATGTTCTGTTAATTTTAATAGAATGTATCTTAATTCTAAACAAAAGTTACTAATGGGACTCTTTTTGAGTAACTTAATAAATTGGGGTGACTAAATGGTAAATATATTTATAAGGTACTCTTAAAAATAACCATGAATGAATGGACTTATAAATAAAAATCCAAAAATTATACATGTATTTACAAGATCTAATAAAAAATTGATTTTAAAAAAATAGATCTACAACACAATTATAATATATCTAGAATTAATTAGATCAATAACAAAAAAAAGCATGATTAGATTCCCAAAGAGACTACAGCTTGATAAAATATTATAAACGGTATTTTTCTTAACATATCAAGATATTATCAACAAATATATACCAGATGAACTATTGGATTTATGCATGTACATCATAATTAAGAATAACATAAGCGCAACGGAAATTAAATGTGTATCTTGCTTATTCTTTAGAGATCTATAAGAAACCTACATGTGAATCTGCACGCTTCAGATATTCTCTCACTGGTCATTCATAGATCATGCCTTTAGATACCAGAGATTGGTTTCATGTGAAAGATAGCAGCAAGATAATCTCTAGAATCAAGGAGATCTTATATAGAAAGATAAGAAATGGATGTTCTTGTATTCAAAAACATACCTAATGTGTGTATGAGGGGATATGAACACCTATTTATAGAAACAACTACATCATTCCTTCAATCTTGATCGTGATACTCAATCTTGATCGTTGTATCACGATCAAATTATCCCAAAGATGCTTAAGATCTCCACCCCCAAGAATATTATTATGTAGATTTCGGGTTTGGAAGAAAATGAAACCATCAACTTTCACGTTTTCATCCTTTAATCATGTGCGAGCAGCTGCCGACCCCCATTTAGGTTTTTGCAGGGTCAAAGCTTGCATGAATGTAGGTCGGGTTGGGTCCCACTTAGTGGGTCTGGGCTGATAAACTCCAACATCTTATTGGGTATGGTCAAATTCCTTTACAAAGCTTTAAGGAGATTGGCATAGCAGTGCCATTCAAAGCAAAAATTGGGACAATCAAACAATTTAGTTTTTCCTAGTACTCATTTATTATGGGGGTTCATAAGAGTTCAACAACAAGAGCCTATCTCCTATACATGATATCTTCAAGGTGAACATGTATACTGACCTATGTACTCAGATCATGCCAATGCTTAAAATTTACAGACTGTGTTCGATCACAGCTGTTGCTGCAGTCTTCACCCATACTCCATCCCTTTTTCTACTTTCATTATGTAACTGCACCCCCCCCCCCCCAAAAAAAAAAAAAAAAAAAAAAATCTCTTTGAATACCCTTCCATAGCATCAAAAACATGCATAACATAACAAATGCAAAGATGAAAAGAGTCCAACTTTATATTCTTTTTAAATTTTTTTAATATAATGGGTATTTGAATACCCTTCCATAGCATCAAAACATGCATAACATAACAAATGCAAAGATGAAAAGAGTCCAACTTACATCACTTTTCATGTATATGTTGTTAATATCACAAATAGCTAAGCCCTTAAATTATTCCAATTCGCTAATTTAAATCTTACTCGGCATGATATTAGCCCTCTAATCGACACTTATTGATACTATACACGGGGCTTGATATCACGCATCCTTGGCACACCCTTATTCTCTTGCATTGCAACAACATCGCCATAATTTGTCACTTTGATGATCCCCCAATCAAATATTAGGGCATATTTGGTAGCTAGCAATTGGGCTAGCAGTTGTAAAATTCTTAAGCACACATGATTGGCCAACTGCTATTGCACGCCCAATTGCAATTTCATTTAAGCTTGCAAAAAGCTTCAAGCCCACCAAATTACAAGTTGGGGATTTGAAAGTCATTTTACAACTTACCAAAATATACCAAAGAGGTGATTTTGCATCGCAAAACATTTATCATTGTTGCAATTACACTTACAAGCTACTCAACATGCCCTTAATGTTTCATTAGGAGTGAGATCTAATCAACAGGGGAATTGGTATGTATGCCCCATCTTGCCTTTGTTAATAATTCATATAGATCTAACAAAGTTTTCACACATCCATCAGCAACCCGGCAAAGTATGGACCTTAGTGTGTGCTTGGACGTGAAGGCAAACATAGAAAGCCCCAATGAAGCAAGGTGTGTCCGTTAAACAAAAACAACAAGATGCAAACACAGAAAGTGCCAATGAAGCGAACCGCCACCACCACCAATAATAATTATTTTTTCAAAAAAATCTTGTGGTGAACATGTGTGACACACTTAGCTGACACGATAATCTGTACTTCTAATTTTATTTCTTGCACTTTGTAGAATTTCCCTTGTATTGGTGTGTCATGCCAGGCTTGCGTAGGGTTGCCGGCATCCATGCACCACAGATGATTAGCATTCTTTAATTTCCTCAAATTTTTCTGAGTCTTTACACAGCCACATGGCTTCAAACTACATCAACTCCAACTACCATTCGTTCATTTATAATTTCAAGTTGCAGATGCATATGGGTTTTTAATAATCTGTAATCTAGCATCTACTGATTTTCAACTTTGCACCGGTGTATGCCATCGCCGAATTTTATGGAGCATATATGATGAGCTATCACCTTAGATCTCAGAGAGTTGTTTTGGCATAATATTGCAATCTTGGTGTTTAACAGAAATTCAATCCATTGAGACATCTACACATACAGGTTGAAGGCATGAGTGCAGGATAGCCCAATAGATAGAACTGATTAAAAACTGCACGGTTAAAGAAATGTTTTTCATTATAAAAATCTAAATAGAAAGTAGACTCACTTAAAAAGAACTCAAATCTTTTACAAAATTGACTCACATCCTTCTTTCTAATTCCTGCAGCCGGCAACGTCTCCGTCAACCGTTCGGCCCATGGATTCATTGCACCGCGTGAAGGGGGTTTAAGAGATAATGCCCGATCGCAGAACACAATCTCGACCGTCCAATACATTATCATCCTCCGCCAAAAACGGAGAACCATTTAATTTACAGTATTCCCCTCAGCAGTGTAGCTCGAGCCTGCCCAGTGCTGTATAAAGATGGGGCGCAATAACGAGTAGATCCCATTGTTTAATGCCACATGTGATATGTCGATGTTAATCATCTCATTATCTAATAAATAAGTATGCTTTTTTATTTCCAGCGAATAGGACAAATTAAAGAGTTACTACGCGCACTTACTCCCGTGCATAACCGTAATTCCGATTATTTACAAGTTTACCACTGAGAATTGCTCATCACACACAACCTTTCAAAAATAGGGAAAATACACCCGGTTATGCATGATGAGTAAAAGCCCACATTTGTTGCGGTTTTGCTCAACGCACACAACTGCTGTTTTGCTGAGGTCACCGAGATCTCCGAGGTTCAATTAGGGCTTTCAATTAGTGGAAATTGATATTAGACTGGCCTATCCGATGCACAAGTAGGGTTGTGAGTGTTTTCTATGCGCACAATTGTGGTTGCTCCGATGCACAATTAGGGTTGCTCAGATCACCGACGATGGATTGTGGGGTTTGCCCGGAAAACCGCTCACAAATGTGGGTCTTCCCCGTGTGTTTCTTGTGCGCACAACCGCTCAGTGTGTATCAGCGTCTTCCTTTCTTAGGGGTTCAATTAGGATTTTCTATTCTAATTTGGAATGATATTCTAAATTGGAACGATGAAGCTCAAGTGTCCGCGTTAGCACTGGCGTCGCATGACTCCTCCTCTTCTTGGCGATCGGCATCAGAGCTGGTCATTGGGAGTGTTTTGCTCTGCACGCACAACCGAGAAGTTCATCGTCGATGGTTTTGCTCAGTGTGCACAATCGCTACCGCGAGTGAGCGTAGGGCGATGTAAATTTTAAAGGGCAAACTTGTTAATAGTGAACGTGCGCGCTGATTAAAATGGTATGTGCGCGTAGCAACTAAAATTAGTGTTCTTTCAGCTTCTTTCTGGCTAACTGCGTTTTCTCGATCGAAACACAAGAACCCAAAGCTTTAACTAAATCCTCGGCTTGGTCAAAAATCTCGGAGATTGAATTGTATCAGGTGCGATTTCTGTTGGCTAAATCTAATTCTCGATTTGATGATGATATATGCTGATTATTTTTTTGTTAATCTTTTTGCAGCTTCGTTTGTTTTTTGTAGCTTTGTTTAATCTCCCATTTATTATCAAGAATTGTCTGGTCTCCTCTCAAAAAATCTTTGTATTTTGATTATAACTGAGGTTGCTCAATTTTTATAAATCGTTGGGAGTGTAGTACGAATTGAATGAGCTGTTGGCGCAATTTATTGAAAAGATTGATTAAATTGCCAATTTGTTCCAGCAAAAAATGATGGTGTTAGTAGTTAGTATTTACTTTATATTTACATGTAATGAGCTTTTCAAATTTTTTTTAATGAGGTTAGTAGAAATACAGTATCACTTAGAGTGAACGAATTCGAGGATTTGAGACATGCCCTAAATCCTAAATTTTCTCGAGAAAATGGTATACATGTTTGTTTCCACAAATTATAGTGGCAGTCTTACCATGAAATCAGACGAATGCTTGGTAACATTACCATTTTAGTTTCTTTATATGCTAACGTTATGTATATTTGCTGACTTTCATTTTGTTGGGTTTATGTGGTTGCAGATTGTTGTGACATTTTGTTTTGGGGATGAATTCTAGCATTGCCCACTGCCCCTTTGGAAGTAAGCTGTTTTATGATGAATCTAAGATCCAAGATTTCAAGCACAGATTTTTCAGAGTTCACAGCATCTCAAAAAGGGAAACTACAAAATACATTTGGTACCCAAGTTCTACAGATATCTATCTGAACAAGGTATTTGGAAAGTTTTTGGTATCCCATTGGTAGTTGTGGGAAACATTGTATTAACTCTATTATTTCTAGCAAGAGGGAAAAACATGTTAGAGTATGAAATTTAATTTCCTAGGACAAAATCTCATAACCTGATACGATCCGCCCAAATCAAGAGATTAATTTCAGATTTATGGAAAGAAAGAGAAGAAATTTGATAGTGGAAATTAACTATTACTTGTATTGAAGATAGATCGATCCTTTTCTGGAGTGGATCTGTTCCTAACTTGTGTTAATGGAACAAGTCTAATCCCCCAATTGGATTCACGAAGAACCCTAGCGATAATCTTCTTCAATTCAAAATATTCGATAAAGAAAAACTAGGGCCGGCTCGTAGGCTTAAACCCTCTCCTAATCAACATGATAATAAAAGAATCATATGCCATTGTAATTACTAAACCAACTATTAAAAAAATAAGCCAAGAGTAATAAGTCACCCATCGGGTCAAGTAAGGTCCGAACCCAAGCATTGACCCATGCCTCGTGCCGCGCGTTGCCTTCGCCTCACGTAGACCCAGACCACATCATCACCCCCCAAAAGACGAACCTTGTTCTCAAGGTTGAAGTCATGAAACTACGACAATATGGTGTCATAGGACTCCCAAGTCGTCTCATGGCCCGACAGTCCCGTCATCGTATCAGCACATATCTGCCCCGTCCGTCCTTGCGTCACACCTCCAAGACATCCTGGGGCTCCAGCAACACTTCCAAATCTTCCGTCAGAGTAGGTGGTAGGGTGGATGTCGCTATGTGACCTCCTATAGCCCGTCTCAACTGTGATACATGAAACACTTGATGCAATGTCGATCTTGGGGGCAGATTCAACCTGTAAGCGACTGGGCCTATCTTCGCCAAGATCTTGTAAGGCACATAAAAGCTATCAACAAGCTTTTCATTTCTCCTCCTAGCCAAGGACTTCTGTCTATACGGCCTCAGCTTCAAATAAACACGATCCCCAATCTCAAAGTGAACTTCTCTGCGATGCCCATCGGCCTTTGTCTTCATAATCTGTTGCACCATCATACGGTGCTTCTTCAACTCCTCCAAAATATCATCTCTCTCGCTCAAGTACTGCTCCAACTGTGAAATTGGAGTTGCTCCCTTGCTGTAATGGACCAATGAAGGGGGCCTCTCCCATACAAAATCCGGAATGGTGTAGTCTAGGCAGACGAGTGATAGGAAATGTTGTACCAATATTCTGCCCAGGATAGCCACCTATACCAACTCCTCGGACATTCGGATCTAAAACAGCGGATGTACGTCTCGACACTCCTGTTGACGACCTTCGTTTGGCCATCAGTCTGGGGGTGATAGACCAAACTACTCCTCAAGGCGGTCCCCTACACTCGGAACAGTTCCTTTCAGAATTGGCTCATAAATACTGTCCCTATCTGACACTATCGATGTTAGATACCCATGTAACCGAACCACCTCCCGTACGAACGACGTCGACACCGTCACTGCGGTGTAAGGATGCCGTAATGCGATAAAATGCACATACTTGCTCCGACGATCAACCACCACCAGAATCACTGTATAACCATCAGACTTTGGAAGACCGTCAATGAAGTCCATACTGATGCCCTCCCACACCTGCTCCGGAAGGGCCAATAGTTGTAGTAGCCATCTGTTGGAGCCATGGCAAGGTACTTGGGACGCTGACATATGTCACAATTAGTAACCATTCTCACAATGTCTTTCTTCATGCCCTGCCAGAAAAGCTCCTTGGACATCCGCATGTATGTCTGCTGAACATCAGAATGCCCCCCATTTGCGCTCCCATGGAACTCCTAAAAATCAAAGGAATATGCACCGAAGTCCGTAGTATCACCAATCGCCCCTGAAATAGTAACCTCCCGTCAAGCAAAAAATCGGGGTGATCAGTCGTCCATTGGGTCAGATCATCTCGTATCCTAGCCAACTCCTCATCTGCATCAACCTCTCTCCACAGCGGTTCCCAATCCGTCAACAGTGGTACTGATAATGCTGCAACGCAAGCCACCTCCCCCTGCGTGAAAGAGCGTCTGCCGCTTTGTTCTCCAATTCGGGTTGGTACTGAATCTCAAATTTGCAGTCAACAAGTTTAGAAATCCACCTCTGGTGCTCCTTTGCAAACAACCTTTGCTCCAGTAGGTACTTCAAGCTCCGCTGATCCGTGAGCACTAGGAACTGTCCCCCCAATAGGTAAGGTCGCTACTTCTGGATTGCTAATACAATCACCATCAATTCCCGTTCATATACGGACTTCAGTCTAGCCCGCGCTGACAGTACCTGGCTAAAATAGGCTACCGGCCTCTGCTCCTGCATCAGTATTGCCTCGAAGCCGTTCCCCGAGGCGTTAGTCTCCACCACAAAGGCCTTGCCGAAGTTCGGGAAGGCCAACACGGGAACAGTGGTCATCGCTCGCTTCAACGCCTCAAACACCTTCGTGGCCTTCCTCATTCTATTGAAAACTGTCCTTCTTTAACTGCTCCGTTAATGGCCAGGCGATAGTGTTGTACCCCTGAACAAATCTACGGTAGTATCCAGTCAGGCACAAAACCCCCCTCAAAGCACGCACCGTCGTCGGTTGCGGCCAATCTAGCATCGCATCTACCTTTGCCCTGTCAGCCGTCACTCTTTCCGTCAAAACAACATGACCCAAGTATTCCACATTCGGCTGCGCAAACGCACATTTCTTCTTGTTGGCATACAACTGGTGGGCCTCAACTACTGTAAAACTGTCTTCAAGCCCCGCAGATACACCAGAATGTCGTCGAAAAACACCAAAACGAACTTCCTCAAATAGGGCTTGAAAATCTTGTTCATCAGTGCCTGAAAAGCGGCGGGAGCATTTGTCAGCCCGAAGGGCTTGACTAGGAACTCGTAATGTCCCTCATGAGTCCGAAAGGATGTCTTCGGAATGTCCTTGGCCTTTATTCTGATTTGGTGGTACACCAACTTCAGGTCAATCTTTATAAAGACCGTCGCTACATGCCTCATCCAGTAGCTCATCTATCATCGGTATCGAAAACTTGTCAGGTACAGTCTCCTTGTTAAGAGCATGATAATCCACACAAACCATCCAGCTGCTGTCATCCTTCATCACCAACAGTATCAGGCTAGAAAAAGAGCTCACACTAGGCTGTATCACCCCCGCCTGCAACATCTCCCTTATGAGCCTCTCAATCTCATCCTTCTGTATGTGAGGGTACCTGTAAGGGTGCACACTAACTGGCGACGCTTCTTCACGCAAAACAATAGCATGTGTGTGATCCCGCTAAGGAGGAAGCCCTTGTGGCATCTGAAACATGTGTTCAAAACTGTCCAGCAACTCCCCCACCTTTACGTGCACCATCTGCTCCTCCGCTACTGCTCCCAACTCCTGGCATTGCACTTTAAAGCTTTTCCCTCCCTTCAGCACTGTCCGCGCTATGGACTTGAGAGATACTGCACAACAACAGAGGCTAGGGTCGCCCAACAGCACCACCGTTCTACCCTTCTCCTGGAACTCCATCCTGAGTAATTTCCAGTTGAACTTGGTGTCTCACAACGTCTGTAACCACTGCATGCCCAACACTACATCAACCTTCCCCAACTCTAGGGGTAAAGATCCTCCACTATCCGAGCTCCTTGCACGGTCAGTATCACCCCTCGGCAGACCCATATGCTCTCCTCTCTCTGGCCCGTGCCCAGAATCACCCCAAAGGTCGCCGTGTCATTAAGCTGTAGCCTCTGCTGCTCCACTACCTTCTGTGAAATAAAATTATACGTAGCACCACTGCCCACAAGCACTGTGACCTCCCGAGTTACCAGCCTCCCTGCCAACTTCATGGTGTGATACATGGTAAATCACACCACGGAGTTGAGAGAAATATCCACTGTGTCTAAGTATGAATGTTGATATGCGGCATCCTTACCTCCATCAAGGACTACAGTGACCTCCTCACCCTCCTCTGCTGCGACCTCCAACTGCATAGTTCTCCCTGTGCAACGGTGCCCTGGCATGAACCTCTCGTCGCACTTGAAGTAAAGGCCCTTGGCCCTTCGCTTTCTCATCTCTGCCTCGGTCATGCGGCGTGTCTCTCCCTGGTCGTGCCTCAGTCGCATCCCCCTTGGCCGTTGCCGGTGTCCCCACAATTTACTTGGGCACCGCAGTAGGTGCTGGACCACGCTACGTCGATCCGCCCAAGCCTCCTAGACTTCCTCTTCTCAGCCAACCTGTCCTCCACTCTTCTTACCACCCGTATCATGGCAGACAATCCCTGGGGGTCTTGGACCCTCGGCTCAGCTCTAATCACAGGCTTCAGCCCCTTCGAGAAGTTTTCCTCCATAGATTCTGCAAAAATCCCCTCCACTCGGCTCGAAAGCCTCTCAAACTTCTCAATATAACCCCGTACTGATCCATCTTGCCTCAAGGCATACATCTGCTCAAACAGTCCTCCCTATGGATCTCCTGAAAGCGCTCCATGATACACTCCGTCAACTTTACCCAAGTCCGTATAGGCCTCTGCTTCTGAGTTCATTTGTACCAAGAAAGTGAATCGCCCTCAAAACTCGGCGCTACTGTCCTCAACCTCTCTGCTTCGGTAGGCATGTGACGTCGAAATATCTCTCAATCTTGTACAATCATCCATCTGGATCCTTCCCCTTCAAAGATGTGTGCCTTCAACTTCCGCATCCTACTCTCTGTGTTGGTGTCGCCCCTGGGTGGTCCTCCACGGTACCCCTCCTGCCGTCTAGGCTGGATATGATCCTCCAATCTCTACAACTTGTCAATATGCTGCCCGTAGCCACTCCGGTCACCTCATCCAGCCCTTGCATTGGCTAGCCGTCCCACATCGTCCCACTCATCAACTCCTTCAAACTCCTCTTCGGCGTTATCCACGTACCGGGCGTACTCCTCAAATTTCGACGCATGTCCATCATCCTCTCCAGCTTTCTGCAGCCTCCGTACAGTTTTCTTGGCTCGGCGCAACATCTCCAAGGCTCCTTCCATGCCATGACCTCCGCCACGAGCATCGTTACCCCCCAAAACTGCCGCCCGAGCCCCTCCTAGGGCCTGGCGGCCCTGAGTGTGAAGAGCGGGCGCTGTCGGGCCAGCGGGCGCTGTCGGGCCAGCGGACATCTGCTCCGGCCCTGGGCGGTGTCACAGGGCCCCGCCGAAGCCGCCAGGGCCTCGCCGAGGCCCTGGCGGCCAGCCAGCCCTCCGGCATGGCCCAGGGAAGGGCCGTGCATGCCCTGGCAGTACGCCAGGGCACCGCCAGCTCCCGGCTGCCCTTGTCCGCCACCTTGGGACCTCCCTCCCCTCTGCTGTTGCTTTGATGACTCCTCGTAGCGTACGATGCGGTGATCTTCTTCCTCATTCTCCCAAGAGACCACTTTCTTCCCTAGATTTGGTGGAAAATTCAGATCTGACGAACTGGAAGCCCTAGGATCCCTTTCTTAGACCCCTTGTTGTTGTTGTTGCATCATTTTTGCTATCTTCTCGAACCCTTCGTTCACCTCCTTTGATGTCGCCATTCCCTTGACGCGTTCATCGATCACCGTCATAAGTTCCTCACGGAGACCCTCAATCTTGCAGTCAATATTTTCCTCCAAAAGCTCCCTCGCGGTCTTAGATCTTGTGTTTGCCATCGGATCTAACCGCTCTGATACCAAAATGATACGATCCGCCCAAATCAAGAGATTAATTTCAGATTTATGGAAAGAAAAAGAAGAAATTTGATATTGGAAATGAACTCTTGCTTGTATTGAAGATAAATCGATCCTTTTCGGAGTGGATCTCTCCGTAACTTGTGTTAATGGAATAAGTCTAATCCCCCAATTGGATTTACGAAGAACCCTAGCAATAATCTTCTTCAATTCAAACTATTCGATAAAGAAAAACTAGGGCCGACTCGTAGGCTTAAATCCTCTCTTGATCAACATGATAATAAAAGACTCATATGCCATTGTAATTACTAAGCCCACTACTAAAGAAATAGTCCATGAGTAATAAGTCACCCATTGGGTCAAGTAGGGTCCGAACCCAAGCATTGACCCGTGCCTCGTGCCGCACGCCGCACGCCGCCTCCGCCTCCGCCTCCGCCTCCGCCTCCGCCTCCGCCTCCGCCTCACGTAGACCTGGACCGTATCATAACCCCACAAAGATTCATGAACTTCAAGAATATAGAAAGAAAATTGTTTGTGAACTTTTCCACTATAAAGGCTTAAGTTGACAATTTCTTCCGAGGAAACACAGATAAAGGCTTAATTTTATAATTAAAATACTGAATTCCCAAAAATTAAAAACAACGATGAAGCATATAGACCAAACATTTGTTGCTCTTCTTTGTGCATCATGAATTCGCAAAACTAAAAAAAATGAAAATGTAACATAGGAAAGAAAAATATTTATAATTGCTCTTCGTCACTAAGCAACACTGCAACCATACACCTAGTGGAACTGACTCACCAAACTGGCATTGCTGGTTCTGTAAGCCAATCCTTTAGAATTACTAAACCGAACCATTGACGGGGTAAACAGCTGAAACAAAAGCTATGGAATAACACTAAAAATATGTCAGAAGCACCCTGAAACTTAATCTGCAATCTTGTTTGTGAAATGTTAACCAATTTTGATGCTGAACACCGGATTAACACCGGACTATTTGGACTTAGTAGCAGAAAGTGGTGTGGGTTATGAATGGACAATCCTATTACCTGAATTCACTCAATGTGCATGTCTTGCTTGAACTGATCAGACCTTTTAAATTAATAGCTTATGGACTTGTCACTTGTGTGCAATATAACAGCTACAGTGACATTTTTTTAATGCTTGCTACTTCCATGGGGCAATGATAGATCCGGCCCAGTGGGGGCATATTTTGGTTCCTATCAGGCACTAGCACAAGGTTTCCCAGGAACATGTAAACACTGCGCATAGCAAACATATTTGTGCATACCTCTGCATTTCTCAATAGGGATGTCGTCTTGCAGAAGTCTAGTAGATAGGGCTCTAGCATCATACATTTAGAGATTTAGATATGCTATAATTCAGGAAATTATGGTAGCATGTTATTCAGTTAAATAAATTGGTATCGGTTGGAAAAGAAGTGTTTATGAATAGTACATACCAGAACTTTTTATGCGTCATGATTTTGAGAACGCATGGGAAGAGATAAATTAGTTCCCGTAGAAATAGAATCTGATTATGCTTAGAAAGAGAATCTGCTTTGTGATGGGTCGGAAAACCTGCCTCATTGGCTACGAAACTTAAGCTCATGCGACATATGAAAAGCCATCCCCAATTGGACTGGATATTTTGCTCTAGGGAATTGCACTATACTTTGCAGTATAATTTAAGGCATATGACCAAATGGAACCATGTTTTCGAACTGTGAAGATTTTAAAATATAAAATGGGCATAAGAACACAAGCTCCACACAATTGGGAAGCATTACTTAATGACGCAAAATTGTGGCATGGTAAAGTTTAAGAACTTCTGTGATTACGCTTTCGGCTAATATTGATCGATGCACCGTACATATGTACAAATGATGTATATGGTTGGGTTCAATGAAATTTTTGGGACATGAAACACTTTTGGTTTGGTGAACATGGTAGTATTTTTTTTCGAAGAAAGGAAATATTTGCATACTAAATAAGCTTCAAAGGCTAATTTGCCCATCGACATTAATCTGCTATGATGATATTATGTTACTGAAAGTGGATAAGTGGAGTGTTCCATGAATTTTGAACAATGGTTACCTTAATAATAAGTAATTGTCTGGCTATAAAGCTGATAGGAATAAAGCAAATCTGAACTTTTATTGAAGAAAAGAACTAGAAAAGAGATAAATTTGGCTACGATTAAAGGGGCAACCACCCTCCCAAGACGCCAAAAGCGAGGACGTCTGCACTCTCCTAAGAATTCCCTCAAGAACAATTCAATAATGAAGCCTGAAAATAAAATGACGGCTAGCCCTAGCTAAGAATAAACCCCTTCTAATCAATTACAAGTTTGCCATTAAAATATAATTAAAGGCAGAGTGTCAAAAACGCCTCTAGGGTACGGCCTCCTCTTGCGCGCGCGGCTGGCTGCGGGTCCTCCGCGTATACACGCGGGTCCCATCACTACTCTCTCGCCAAAGAGCCACATTGTCCTCAAGGTGGAAGTCTGGAAATTGTTGCGCAATTATGTCCATGGACTCCCACGTGCTCTCGTGCACTGGCAAGCCCTTCCACTACAGCAGAACCTCGCGCTCTCCAGTGCTCCCTCAACGGACACCCTTCAGCTCCTCAGGCTCTAACATCACCTCCATATCCTTTGTCAGTGTCTCCAAAAGGGTGGGCGAAGGGGTGTGGTCTCTGATAACCTGGCGAAGCTGCGACACATGGAATACCGGGTGAATAACCGACCTAAGGGTAGTCTCAACCTGTAAGCCACTGGTCCCACCCTGGCCTCGACCTCGAAAGGTCCAAAATATCACGGTGTTGACTTCTCATTCCTCCTGTGTGTCAAGGATCTCTGCCTGTAGGGTCTCAGCTTCAGGTACACCATATCTTTCACTGCGAACTGCATATCTCTGCGGTGAAGGTCTACCCTATTCTTTATAATTTGTTGAGCTCTAGTCAGATGAAGCTTCAGCTCCTCAAAAATCTGATCCCTCTCTGCCAAATACTGCTCCACAGCGGATACTGGTGTCGTCTCTTGCCCATAGTACAGTAAATGTGGAGGATCACAGCCATATAGAATCTTGAAAGGTGTCGTCTGGGCTGCCGTGTGATAAGATGTATTGTACCAGTACTCTGCCCATGCCAGACAGCAGGCGCATTCCTTAGGATTCTCTGAAATAAAGCACCGTAGATATGTTTCAACACTCCTGTTGACGACCTCAGTCTGGCCATTCCGTCTCAATACCGTACCCTGAAGCCGAAAAAGCTCTTGCCAGAATCTACTGAGGAACACCTTGTCCCTATCTGAAACAATAGACTTTGGGGGCCCCATGTAAGCGAATGACATCTCTTACAAATACCTCCGCCACCGACAATGCGTTGTATGGATGCCGAAGTGATACAAAGTGCACAGACTTGCTAAGGCGGTCTACCACAACAAATATAACAGTATACCCTCCCAACTTTGGCAATCCATCAATGAAATCCATGGAGAGGTCATCCCACACACGATCGGGCAAGGACATCGGCTGTAGTAATCACCCTGAAGCCATTGCTTGGTACTTGTGACACTGATACGTCACACTCTGCAACTATCATCGCTTCATCCTTCTTCATTTCCTTCTAGTAAACCTCCCTCGCCAGCCTCTGGTAAGTCTTAAGGAACCTGGAATGTCCTTCTAATGCGCTGATATGGAACTCCTGGAGTATGGTCGGTATATATGTGGAAGTCCTCGATAGAACCAATCGACCACAATGTAGCAGTCGTCCATCCTGGACAGTATACTCTGGGTACTCTGTAGACCCTGCAATAGTGCCACCCGTATGCATGTCAAGTCCTGGTTCTGATCAACCGCCTGCTGCAGTGGCTCCCAGTTCTGTAGTACTGAAAGTTTGAAACTGCCAGTGTCGTTAACTCTATCTCCTCATCTCGTCGTGAAAGGGCGTCAACCGCCTTGTTCTCTAGTCCGGGGCGATACTCAATCTCAAACATATATCCCATCAGCTTCCGCAGCCACTTCTGAAGCTCCTCTGCTACCATGTATTGCTCTAATAGGTATTTGAGACTCCTCTGATCCGTGTGCACCAGAAAACTCCTCCCCAACAAATACTGTCTCCACTTCTGGGTAGATAAGACGATGGCCATCAACTCCCTCTCGTAGACAGACCGCAGCCTAGCTCTAGCGGTTAACACCTGACTGAAATACGCTATGGGCCGCTGATCCTGCATCATTACTGCTCCCAATCCGTGTCCTGAAGTGTCCGCCTCTACCACGAAGGGTCTGGAAAAGTCTGGCAACGCCAAAACTGGCACGGTGGTCATGGCCTTCTTCAAGGCTTCAAAAGCTGTCGTCGACTCCTCACCCCAAATGAACTGGTCCTTAAGTAGCTCGGTCAGTGGTCGGGTGATCGTTACATATCCCTGTACAATCTGCGGTAGTATCCTGTCAAGCCCAGGAATCCCCTCAGTCCCCTAAGAGTGGTGGGGCGCGGCCAGTCTAGCATTGTCGCGATCTTCGATCTGTCCGCTGCCACCCCGTCTGTCGATACCACATGCCCCAGGTACTCCACATGCGGCTGTCCAAATAAGCACTTCGTTCTGTTTGCGAACAGTCGATGGTACTGCAGCTCCTAAAACACGACCTGCAGGTGGTCCAAGTGCTCCTCTAAGGTACGACTGTACACCAATATATCATCGAAGAAAACCAGTACAGATCGTCGTAGATAAGGGCGGAATACCTTGTTCATTAAGGCCTGGAAGGTAGCTGGTGCGTTAGTCAAGCCGAAAGGCATGACTTAAAACTCGTAGTGGCCCTCATGTATCCTGAACGCCGTCTTGGGCGCATCCTCCCATCGCATCATGATCTAGTGGTAGCCCGACTTGAGATTATCTTGGTGAATATGGCTGTCATATGCAACTCATCCGGGAGCTCATCAATAACTGGTATGGAAAGCTTATCTGGCACTGTCTCCTTATTCAAGGCCATGTAGTCCACACAGAAGCGCCAGCTCTTATCCTTCTTCACTAACAGCACTAGACTGGAAAAGGGACTCACACTAGGTTGTATCACTCCCGCATGCGCCATCTCTGCCACTATCCTCTTGATCTCGTCTTTCTGTGCCTGTGGGTAACGGTAGGGCCTCACACTGATGGGGGACACGTCCTCTCGTAGTACTATGGCGTGCTCGTGATCCCTCGGCGGTGGAAGACCCCGATGCTCCTGAAAGACCTACTCGAATTGCTCCATCAGCTGCTGCACCTCTCATGGGATGGGCTGCTCATCACTGGCCTCAGCGCCTCCCTCTCCCGTCAATGAGTATAATTCCACTAAGTCTCCTACACTCTCAGTCTGAATGGTCCTCAACATGGTCTTCAGCGAGACCAATACTCTGCATAGACTGGGGTCTCCTGTAATGTGACTGCTCTCCCATCCTCCCGAAACTCCATCCTGAGCAGTTTCTAGTTCACCATCATCTCCCCCAACGTCTGCAGCCACGTCATGTCCAGGATGTCGTTGGTGCTTCCCAAGTCTAGAGGCAAGAAGTCCACTATCACATGTACCTCTTGTAACCGTCAACACCAGTCCTCTGCAAACCCCCCGGCTGCTCTCCTTCTTCCCAGTCCCCATCACAACACTGAAGCTGTCGCAGTCTGTCAGCTGGAGCTCCTGCTGGGCCACCACTCTCCTGGAAATGAAATTGTGGGTCGCCCCACAGTCAATGAGTATTGTCACCTCCTGATTGCCGATTTGACCCCCTCAACTTCATGGTATGGTTTGGTGTGAACCCTATTACGGAGTTAAGGAAAACCTCCACCACATCAAGCTGATGGCCCTCAGACTCCTCCACCTCCGCAGTCTCGTCCTCAACATTGGCCTTGTCATCCTTATCTTCGAGTAGTAGTACCTGAAGCTTACGTCCCACACATTTGTGACCTGGTGTAAACCGCTCGTCGCATCTAAAACATAGACCCTTCTGCTGTTTCTCCGTCATCTCTGCGTCAGTCATCCGCCTAAACTGCCTCCGGTCTGCGGTGCACTACTGTTCTCTCCACTCTTCTCCTTGGTGACTGGATCCGCTCCTGTAGTAGCTTTCTGCTGCCCTTCTGTCGCTGTCTGGCTACGAGAAACCGGGCCACTCCATCCACCCCTAGCCTTCCTCTCCTCCAACTGACAGTCCTCCGCCATTTGAGCGTACTCCATGGCCTCTATCAACCCCTGGGGCTTCTGCATGCGTACCGCTGCTCGAATAGTAGCCCCCAGCTCCTTCATGAAAGTGCTTTCCATAGTCTCATCAATCATCCCGTGCACCTGTCCTGTTAGGACCTCAAACCTCTCCAGGTAATCTCGCATTGTGCCCTCCTGCCTGAGGGATAGCAACTGCTCCCTCACATTCCCTTGGTGGAGATATCTGAACCTCTCCACCATCTGGTCCCTGATCTCATCCCATGAACGAAAAGGACGCTTCACATCCTTCCACTGAAATCAGGCGAGGGCATTCCCATCCAAACAAATTCTTGCTGCATCTAGCTTCTGCTCCTCAGTCATGCGAGAGACTCTAAAAAAATCTCTCGGCTCTGTTGACCCACTAATGTGACTGGCATCTTCAGCTTCCGCAATCGGTCCATATTGTATGTGCCCTGATCTCCTCGTCCCTCGTCATACCTAGGCTGATGGTAGTGCTGCCACCTCTCGTGGTATGTCTCATATTCTCCCTGCGGTCCTCTCCAACGATCTCCATGACCCCCATGGGGCCCCCCTACTCGTCCACCGTGGCCTTCAGTCTGGCCACCATAACCCTCCTAATAATCTCTGTACACTCCTCCGCTGTCCCCGGGGCGTCCCTCATAGGTGTGGAGTGGAGGACGCCCTCTAACATCGCCATAACGAGGGTCGGAAGGGTCTCGAAACCCTTCTCCATCATCATAATAGTCATGCCCATCTCTCGGGTCAAACCCGTCGTCGCATCCACGTGTCGGACCCTCTGAATAAGGCGGAAACTCTCCAAAACGCTGCCGATCCTCCTGCTCTGCATCCCACCCCCGCGGTGGGCTCCTCGCTGATCGGCGGAACCCAGCAGCCCAGAGGAGGGGCTGCAGGAGCCGGCCGAGGCTGTTCAAGGCCCCAGCAGCCTTGCCGCTGGTCAGCGGAGCCCGCTGGGCCGTAGGGGCCTTCGCCGGCCCTGGACGAACCTGGGGGTGCGCCGCCCCCCGGCCTGACTTCCTAGGGACCGCAGGGGTCTGGGAAGTGACTCGCGGCCCCCAGGTCCTTGTCGCGAGTCTTGGGGGAGTCGGTTAGGGCCGCCGCCGGCCCGCCCCCCTTTTGCTTCCTCCTCTTGTCGGCGTATTGCTTCTCGATAATCCTCCTTCCGTCGCCCTCCATCTTCCTCGTCGTAATCCTCCTCGTGAACTGCTTCCGCATCACTTTGCTTCATTTTTTCCTTTCCCTTGTCCAAAGGTGACACCTTTGTCGCTGATTTAGGGTTTCCATCACCTTTTCCATCTTTTCCCGCTTTGTCCGTCAACTGAAAAAGCAATTGCGCAAATTGTTCATCTTGTTTATCTTGCTTCGCTGTCAATCTGTTAATGGAAGCCGTCAACCTCGCCATGGATTCCTCGTTCCCCGTCAACGATTTATTTATCCCTTCGATCTCACCATTGAACTTCTCCTCCAATGCCTCGAAATTGTCCTTTTACCTCGTCGACGCCGCCATGGATCGTTACGCGCTCTGATACCAAATTGATATGAATAAAACAACTTTTATTGAAGAAAAGAACTAGAAAAGAGATAAATTTGGCTACAATTAAAAGGGCAACCACCCTCCCAAGACGCCAAAAGCGAGGACGTCCGTACTCTCCTAATAATTTCCTCAAGAACAATTCAATAATCAAGCCTGAAAATAAAATGACGACTAGCCCTAGCTTAAGAATAAACCCACCTCTAACCAATTACAAGTTTGCCATTAAAATATAATTAAAGGTAGAGTGTCGAAAACGTCCCTAGGGTACGGCCTCCTCTTGCGAGCACGGTTGGCCGCGGGTCCTCCTCCGCGTATACACGCGGGTCCCATCAAAAGCATAGGTTATGCAGTTGAAATCATGCAGCAACTGCATGATAGTTGTTAAAAGAACTGAGAGGACCCTGAACATAGCTAAATGGTAGTCTGGTAGAAAAGGATTCATGTAGCCAACTCCAATAATTGGGATACGTGTTTTGGGGTTATTTTTGTTGAAGTCATACAACAAAGAATAAACTTCAATGGTTATTGTAAACTTGATGAGTTAAAAAACAAAATGAATAGAATCAAGAATTTTTATTGTCCATTTGTGATTGATATCGGCTGGTAGCATGTTAATAATGGTTTTAACTGCTGATTATAACACTCATGCCAGGTTTGATTAATGGCTTTAATGGGTTTTTCCTATATCACAACCATACAACTATTCTTGGGACTGTCAAGGAATCTTTACTTTTCAGTTATATAATTCGTTATTAGTTCTACAATTTCATTAGACAAGCTTTATTGTTTGAATGCAGGGCGTGTGCTGGAGGATAACTGCTCTACCAGATGATAGTGATTTCTTCTGGGAAAAATCTCCCACGCCCATTCTAGACATGGTTGATACACCAATTAATTTGAAGAATATGTCTACTAAGGTCTTTTCAGTACATGTCAATATCCAGTTGATTTTTTAAAGAAATCCTGTTAAAAGTCCGGTTTTATCTTGTTTTATTCATCTTTTGGCTCAGTAATGTGACAACTGATTTTATAACATGCAGGAACTTAAACAGTTAGCTGATGAAATTCGTTCTGAGATAATTTTTTTACTGCCAAAGATAGATGTTCCTTTCAAAGCCAGTCTTGCAGTAGTGGAACTAACTGTTGCTATACACCGTGTTTTTCATGCTCCAGCAGACAAGATACTGTGGGATGTTGGTGAACAAGTGTGTACATTAGCAGCATATCAGTTTGTTACATATTATCTGACTGGTTTCTTGCTACATGGAGTAAAATATCCCTGTGCTTTTGATTGCGCAGACATATGCACATAAGATCCTTACAGGAAGACGATCTCTTATGCATACTCTTAAGCAGAAAAACGGTGTCTCTGGTTTCACATCCCCCTTTGAGAGCGAGTATGATGCATTCGCATCTGGGCATGGCTGTAATAGTGTTTCAGCTGGTCTTGGTATCCTTCCAGATCTTCCTTTGATGTCTTTGTGTTGGACGTTAGACACTATTTTTGTAAATGTGCTGGATTCAAGACACACACACACACACACACACACACACACAAGTCACGAAATGCTCAACTTCCCTACTAGAGGGGAGGGCATTCGTATCCGTAATATTTGTTGGAAAAAAACCTAGAATTTTTAACTTCTTGCACAAGTTGCATGCCTTACCAACTCTCCTTAAATTCTTACATTCGAAAGCACTGTGTTTTAACAAAGGTATGTGAATTTGCATATTGTTAAAATTTAAGCTTAAAAACAAAGATTGGGCCAACGTCTTTTTTTAAAAAAGGGCAAAAAATACATGAAATGAAAAGAAAAGAAAAAGGAATGGGGGGAAATGATGTGTTTCCAGTCATATCTCTGAAATTTTTTAACTGTGGAGTGCTAACATGCATCACTTTGTACTCCTTTCCAGTACCACCTTAGCTGGTGATTTGTTAACCTGTGATAAGTGATAACCTTTCCCTTCTTGATGGTTGCTTTCCTTTTGTTGCACTTTACCGTCGGTGCCGAGTGGAAGGGCCGTCGCTCAACGGATAAAAGTGACTCTAGGGATAACAGGCTGATGTTCCCCAAGAGTTCACATCGACAGGAAGGTTTGGCGACTGGATGTCGGCTCTTCGCCACCTGGGGCTGTAGCATGTTCCAATGGTTGGGCTGTTCGCCCATTAAAGCGGTACATGAGCTGTGTTCAGAACGTCGTGAGACAGTTCAGTCCATATCCGGTGCGGGTGCTAAAGCATTGAGGGGGCATTTTCCTAGTACGAGAGGACTGGGAAGGACCATTCATTTTAATATAGAAATGAGGCCTAATACCCTCGTTCTTAGTAGCGAAAAAAAGATGGTCCAGTAAGGGCACTAATTTTCTGTATGCATATAAGCGTTAGCTGATATCAACTAGTTTATAATCCAAGGGGACTTCTTTGACTTCGTGACGACTTGCAGCCTGCAGTTCTTCTGAAACTGCAAAAGTAATTGTTCTAGATAACAAACAACATGCTCTATTCCAATTTGAATCCACTTTAATTCCAGTTTCTACTCCTTAATTAGTGGGGGTTTTAAAATGAAACATTGAGTGAGCCTTACTCCCTGTGTTCCATTAATAAGATTTTAATTAAATTCATCAGTCTACTCATTAGTTAGGGTTATATTCTCCTTTCTTATGGTTGGTCTAGTCATTCCATGTATGTTTCAAGATGGATTTTTTTTCGTTTTTTTTGTCTCCAGGCATGGCAGTTGCACGAGATATCAAAGGAAAGAAGGACCGTGTTGTGAGTGTTATAAGTAATTGGACAACAATGGCTGGTCAGGTTTATGAGGCTATGAGCAATGCTGGATATCTTGACTCTAACATGGTGGTGATATTAAATGACAGTCGGCACTCCTTGCACCCAAAGCTAGACGAGGGACAAAAAATGACAATCAATGCCCTTTCGAGTACTTTAAGCAAACTTCAATCGAGTAAATCATTTCGGAAGCTTAGAGAAGCTGCAAAGGTATTAATGCTATGTTTTCCATTTGTACTGAAATGTAATACCACTTTTGTACTTGTGCATGTGACATCAAAGGGCATATGATTAGACCCACTAGGGATTTGGGGATAAAAATCAGTTTTTTATTGATAAATTGGGCATACAAATGATAGTTGACCTCAATTCGAGAGGACTGCTCTTCTAGCTTTAAGTTCAAGATGAAGGCTTAACTATCTCAATAATATACGGTTCCTATTCTTCATTCTTCTCTCAAATTCCGCTTATCCTCCCAAGAACTTTCCCTCTTATTTATAATAAACCCACAACGAGCCATTGCCTCGGAATTATGAATCTATCCATGGCCAAGGGCTTTTAGCCACCATCCTGTATTTACAATTTTGTGCGACTGCAGCCACCATCCTGTAATTACGATTCTGCACCACTGCAGCCACTGTCCTGTATTTACGATTTTGCCAATGCAGCCTAGATATCACGAAACTACCATTTGCCTAAATTTAAAGGACTACTACTGGCCTGTAATTATAGAATTGCCACTGTCTTGTAATTACATATCTCCTACTAGCCTCTAGGATTTATCATCGTCGTTTCTTGATTCCCTTTTTCCTCATCTGCTTGCATACGATCGTATCATTACTTCCCTCTCAATAAGCCACCTTGTCATCAAGGTGGAATTTCGTAAAACGCGTTCATCAGAAATCTCCATGACGTGTTGTCGATTGCCTAGGCCCCGTCGTCCTCCATTATGTCTGGCAGGCCCCCCTTCTGTCGAATCCCCATCGGACCCTAGCAGCCTTGTCGACGCCTTATGCTGCTCCTTCGCCTCCATCGAAAACCTGTCATCCTATTTCGGTCTCGTCGTTACCTCCCCACGCATCGTTGTGCACAGATCTGGCTGGATCTGACCAAATCCGGTCAGATCCTTGGCCGGAGCAATATCGTCATCTCAGATCCACCGTTTGGTTGGAGATCTTCCTCAAAGTTGACAATTTTTCAACTTTTCTTGTTCAAAGGTGTCGATTTAGGCCCAAATTAGTGACGTTGGTTTCGTTGTTGATCAAATCTGATGCCATGCCGTCCTTCGGATAGGTCTTCTCCTCGAAAGAGATGATTTTTACATGCCATTGTTCAATGGCATCACTTTTTGCCCTAGATCTGAATTGTTGTCTTCTTCTTCGTTCGGATCCGGCTTTGTCGTCCCTTTCTCATTCAGAGATTGGTTCAACTTCTTGATCTGCTTTATCATGAATTTAATCGACGAAAAAACTCTCCTGCATTGCTCGGTTTCGATCCTCCATTCTTTGGTAAAATTCCTACTCCTTTTGTAAATCTCATTGAGGATATCCACATTTTTCGTCGTCATTAGGATCAAACGCTCTTATACCAATTTGATACCCCGTTAAGGATTTGTGTATAAAAATCGGAGATTTATTGATAAATTGGAGATAAAAAGAATAGCTGGTCTCAATTCGAGAGGAAGACCACTCTCTTAGCCTTAAATTCGAGAGGAATGCTTAACTCTCCCCTTAATTTAGAGTTCTTACTTCTAATCTTTTCTCAATTCTTCTCTCAAATACCGCCTATCCTCTCAAAAAATCGCCCCTTTATTTATAATAACCCCACACAATGAGCCGCTACCCCGGAACTACGAATCTTCCCCTGACCTAGGGTTTTCAGCTGCCATCTTGTAATTACAATTTTGCCATTGCAGCCGCTATTGTGTATTTACGATTTTGCTACTATAGCCCAAAAATCACAAAACTGCGACTGACCTGAATTTACAGGATCACCAGGGTCGCCAGTTGCATGTAATTATAGAACTGTTATCGTCCTGTAATCACAGATCTGTTATTGGACTTTAGGGTTTGCCGCCGCCGCTCTTTGACTCCCCTTTTTTTGCCGCCGCTTGCATGCGATCATATCAGAATGAACAAATAAACATTGAATTGAAGAGGAACTAGAGAAGAGTTTTGGGAAGGCATATGATTTGACAAGAGATCAAATTCAAGGCATGCCACAGACAACATGTTAACACTATGCAGTTAAGTCGGTGAGTCGGCAACGAGTCGGCCAAGTACCGACTCATTACTAGTCGAACGAGTCGGCGACTAGTCGACGACTAGTCGCACCCAAATGTTAACATATTTTATTTCATGTAACAGATGTTGCTTCTTTTTAGGTTTGTACTGGGCATATAATTTTCCAGCTTAGATAAATTCTTTAAAAATTCACAATTTTTTTAATCTTTTCCTGCATATTATTGCAGATACTGTCATATTAGAGTTCAATCAGTATACACCTGGTTCGCGATGGAGGCAAACAACCATCAGCCGAAAGGATCATAGGGAAGCATGCAATGAGATAGTTGAATTCATGGTAGAATCAGGAAACTATACGCCAAGAATAAGATCTCTACATGGAAACGGATGTGGCCAATTGTAGTTTAAGAGTGAACATTGTCTACAGTTCATTACTGATGGTCATCTGCTGAAAATTTCTTGGTGGGGAGAGTTTCAAGGCCTTCTTGGCTTCCTCTTGGAATTCAACTCGATCCACTGTGAATGTTTTGATTACCACGAAGTTAGAACGGGAGACAAACAATTTTTCCTCTTGTATTTTGATTGTAGAAGTATGCTGAAAAAGTCGGCCTAAGTCGGACCAAGTCGGACCAAAAGTCGGACCAAATCGGTCAAAAAGTCGGACCAAGTCGACGCCTAGTCGGTGTCCGACTCACCTCCCGACTTTTGAAAAATTTCAAGTCGGTCATCCACCGACTCTCGACTAGTCGGCGACTAGTCGGCGACTAGTTGACGCCTCGATAGCATAGTGTTAACAGCAGCATCATGTCCATTGGTAATGGGTAGAAGGGAAACACACCTTATATAAGACCCTTTTTGAGTTTTTAAGATGCTAACGACTTTGTCAATGATTCTGCAAAGTGTTTTGGCCACAAAAATTGAGGGCATGGCATGGTTCACAGTCTGACATTTCTATCTTGTCGACAAAGTCCCTGTTTATTCATGTTCCTTTTTAATCTTGTTTTATGCATGATAACTAATCATTCAAATTTTATGGCTACATCAGATGATGCGATGTATTCTCTCCATGATGTATAATATTACTAGCCTGTGCTGCTTAATATATGCATGCTTTAAAATCATATATTTATTTGAATTTCAGTATAGTTTTACATCTTGTTTGGGCCTTTTGGTTTCCTTCTATTTCTGTATGTAGTGTGGTTTATGTCAAACTGCTCATCCATGTTGTGCATGGCTGCTGTTGTCAGGGTGTAACGAAGAGGATTGGTAAGGGAATGCATGAATTGGCAGCCAAAGTAGATCAGTATGCACGTGGTATGATAGGTCCTCTTGGGGCAACTCTTTTTGAAGAACTTGGACTATATTACATAGGGCCAGTTGATGGACATAACATGGAAGACTTGGTCTGTGTACTTAACGAAGTGGCATCCTTGAACTCAACTGGACCTGTTTTAATCCATGTTATCACAGAAGAAGAAAAGGAGTCAGATGATATTCTCAAAAGCAAGAAAGCTTTCGAGCAACAAGGTTCATGCATTTTCATTTAATAATTTTTCCTTACAATTCTTTATTTGGATTTTCTTGTTCATTGGCAGTGCACAATACATTGAATTTTGATTACCGTTCTGTCTTCTTTGATTGCAATGGTTTTGTGTCTGATAATATGAATATTTAAATGACCAACAAATAAGACTATTGCCTAGATACCTAGTATTAAATATATCTGGTTTTGTGTTATATGCTCGCCAAATGGTGTCATGCAATTCATCATTTCAATTAAATGTTCAAAATCATTTCAAACTGTAAGGTTATTGCAACCACCGAGCTTGTTTTATCTGTTGGTTCTTGATGGAAATATTTTGATGTAGAACAATGGAAAAAGCAGAGAAGATGGGTGAAAATGGAGAAAGAATAAATTGGGATTATGGTTCCAAGATTTCTCATTAAGTATTTGAGTTCTCGTCAAAACTAGGCCTGTCTAAGGCTAAGAATTAAATTCTCAAAATATTCTTCATTTTTCATTCATTGACTTGCTCATTCCTAAAGGGATACAACTTATTTATAGCCTAAGATATATGCATGCCACTTGCTTAAATAAGAAAATCTAAGTAAAGCTAAATAAGTCAAATAAAATATTAACAAATAAAACTAAATAAAACTAAATCTAATAAAACCAAATAAAATTCTAACAAATAAAACCAAATAAAAGTAAATAAGATTCATTGAACTTGATCCTCGTCACATTTCACCTCATGTTTGTAATTTCTACTTGTAGGATATTAATGAATTACTTGTTTGAGAGATGACTTCAAGAGAGGGATTTAAATGGATTTGCTTACTAGTGAAAACAGATATTAGGATGAAACCTGCAAGAAATGATACTAATTATTTGTTTGATCATATACAGATTTCAGTTGGTTGCATGTCAGCATTTCTTGCTCTAAACTCTCTAATCACAGTTGTTTGACTTTTGCGGTGCTTAATTCACACAATGCTACTTACATAAAATTTATGAAATGATGAGAAATAAGGAAAAATAAGTTTCCTGATTAGAATAAGGAAATATAGTTTCTAATTTTAGATTTAGAGTCAAATAAGAAGTAAACTAAAAGGTGTACTTCTAATTTTTTGGTTTATTTTTTTTTGCTATATAAGCAACACTAATACCTCGATTTGGGATGTGGTTTTTATTCTGAATAATATTTTCTCTTTCAATTTTTAACATGGTATCAGCTCTTAGGTTTTTCTCTAACATTGTTGGCTGATCTTTACCAAATAGATTAAGCTTAGGGGTAGTGTTGAGAAATAAGGAATAATATGTTTCTGATAGGATCCAAACCAAATCTGAAATTTATTAGCAAAAAACTGAAATAAAATAAGACAATTGATTACACTTGTAGGGATAATTGTCCTCCCAAGACGTCAATTGATAAGGGACGTCCGCACCTTCCCTAGAACGAGGAACACTCCCTTGGAAATATCTCAACAATTGAATCAAAGCCTATCTAGGGCTGGCCGGCCTCCCCTTCTACTTATAATAATTCAACTCAATGTCTAATTACCCAAAAGCCCCTACACTAATAAAATAACACAAACACCCAAATTAAGCCCCTAATGGGCCGAATCTAACAGTTTCCTAATTAGAATAAGGAAATATAGTTTTCAAGAGTTAAAGTCGCATATGATTTGTGCTCCTAATTTTATTCATTTTGTATTTTCAGCTTTATGAGCAACGTCAATACTCTTATTTTGGGTGTAACATCTATTCTGAATAATATTTTTAAATTTTCAACGCAAAAAATGCAATTCAGTCAGGTTGTTCACATAAAAAGTAAAGGGAAAAGTGTACGTCCTTCCAAAGTATTGTAAATTTATTATTTTAATTTAATTCCACATTAGTTTGGGTAAATAATTGTTTATCGCAAAATTCCACAGATATCATGGGAGTAGTCTGTTATAGACCCATCACACACTAGGCCTCTAACACTAACCCATTTATTAGAGACCCACCTCATACTAGGCCTCTGACAATAGCATTGCTAAGGACACATTCCATACTAGGCCATTAACACTAGGCTTACACCCCAAAGTATTAGCTAGTATCCAACCCAAAACCAATTGATGTTATGGAGAGGCCCGCTAATACTTAAACTTTTCGTTTCTTTTTTTCACTTCTGATGTGGGACTAATGGGATCGTAACATACCACCACGCTTCCGACAACCGTCGTCCATGGCGACTTACTCTGGGGTGCCAACTCTAAGTGGCCCACTCTGGCTTTTACCAGTTTGCCCCCCTTAGATCGCTTCTTTCCCAGGTCGTCCCTTCCGCTTCCGACAACCACCGTCCATGACGGCCCACTCTGGGGGCCCACTCTGGGGGGCCCACTCTGGGGGCCCACTCTAAGTGGCACACTCTGGCCTTTACCAGGCCCCCCTTCTTAGGTCGCTCCTTCCCCAGGTCGCCCCTTTTGCAACGTGGGTAGTAGGATGTGGATTTCTCTGATATCATTTGTTAGAAACACATCACACACTAGGCATCTAACACTAGCCCATTTGTTAGAGACGCATCCCGTACTATGCATCTAATAATATCCGTGCTAAGGACAAATCCCATACTAGGCCCTTAATACTGGGCTTACACCCCAATTGTTAAGTATTAGCTAGCATCCAACCCAAAACTAATTAGTGTTAGGTGGAGAGGCCATCTACTACTTAAACTTTTCTTTTCTTTTTTTCACTTCCGATGTGGGACTAATGGGATCGTAACATAGTCTTTTTGGTTTGTAATGGCATGTCGGAAGAAATAGGAAATGATTCTCTATGTGTTTTCCTTTCCTTTTTTCTTATTTATTTATTTATTTTTTACTTTTTGTGGTTTTTATCTTTTTCTCCTTTTTTGGGTGGGGTTGAGGGGGTTAGGGGGTTCGTTTGAGTATGTGAGGAACATAGGTATCGGTTACAATAAGAGGAAAAAACCTATTTGTGTTGCTTAAAAATGTGCACTCTCCATTTATTTTTTGGACAATCTGTGCCATTGAAGTTGATTGTCATGTTCTAAAACTTAAAGACATCAAGAGCAAGTGAAACCTACCGTTTTGCTTGTTGAATCTTGTGGCTTAAAACTATCAAATTTTGAATGATCAGATGCATGAGTAAATAATATCTAAACACGAGGCTTTTGATGTATCTATGTTTTAGAGCACGTAAGTTAACATCATCGTTCTAAAAAGCCCAACAAAACCCCGCTTATGCTTTTCACTTTTCGGAACGCTTAAGCCATGCTTCAAAATTTTGAATATTTAATATTTTATAAATCATCGAATTATTGATATCAACTTTATAAGTCAACAATATTAATCATCAAACAGATACTAGTATATATATATTTAATTATTATCTTTGTTTCCCTCTTTGTTTCTCTATTGTTATGTTTTTGTCCCTAATTTTTTTTACTTTTTTATTGGTGCTATTTTTTGTTGCTTGAACCCCGTTTAAGCATTGTGGTAATATGCTGCATTTATCTCTAACTGCTTTCCACAACCTTGAACCCATGAATGGTGTCGATCGGCCAATAAGGAGTGGAGGGTGGACTTTTTAAGTGCCATAGGATGAAATTATAAAATCACATGGCAGATGATACTACACATATGTGTATAATGAGAGGGTGACTAGGATCCCATTGCTAAAATCCAAGATGTGGATACCATCACCCTATATTTGAAAATTGGCACTCCACGTCAGAAATCTGATCTGGTCTGTTGGATGTGATCTAACACATCTAAAACATTTACAAAAGAAAATTCAAATAATTTTGGTGTATTTTACCATGTATCAAGTTGCAACAAATTAATCATTTTTATAACAATTCTAAAACATAGATGGTGTTGTCACTTTTTGCATGGGTAAAGATGAATAAAGAGTAACTATGCACTTGAAATTGAAGTACAATGATAACTGACAAGACTTATAGAACTTCAGATTAGTTCATATATATGTTTATGCTGGAATTGCTTTTAGTTGCCATGAGGTCTAGTACTACCTAATGCTTGCTTGCAAGAAAGGTCTACACCTACTAGACTGGTTATGTTAATTCTTTAGGATTTCTCGAGAGATGAACTGAAAACCTTTAAATTCGAATGCAGCAACATGTATGATTTTGACTGCATCAATTAGTTGATGTTATGGGGAATGATTTCGTCTACCCCTCAGAGATCATTCCCATTTAGAGACCATTTATGTATCAAGACTGTCATAAAGGATTTTGGATAATTGAAGTCAATATAGTGTGTTTGGGAAGAAATTCCCCATGTATGCATTTCCCTGTAGTGAATAGCAATCTTCAATTTAATTTATTTATTTGACAAGAAGTACATTTCAGGAAGAAGTGTATCAGTGTCTTTGCTTAATCTTTTTGTTGGGTCTACGTAACAGGGACATTAAAAACCATGTCTTTAACATCTTATCAAAAATTTATGGGCCGCAACCTCTCTACATCATATACTGAGTGCTTTGCGGAAGCTTTAATTGCTGAAGCCGAGAGGGACAAGGACATTGTGGCAGTTCATGCGGGCATGGGGATGGATCGATCCCTCCAACTTTTTCAGTCAAGGTTCCCTGAACGATTTTTCGATGTTGGTATGGCAGAGCAACATGCTGTTACTTTTGCTGCTGGTTTGTCTTGTGGAGGGTTAAAACCATTCTGCATAATCTCATCGTCGTTTTTACAAAGAGCATATGATCAGGTGTGGCTTGCTGCTCCTATTTTCACATCTCCATCCATCTCTCTTTCCTCTTTTTTGCACCAGTTACCACTTATGGATGTATGCTCACATTGTTACCGTTTGTCTGCGAAATTAGGTGTCTTTTGGACGATTCAGTGTTTTTGTTATATGTTAACATTTTTTTTCTGAGCAAGTCATACAGTAAATACTTTGTAATAAATTGATATATTTTGTTTGTCTTTTGCCTCTAGGTTTATGTTAAAATCTCATATACCATGGATCCAACTATATCTGCTGATATCACTCACGCTATTTGGTAGGTCATCCATGACGTAGATCTGCAGAAAATGCCTGTACGTTTTGCAATTACAAGTGCCGGGTTGGTAGGATCTGATGGTCCAACTCAGTGCGGAGCATTTGACATAACATTCATGTCATGCTTGCCAAACATGGTTGTCATGGCACCATCTAACGAGGATGACCTTGTTGATATGGTAGCCACTGCTGCTTGCATCAATGATAGGCCTGTTTGCTTCCGGTTTCCCAGGGGACCTATTGTTGGTCTTAATGGTACTTTGCGCAGTGGGGAACCCATTGAGGTAATCTCAAGCTGACATAAAAAAGGATTTTGATTTTTTTCTCAAAATGATTTGGCAGAGGAGCATATTTAAACTTGGATGCTGTTCATTTTCAGTTACACAGCTCTGTGAGTTTTCATCTCTACATATAACATGGCAGTTCTCCACCCGGAAATTGTGCATGGAATCAGAAATTTATTTCACTTTGGCTCTTATGATAGTTGATTATATACGTCCGGCCTTTTGAAATATTTTAGTTTATGCCAACTCCAACATAAATATGTAATGCATAGGCTTTGTTTTTTTGTTTTTGTTTTTTTTGTTTTTTTTTGTTTTTTTGTTTTTTTGTTTTGTTTTTTTTCCCGGGGGGGGGGGGGGGGGGGGGGGGGGGGGGGGTGATTGGTTTGGGGGGCAGGGCATTGTAGGGTGTGCTATTTTACATTATATGCTCCATTGAATAATTTGAGAGCTACAAGCTTGGTTCAGCAGGGAAACACATGCAATTTGCTAGTTTGGTGCAATCAGATGAACACCTGGGGAAACCACAGTATACCTTGACTGCATCCACACGCGCGCGCGCACCCACCCACCCACCCCCACCTCCCCCCCTCCTCCTGCTGCGGCAATCATGAAAATCATGAATATGTTTCTATGTTTTCAGCAATCAACTCCATGTTTCCCAACTGAACCATGTTTGATATTTTACCAGCTTCCAAAATCTTGTTAAGAATCTTCCCACCCTCTTCTATGAAGTTGACCGTAATTTTACGCTAAATGATTCTTGCTTTTAATCCTTTCAGAAACTTAATGTGGGTAATTGCCGAATGTTTGTTGTGTTGCTTTGCCATCATCTTATAGTCATTTTGCTTTACTGTCAGTTGATTCTTGCTTTTAATCCTTTCAGAAACTTAATGTGGGTAATTGCCGAATGTTTGCTGTGTTGCTTTGCCATCATCTTATAGTGGTATTGCTTTGCTGTAAGTTGTATTGTTTTATAATTATATGGGGTGCTTCTAGGTTGGGAAGGGAGAAATTCTAGCAGAGGGGAAAGATGTCGCTTTGCTTGGGTATGGCGTGATGGTCCAGAACTGCCTTAAGGCTCAATCCCTTCTTGCCAGCCTCGGTGTTCAGGTGACTGTAGCCAATGCAAGATTTTGCAAACCACTTGACATTGAGCTTATTCGGAAGTTATGCGGAGAGCATCAGTTTCTCATCACTGTTGAAGAAGGAACAATTGGTGGCTTTGGGTCGCATGTATCACAATTCATGTCACTTGATGGTTTACTTGATGGAAGAATCAAGGTAACTGGTCTTTTCAATTTTCTATAAGAACGGAAAATTAGTTATTAGTATTATTGGAAGGCTACCCATAATTACAGAATACAGAGACAACTGGTAAATTGAGAAGCTTTATAGCCATTTTAGTTTACAAAGTTAATGTGATTGATATTCTCAAAAATGGCAGTGTGGTGGGTTACACAATTTGGCTATTCTTGAATTTTCAGATGCATATTATTCTTCCCCTAGGGTTCACCAATTTTTTTGAAAAGTAATACTCGTGAAGATTTCAAAAAAGGATGCGTAGTGTCACAAAGGCTATACGAGGCTTTAGGGAAAAGATGGGAAGTAAATAATTGTTATTGTTGTCGTTGTTTTTAAATCTTTGTTTTAATAAGTCAGATGTATGATTTGTTGAAAAATTAGATAATATTTAGGAAACAATCTCTGAATATCATGACTTCCAAATCGAAGACTTTGTTCAGAAACGATTTTTCGCAGCTGTAGACATTCTTTCTTTCACAATTGCATTTTTTATTTTCCAGTCATCAACCCATGTTTCTCATTCTGTTATTTGTGTACTGTATCCCAGTGGCGGCCCATTGTATTACCGGACAATTACATAGAGCATGCATCTCCAATGCAACAACTGGACATGGCCGGCATCTCAGGCCATCACATTGCAGCCACGGCGTTGAGTCTGCTAGGACGAAATCGGGAAGCCCTTCTGTTATTGCGGTGAAACGGTAAATAGTTATTGGAAATGAGGTGCCGGTACAAATGGCATATAGAATCGTTAGAAAAGGGAGTGCAAGGTATTTTTGCTGTGTATTACTGCACAACCTGGGAGGTGTTCACCTAGACTTCTTCAGCTAGCACCCATTCGTTTAGTAATTGTTGTGGTTGTGGCCACTGTCGTCATTCTTGTTGTTGTATGTGTTCTTTTTATAACAATTTCTTTGTTGTAGCCTTGTGAAATTCAATTGTCTGAGACATGAATGAGTTTTGAAATGGTGTCAACATCTTCATGAACTGTGTATGAATGTGTTGACTCTGGTTGTCTTGTTTTATACTGCAATATGCTTCGGTGAGTGTAATTCCACAATATCAAATATCTCATTTTTCTGACTGTTAATATGGCTTGTACTTCCCAACAATCAATTGCTCAGATATCATTCTCTTTCTTGAGGTGTGGCCGCTGCTCTCTTTACTGCTATCTATCCATTGTATCAAAAAAAAGGCTTGTACTTGATGTGTGCATTCACTTTGTTCTCTGTTTCATTGAACTCTTATTAACAGGAAAACACAAGAAGCGTTTTCGCTCACCGTTTTATATCATACAAAAGATTGATCCGTTACACACCAATAGTTGAACAAGTTAAATTAATATACGCTTTTGAGCAAAGCAGTCATCTAATAGTAGTAGGAATTAATATAGAACAGGTGGCATCTGATGGATCAAGTGCAAGACACAAAAAGGATGGGGACGCCACGATTACAAGCCCATGTGGAGACTTGTACTTTTCACCTTTTTTGTGTCTTGCCATCTGATCCATTGGACCAGGCGGCGGCTTTTCTACATTAAATCCATAGTATTATCATGTTTATAGTTCTCAGCTTTCACACTTCATGCTCAAGACCAAGGGAAATAATATATTCGGTTCACCACCCATAATATTGCAAACCACAAATATGCATCATAGGTCAAATTGGCCAACCACTGTTTTTCAACAAAACACACGATGATGTCTGCGATTTTCTCACTCATTTTGGAATCATTTTAATCTCTGAAAACAACATGAGAAAAGCCCTCCGCCAATCTTTTTATAAAGAAAAATCTTTTCGTTACTTTCTCTCTTTTTTGTGTACCATACATGCCTTGATCTACATCATGCGTATCATCGCGGTCAAACACTATCTATTCATTAGCCACCATGGTTACAGACACAGAAATTCAAGTAGTCTACAGCCTACCATGCTAATGGACGGAAGAATGGTGTTCATGCTGCTGGCTCTCCTGTGGTGCTCAAGCTCCAGAACTGCCGCCGCCGCGTCGACGGGGAACCAGACCGATCGGCTGGCCTTGCTCGCGTTCAAGGCGCAGATTGCCGATCCTGCCGGAGCTCTGACCTCGTGGAACGACTCCTACCATTTCTGCCGGTGGCCAGGAGTCTCATGCAGCCACAAGCACCCGGACAGGGTCGCTGCACTGAGCCTGAACTCTCGAAGACTCTCAGGTCCCATCTCTCCTTCCATAGCAAATCTCACCTTCCTACAGTCAGTCAACCTGGCAGACAATGGAATCTACGGGGAAATCCCTCCGGAAATAGGCCAGCTACGCCGGCTGCAGCATCTAAACCTGAGCTACAACTCGCTGCACGGGGAGATCCCCGTCACGCTGAGCAACATCTCCAACCTCAGATCACTCACTCTGGACAGAAACATGCTCGCCGGAACAATTCCCGTCGAGCTTGGCTCGCTGTCCAAGCTCGATACTCTCGATCTCGGGAACAACAGCATATCTGGGCTCATCACGCCGTACCTGGCGAATCTAACTTATCTCACGGGGCTCTATCTTGAGATAAACAAGTTGGAAGGAGGCATACCGAACGAGCTTGGCAAGATCACAAGCCTGAAATCCTTTGAATTCGCGTTGAATATGCTCTCTGGTGAGATCCCTCCATCCATATACAATCTAACCTCCCTGCAATATTTTGGCGTGGCATACAACAATCTGATCACCGGCAGCCTGCCGCCAAGCTTGGGAACTTACCTCCCAAACCTGCAGTTCCTTTTCGTAGCAGGCAACCAGTTCCACGGACATATTCCTGCTTCAGTAACCAACATGTCAAGCCTCGCCATATTCAACATTGCCTACAACAATTTCACTGGAACACTGCCTCCGCATCTAGGAAGGCTGCAGCGTCTCCGCTATGTGAATGTCGGCAGCAACCAGCTCGAAGCAAACAATTCAGCAGGCTGGGAATTTATGGATTCCTTGTGCAACTGCAGCGGTTTGCAGAAGCTCTTCCTGAGCGGCAATAAGTTTGGGGGCTCACTCCCTCAATCAGTGGCCAATCTTTCTACACAGCTGCAGAAGCTAGAGATGTACAACAACCAGATTTCAGGAAACATTCCTTCCGATATTGGAAACTTGATCGGTCTGTATACTTTGGAAATGCCGGCTAACCTTTTGACAGGCGTGATCCCGCCAAGCATTGGCAAGCTTGAGAACTTGTATAAGCTGGCTCTATTTGGCAACTCGCTGGGAGGGATGATTCCATCCTCCCTTGGCAACCTCACTCTATTGCTTGAACTCGAGTTGCATGAGAACAATTTGGAAGGCCCCATTCCTCCAACCCTTGGAAAACTCAAGAATTTGGTAGAATTCGACCTTTCAGTCAACAGTCTCAGTGGCAACATACCCGGAGAAATCTTCGGCCTTACCTATCTCTCCAATTACATGGACTTGTCATACAATCGCTTGGACGGATCGCTACCCGTGGAAGTCGGCGGCCTGAGCAATGTTGGATCATTGCTAATCAGATCAAACAAGTTGTCCGGCGAGCTTCCTAGCAGCCTTGGCATGTGTGCATCACTGGAATACCTCGGCTTGAACCACAATCTCTTCAACGGGGACATCCCTCAAACTCTTGGCAACATTGCAGGACTGAAAGGGCTGAATCTCTCCGAAAACAACTTGTCTGGATCAATTCCTCAATCACTAGGCAAGTTGAGGGGCATTCAAGAGCTGTATCTTTCACACAACTACTTGTCCGGGGCCATCCCGGAGTCGCTTGAGAACCTCACTTCTTTACAGCATCTGACCATATCCTTCAACCACCTGCAAGGTGAAGTCCCCAGCCATGGCGTCTTCGGAAACGCAAGCGAAGTTGCAATCCTAGGCAACGACGGCCTCTGTGGAGGCATTCCGGAGCTTCACTTGCCTCCATGCCCTCACTCTCAGATGTCTTCGAAACGAAAATGGCCTTTGATGCTAAAAATAGCGATTATAGTAGTTGCTTCCCTTATTTTCATCCTCTTGCTCGCTTTCTTTGCCTGTGTTTATTGGAGAAAGTTCAGTAGAATCTCCCGAACTACAAGCTCATCGGTGCCTGCCATTGAAGATCAATTCCCAAAGGTTTCTTACAGAGAGCTGGTTAAAGCAACAGACAGGTTCTCTTCTACCAATCTGCTCGGAACTGGGAGGTATGGCTCAGTATACAAAGGGACTCTCGATGGAGGCAAGACGTTTGTGGCGGTTAAGGTTTTCGGCCTTTTGGAACGAGGAGCCGCCAGGAGCTTCCTTGCCGAATGCGAGGCCCTGAGAAATATCCGCCATCGCAACCTCATCAAGATCCTGACTTCATGCTCGAGCTCGGATAAAGAAGGCAATGACTTCAAGGCACTGGTGTTCGAGTACATGCCTAATGGGAGCCTTGATGCATGGTTGCACCCCGGAGAAGCTCTGGGTGCCCGGGCAGGTCATGCTCTAAGCCTGATCCAAAGGATGAATGTAGCCGGTGATGTTGCCAACGCATTGGAGTATCTTCACGACAATTGCCAGCCACCGGTCATCCACTGTGACCTGAAGCCTAGTAACGTTCTCCTTGGCCAGGAAATGGAAGCTCGCGTGGGTGATTTTGGGCTAGCCAAGTTATATTCTGAAGCTGTGAGCAAGTCTTTCCAGGGCACAACCAGCTCAATTGGAATAAGGGGCACAATCGGCTACCTTGCGCCAGGTAGCCCTCTTTCACTTTCATTCGAGTTTTGCTCTTTCTGTCATTAACACCCAACTTCTCAACCCTCTGTCACACAAAAAATGTGAGGTTCATACGTTAGTAATCAGGCCACGGCCCATGTTTAAGCTTTTGTATCAGATATAGTCTCAACTACTAATTTGTAGTTTCACAAATAACATTAAACGTGAGTCCTCTCTCATTATATCATGTTCTAACATGGTATCAGAGGCCATGCTCTCATCCAACTCATATACATGCATGCCAGTATTCTTTAACGCAATGAAAAGCTAATTTCGTATGAAGTATAAACATAGAGAGATTTTCTCTAGGATGAAGAATGAACTAAAAGGGATTTGTGAATTGCAGAATATGGAGCAGGTGGTCAGGTGACAACGTTGGGGGATATCTATAGCTATGGAATTCTTCTACTAGAGCTGTTTACAGGAAAAAGGCCTGTAGACGACATGTTCAAAGATGGGCTGAACCTATGTAAGTTTGTCGAGGCTGCCATTTCTTCTACCGAGGGAGTCACAGAGATTGCTGATCCATCAATGATGTTGGAATATCAACGGAACACCAATGGGTATACAAGAAAGAATGCCGAAGAGAAGATCCAGGCATGCCTGGAATCTGTTATGAGAGTGGCTCTTCGGTGTGTGGATCAGATTCCCAGCAGAAGGATACACATCAGAGATGCTGCTGCAGAGATGCATTCCATCAGGGAGGCCTACCTCCAAGTTCAGCGCCCCTGAAAGAATCGCCAAGAAGATTGACCTTATTTCGAGCTCAATTTCAGCACCTCTCAAAGGATCACCAAGGATATTGTGCCTTTTTTCTCCGAAAGTTTCGTATGTATGTAAAATTTTCTTTGCTATATTTTGTTCACGGTGCATACATTGATCTTACCTTGTACTAAACAAGCTTAACAAATCATTACTTTTTTTCCGACATTTAATCCAAAATGATAGCTGACGGGAAATAGAAGGGGTATAAGATCAAGCGATAATCGAGTTGAACACCTCAGACGCCTTGTACATTGAATATTCTTCTTCCTAAACAATAAAAGTTCAGTAGAGTTTGGAGCATGAAAAAAGTTTGTAAAGGGGTTTTTCCTTAACGGATCAAAGTTGAGGGAATTTTTTAAAACTTGACATTTTTTGACATTCCTTTTTTCCTTTCCCAGTCGCTACAAAACAATTACCGCACATATTTGGCATGATTTTTTCATCCTATTAAGATCATCTTATCAACATGTTTATTTTTAGCTCGATTACCTAGAGAGTGAATAGATGAAACACATGCACTCTAGCAGAAGAAATGTTAATTAGTCTAATATTTAACCTATGTGGTTGCTAAAATGGATAGTCTAATATTTCATCAAGTTTAAAATAGATGAAGATTGCAAATGCACATTGATTTTCTTGAAGCTACCGTCTAAGCTGATGAGCAGCGCAAAAGAAGTGGATTAAGCAAGGACAAAAGAAAATGCTAAAACGGTTGGTTGTGTTTGTGTTTGTGTTTGAATTTGGGCTTTTCTGTGGTCCTGTTCGCGTGCGCGTGTGGGTGGGTGGGGATTTAGATCAATAAATTACTACCCGTAAGTTCTGTTTGACAACAGTGGTTAAGGCTGGTGTTAGCCTTGACTCCGATCAACTCCTGTCAAACTGGTAATTTTTTCCTCGTATTAACTTGGACGGTGTAGCCTCGAACCAGTTGCAAAACCATTCTTGTATGTACCATTTTGAACGGTAATCAACTCCAGCTCTTAGATGGGGTTATGGGGTGTTGGATTTGGTTAATCAAGAATGTGGTTAATCTAGTGTTTAAGGAGAAAGTTCAAAAAAATAAAATAGAATCAAGTGAACATTGTTAGCTTGCACTGCAAATATTTAAATTAAATAAAATAAAATCATGTTATCAAGTTTATCATAATATGTAAATGATTTTTTTGAATCAGATGGTTATAGCAGTGACAAGAAAACTTACTCAGTCTTCATCTTCCACTGATTCTTCACAGTATACTACTGTGAAGAATCAAAACTGAAACATCAATTATCTTTGACTGAAACATGCACAAAAGAGATGAAATGAACCCTACTTCTAAATGTTACAGACCTGGAAGATCTTGAGGAAGCTATGGAGGGAGAACTAAGACTTATACAATAGGAGTACAAACTTTTCTCAAGTATTCTATTCTCCATTAAGATATCATGGTATTAATGAATATACTGATATTTGAATGCTAGTATATATGTGCATTAGCAAATAAGTCATGGTTTGGTTTGTGGCAATGAAAGTATCAGACAGTTGATTCCAAATGCATGCTTCAACAAACATATCATCCCATGGATTACATATTTTATGAACATGCATGGTACGAATGGATACAACTGGTAATTGCGCAATTTAAAAATATCTTGTGGCCACATCCAAAATTAAAAATTGCTTAGTAGGCAACTAAAGCAATTGCGTAATTCAATTAAATATTTCTTATTGGCATAGAACAATCATAATATGATTAATGTTGAATTACCTGAATTATCTTCACTTTGCTCGCTCCCTGTAGCAGCAGGCAGGGGAATAATTCGCAGCCAAAGACTACTCGATCTTAAGATGCTTTGGGAAAAACTGAACGGTAGGCAAAGAACTGGTTTCCTTGAGGAGACTAGTGACCATACCTTCTGTAAATTGCAGATATAATCCCCTCTGCGCCTTGATCTAATCTACAGATTTCATCATCTTTAAAGGCTAACAACTGTCCTTCCACTTGCTTGGTGGCCATAAGAATTCCAAGCATTTTGCTGCCAATGGCACTCCTCAGCACCTCTGAACAATCTCTTTCTGCGCCCTTCTTCGTCCAAATGCCCACAACCGGAATCACATCCAACAATCGGCATCCGTAAAGCCATCCAGCTTGTATGCCACCTCTGTAGTACCCGCCATTGTAGCAACCACATGACTGCGTGTAGTTACTACTACCTTGTTTCCGTGCGAGCTGCCTCTCAACATATCCTTTAATTTTTCCCATTTTAATCTGTTCTCACTCCAAACATTATCTAGAACAAGCAGGTATGGCATGTTCGTGATTTTTTTTCTCGGATAATGCGATGCATGCCCCCAAGCATTAAGAACGAGCATTGTTCCCGTGGCGAGTTCCAGCATCAAATTTGCAATGGCTTTTAAGTCGAAGTCTTCCCCCAACAAAAACCCAGATCAGATTTTCAAAATGCGTCATTATCTTTTCATCGTTGTAAGCTAACCTGGCTACTGTGGTTTTTCCTAGCTCACCTAACCACACGGTCGGAACGATAGACACATCTCTGTCGCCGTCGACTTGGGTCGGCCCACTCCATCACCTTCTCTTTATCATCGTCCATTCCAAAAACCTCCTCTTAAGGTGGACAAGAGAATTCCTCCAGGTCCTGCCGAATTATCATGCAACTGAATTACAAACCAAGAGAGCCAGGAACCCCCACACAAGCAAACACAAAAACATCTAAAGGGCAAAAAGAAACAACCTACCCATCAAATAACCATTACTGTCGTCGTCAGCACCGACTTCATGTGCATCCGTGTCACCAAGCTCCATGCTTGATCGAACATCCGCTCGTTCCCCAGCACCCAGATCATCAAATGCCAAGCTTCGGGCCAATTTATGACACCGTCCCGAGCCCACTTGAAGGCCAAAACGGCCGACTCCCAGTCCGATCTCAGGGCCCATATCGCCTAGCAGACCAAACCCTCAGTGGGTTCGATGTCCGATGATCGGAGGAGATTGAGGGCTTCTTGTTAGGGAGCTGAGGGGTGGGATTTAGAGGTGGAGGGGAGATGGATAGATTGGGATCAGTTGAAGATGGGATGGGCTCGGATGAGAGAGAGAGTGTGTGTGTGAGTGTGAGGGGGTTTTTGAATTGGGAATTGCTGAATGAAGACGATGATGATGACAGCAAGGAGAGCGAAGAGGGGAGAGGATGAAGAGAAAATCCACCGAACAATAAATTTGTAGTATTTGAAACCGAGGTTATGATGTTCGAGTTCGACTAATGATAGGCAAGGAATTGGTAGGCCGTCGATTAAGGGCGAAGACTGATCAATCACCGGATCAGTTCCACGAGTTGCCAAAGTATCTGCGACATGGGGAACCTGTCAAAAGTGGGTCGGGTTTGGATTCGATCCTAAACCTCTCCAACGCTCAAGTTAGTATTGAAGTCGAAGAAAGTTCGAATAGTTAGGAACGAACTTCGTGAGTCCAAACTATCTATGTCGAACTATAATTTAAGTGGAGAGAGCTCAAGTATGTGTAACGATACCGGACCTCTTTAAGTGGAATGATTTCGAACCCTTCTTCTATGGAAAAATCCTTCCTTTTATAAGAGTCGGGTGATTGATGACGACTCCTCGTCTTCTGAACAGTCGTCATAATATGGAATATCAAGAGATTGTACGTAGCAATCATTAATGGCATTGATCATTAATGGCCACCATTAAAAGATGTCTTTGAATGATGTCTTTATTCGGCAACTGAAGAGTCGCGTATTCCAAGTGTCATAACGGTTTTGTCATTGATTGCTCGAGAGTCCCAAGAGTCGCGCTCATTAAATGAGGTAACGGCAGCTTTCATGACTTGCCGAGGCAAAGGCTTTGTGTATGGCGTTGCCGATCTGATGAAGGTACGATCTTGCTTAGAAGCTTTGACTCCTGAATTCTGACCGATGACGCAAGAGTATAGATCGTCATTATTGGTTGCATAGGTCGCGTACAATCTATATTTTGGTCGATCGTAGCACCTGAAAATATTTTTAAAAAGAGACTTATGGAGGTTAGCTGGTCATGATGGAAATGTTGGCATTGACTATCTCAAGCAACCTCATTTCCCCCATGTTTTTCGTTTCCATTAAAAGTTTATGTAAGGTTGGACTTGAGTCAACTTTGCAAAATCATGAATACTAGCTTACTTGCCATTTATTTGGCTTACAGCTCCAGGCAGTACACTAAGCTACAATAAGGGTGGGCTTCAGCAAAGCTCATCCAAATCAGATGGGCTTAAAGGGTGGATACTATAGGGTATGTTGGCCGATATGAAGGTGGATGAAATGCAATTGCGTTGACAACCTGGTACGAAATTGACGAGGAAAGAAAATATTGAAGATGAATGAATGAGGAGAGCATGGTTCATCGTTCAGATGATCTCTCTCACTGAGATTATGGCCCCGTAAATAAAACAAAAGAAGCGGTTTCAATCATTGTTTTATATCATACAAAAGATCAATCCGATACACACCACTTTGTTGAACAAATTAATTAATATAAGCTTTTGAGCAAAGCAGTCATCTAATAGTATTATTGTTCTCAGCTTTCACACTTCATGCTCAAGACCAAGGGAAATAATCTATTTGGTTCATCACCCAGAATATTATAAAGCACAAATATGCATCATTATGTCAAACTGGCCTACTTCTGTTTTTCAACAAGACAAACGATGACGTTGAACAACACTACATACTATTAATGGCAAGGAGTTCTAACACTCAAACTCTATTAAATTAGCCACCATAGTTGACTAGACCTCATTAGGGTATTTGTATATTTACACGCTTAGCACAGATATAGAAGTTCAAGTAGTCTGTAGCCTATCGTGCTAATGGAGGGAAGAACGGTGTTCATGCTGCTGGCTCTCCTGTGGTGCAGTGGTGCTCAAGCTCCAGAACTGCCGCCGCCGCCGCCGCGTCGACGTGGAACCAGACCGATCGGCTGGCATTGCTCGCGTTCAAGGCGCAGCTTGCCGATCCTGCCGGAGCTCTGACCTCGTGGAACGACTCCTACCATTTCTGCCGGTGGCCAGGAGTCTCATGCAGCCACAAGCACCCGGACAGGGTCGCTGCACTGAGCCTGACCTCTCGGAGACTCTCAGGTCCCATCTCTCCTTCCATAGCAAATCTCACCTTCCTACAGTCAGTCAACCTCGCAGACAATGGAATCTACGGGGAAATCCCCCCGGAAATAGGCCAGCTACGCCGGCTGCAGCTTCTAAACTTGAGCTACAACTCGCTGCACGGGGAGATCCCCGTCACGCTGAGCAACATCTCGAACCTCAGATCACTCTCTCTGGGCAGAAACATGCTCACCGGAACGATTCCCATCGAGCTCGGCTCGCTGTCCAAGCTCGATACTCTCGATCTCGGGAACAACAGCATCTCTGGGCTCATCACGCCGTACCTGGGGAATCTAACTTACCTCACCAGGCTCTCTCTTGTGATAAACAAGTTGGAAGGAGGCATACCCAACGAACTTGGCAACATCAGGAGCCTGGAATTCTTTGATTTCGCATTGAATATGCTTTCTGGTGCGATCCCTCCATCTATATACAATCTAACCTCCCTGCAACATTTTGGCGTGGCATACAACAATCGGATCACCGGCAGCCTGCCGCCAAGCCTGGGGACTTGCCTCCCAAACCTGCAGTCCCTTCACGTAGCTGGCAACCAGTTCCACGGGCATATTCCTGCTTCATTAACCAACATGTCAAGCCTTGTTGTATTCAACATTGCCGACAACAATTTCACCGGAACGCTGCCTCCGAATCTCGGAACGCTGCAGGGTCTCCGCTACGTGAACGTCGGCAACAACCAGCTCGAAGCAAACAATTCAGCAGGCTGGGAATTTATGGATTCATTGAGCAACTGCAGCGGTTTGCAGAAGATCCTCCTGTGCAGCAATAGGTTTGGGGGCACAGTCCCTCAATCCGTAGCCAATCTTTCTACACAGCTGCAGAAACTAGAGATTTACGACAATCAGATTTCAGGAACCATTCCTTCTGATATTGGAAACTTGATCGGTCTGAATATTTTGGGAATGGAGGCTAACCTTTTGACAGGAGCGATCCCGCCGAGCATTGGCAAGCTTGAGAATTTGTATATGCTGTATCTATTTGGCAACTCGCTGGGGGGGATGATTCCATCCTCCCTTGGCAACCTCACTCAATTGCTTCGACTCATGTTGGACCAGAACAATTTGGAAGGCCCCATTCCTCCAAGCCTGGGAAAACTCAAGAATGTGATAGAATTCGACCTTTCAGTCAATGGTCTCAGTGGCACCATACCTGGAGAGATTTTCGGCCTTACCTATCTCTCCAACTACATGGACTTGTCATACAACCGCTTGCACGGATCGCTACCCCTGGAAGTCGGCGGCCTGAGCAACGTTGGATCATTGCTAATCAGCTCAAACAAGTTGTCCGGCGAGCTTCCTAGCAGCCTTGGCATGTGTGCATCACTGGAATACCTCGCCTTGAATCACAATCTCTTCTATGGCGCCATCCCTCAAACTCTTGGCAACATTGCAGGACTGAAAGGGCTGAATCTCTCCGAAAACAGCTTGTCTGGATCAATTCCTCAATCACTAGGCAAGTTGAGAGGCATTCAAGAGCTGTATCTTTCACACAACAACTTGTCCGGGGCCATTCCGGAGTCCCTAGAGAACCTCACTTCTTTAAAGCATCTGACCATATCCTTCAACCACCTGCAAGGTGAAGTCCCCAGCCATGGCGTCTTCGGAAACGCTAGCGAAGTTGCAATCCTAGGCAACGACGGCCTCTGTGGAGGCATTCCAGAGCTTCACTTGCCTCCATGCCCTCACTCTCAGATGTCTTCGAAACGGAAATGGCCTTTGATGCTAAAAATAGCGATTATAGTAGTTGCTTCCCTTGTTTTCATCCTCTTGCTCGCTTTCTTTGCATGTGTTTATTGGAGAAAGTTCAGCAGAATCTCCAGAGCTACAAGCTCATCGATGCCTGCCATTGAAGATCAATTCCCAAAGGTTTCTTACAGAGAGCTGGTTAAAGCAACAGACAGGTTCTCTTCTACCAATCTGCTCGGAACTGGGAGGTATGGCTCAGTATACAAAGGGACTCTCGACGGAGGCAAGACGTTTGTGGCGGTTAAGGTTTTCAACCTTTTGGAACGAGGAGCCGCCAGGAGCTTCGTCACCGAATGCGAGGCCCTGAGAAATGTCCGCCATCGCAACCTCATCAAGATCCTGACTTCATGCTCGAGCTCGGACCAAGAAGGCAATGACTTCAAGGCACTGGTGTTCGAGTACATGCCCAATGGGAGCCTTGATGCATGGTTGCACCCCGGAGAAGCTCTGGGTGCTCGGGAGAATCATGCTCTAAGCCTGATCCAAAGGATGAATGTAGCCGGTGATGTTGCTACCGCATTGGAGTATCTTCACGACAATTGCCAGCCACCGGTCATCCACTGTGACCTGAAGCCTAGTAACGTTCTCCTTGGCCAGGATATGGAAGCTCGCGTTGGTGATTTTGGGCTAGCCAAGTTATATTCTGAAGCTGTGAGCAAGTCTTTCCAGGGCACAACCAGCTCAATTGGAATAAGGGGCACAATCGGCTACGTTGCGCCAGGTAGCCCTCTTCAACTTTCATTTGTGTTTTGCTCTTTCTGTCATTAACACTCAACTTCTCAACCCCCTGTCACACAAAAATGTGAGGTTCATACATTAGTAATCAGGCCACGGCCCATGTTTAAGCTTTTGTATCAGATATAGTCTCAACTACTGATTTATAGTTTCACAAATAACATTAAACGTGAGTCCTCTCTCATTATGTCATGTTCTAACATGGTATCAGAGGTCATGCTCTCATCCAACTCATTTACATGCAAGTATTCTTTAACACAATGAAAAGCTAATTTCGTATGAAGTATAAACATAAAGAGATTTTCTCTAGAATGAAAAATGAACTAAAAGGGATTTGTGAATTGCAGAATATGGAGCAGGTGGTCAGGTGACCACGTTGGGGGATATCTATAGCTACGGAATTCTTCTACTAGAGCTGTTTACAGGAAAAAGGCCTGTAGATGACATGTTCAAAGATGGGCTGAACCTATGTAAGTTTGTCGAGGCTGCCATTTCTTCTACCGAGGGAGTCACAGAGATTGCTGATCCATCAATGATGTTGGAATATCAACAGAACACCAATGGGTATACAAGAAAGAATGCCGAAGAGAAGATCCAGGCATGCCTGGAATCTGTGATGAGAGTAGCCCTTCAGTGTGTGGATCAGATTCCCAGCAGAAGGATACACATCAGAGATGTTGCTGCTGAGATGCATTCCATCAGGGAGGCCTACCTCCAAGTTCAGCACGTATGAAAGAATCGCCAAGAAGACTGACCTTGTTTCGAGCTCAAGTTTCTGCACCCCTCAAAGGATCACCAAGGATATTGTGCCTTTTTTTTCTCCGAAAGTTTCATATGTATGTAAAATTTTCTTTGGTATATTTTGTTCACGGTGCCTACATTGATCTTACCTTGTACTAAACAAGCTTAACAAATCATTACTTTTTTTCCGACATTTAATCCAAAATGATAGCTAAAGGGAAATAGAAGGGGTATAAGATCGAGTGATCATCGAGTTCAACACCTCATTACGCCTTGTACATTGAATATTCTTCTTCCAAAAAATAAAACTTCAGTAAAGTTTGGAGAAAAAAAAATTTAAAGGGGGTTTTCTTAACGGATCAAAGTTAAAGGAATTTTTTAAAACTCAATATTTTTTTGGCATTCCCTTTTCCTTCCACAGTCGCTACAAAACAATTACCGCACATATTTGGCATGATTTTTCATCCTATTAAGATCACCTTATCATCATGTTTATTTTTAGCTCGATTACCTAGAGAGTGAATAGATGAAACACATGCACTCTAGTAGAAGAAAACACACACATGCACTCATGCACTCCGTCATGGACCCGGTCCCAAACTTGTAATTTCGCAACCACAAAGGAGGGTCATTTAGTAAATCCACATTTGACTAATCACTCTCTTAAACAAGGGCCGGACGGTCCTAGCGTGGATTATCGAAGAACTGACAAGGTATTTTATTTCCCTAAAACCCTGTAATAATTTCCTTTCGTAATTCTCTATTGCTCGTGATTTTAGATCAATTGTTTTGGCTTAATTTAGTATTTTCAGATCAGTTCTTCGCATTAAACCCCCAGAATTAGTAGTCCAAAGCCATGAAAATCCAACCTTTATCCCCACAAAAAAGCCCTAGACGTATCAAAATGTTAATTAGTCTAATATTTAAACTATGTGGCTGCTAAATTGGATAGTCTAATATTTCATCAAGTTTAAAATAGATGAAGATTGCAAATGCACATTGATTTTCTTGAAGCTACAGTCTAAGCTGATGAGCAGCGCAAAAGCAGTGGATTAAGCAAGGACCAAAGAAATTGCTAAAAAGGTTGGTTGTGTTTGTGTTTGTGTTTGAATTTGTATTTGGACTTTTCTGTGGTCCTGTTCGTGTGCGCGTGTGGGTGGGTGGGGATTTGGATCAATAAATTACTAACCGTAAGTTCTGTTTGACAACAGTGGTTAAGGCTGGTGTTAGCCTTAACTTCGATCAACTCCTGTCAAACTGGTAATTTTTTCCTCGTATTAACTTGAACGTTGTAGCCTCGAACCAGTTGCAAAACCGTTCTTTTATGTACCATTTTGAACGGTTATCAACTCCAGCTCTTAGATGGCGTTATGGGGTGTTGGATTTGGTTAATCAAGAATGTGGTTAATGATCTAGTGTGTTTAAGGAGAAAGTTCAAAAAAATAAAATAGAATCAAGTGATCATTGTTAGCTTGCACTGCAAATATTTAAATAAAATAAAATAAAATCATGTGATCAAGTTTATCATAATATGTAAATAAATTTTTTGAATCAGATGGTTATAGCAGTGACAAGAAAACTTACGCAGTCTTCATCTTCCACTGATTCTTCACAGTATACTAATGTGAAGAATCAAAACTGAAACATGCGAAAAACTGAAACATACACAAAAGAGATGAAATGAAACCTACTTCTAAATGTTACAGACCTGGAAGATCTTGAGGAAGCTATGGAGGGAGAACTAAGACTGATACAATAAGAGTACAAGCTTTTCTCAAGTATTCTATTCTCCAATTAAGATAGCATGGTATTAACGAATATACTGATATTTGAATGCTAGTATATATGTGCATTAGCAAATAAGTCATGGTTTGGTTTGTGACAATGAAAGGATCAGACAGTTGATTCCAAATGCATGCTTCAACAAACATATCATCCCATGGATTACATATTTTATGAACATGCATGGTATGAATTGATACAACTGGTAATTGCGCAATTTAAGCATCTCCATTATAAATATTTGCATCCCGGAAGGAATAAACATATCTTGTGGCCACATCCAAAATTAAAAATTTCTTAGTAGGCAACTAAAGCAATTGCGCAATTCAATTAAATATCTCTTATTGGCATTGAACAGTCATAATATGATTAATGTTGAATTACCTGAATTATCTTCACTTTGCTCGTTCCCTGTAGCAGGCAGGGGAATAATTCGCAGCCACAGACTACTCTATCTTAAGATGTTTTGGGAAAAACTGAACGGTAGGCAAAGAACTGGTTTCCTTGAGGAGACTAGCGACCATACCTTGTGTAAAATGCATATATAATCCCCTCTGCGCCTTGATCTAATCTACAGATTTCATCATCTTTAAAGGCTGACTACTGTCCTTCCCCTTGATTGGCGGCCATAAGAATTCCAAGCAATTTTTTGCTGCTAATGGCACTCTTCAGCACCTCTGAACAATCTCTTTCTGTGCCCTTCTTCATCCAAATGCCCACCAGCGGAATTCCATCCAACAATCATCATCAGTTAAACCATCCAGCTTGTATGCCCTCTCTGTAGTACCCACCATTGTAGCCACCACATGACTGCGTGTAGTTACTACTACCTTGTTTCCGTGCAAGCTGCATCTCAACATATCCTTTAATTTTTTTCCATTATGTTCTCGCCCCAAACATCATCGAGAACAAGCAGGTATCACATGTTCGTGATTTTGTTAGGAATGGGAATTGTAGCCACACTGGTGGCAATTGTGTAGTTTTGGAACCCGAGCGGCAAGTTTGTAATTTGTGGTCCAAGGGGCAATTTTGTAATTAGGGAAAGTTGGGTCCTATAAATAGGAGGGTGGGGGCTCATCTTTTTTTTGGGTTCATCGGAAAGCAGGAAACCAAACCCGAAGGTCGGCTGGCAGCCCGACGCAAGAGCCTGGGGGCGCCACTACACTAGCTACACTAGGGGAAAATTACACAAGGGGGGGTAAGGGGTTTCGAACCCGAGACCTCACAGGTCCCAGGTTCTCACCCGGGTGCCAATGCGCCAAAGGCGCTCAGCGTGTGGGTTCATCTTAAGACATGAAGAAAATGGAGAAGAAATCTAGAGTTTAGAATAAGGATAAGTAGGAGTTTAGGAGTAGATTTCTATTGTAGATCTTGAGAGAGTGGTCCTCCTCTCGAATAGAGGCCCCTATCTTGTATTCGTTGTATTATCTATCAAATCATCCCCTTTACCCCTCCATATTTCTCATCAAGTGGTATCAAAGTGAAGATCCTCATCCATGGAGCAAGATGAAATGCTGCAAGTGATGTTGGCGCAGATCCAAGTCATGAGGACGGAAGCAGTGCAATCCATAAGGACGGAAGCAGTGCAATCCATAAGGGCGGAAGCAGTAAAGATGTCGGAAGCTCTACGGAAGTTTTCGACGCTCGTACGTCAGAAAATGGTGGAACTCTCAGATCTGACTACAGAGAGCCACAACGAACCAAATCCCATTACGGCGGTTTCTCCCGTGGTCGCAGCAGCTCCGTCAACCTCCCAGAAGATCGCGACGGATCTGTCGACCTCCCAGAAGGCTGCGGCGGCGCCGGCGAACCCCAAGGGGGCCAGCATATATCCGGCAAGCCCCCTGGGGGTTCCTGCGACTCGATCGGGCCTCCGATCGGCCTCGGCGGAGGTTTTCCAACACCGCCGGTGGCCCTGCCGGTAATGTCGCGACCTGTGACTGCCTCCATCAGGTGCACCTCGGCAAGGCGAGCTCAGGGGACCCATCCCCGCCTTCATCGGAGGTCGTCGTCGCCGACAAGGGGAAGAAACGACGACGGTGAGATGCTTCGAGCGTCACCGGCGCCGTCACCGGTGCCCTTTCGGGCGGCGACCACCAGCAACGCCTTTGCCTGGACGAGGCGAACCCAACACCCATAGTCTCGCCGGCAAGGGCCGACAAAATTACTGGGAAACTTTGTCGACGCCGGCGAGCCAACATCGGCTCAGGATCGGATCGATCCATCTGATCCCAAGCCGTCATCGGCTCGAGCCAAGCCTGCGGCTCCAGTCGGCTCAGCTGAGCCGCCGGCGTGAGCCTGTTCCGACATCGGTTCGGCTCGAGCCAATGAACAGTGTTTTTTTTTTTCGATTTTCCTGGAATTTTCTGGCTATTTTCTGGAGATTTTCCGCACGCCTTCCGTATTTCGACGATTCCAGGCCCGTTTGGAGTCCAATTTCAGAACGAAATGAGCCACGGCATAGCATTCAGAAACGGACACTTCCCCACTCATGCAGCAACGTTTCGGGTGAGATAAAGATCGTGGATGGCCTTTTGCTCCAGGAGGAGACGAGGAGACATATTCCCACACTCGGAAGGGTGCTCTCGTGGACTTCATGCACCACCTTGAGGACAATGTGGTTTTTCGGAGGCGGAGTAGTGTTAGGAATGGGAATTGTAGCCATAAGTGTGGCAATTGTGTAGTTTTGGAGTCCAAGGGAGAAGTTTGTAATTTGTGGTCCAAGGGACAATTTTGTAATTAGGGAAAGTTGGGCCCTATAAATAGGAGGGTGTGGGCTCATCTTAAGACATGAAGAAAATGGAGAAGAAATCTAGTGTTTAGAATTAGGAGAAGTAGGAGTTTAGGAGTAGATTTCTATTGTAGATATTGTGAGAGTCCTCTCTCTCGAATAGAGGCCTCTATCTTGTATTCCCCGTGTTACCTGTCAAATCATCCCCCTTACGCCCCCCCCCCCCCCCCCCCCCCCCCCCCCCCCATCCCCATATTTCTCATCAGATTTTTTCTCGGATAATGCGATGCATGCCCCCGAGCATTACGAACGTGCAGTTCTAGCATCACCATTGCAATGTCTTTTAAGTCAAAGTCTTCCCCCACAAAACCCAAGATCAGATTTTCAAAATGCTTCATTATCTTTTCATCGTTGTAAGCTAAGCTGGCTACTGTGGTTTTTCCTAGCCCACCTATCCACACTATCGGAAGGACAGACACATCTCTGCCGCCGTCGGCTTGGGTCAGCCACTCCATCACCTTCTTTTTATCATCATCCCTTCCAAAAACCTCCTCTTAAGGTGGATGAGAGAATTCCTCCAGGTCTTGCCGAATTACCATGCAACTGACTTACACGCTAAGTGACCCAAGAACCCCACACAAGCAAAAACACAAACATCTAAAGGGCAAAAAGAAACAACCTTTCCGTCAAAATAACAATTGCCGTCGTCGTCAGCACCGACTTCATTTGCATCCGTCTCACCAAGCTCCATGCTAGATCGAGCATCCGCTCGTTCCCCAGCACCCAGATTATCAAATGCCAAGCTTCGGGCCAATTTATGACGCGGTCCCGGGCCTACTTGAAGGCCATAACGGCCGACTCCCAGTCCGATCTCAGGGCCCATATCGCCGAGCAGACCAAATCCTCGGTGGGCTCGATGTCCGATGATCGGAGGAGATTGAGGGCTTCTTGTTAGGGAGTTGAGGGGTGGGATTTTGAGGTGGAGACGAGATGGAGGAGAGAGGATAGATTGGGATCAGTTGAAGATGAGATGGGCTCGGAGGAGAGAGAGGAGGTGATGGGGGTTTTTGAATTGGGAATTGCTGAATGCAGAAGAAGAAGATGACAGCAAGGAGAGCGAAGAGGAGAGAGAATGAAGAGAAGGGGAATTTTGGTATTGAAGCTCGTCATCGTCAGATCGTCGGATCAACGACAGCAAGGAGAGCGACGATTCACCATCGTCGGATCGCCGTCGTCGATTGCAAGATCGTCGTCGGATCGTCGTCGCTGACCATGGCGGATAAGCTGCCGTCAACCTTTTTTTCCCTCTCTCTTTCTCTCTCGTTCTCGACGATGGCAAATCGTGGGTGTCGGCTCTTCGGGCTTTGGATGATCTCGATCAGCGGATCGTCGGCGTCGAAGATGGCGGCGACGCTTCCTTTTTTCCATCTCTCTCTCTCAATGGGCAACTGTTGGTTTCCGATGGCGGAAAAAAGGCCCGATATAAGGCGGCGAGATTCTTCGGGCGGCCCAATCAGGATTTGTGCGCGAAAGTGGCGCTTGAGGTTTTGGGACGAAATTTATTTAGGAATTTAGTTTCGGTATCGGACTGACCCGATACCTACTGGCTATGAGTATTTCTTTCTTTTTTTTTCTCTCTTTTTCTTTTTTTTTTATCTGTTATACAGAGAAAATTAGCTAAATATCATGGGTCAACCATCACTTCTAATTTCTACCACCCTATTTAAAAACTTTGCTAGAATACCACACCCCCTAAAAAAGACTAAAATACCCTCGTTCGTTCCTAAAGATTAAAACACGTCCGCAGTGAGCGTATATTGACATATATTGGCGCATATTGGCGCATATTGACGCATATCTACGTCGATGCCGAACTCCGACCACCCCGCTTCAAAGCCCGTCCGCAGCTGCCCTTCGACGTCCACGGAGAAGCCAGCGTAGATATGCGCATATTAAAACCCGTCCGCAGTGAGCGTATATTGGCGTATATCGGCGCAAATTGGCGCAGATTGGCGTAGATATGCGCATTTCTTCATGGGTTCGGCATCGACGTAGATATACGCCAATTTGCGCCAATATACGCTCACTGCGGACGAGTTTTAATCTTTGGGAACGAACGGGTGTATTTTAGTCTTTTTTTAGGGGGTGTGGTACTCTAGCAAAGTTTTTAAATAGGGTGGTAGAAATTAAAAGTGATGTTTGACCCATGGTATTTAGCCAATTTTCTCATGTTATACAACTTGAATTTCAGACAAAACAGCTGTATTGATTAAAGGCATGGTGAACAGAAATAAAACGCAGTTGTAAGGAGATGGTCCATATTCCTCTTTTAGTAAGAGCTGGACTATCTGCACCTCAAAAATGAGGTGCAGGATGTGACAGCTATTAAAAATAGAAACAAATTAGGAAAGAAGAAGACTGAAGTTACTCATAATTTGAATTTTTTTTTCTATTTTCAGGTTTGTGTCCCATCCCTGCACCTCATTTTGAGGTGCAGATAGTCCGTCTCTTTAGTAAACTTGCCTGAAAATAGTTTATTAAAAGAGGAATACGGAGGTTAGCTAGTTATGATGGAAAATTTCTTATGGACTAGCTGATGCGACCTCATTTCCTCTATGTTTTTCGAGATTGGTTCCGTTTCTTAATTCAGATTTTAGGTCAGGTTGGACTCAAGTCAACTTTGCAATATGACGAAGAGCCGTGCTATCTGCACCGCAGCGTATGCGGTGCAGACACGGAAAAAGTTGCGATGGAATGCCTCGTCAACATAGTGACAGCTGCGGGCCCTACCATGTAGAACGCAACGAGAGAGAGCGCGCGCGAAGTGACAGCTGCACCTTTTCTCTCTCTCCGTGAAACCAAAGAGCACGTCATTTCTCTCTCTCCTCGCTCTCACTCACCCCTAAGGGCAGAACGTACTCTCTCCCTCAACTCTGCTTCCCAGCTCCGGCACCATCCCCCTCAGGCCACGGCTGACACCTTCGCCGAGCATGCCGTCGAAGGCCCATGCGATGCACTGGATGCTCGCGGTCGAGCACTTGGTGGTGGACTTGACTCGCGGTCGAGCACTGTTGGTTTCTTTTGTTTTCGAGAGAGTGCTCGAGTTCTTCAATGCTCCACGTCTCCAGAACTTTTGCGACAAGTGCTCGAGGTCTTCACCATTGTCCTTCAAACAGGTGTGTGTGTACCTATATATCCACCTCTTCGAGATTGAATCTCATAATCCAGTACATATATACTAGCTGTAGGTTTCTAGTGGCTGCAAAACTTGCCCCGGCCAAGGTCGATCGAGTGCACATGATGCAAGGTCTGGCCCCCATCACGTATTCATCCTCTGTCCACCATTCATTTAGAAGTAAATATTATTGAAGGTTCAGTGGCTACAGTTTGTTCTCTTTTTCATGTAAGTTCAGACAACTGGAAAGAACAAGAAGAATGGAAACATCTTTGAAAGATGGAAGCTAATGGTTAAAAATATTTACAGAGCTTTGGTTCAAATACTGCAAATACATTGCTTACGGGTTTCTTCAAAACTCTCTTTTTGGTGGCTTAGGTGCTGTGAGTGCCAAGGCTTTGGTATGAAGAGCTGTCCAAACTGTGGCAATGGAGGGCTCACACCAGAGCAAAGAGGCGAAAGATAGGAGAATACCAAGCATTTTTTTAAATATTTGAACATATATTTTCTGTTATTTTCTTAAGTGTAAAAAATTTCCATTTATCTTTTGAATGGTCTCTTGTGGCTGTCTGTCAATAGACGCACCAAGAGGTTGAAGATTAGCCTGATGATGTGGTTTAAAACTCTTAAGATTGCCAGAAGGAAATTTATGCATATTTCCAAAAGATTTGTGCATTGGTTTATATATACAAAAGAGAGCCATAAAAAGTAACTATACAACTCATGTGCAATTGAAGACAACTCGTGTAAAGCTGTTCTCAACAATTTTATAATGTAAAAGCATGTTCATCTTAGGGGGTGGCGCCGGATCTGTCAGCCGTGGCCTGAGAGGGTGGTGCCGAGGGGGTGGCGTCGGAGCTGGGAAGGGAGTCGAGGGAGAGAGTCTTGTTCTGCCCTTTGTGGTGAGTGAGAGCGAGGAGAGAGAAAAAAGATGTGCTCTTTGGCTTCACGGAGAGAGAGAAATGATAGCAGGCTAGCAGCTGTTACTTCTCTCTCTTTCATTGTGTTTTGTATGGTGGGCCCGCAGCAATTCCTATGTTGACGAGCGGTCTCGTTGCAATTTTTTCCGTGTCTGCACCGCACACACTGCGGTGCAGATACCACGGCTCTATGACGAATACCAGCTGATGCGACCTCATTTCCTCTACGTTTTTCGAGATTGGTTCCATTTTTACATTCAGATTTTATGTAAGGTTGGACTTAAGTCAACTTTGCAAAATCATGAATACCAGCTTACTTGCCATTTCTTTGGCTTACAGCTCCAGGAAGTAGTACACTAAGGGCATGTTTCTTTCGTTTACTTTGGGTTGGGATTTACTGTTGTGATTAGTAAATCTTGGTAGAATCTTGATGTGGGGTCCACGGGTTGGAAAGTTGGTTTGGTAATTGAATGTGGGCTCCACACAACTGTCTTGTGTTAAGTGTGTTTCTTTTGTTGAGAAAGTTGCATAGGAAAGTTTGATGTGTGGTCCACTAATTAATTAATTGTAATTAGAAAAAGAGGAAAAAGGGGGGCGAGAATTGCTGTAATTGGACAAAACAAAGGAGAGAGGGAAGTGGGACCCGCACCCTTACTTTCTCAGCCCAAAAACGCAAAATCCCCGTAAAATACGGAGATTCTGCAGTCGAAGAATGCGCGACTCCACGTCAGATTTTTTTGCGAAATCTCAGGCCCGCAGAAATAGGCGTTTGGAACACAAGCGTGGAATCATCTTTGATTTGACAGTGAACAGGGGCAGCAATTCATTTTCTCCGTTCCTTTTCCGCGAAAGAAACACGCCCTAAGCTACAGTAAGGGTGGGCTTCAGCAAAAGCTCATCCAAATCAGATGGGCTTAAAGGGAGGGTAGGGTATGCTGGCCGGGATGAAGGTGGATGAAATGCAATTGCGTTGACAACTTGGTATGATACTGTCGGGGAAAGAATGACAGCATTCTCTCCATTGTGTCTGATTTATAGCATGAGAATAGATCAAACATGCATTTCACTACACTAGCTAAATATACTGGCAATATATATAGCAGCCAGATTATCACAAAATACAGGCATAGACCTATCATCCTGAAAGACCAAGCTCCAAAAAGATGATCCTCAGCTCCATCATCTTGAATACACTGAGTCATAGCCCGAAATTTAGCTTCAACAATAGAGAGTGATACAACAGCTTGCTTCTTGCTCCACCAAAGAACTTATAATTCCTTTTACACAAGGTACAGTAACATGTGATGAACCTCATATCTCTTTAATCGTGGCATAGTGTGCCTCATTCTTCAGATGTGCACGTCTAGCATGCAGCAATCCTTTTCTTAGATACTTGTTGGTGTAAGCCAAGGTGAGCCTCGTGTGGTTTGTGCATAAACTGACCTACTAATCCTACAGCATGCTGGACTCATCGCCTCATCACTGTAAGATAAATGAGTCTATCAATTGACATGTTACAGCAAGCTACATGATCCTAGCTCGTCCCATAATCATGCATCAGTATCTATAAGAATACTAGCTGGTTTGCACCCAAGCAAGCCCGTCACCCATTGCAAGTCAAATGCATACTTTCATTATGAAAGAACCATGGGCCACTCCGACAACTAAACAGTCTTAAACCACCTGATAATGCTTGTCGACCAATAAGAAACCATCTTTTATCAGAGTATGATCATCCCTGACGACGTCTGCATTGCAACAACGCAAGTGAGACTCGAAGATCGCTGCACAGAAGCAATTTAGCCTTGTGCATGAACAGACAGAGAGACTAGGACAAATACGAAAAAACGCAGATTTTCTGCATGTGTCAACATTTTATCGAATTCGGTCACAATTATGGAGGAACAATAGCAATGCGCGGAACAAAACTGACTGCAACATTTTCTTTGGGGGGAAGAAACAAACCAATGTGCTATCAATCTACAATAATGAGAAATTTGATAGCAACTACAAATCAGAACTATAACGAGCGCAGATTTGAGGCTTTTGGATTGTTCTGCAAGTAGAATCTCGGGCAGCCTACCTAATCGCCCCGTCGGCAATGGTCACGACCTTGCAAATTCCAGCAGACGTCGTGAATGGAACATCTTTATAGCAAGCAATCAAGTCTGCATTTGTGTGCAAATCCACCTGCACCTTCTCCCACACCTTGTGCTTGGGATTCAACAGGGCGTCTGGCTCGCCTGAATACCCAGGAAAAGTAATTGGTTCTCCCACTTGTGCGGATGCTGGCGGGTCAACCAACTCGACCTAAAAAATTCAGATACAAGAAACATTTATCAGCAACCAGATGGCAACAACTATAATACATGCTTCATAAGAACCTCGGTAGGGGATAAAATTGGTGTTTAAAAGAGATTCGTATGTATTAAGTACCGATAATCAACACAATGAAATTGGTGCAAATTATATTATATACCATCTTCTTAGGTGAGTAAAAGTTTACTCACCTAAAGTTCACAGAAACTAATGTAGAAGAGTGAAGTGCTTAGTGAGTTCAGTTGGACCATAGAATACCCATATGTAAGGAACAATGTTATAATACATTATGATCAGCCACGCCTGATGGACCTGATTGTTGGGAAATTTTGTAAAAGCATTCCCCTTAAAAAAACAAATATGTGTAGCTAACATGAGAATGTGGACATTGACATCCATAATAGGTTTTACTAAACTATCGAAAACTTTCATCCATTATCTATCTCTAAACTATCAGACACTTTCTAAATTTCTCTAAACCCATTAAACTTTTTCTTTCTCACTAAACTATCAAATGGTGTTAACAGCACCGTTAAAATGAACATTTTTGCCCTTGAACCGACGTGAGCCCCAAAAAATTAAAAAATAAAAAACCATATCCTTAAACTGGCATGCAAGTCCTAAAAATAAAATTTTAAAAACTAACGGAAAAAAATAAACCATGTGCAATGCAAACGTTAAAGTTAATTTTTCTTTTTTTCTTAAAGGGTATTTTTGTCAAAAAAAACCGATGGCGGGTACTGAAGGTAGTTTAGCGAAATTTTTAGAGAAAGTATAAGGGGGTTTAATGAAATTATGAAAGTTCTTGATATTTTAGAGAAAATCATTAAAAAAATTTGGTAGTTCAAGAAATTTAGACCCAGCAATAATATAAAACAATACAATATAAAATTAGTGCATAAGAAAAAACATTTTTGAGCTAGCGTCCATTAAGGATAAGATGAGGAAAATTGTTTAATACAGAATGGACGTGCACAACAGAGTCAGATCTATAGGCCAATTTATGACATTTGAGGAGCCATAGCTCCACGGTGGAGGAGCATATGTGGTGAGAGGTGGCACAAGGCAAACATAAGCAGAATGGATGCCTTGACCATTGTTGTTATGAACTTATGATAAAGAATCTTCATTCATAAATAACCAACCAATCAAAAGGATGCAAAAAATAATAAACTATTATTAAGTATAAGCATAATGTCTTACTTTTGTATGGTCATCATTAGAGGCAGCCAATACCATTGCCTGCGATTTAATACCCCTCATGGTGGCTGGTTTGAGGTTACAAAGAACACAAACCTTTCGATCCTGTACATTGTCATTGTGATAAAAAAAATTAATGAAGATAGAAACATAAGTCAATGCCTACTCTAACCCACATAAAGATGACAGTGCAACAAGAGAAATACCTGCATTTCTTCTAGAGGAATGAATCTGACAAGACCACTCACAACTGTCCTCGTTGTCTCCTCACCTATATCAATCTCTTCCACATATAGAGAATCAGCATCTGGATGCTTCTGAACTTTTTTGATAAGACCAATACGAATATCAAGCCTGGTAACAGAAATTTCTGCTTCTGGGGGCTTTGGTTTTGTCGGGGCGGTCGACTTGGCCTTCTGTTTTTTCGAATTCCCTTCTGTGCCTAAACGATGGAAAATTTGTTAGTATATGCATGTAACTGTTACTATATATACCTTGAGAAAGGAAGGGAACGTAAACATACAAAATTCACACACACACACACACACACACACACACACAGAGAGAGAGAGAGAGATATATATATATATATATATACTGTCCTATAGTCACAAATCAGCATATCAATAGAGTACAGGATCCAACAGTTTGCACAGTATAACATTTGCAAAGAACATCAACACGGAGAAACCAATGATCACTCATTTAAAGAGCAAGTTTGTGTCAACCCCAGAATCTGGAAGTTGCACATGTCCCTTCATTTAGATGGCGTATACCGACCAAAACAACGTTCTCAGAATTCAAATTTTCAAAACCATGACATAAAGAGAACTTTAAGCGCATTTTATGTCAGGAATTGAGGGAATGAGCTTGTACTGCTTTATATAGTAACCATTTCATTTGATCTAGGGATGGCAAAATGGGTAGGCGGGTATGGATATGCATTATCCATACCCGTACCCGCTCAATTTACCCGTACCCATGCCCGTACCCATACCCGTGATGGGTAAATTTTTATACCCATACCCATATCCATCGGGTATACGGATACCCGTGGGTACCCGTGTACCCGCTGGGTATGGGTATGGATATCCATACCCATCGTATGGATATCCATATAGCTAATGGGTATGGGTATCCATACCCATTACATGTAAAAAGATTGACAAACATTCATATCTGTATCCATACTGCAAGCTTTTTGAGTGACATGTAAAAAATTATTGAAAATTATATTTTTTTTCAAACATCAAAGTAGTAAAAATACACATATATGCAAGAGACTATATAAAATCAAGTTGAAATTAGCAGTTTCCTCATCTTCACTGGTTTAAAAGATTGACAAAGACATGTAGAGTTTAGTGCTGGTTTTAAGGCATATATACAAGAAAGCATTCTGTCACTAAGCCTTATAATGCAATAGCCAACACAATTGCAACTTGGCTCACAGAATATCACAATATGTAGAAAATATTGAATGAAACACATAAATAATAATATTTAGAGATGCTGCAACCCCGCCTGCTGGAGGAAATTGGAAACCCTTGGCCTTGACTATTGAATTGGTATTTATACATGTGAGACCTCAAATTTGAAACCTGTGGCTGTGGTGTTAAGTTAACTCTAGGTTTGTTAAATGTTATGCATAGTTTTATATTTTTATTCATTATATTTACATATATTAATTTAGTTATTATTTTTGAAAAATATTTAATTGGGGTTTATATGAAATTTACTTTATAAGACTAATATATTAATATTAAAATGACCGGGTACGGGTACCCGTGGGTATGTATATATAATATCCATACCCGTCCAATTTTACCCATAGGTAAAACATGGGTACCCATTCCCGTACCCATGGGTACAAAAGTCTACCCATACCCGTACCCAAACAGGTGGGTATCCACGGTATCCGTACCCACGGGTAGAATTGACATCCCTAATTTGATCCACCAAAGCAATAGTACACATGGACCTGAAGAAACCAAACTAGGCTGTCTTGATATGTTCCCAGTCTCCTAACAGAAGTTAACGGACTAGAGAGGTTATGATGTAGACCCTCAAAGAAAGCTCTATAATTGAATCACATTTTAGGCATGATGGGATGTATGTGTGTGTGGAAATTTTCATGCACAAAAGACCTCCATGCAAACAACATGAGAAAAGAGTTTTCTTGATTTTTTTTTTAAAAAGATCCAAACCGTTGGTTGTGTTCTACATATGTTAATACACACTCGTACTAAAAATCATGAAAATCCTCATCTATTTGCTATGCGATCGGATCGTTACAAAAGTTCTATTGTTTTGAAACCGTTAAATTTATAATGCCTTGATTGAGAGTCAAATCCCCTAGACCAATTATTTTTTGGGTATATAATTAATTGTATGGATTAAATCATAAAAAAGTTTTAAAAAATTCAAAAGAAAATTGCATGGTGGGTTGTGTGCAAAATTTTCGCACAATAAAAACCCAAAATATATATATATATATATATATATATATATATATATATATGAGAATAATGGCTATCACACACCATATGAGAGCCTCTCTCATACGCCCTCTCACATAAAGCACCCAAGTACAAGCCCACATAGGCTTGTACTTGATTGTACTTGGATGCTTTATGTGAGAGGGCGTATGAGAGAGGCTCTCATATGACGTATGATAGTCATTATTCTATATATATATCTATATATCTATATCTATATCTATATCTATTCTATAAAATAGGGATGTTATCAAGAGAAATTGGACAAGAGTATATACAGCTATTCTATAAAATAGGGATGTTACCAAGAGAAATTGGACAAGAGAATTTGGATAAGAGAATTTGGACAAGAGTATATACATCTATTCTATAAAATAGGGATGTTAGTAAGAGAAATTGGACAAGAGAAATTAGATAAGAGAAATTGAACAAAAGAAATTGGACAATAGAAATTGGATAAGAGAATTTGGACAAGAGTATATACATACATATATAAACATACATATATACATTTACATACATACATATACATACATACATATACATACACACATATACATACATCTATTCTATAAAATAGGGATGGTATCAAGAGAAATTGGATAATAGAAATTGGACAAGAGAATTTGGATAAGAGAATTTGGACAAGAGTATAAACATACATATATAAACATACATATATACATATACATACTTACATATACATATACATCTATTCTATAAAATTGGGATGGTATCAAGAGAAATTGAATAAGAGAAATTGGACAAGAGAAATTGGATAAGAGAATTTAGACAAGAGTATACATATACATACATACATACATATCTATTCTATAAAATAGGGAAGTTATCAAGAGAAATTGAATAAGAGAATTTGGACAAGATAAATTGGATAAGAGATGAGATTTTGATGGATAAGAGAGGATGTGGGAAATTTTGCACATACAACCCCGGTTTTTACATTTTTGCCCATAGGCCCTCCCCCCCACACCCACACTTTTTATTCTTCCGCCCTTTCCAACCGGTTTTCCCAGTCCACGTGATATAAAAGAGGGTTGTTATCAAGAGAAATTGGATAAGAGAATTTGGACATGAGAAATTGGATAAGAGAATTTGGATATCTATTATACAAAAGAGGGAAATTAGATAAGAGAAAATATAAGAGATGAGATTTTGACGTATAAGAGAGGAAGTGGGGAATTTTGCACATACGACGCCGGTTTTTGTATTTTTGCCCCTGAACCCTCCCCCCACACACACCCACACTTTTTATTCTCCCCCCTTCCGAACATTTTTTTCTAGTCCTATGAAGATTTTGAATCTTATCCTACAAGGACAAACCTTTGTCCTACGTGGCAAGTTTGTCCTAGATGGCAATGACAATTTTGGGGGACTTAAATTTTGGGGGAAAACTTAAATTTGGGGGGAACTTGAAATTTTGTTGGAAAACTTGAACTTTGGGGGAACTTGGAATTTGTGGGGAGAAAATCTCAGCCATTAAATAAACCGTGCCCTATGGGCACAGGTAATGACTAGTGTATATATATATATATATATATATATATATATATATATATATATATATATATATATATATCATAGTCATAACACATGACCATAGGTCACGTGTCATTTAAAATATTCCTCCAAAAATTTCAACCCATTCAAAATCTCTCCTCCCAAAAGAAGTTTGCAGCCTCATTCAAAGTATCATATCTCCAAAATTCAACACCATTCAAAATCCCCCAAAAAATTTACAACTACCTTTAAAATTCCAACAAAGTTTTTTTAACCATATTCAAGCTAAAATTTAATTCCAAAAAAATTTAATTCCTCCTAAAATTTAATTCCCCTCAAATTTAGTTCCAAACTCTTAAAATTTTTACAAACTCACCTCCTAATCATTGATTCTCCAACATTCAATCCCAGCCATCATTCTACCCACCCTTTTTGTAGTAGCACATATTTTTCCATGTAAATGCTTTTCATAATTTATCCATATATATATGGAGAATATGGGCATGAACTGTCAGCGCAGGAAATTTTTCTTGCGCTAACAGCAATTTGGGGCATTAAAAATTATTTTTTTTAATTTTTTTGCAATTGGTCCTACAACTTGTTAACTAGCTCCCCACCAAATTTCAAGTCAATCCAACATCATTTGAGCCTCCGTTCATGCGTTTCAAAAATGTTACGCTGACAGTTAGGTTTTCGGTAGCGGTATTTTTGAAATGCATGAACGAAGGCTCAAATGGTGTTGGATTGACTTGAAATTTGGTGGGAAGCTAGTTAACAAGTTGTTGGACCAACTGCAAAAAAATTTATAAAAAAATACTTTTTAATACCCCAAATTACTGTCAGCTCAGGAAAAATTTCCTGCGCTGACAGCTCAGGCCCATATTCTTATATATATATATATATATATATATATGAGGAGGGATCAAATAACCCCCAAAAATGACCCCCTATCAAAAATCATATGCCCCCCATTTTTTCGGAAGATCCGAACCATTCATCTTGATCTCCACCCTCTAAATAGCTCAGGCCCATATTCCTCTATATATATATATATAGGTTGACTAGGATCCATTCGGATGGATCAAACATGTGGATCCATCTAAGTGGAATTTAAAGCTAGACAATGTAAATAGAAAATCCGACCGTTGGATGTCTTCTAACATGTCTAAACTAGCTCCAAACAAAATTTCAACTAATTTGGACATGTTTTACCCATGCATCAAGTGGTTGCAAAATCGATGTTTTTGAATAGTTATAAAATCGGCTAATTTTGCAACCACTTGATGCATGGGCAAAACATGTCCAAATTAGTTGAAATTTTGTTTGAAGCTAGTTTAGACATGTTAGAAGACATCCAACGGTCAGATTTTCTATTTACATTGTCTAGTTTTAAATTCCACTTGGATGGATCCGCATGTTTGATCCATCCGAATGGATCCTAGTCAACATATATATATATATATATATATATATATATATATATATATATATATATATATATATATATATAAGTTTCTCTCAACTATTCCTTTTTCCATTCCAATTTCGTTGACTTAACAACCCCTCACCCTCTTCTTTTCTTCACCTAAGCCAGCGTCCCAAATTTCTCTAACCCTTCTGTTTTTCTTCATTTTTTTCCCCAAAGAAAAACCCGAGATCAACACCAAGGCCCACGCCCGACTAACCAAACCAGTCCCCTTAATTCCCCCCCCCCCAGCCCACCTCATTTTTCTTCCCCCTCTCAGCCCACGCACGAGCCTCCGCTTAACCCCTCAGCCTGAGCCCCTCGCCTCAGCCCTAGACCCCGAGCAAAACCACCGCTTGGTGGATTCCCCCCTCTCGCGACTGCGACTCTCTCTCTCCCCCTTTTCTTAAAACCCCTAAGCCCCAACAAATTTATTTTCCCCATCAACACCCCCGACCAGATCCATTACATCCGGCGGATTTTTCACTGCTACCACACGCCCTTAAACCCCCGACCCAATGCCTTATCTACTATGCTATTAAAGGTCGGACCACATTCGATCTCCCCCCGACCGATCTTCGCCAATACTTCCTCAGCGAGACTTTCGCCGATTCAATTGATGGTTGCAGCTGTCACCGGTCTTCTTTCTCCCTTCTCATATCCCCTCGGTTGATTCTATTTAACCCTCTTCCCCTCTATGAGTTTTCATATGAAAAATCTCATCTTTCCTCTTTTAAATCCTACGATTTAGGTTTTCGGTGGAGTTGTGTTGGATTTTGTTTACATGTCGGGAAGAAAACAGCATTAGTTCCCTCCCTTAATTAAATCATGCCAGCACTTCGACCCCTCTCAAAAATTTCTTTCAACGCAATTAATGAATAGCAACCCTCTTCATTCGGCTCTGTCCTCCTGTTTTTTAATAAAAAATTTGATCGCAGAACAATATGCGGCAGTGAAGTGTTGCCGCACAATTACAATTCTTGCAGTATTGTATTACACATTTTGTTGTGTTTATTTACAACTGTCATTGTCCCTTTTTTCCTCACTTTCTCTCATGCAATTCTCTCTTTTTTTCCTTCGGCAAGAGAATGAGGAAGGATGTATTGTACCATACCATTTATTTATTTTTTTCATTTTCTTTTTATTGTTATAATTTTAAAAAATATTAATAAAACCTAAATAAATATGAAAAAATATGTAATAATTAAAAATACATTTTTAAATATCTTTGATCAAAAATAAATAAGGTTTTCTCAAAAAAAATTCAAAATAAATTTTCTCCTCTATTCAAGTATTTATTGGTGCACAATACGTATTATGAAGGGAAAATTTCATGAAAATTCAAAACATTCAAAATAAACTTTGTATTATCAAAATAAGTCATTCACTCTCATTAAAGTTAAAAATGTGAATTTTTAAAGTTAGATGTACATATTTGGTTCAATTTATTGAATTGGCTGAATCTTAGTTTTTGGCAATCATCATATAATCAATTTAACATGCAACCACTTCAACAAAAATGTCAAAAATAATCATATAGGTTTGTTATCATCAAACATGGCATCATAGATTATTAGACTCAACACACGTTGGATGTCACTTCAGACGAATAGAAGAATGGGTATGGACATTGGACATAGTGAGATACTGAACTATCCTGATGCGATTTGGGGATACATTAAGGTTTTTAGTCAATTTGGAGAAAAGATTAGATTTTTTTTATTAGATTTCAAACGGAAATACAAAGATAAATGGACTCTTTCGAGAGGGAGACCGCTCTCCTAATTTTTGATTCGAGAGAAAAACCTAACTCTCTCAATATCTAAGTCTTACTGCTCCTAATCTTTTCTACTCTCAATTCCTTTCTTAAATCTTTGCATAATCCCACATTCTAATCTTCCTCTTTATTATAATAAACTCCTAACGAGCCGTCATCCCTAAATTACAAAAATACTCTTGACATTGGCTCTTTAGAGAGGAAAATGGCTCTCTTAGCTTTTGTTTCGAGAGAAAAGCCTAACTCTTCCAAGATCTAAGTTTTCCTACTCCTAATCTTTTCTATTCTCAATTCTTTTCTCAACTCTTCGCATAATCCCACAATTCTAACCTTTCCTTTTATTTATAATAAACTCCTGAGCCATCCCCTAAATTACTAAAATACCCATGACCTAGGGTTTCAGCCTAAATTATAGATCTGCCCACTGGACACTCAAAATTATAGTTTTGTCTATGTGCCCAAAAATTACAGATCTGTCACAGTCGTTGCCGCACCGCCAAGTCTATCCGACACGGGTAACATAACGTGGCAATTTCGTATTAAACAGTACACTATGGCACAACCAATAAAACATATAATGTTTATGAATAAGAGAATGCATATATGGGTTCATACATAGACATTTGCATGCATCCAAACATCCATACACCTGTTTCAACTCATATAGTAGCATATAACGATTACAACATATCATGTGTTCAGGCATTAGCCCAAATACAGTCCGTCTTGCAATTTCATTTAGACTAGCTTAACATATCTCATTGAAACATATATAAACTCATAATAATCTTATAAAAGTCAATAGATTTTGACAACCTTTTTGATCAACCTTGGTCATTGATATTTATCTACAGTTAAATAATCATTTCAAATATATAAAATCACTAGTAATAACCCGTGCATTTAAAATATTAACATTGGATCCCGTAATTTCAAACAAACATCAATAACTAAATAACTAAAGCATAATAATTGTTCTTTAGTTTCTCAAAAAATTTAGCTCCCCAAAAATTTAGCTCATTCCAGATTTAACATGTGCACTAAGGGCACGGTTCATTTAACATATCCTCCCTCAATAGCTTGGATCCCCTAATTTTAAATGAACAACAATAATTAAAATACAATAATTGTTATTTAGTTTCCCATAAAATTTTTACTTCCCCCCAAAATTCATTTCCCCCAGAAAAGTTAGTCATTCCATTGTTTATTTCGTTCCCACCAAAATTTACTTATCCTAGAGAATTTAGTTCCCCTCAAAATTTAGTTCCCCCCAGACTTAGTTCCCTCAAAATTTTAGGGTTTTCGCCCCAAAATTTTCACAAACTCTCATCATACTCATTGATATCTTAAGATTAAATCACTTCCATCTTTCTACAAACCCTTTTGTCCTAGTCAACACACCCATTCAAAAACAACCCTCATTTGTATAATAGATATAATGTGAACAAAAAAAGCATATGAGTTAAATACGCCAGGTGCACAAGAACTTTTTAAAAAGTGTTCCAAGAAGGGCCCGAGAAGCATCCACAAAGTGTCAGACCCAGGTACAGCTTCATGATAGAAATATGTGTGCAATTTAGGCTGTCACCATTTGAAAACCCATCTCCACAAGCACTACAGCCGCTCATTCTCTATCAGCAACAGTTCACTATTCGCTGTATAATATGCATTTCAACCAACTCTTCCAAAAAATACATACTCATCTCATTCCAATTTTAATTTGCATACGCATATATCAAGTATAGTACCCCACATTTCCCAAATATTCTAATGATCAACCATGCCGAGAAAAAGCTAAAAATTGTACCACAATGTGCTAAGTTAAATTATTGATATTGATGGCTATAATGCCACACTCTGCACAATCACCAATCAGCAGTATTGTATCACTACTAAGTATGAACGCTGTGAAATGAATACCTGACATCTTTGTAGCCTTCAGTTGCTCAGCAATCTTGGCCTCGGCTTCTGCTTTCTCAATTCTATCAGATTGACTACCAGCAAATTTCTGCCTAAAAAATTCTACATCTTCGTCTTTCTGTACAGATATTATAGTTACCAGTTAAAGCACTGTCTTTGGACATGGAGCAAGATATTGACATGGTTCCACCGTAACAAGAAAACAAGGCAATACAGAACAACCGGTTGTGCTTACCATTTCTTTGAAAAGCGGCTCAGGTTTCCCTATTCTATGACCAGACGGGAGAAAATCCCAGGGTCTCATTGCCACATCAGTATTTCCTTTCTTATCACAGAATGGGAGATGAGTATCAGCAGGCAAGTTAAGCTGCTTCAGCACCTTCAATGCCATCACAAGAGAAATAAGAACGATTTATAAGTCTTGAGACATGACATTAGAAACATAAATTTGTTGACAATATCTTCAAAAGTAAAAGCGAAGGTGATCAAATTACTAACTTCAACAGCAAATGATGGCATGAAAGGTTCTAATAAAGTTGCAAGAAGGTACACAAGCCCAGCTGAAGTCTTTATAACAATGGAGCAAGAAGATGGATCTTCCTTGTAAAGCTTCCAGAATTGGCTCTCCTATACAAGTATCCAAAAGATAAAGTTATAAATACATGAATTGATCAAGTCAGCAAATCCAAATTAGGAGGTATTTTAAAAAATAACTTGTAAATATGCATTCCCCTCGCTTGATATGCTCATAGCAGTCTTTAGGCCCTGTTTTAGCTTAACCTGTTGAACATAATCAACAACCGCATGATCACACCTTCCTCTAAAACAAACATCTAAATTAAACCATGAAGCATTGAGTTACCATCTCCATGGCTTCAACATATTGATCGACCAATTTCCTGACTGCCTGCCCTAAAATATTCGACAACTGATGTGATTCTGCATTCTGAACTTCAGGAATGATAAAATCATAGCCTGATCCTGCACAAAAGAAATGAATAGCATGTGAGAAAGATAAATATTTAGGATGTACACACAGATATCAAGTGTATGACAGCCAAGGAATACTAGAAATGAAATTTATATGCATGCAGAAACGCATGATAAAGTGTGCTGGATATCATCATAATTAATTCATAATAAGGTTTTAAATTTTTAGCAAAAATAACCATCGCTAACAGCTATAGAAAAATTTCCAAAGCGAAATCAATATGTAGATAGAAAAGTAGAACAGAAAATTCTATATTCTGGACTTAGCGACACCAATTGTGAACAAAACAACAAAATGGAACCCCTGGTCACATGGCACATTCATGCCCCCAGGGAGTGAGGGGCAGCCTTAATTCATGTGCTGCCGATGAATGAAGTCATTTCCTACAGTGAGGCTGTTTAATGCATGATATTACATTTTATTTTTATTACTTAATTATTTATTTACTTATTATTATTATTGTGTGATTGTGTGCGTTTTTGTTTTTGTTTTGTGAGGGGGAGGGAGCCCTGATGAATCTTCCACAAATCCAACACTTATGATACTTGGTGCATAAAATTATAGTTAATATGAGGGGGCTACCGCCACACTGGATGGCTTTCTAATTCTTTATTATTTAATTTTTTATTCATTTTTCTATATTTTAACTATTTGTTAGGTTGCTGCCACTTTTTAACTAGAGAAAACAATAACTACTGCCACATCATTATACACCCCATGTTTCCATCAATAATATTAATGTTTTAGAAAAAAGAACGAAACTAGCATGAGATGTTCAACTTCATTGGTTTCTAGTAGAGTAGCAAAGAGCATCTAATCCCCACTTTCTTTCTCTCAAATTTCACAAGCCAACCACACCATTACAGTATTCTTGTTGAAATACTTCTAAACATGATATTCGTTTAGGCTCATAAAGGATGCAATTTCCTTATGCATGTCAATTTCTAATAAACGATATAGACTAATTCAAGATCACATATTGGATGAAAGCTTTAAATCTACTCAATGCATCACATGAAACCAGTTTAGCATTTCACTGTTTTTTTCCTCTCAGCAGCAATTAGACATGCAATGTTAATTAAGGTTCAATAATAAGGAGAAAGTGTCTCAAGTTATACCTACTTTGTTATACCATGAAAAAATGTTCAGCATTTCACTGTATTCATTATCCTTGAAGAATTGACCTTCATGTTTCCAGCAGCAATTAGATATGTTGGATACTAAGGTTCTCTTTTAGTAAAAGAAACAATACCCAAGTTACGCCTACTTTTGCGCTAACCAGTATATCTGTATATAAAAAAAACCCTTTCGAAACTCTCAGATTTAAACTTTTCAACTTCTGTCACCATCCTGTGGCAAATAAACACAGGTGATTGAATAAACTGACCTTTTCAACTTCTCTAGAGTCTAGGCACTCAACTGAAAAATGCCAATAACCATCTTTTATCTGTTTTAAAGTCTCAAACACTCTCCAAAGTTCCAAACATGTTGAAGATAGACGACCTTCAAATTTTTTATTATCTTAAACTGTAATCCACCATCTCTTATGATTTTAGCTTTTGAATATCAGATCCGAAGCCCACTTCTCCAACTTCAACGAGTGGCTTATCACTAATTCACTTCTCTAGAAGAACCACAACTATAGGATATTGCTTGAAACATTGACTTATAATTGGAAGGGCTCTACACAGGATATAATGACACACAGTTCAAAAGGTCAACTACGGTGCAGTCAAACTGCCACTCATCTGCTAATCGACTGCATATTTTGATGCTGACCGTCAATCTGATTGAGTTTAACAAAATATGAATTTGCCGATAATCATAAAAGTGTCATAATTTCCCTTATCAATTTATTGTGAATGCATTAGCAAAGGTGTCCACATGTGTCCTATTTGTAATGCCTCAGAAACTGAATGTTAAAAATGAAAACAATAAAAGACTGTGAGGGTGAACATAGACCAATTCAACATTGAAAACACTAAACACGTAAACACAATCATTTCCCATATACAAAACTATGGATCATAGGAGAAACCCCCCAGGTAAAGGTCATATATTAGACATTCCGAAGCATTTGTTTTGTGAATTCCATTCAACTTACCAGCTGGTTTAGCAATGAAGCTTAGTACACGATTAATAAAATTGCCCAAGTTATTCAGCAACTCGCTGTTTAGCTTAGCCTGCAAATCTGTCCATGTAAATAATGTGTCTGATACCTATAACACACAAAAATAAATAATTAAATAAACTTTCGGGAAAATTAAAGAAATAAGAGAATACAAAATCTTACAGAAACCAAACTCACTTCAGGCCTGTTACTTAGCAAGTAATATCTCCATACTTCTGCAGGAATCTTTGTATCCTTCGCATCATTTCCAAAAACTCCAATACCCTTACTTTTTGAGAACTTCCCTGCGTATTACAACAAGGATGCAGAGAAACCCTACATATCCTGTTATGATTGTACTGGTGCTACCAGCTGATGCTAAATGGATAGGAAGGATGGCAAATTATAGTAATACCCTGGCTATGAAAAATGGGGGCCCATGCAAGCAAAAAATCTCAGGCACTGTCCGTGCCAAGGGGGAGGGGTTGCAGCAAAGCCTTAACCCAAATTTTCCGGGCTGGGCATTACTCTGTTAGCTATACATTATAATGAGAGGAGAGAAAATACTATATTTGTATGGTATGTGATGTAGTTTGCATTACATTCAATTACACAACTATGATAATTAGATGCCAACATAGATGTAGATTGTAAATGTGTGTATTTATATGGATGATGTTCTAGTATGTCACAAGAAAATAGTTTTCGGGCTGGCTGTTGAATTTGAACTTATCCAATGTTGGAATCATATGGGTTCCATTTGCAGTGTTTTGTGTTGGAATTGGCTATTAAGCATGCATCTATTATTTCACAGGTTCGAGTGTGAAACAGTGAAAGTAGTATGTAAAGGAAAAAGGAAAAATAAAGGTAGAAATATAAAGTATACTCGTAAGGACGTTTGTTGATTCTTGGGTTTCCTTTTCCCTGACATTGGTGAGAATACATCATTTTTCCGTGAATCCTCAACCAACAAAAAAAACATGCATATTAGATTATGTAGTAGCTATTGTAATTGATACGTACTTGCATAGCCAAGAAATCGGGGTTGCCAGGAGACTTCAAATTTTAGGTTTATTAACGCAGTTGGCCATTTAGAGGCTTTGAGGGCACTTCTGAGGCATTCAATGACAATATACATAATAAAACTAAGACAATCACAACTCTATTGCATATTTGGGCCTTTCATATGCAAGAAATTGACATTAGATTTTATCCAAGATTGTTTTTGTGGAACTATGATCAAACAATTTTAAATGATCACTCAATGTATACATGGCCTACATATTCGCATGTACTGAAACATAGTCATATCCCCCATCCATATCAAAAACTGTGAATACACCATACACGTGACATCCCTGTCCCGTTTCCATATTACGTAGCTGTAAAACCTAACAAATAATAAAAAGGGTTTTTAGCATATTCGTCCCTTAAATCTTGCGTATTTTGATATCTGTCCCCCAAATCTTCATATTTGCCCTAGGGACTTGAGGGCAAATATGAAGATTTGAGGGACGGATATCAAAATACGCAAGATTTAAGGGACAAATATGCTAAAAACCCTAATAAAAAATTATGGTTAGTAACAATACCTGCTTCATAGTTTAAATACTCAGTGACACTTATTGTCTTCATTAATGTCCAGTTTTCTCCAGTTCCAAGAAGTGTAGAAGGAAACATAACCTGAAATTGGAAAATACAAAATAATAATTTTTGGAAATAGGATCTCATACATGTAAATGGGAAATATATCGATATAATGGAAGTGCTGATATATATGACATTTGTAGGTTTAAGCACAAACAAATTGTATATGTGTGTCTATTTGTCTGCCAAAAGCACTACTAGGTTTTACAAGAGAAAGAACTACCAAACAACAAAACAGATGAGAGCAAATGCTGAACTATGTATGATTGGATGTCGAGATTCGCTTAGGTAAAAGACCAGATATAAGCAGAATCACTAGACAGCGAAGGGAGAACACACGTGATGTCAAAGATCAAAACATTCAATCCAGAATTTTGCTAGAACAAACACCATACATAAGCAAATTTAGAAATGCATGCAATTTCAAATAAGCTATAAACTGTCACTGTTTTCACAGAAAACTAAAGTGATCTTCATTTCTGCCAAGAAATTACCTCGAACTTTCCGTTAAATTTTCACAAAGCCACAATATGTTTAACTTTTGTGACGCAGAACGGAAACGGGAAGAGATGTGGTGAGAATTCGAAGAAGAGGAATGCGTAAAAGATAACTTTTCGAATCTCACACCCCAGAAATCTTACGATCACCGACTCACACACCTCGCACGTGAAGACTTTTTGGACCTCTCATCCCTGCAATCAAGCCAACTCTCGCACACCAATGCAAAAGATTTAATTATGTTGAGAAAATAAAAGTTTACACTAAAAACTATTCTTCATTGATTTCTTTTTAAAAAACTAACAAGTTTGTGGCCTTTAAATAGGCTTACAACTTGACTCTTAAAACCCAATAGAATTAGAACTTTTAGAATAACTAAAACTCTCAAATAACAAAAGGACTCAAATAACGAAAAGACTCAAATAATTAAAACTCTCAAAATAACAAAAGAATCAACTAATAAGAATTCTCTAAAGACTGAAACTCCATTACATATAAAACCTTTTTAAAATAAAGGAGTTCATCTCAAATTTGATCTCCATCATCCTCCCCGGCTTATTAAGAACTTCACCACCTGATGAACGCCGATATGAATAGCATAGCCAAACAGAAAAATGTAGTCCCTTATAGTTGGAGAAGATGCGTCTATGAATTTTGTAGTACAATAACATGGGAATCTGCAGTAAAATTCTCCTATATAACAAAAGAAATAAAAGAAATAGAACTTCCTTGGTGGGAAGTGGAGAATCTGGTATAACAAATTCAATATGCTCAATCTCCTCAAACTTTTGTGAAATACTTGACTTAATCACATCAAGATTATTGTTCAATAAAGCTCGTCGATGATAACATGTATGATGCATGCAAAGTATCATTACCTCTCTGGGCAAATTTGAATCATCTCATCATCTATAATTGTAAATTTCAGTAAATTTTCCTTTAATTTTGTAGCAAACGTGTGAGCATCATTGTTAATTGCAAGAGTTTCATCGGTCTCGAGATGCAAAACACTCAAATCAGATGCAAAATGCTCATGAGATACACTAGGTACAAAGTCAAAACCTAATTCTAAGAAACTGAAATTCTCATGATGATGTATTTGTTGTGGTATTTCTTCAACCTTAGTCTTTTCTTTTATCTCTTTAGCGGTATTAATTTCTGATTTAGTCATATTATCACTTGACCGCTTAAATTTCTTTCCGGCTTTAAAAATAGGCTTCATGTCTACGGAGGCTTTCATGGATTCCAAATTTAAGACTGGGTTCAATGATTGTTGCACATTGTCCACATAGTAGGGTAATTCAAAATGAAACTTATCAAGGGTAAATATGGGATCTGCTTGTATTTCACTCCTAACAAATAGGTCGTTGAACTTAGTCGTGCACTCAATGGTCATGCTTCCTTAACATAGGTAGTTCAGTTTTTCTAGTATGTGTTCTATAGGTGGATGGTAAATATTTTACTTTAAACTTCATGTCAAATTTTTATAGTCAGTTTATTTTCTAGGACTTCTAGGCGATCTTCTGTTCAATGTATGTCATCTTTTAGTTCTAGGTATATCTTTTGAAATTGACTTTCTAGCCTTTAAATTGCACTATCAATCATGTTTGCTCTTAGGGTTTTGCAACTACACAATAATATGTAATGCCAACCAATCATACAAATGCATATACAAGACCCTAAATACCAACAAATGTGTGCACTAATATGTAATAAAATAAAATCCTAGGATCCAAATCTATATGTCAAAATGCAATCTTAAATATACTAATGCAGCAGACAAATCGAGACTAAAAATATGTAATACCAATGATATCAACTAATCTGAACAAAATCAATTAGAGGGATTTTTGGAATTTAACAATTAAGGATTTGATCATATTAAAGGTTACCTAAACTGCAAATTAGCTTTGTTGTATCATGCAAGACCTCTAAAACTAGTAACGCTTTGATTCAGACGACGATTATGACCGTAAATTTTGCACAAAAAGCTTAAGAAATCAACAAAATATGCTTAAAATATGGCTGAAATATAGCTAAAACCCGGCTGAAAATTTGTTAAAAATAGACAAACCAGATTGTCCAACTGCGGCTCGGTCGATGGCTCAGGCGGCTCGGTCGATGGCTCAGGCGTAAGCAACTCGGGGTCGGCCTGATCAAGCCGGGAACGTAGCAATGGCGGCTCAATGGTGCCGGTGAACTTTTCCGATGATTTTAACGGCGATTCGCGGTCAACTTCCATCTGTATGGTCGCCTGCATGAGGCAAGACCAATGGTAGGGTAGTTGGCTCCAAAAGCCTCAGGAGACAATGCCGGCGTGTCTCGAGTTTCAACGGCAATGATTTTTGCTCGTTTTGAGTGATGACGATGGTGTCATTAAGATGTTGGTGGGGTCGTAGAGGGCCGTGGAGCGTCGTAGAGGCAGTCGTGGTGGTTGACAAGACCGGTGGAGGCGGCGATAGCGTGATTTGATGCAGTGATGATGAATCAGGGTTTCGTGTCATCAATTGTCACCAAGGGCTGGATTCCCCTTCATATAATTATTATAAATTAGCACTAATCCCAATGCCCGGGTGTCATGTCGAATCCCATTCTCCGGTAATTCAATCATCTCCTTTTGAAGCGATGGCAGGATCGATTCGATGGAGGAAGGGGTTGGCGATGGTGGTGCAGATTTTGGCGGAAGTGGCAATGATGGTTGGTGGACTTGGTGGAGGCAAACGCGTCTACGGCGAACGCATGGCGCAGGTTAGGGTTCTTTCTTATTTGTTTGCTTTTTCTATTTTTCACCTTTTTCTTCAGAAAATTCTCTCAAGTTTTTTTAATCCTTTTTTGTTGTTTTTCTTCTCTCTATTTTTTTCTTTTCAAAAATTTATTTTTTACACTAACTAAAAGATTAATTATGTATGAAAAAGGAAAAAGACCAACCAGATTTAGCTCGGATACCAATTCAAAAGGTTTAATTTTGTGGAGAAACTAAAAGTTTACACCAAAAACAATTATTCTTTGATTTTGTAATTAAAAAACTAATAAGTTTGTGGCCTTTAAATAGACTAACAACTTGACTCTCAAACCCCAATAGGATTAGAACTTCTAGAATAACTAAAACTCTCATATAAAAAAAACTCAAATAACTAAAACTCTCAAAATAACAAAAGACTCGACTAATTAGAATTCTTTAAGGACTCAAACTCCACATATAAAATCTTTATAAAATAAAGGAGTTCATCTCAAATTTGATCTCCATCATTTTGTTTCCCCATTTGCCCTATATGAGTGTCTGAGTCGCATGATTTTCCAACAAAAATGCCAATAATATTCTAAATATGAAAATTCAAAAAAATATGTAAACTTACATAAACAATCACCTTAAATCACTATAGAAAAACTATTTCCTAGTGTTTGCTAGCAACCTTAATTAATTTGTATAATATTATTTAACCATCAATGTTAAAAAGTTATGTATTATTTTGATCACTTTGTTAAGTATTAAAATAAATATTTCCTTAAGAATTCAAGAAATATTAACAATTAATCATTAGCTAAACTTTGGTCTTCAGAAAATCTTCTAATATATAAAATACTATTTTATTAAATGATTAATAAGAAGCTAACCATCAAATTATTATTTTATATTTTATAGAAAATTTGACATAGTATCCCTTACGTAGTCGTTACGATTTCCATTAATTAATTAAATATATTTTCTTAAAGCATTCGTTATATAATCCTTTATATTTGTTCTTTCATGGAACGTTGAGCATTTCTAGAATGCTTAAAAACTCGTTTTTCTTTGTTTAAAAATATTGATGTTATTTATTTTAATATTTTTGTAATTATTTTTGTGTCACTCATAAAACCCTAGAACCATTCCCTCCTTCCTCGCCCCTAACCCATTGATAACCATCTATGCACCATCATAAGTTAAATTTAAATTAAACATGTTATAGAGACCATAGTATATGTTATTATATATACAACTATACTATAACACATGTACATGATATTCAATTAAACATCTTGACTTTACATAAGGTACATTACTGTATTCCATATTCAATGCCGAGATCCCATATGCAGCCGAAATATGTTACATATGTTAAACATACTGTTATAATAACTGAAGGTATGCATAGCATCTAGAATATGTGGTTATTGATCATCTTCCAAATGATATCATTTTTATTTTTATTTTTATTTTTGTTAAATATTTTTTATATCATTCCCATGCTTTTCTACCTACTTCTCGTAACTATTCCTATAAAACTATCTAATTAATAAACACACTAGAAATAATTATATGCTAAGGCATGTTCAACAGTGCCATATCAGTTTGATCTATGTGATTTTTTATCCAGCCGTGCCACCTCATACATGCACTTATATATTCAAAGATTCCAAACATGCCATAATATTTTGATCTATCAGTATTATATCAAAATCTGATAATGTGTTGTGATGTGTTATTATACGCGTAAATGTGCTAGAAATACTTTAACATAGAGGACTTGAAAAATCATTAAATTTCTAACAACCGATGCTTTAGCAAACAACATGAAAACTACTGTATTTATGTTCTAGGACATGTAGATCGATTTGAGCAATGCTTATCATCCAATAAGGGAGAGTGTATTATGTCATCGCCACATGAAGAAATTTCCTCATGTGCGACCTGTTCTCTTATTTATTCTATATTGCATGATGATATGTGTCAGAAGCTACTAGTGTTCACACAAAAATGCAGTTATTATCTATAGTTAAACCAGACTTATAGGTAGTATGCTCCATCTAATTGTAGATATGATATTATTGACGTTTACTTGTTAATGTAAATATGTTTTGCATATATCAGCAGGTAAGATAAATGTTATTTATAGCAAGTTTATTAATTGCTACCAAATCAATCTTCCTATGTGACCAATGGGTGAAACATAGACAAGCCACCTCTCTTTTAGAGCATGCCATAGCATTTTCATATGCAATTATCATATCTACTCTAAGTATGATATAATGATTCTGATACATATTATTATATAACCAGATTTGGTAATAATATGTTGATATATGATGCTATGTTTCGGGATCTACCATTGTAAACACAAATGCTATTGTTATATATGGTTAAGATACCTCCATCGGCATTATGATATACCTAACTGCAAACATGATATTCTTTTAAAGTTTAACATATTATTCTTAAAGGAAACTGTGTGTAGAATATGAACAGGTATGCTAAGTGTTATTTTCAGCAAGTTCCCTTTATTACTATTGGATCAAACTTGTTAGGTGATTAGTGGGTGAAATACGGAACAGCCACCTCTCTTAGATTATTTTGTTCTAGTGACACATCTTCTCAGTGCTCCTAATTGTAACCAAGTACTCATCTTCTCCGTGCTCCTAATTGTAACCAAATACTCATCTTCTATGTGCGTCTTTGCAAATTTTCACCTCCTGCAAAAGCCTCAGAGCAATCTGGGCTGAAAACACAGCCTGCCATAAACATCCCTTTTCAAACAATGATTTTTTTTACTATTATAAGTTTTCTAGGTTTTGTGTTATTGTCTCATCTTGTAATATGTCTACTTAACACGTGAAATTTTTAATTGATAGCTCAGGCTTTCTGTGGAATAAATGAATGTTTATCTATGAATAATAACTAGAATAAGCATATGAAATTGTGATCATCATATTTTAAAAAATAAATAAATTGTCATCTTACTACAAAGGGTTAAGTTTCACGGGTTAAAGAGAGATTCAACCAGAGAATATAGATTGTAAAGGGAAGAAGAGGGGGTTGGGGAAGGGGTTCTCTTTCTTGATACCCAATTTTCGGGGGCGTAACCAGTATTTTTTGGTGCCCTGGGCGAAAATAAAGTTGATGTAAAAAATAATTTTTAAAAAAATATCAAAACAAAAAAAGGAAATTTAAAAAATACAATCTGCAGCGGTAAAATATACCAATATAACGCAACAAAAATGTAACCAAAAATTTGAAATTAATAAATTCCAAAGCAAACAAAAACGTAACCAAAAATTTAAAATTAATAAATCCCAAATCAAACATAGAAGAGTCTTGAACAACAAAATATGGATGATTCAATTCTAAGAACTAGATCCAATCCTCAAAAACCTGCAAAAAAGTTTAAAATTAAAAACAATAAACAAAATACTTAACTGAGAGGGCTTTCATTTTTAATAAAATAAAATAAAAACAAAATGTAGCCAATTAACCATCTAATGCATAAAAAATAAAAACTCAAAAACTCAAAAATCAACTTTAGATTTCTCCATATTGGTTTCCATTACGATTATAAAGGGATGACACATAACATTTACATTGCATTCAATGCAATGACTAATGCCAATTCTAACCGCAGCCAAAAAAGACAACTAGTAAAAACATTTTTGTAATTGTAAACCAAGTGTTGGTAGAAATGGATCATTCTGAAGAAGATTAATGGGTGGATAGAAGATCATTCTGTAGAAGATTAATGGGTGGATAGAAGATCATTCTGTAGAAGATCACTGTTGAGTCAATAGAATCTAAACGAGGCATTTTGAAATTATGCATTGGACTTGCACCTCGTCTAGAGATGTAGAACATAATAGAGATGTGATTGTTGCTTGATAGTGGACTGTATTTATTGCATGAATGGCAAAATCGGTAACAAAGCTCATCATGGATAATGTTGGATTGAAAATCACCCTAAGTTGCAAAATTATGAAATATTTATTACATGAATAGCAGAATCGGTAACAAAGCTCACCATGGATAAGGTTGGATTGAAAATCACCCTAAGTTGCAAAATTATGAAATATTTCTGTATTTGTATCAGATCTACAACATGCTCATTCAAGGACTTTGACACGATCATATAACCAAAGCGAAATTCTACAAAATGTGTGGACCATTCTGTTAGCCTTTTTGGATGTTTTAGAATTAGTAATTAGCAAATATTTTGCATGCAACGACTTCATTTACCAATTGTAGCATGGTGCAATTAAGACTCCAAGAGGAGCGAGAAGAGAATGAAAAAGGAGAACAGAGATACGATGTTAAAGAAATGCATTTAAACACCTTGATCAGGAAACATGCCAAATGAATGGTTATATTTCATTGTGTCTATATAAAAAAATTGTTTTTCTTGCCATAGGCAGCTGCCCAGGGAAAGAAGCATATACCTACACCCCTGCCAATTTCCAATCAAGCCAGATAAAAAGGAGTGATAAATTAAGGATCACGGAAACGTTTTGTACAAGATAGCCTATACTTACCCTGCTAAGATATTTTGGGTAAAAAATTCCGAAGAAGGGAGCTTTGGTAATAAAATTGATTTTAAATTTAAGTGGGTATGGAAAATGTTCCATTTTAAAAATCCAAGAGCCATGTTTTTCTCAAATACAAAAAAAACATGTGTCATCCACAAATCAAATTTAAAAATCGTGTCAAACGTCAAGGATAAGTTTAAAACTAAAATAAGTGTATGTCATACCAATCAAATCAGAACACTTGGGTCAAAGACAGTCAAAGCACACATGCTACAACAGAGTGGAAAAACAGTCTAGCAGCAGCTTAACTGGTTCAGACATCAATGTGCTATAATGGGGTAGACATTGCAACCGCCTAGGCAGGAACCTAGGCAGTTGTTGGCACTAGGCACTACCTCGAGCACCTAACAAGTCATAGTAGCCCGGTGATGGGAAGCATAATCTTGAAGGATCTTCATCGAATTCCAAAATGTACAGAAGATTTGAGGTACCTGCTAAACACCATGGTTACCGGCTGAAATTCTTACCGTGTGAAATGGCACATTATCCTTGCCCATGAACTGATATAACTCCACATTTTCGGGATTCTTCCACCATTTCTCCCAGTCAGGTGTGTAACATGCTGTGATAGACACATATCCAATTGGAGCATCAAACCACACATAAAATACCTGGATGAGCATACCAATGAAGAATGTTATTTTAACTTTTAAATACTCGGTCACAATGTGAATCACAAGATAGATTCAGATAGTGATATTGCATAATTTCCCTTCTAGTGTGAATTTAATTCCCATAAACATTTGATCATCTATAATGTAGCTAGCACATTAAAACATCTACATCCGAAATTGATATGTGTACCTTATCTTTATACTTATCATGGGGAACAGGAACACCCCATTTAAGATCCCTTGTGATGCAACGAGATTTTAACCCTTCCTTTAACCATGCATTTGTTGTTTGAATAGCATTTTGGCTCCACGACCCCTCCACGGACATATGTTTAATATACTCCTCCAATTTATCACTGAGAGAAGGGAGCTCCAAAAATAAGTGGTTTGTTTCTTGTAGGCGTGGAGTGCTCCGACAAACCTACACAAAAATATTTCTGAATATGCATCCAATAGTTTGCACTTTGCAAAGCCGATTTAAATCCAACACATATTCCCATCAATAAGATAAAATCAAATAAGATCTTCAAAAGGGAACTTCACCTTGCACTTAGGATCCTTTAATTCAGTAGGATTTAACAATTTCCCACATTTTTCACATTGGTCGCCACGTGCAGACTCATAATCACAGTTCAAAGTTGGGCATGTTCCCTCAACTAGTCGATCAGCTAGAAAGCGTTTGCAAGTATCACAGTACAGCTGCCACAAAGTTTCAAAATCAAGACATGTAAAAGAAGCAATAATATAGCAAAGACCAACAGCAGATTACAGGTATTGTCAGGTGTTAGGGTAATAGACGGAATATGAAATGCAGACATAAAACATTGGAACACCCATGAATATTGATGCGATTTTTCCGAAGATGTTATATACCTGCTCCATAGTTTTTTCAGTAAGCCACTTATTCTCCCACAATGTTTGAAATATTGATTGGCAAACTTCAGTCTGTTGCGGAGTGGACGTTCGACCGAACTCATCAAAGCTTATGCCAAACCAGTTGTAAACTTCCTTATGAATTGCATGGTATCTACATAGAAATGAATTAATACTTCAAATAGTATGCTAAGGAAGTACCACACATTAGTCCACAAAAGATAAGTCATGGTGATCATTACTAAAATACAACATTAATAAAGAAGGTCTTCATGACTATGCCTCATGTTCCAGTTTAGCACTAAATAATGGAGAGTTGAGAACCAAACAGAATTGTACCAAAAGAAGATAGAAATAAAATAAGATCACAGATGGATCACCATAAAGAAGACTTGGGAGGTTCATCTATTAAGTCGAAGTTCAGTCAAGCGACTCAAGCCCGATAATGATTGGTTCTACGAAGACTTCAGTGTCCCAATTAGTGTTAAAATTAGTCTCTAACAAAGCTGTCATATGATGACATATATATGTTGTTTATCCTTTTTTTATAATTATTGTATTGTTTACAATTAAAAAAATAATCTGCCATTATTAAGAAAATTACGTATATTGCTAAATAAATCACAAAACATTGAAATATTTGCTCATAAAACAAATAAAAATAAAGAGATATGATAGAAGTAAAAAACATAGTTACGAAGGTCCAAAAATAGAAACGAGTTGTGGGACTCCAAAAAAGTCCATGAGGGTCGACGAGGATAGGTGAATCCTCCTTGAGTGTGGGTCGGTGAAGCACGACAAGACTATACAAGCTCTAAAGATGGTCAACATGGTTGGAGCACCGACAACGGACAGCGAACATCGGTAACCTGAGAGCTAAGAGAAAAGATTCGTGTGTTTTTGATGAAACGAGAAATTGATAAATTTTAGCTCCAAACAAGAAGCGAGTCAAACTTAAAACAAAACCCAACTGATAAAACCTAACACGAACCCATTTTTGGCTAATGATATATATCATAGCAATCCTATAGCCATATCATACAATATTTTCCATCATTTGATATGATCATCCGGTATTTATCTAAATCCCTTCAAATTTTATCATAGCACCTCGCATAACGCAAGATAAACGCGATGTATCTACGTAATTGTAATGTATAGATCATATCTACAATGTTAGCAGTCTTCTTTTTTTATTCTTGAATTCATATTATTTTTGAAAATATAAGTAGGATGGACTTTCTAATATTTATGAATTTAAACAATTGATAAAATTTATCTAAAGGTTGATCCTTAAGCAATAGCTTTATTGCAAGATTTTGTGTTCTAACAAAATAGTAGTCCTCAAATTGTAACTGAAATTTATGTTTAGTTTCCCAAATCACTGTCCTCTGCATCATGTAAATCTATCAATGTAGTTAAACACAGCCTAAACCGGGCCTGCATGCTTCAGATAGACAGGTGCCTATCAGAGTAGGTGTTCACACCACCAAGGTGCCTAGATCAGCCTACCTACTTTTAAACGCCAAATCTTAGTTATATATTTCTAATGGAATCTAAGTACAATCGAAATGTTTAGGAATCTATTATTTACTTTAGTTCCAAATCACAATTCCATGCATCATCCTACTACCAGGGTTTTACTACTAGGATGATTCAATGAATCACAATAGGTGTAAATAGTAAATTTCCATATTACTAACAGGTTTATGTTTAGTCAGATGATAAAATCCAAAACATTAAGGCAACAGAAAGGTTTAGACAGACAAAGAAAACGATCTTTTAGTTCTTAATTTCAGAAATTATTAGAACAATAGACCACTTTGTGGTATCAGGAAAAATAAGTAACAAATTAGCGAAATAGAATGTGGCTGCACAAAAACTAGGAAGGAATTTAAGATTTCATGAAAAGGATTCAAATGTAGAATAAAAAATATGAATGGATAGATATTATGATTTCACAATTTGAGTGTTTTTTTTATTTGAATAAGCGTGTAGCTTTAATGTGATGATATTCTATAGTTGTAGAGGTTCAGAGAAGGACATTGCTGACATTAGCTAGGAAAAAGGAAGAAAATGGGTTAGAAGTGGACTGAAATAAGTAGCCAGAGTTAAAAATGTGAGTATCTCACAAATGAAAAGACCTTTCTCGATTTTCACCCTTTTCTGCCAACCATTTCTTCCACATGTGATGCTTTTATAAAGAAAAGATACAATGGGAACCATCCAAAAAATTCTCCATAAATCCTAGAATTTCATTTAATCTGAGCCATCCAATTCATAAAGAGATTTTAAAAATCCTCTAATTGTATAATAAAATGTTAGAGTTTTCTATGAATCCTAAAGAAATATATTTGTATTAGTGTGAATTTTAAAAAAAAGTCAAATTCCTTTAACACGCCCTACACTAGTACATGTGTGTCACTGGATACCCTGGTCCCTTAAACAATGAAATTAATAGAAATATCCCCTCATTATATCACAGCTATAAGCGTATGTTTAAATTCATTTTACGTGCTGCGCACATGTTCTTCTTAGGCAGTTTTGTTCTTCACGAGCCCATAATTGAGTTACAACTCATCTCCCCCAATTTTAACCAAGATTTAGTCATCAGTCTCAAAGCTACGGCACAGCTTACAATTGAATTTTTTTAAAATTCTTCTCATTTTCTAAACTATACTTTGAAATCAATCCTCCAGAAATAAGTTCCCATCATAATGGGACAAAATTTGATCAATTTCTGTGAAGTTGATCTATTGATCTTAAGAGGTATTTTTTATTGTGTTTTTAAATTTTTATTTTGGGGATTTTAAGCTTGCCATCAACTTATAGTGTTTGGATTTTGAACTCAGATGTCTGAAAGTTGCCATTTTTTAATGTAATATGTAAGTTTGGTTTGCTGATCCCATGGATAGAAGAAGTTTGATGCATGGTGTTGAGTGTTGGATGCTGGGTGTTGAGTGATCGTAGTGTCATATTCTTTTAGTTTTGTAAAGGTATGGCCTTTTAAGCTTCATTATTTCTTACTTCAAAGTGTAATGGAACCAAAAGATTGAGGCTTTATGGCTTTATAAAATTTGAAAACTTAATTAGTGATGGGCTAATTAGTTGTTAATCAGTGCAATAAGTGAAAAACTGCAATAATGGTGTATTTGCTTGTGAAAGTTCAAATTACCTCAACTTCGGAATTCTTTTGCCATCTTATTTCTTCTTCTGCATATTGAAAACAAGTTTTCTTTTTTGATAGTATGAATATGTTGCTCATGTTAAGACTGCTGGTGGTGTTGGTGTAAAAGGTGGCTGCAAAAGCAAGACCAGGAAAACTCATAGCAATGGAAGAAAATGGATCAAAAGTAATATGGGGTCATTGAAGCTTTATTGTAATGATCGCCAATAGCAATCTTTTTTGTTGGGGATTGCTATGAGGAGTCCACTCTTTTTTGAGTTTGAAGAAAGTTAGAAGCATATATAGCTCACTTGAGACTTATCACATGATAACCTTTTCTATCAAGGCTGGGGATGATATATCTCTCTGTTGCTACTTGTGCATTGATGAACACAGTTTGTGCTATTTCAGTTATCAACATTGTTAATGGATGAATTTATGAATGCTGTGTGAGTTCTTAGTGAGTGCTCTTGATTTTTTTGGATTACTTTGTTTGATGCAATATGTTACAGATAAAAGCAAGTAAATGTAATCAGTGAATGCATTGCCATAAGGGTACTTGATGCTAGATACATCCCCTCAGTCCTACGTAGTAATTTAGCTCATAGACAAAAGCTAGTGAAGAAAGATATGTGTATATTCTTTTGATAGATTAACAGCCAACCCATAGGCTGTATTGACATGTAATCAAATTTCACTAACTATATCTTGAATTTTCAATCGAAACATCATCCAAAAATCAAGTAAAAGTCAAAGATGAAAGTATCCACCTAATTCCATTCATTCAAATGTGAGAGTTTTGTACATAGTTAAGAAATTAGTACAAGTAGAAAAGTAAATACAAATTTAACTACAATTTCAAGCAAAAAAACTCTCCAGTGATAGTTTTTTCCTACACTTTAACTTGGCCTCCTCATTCTATAATGGCCTCATAATTCTACAATATGATTCTTTGTTTAACATGTTCTTTATTGTTAAGAGAGATAGTCATGGATTAACTATTTCAAGAGGCATATCAAGGAAAGTGCAGCTTAGCTCACTCTAATGGATGATTGAAAACAACAATCTTCTAAACAAAAAATAATTAAAAGGAACAGATTCACCAACAGGTAGCTACGCCTAAAGTATGGGCATTGACCGACAATAATGAAGGCCAACGGGAGGTGATGGCATGCCAAATAAAAGAAAAACAACCTAGGGTTTTAAGTTCTCACAAAGAAGAAGGGTTAGAACTTAGAATCATTTCATTTGTTAAAATAAATAGAGAAAAGCCAAGTGTAATTGTGGATTTAAAGTGCATTCAATAACATGTGCCAAGAATGTGCCATATACGATTTGACATTCAATTGATGCCATGACAGAATGAAAAGATGTTGAGTAATTTTATAATTTAAGTGTATTTAATGAGACAGAAGGAATAGTACATTGGGTGTTACTAAAATTTCCCTTAAAAGAAAGTCACAGCCTGCCCAATTTTCACTTTGGATAACCAGGTATTGAGAGAATCGTAAGCAGCAATAAAGAATTTGGAGTTGTGTATATTAGGATGATTTTACATTGGTTCCTGTAGTAAAAATTTCAATACCATGACCCCTTGTCTAGCGATATAGTTTCAGCTATTACAAAAGGGCTGCTTCATACGTAATTTTTTTATAAAAACTTTTATCTATGTACCATTTGTTCCAACTAAAGTAAATAAAGTTTATTAACATTGTTTCTCTTTACAAGATGCTCTCTCTAATGGTCTTCCATTCTATAACTGTAAACTTCCCTTTTCTGACGCAAGTTATCTCTAGCATCCTTATCTTGAAAGAGAAGTAAGTTAAAAGAGAAAGGATATTAAAGAGAGAAATGTTGGAGAAATAAATTAGACAGAGAGATTGTTCAGAAAGAGAGATGTTTGAAGAGAGTATAAAAATAGAGAGGTTAGAGATATGACTAAGAGAGGGTTAAATAAATATGTTAGAAAACTTAGAGAATCAGACAATGATGCGAATAAAATTTAGAAAGATGTTATAAACGAAAAATTACTCAAAAAATTAAGGGTAGTGTATTTGCTAGCTAAGAATCCTATTGGAGATCTGAGATTCCTATGTGAATTTTCATATTTGTCGTAAGCTAATTTAACATTCCAAAAAATGTTTGATGCTGGTGAAAATCATACTCCCTTGTTTTGTAGGAATGTGATTCTCTTCCTGAGTGGTAGGTGTCTTCCAATATTCCTTTTTGGAAATCCAAAAAATAATCATTTTTCAAAATGTTCATACTCTTTCATTTTATCATTTTTTTTCTCTTTCTTCGTCAATGCCATCATCCCACAGTTGTCATAGCCATTAACACCATTGCAAGCTTCCGATTGGATTGCTGTTAATACCACAATTGCAACTATCATCGACTTGCCACCATTGCCGTCATTATTTACTTGCCAATATTGCAATCATAACCATTGTCATTGTTGTCAATATATCATTATCACCATTGTCGGCTAGCCACCTTCACTCCTATGATCAACATCATGCAGTGGTTAGCATCTTTGCTACCATCATTATTGCCTCCATCATTAATGCCCAAATGCCATTCTTGCCACCATCACTATCCCAACCTCTTTACCATATTTCATACTTCACACTGTTACTTTACAATATTCAGGTCACTTGCATCAGCTAGCCCATCACTATACCAACCTCTTTACCATATTCATACTCCACACAGTTACTTTACCATATTCATACTTCACACAGTTACTTGGTACAGAATATGTTAAGGAATGCCAAATTATTTTAAATACTTGTAACACAAAACATGATAACATTATATTGGATGCACAGCATGATAACATTATATTGGATGTGGCGCTTATACATATAGAGCATGGACAATGAACACAGATATAGCAAGACAAGGATGTGGGGTTACGGATAATTCTCATAAAGCAAGATACGGTGACACGACGATATAACAGTGTATGTGCATGCATGTGTTTATAGATAACACACATCAAAACTCATAATGAGTAGGATGTGCTCTATTAATAAAGAAATGGAGGATGTTATAAATTTCCATAATAAAAAATTACAGTTTCTAATCAAGTAACAAATCAATCAAAAAAGATCTATAAATCTAATTGATATCTAATCATGTTCAAGTGATATTTAAACTTTGTTGACATAGTACATGCATGTTAAGAAGATTTTTTTAATACATTTTTTAAGCGACATGTGGTTCTAAAATGTCCAACATGTGATCTTTAGATTTTATTTAAATCAGACATGGTTCAAACACATAATTTTTTTTTTGTTTTTAAATTTGGGCATGCATTCGGAATGTCCAATACATGTCGGGCAAACATCGGTGTCTCTGACATGTATCCGACATTAACAAGACACCCCTTTTGAAGTGTACATGCTTCCAAAGCTTAGATTACATCAAACATTGTAATACTTATACAAAATTCCCAGAATTAAGGAATCAGATTCTCGATAATGGGAATATTGCATTCCATGTACAAATGTAACCATTGTGCAAAATTCTCTGTGCCACAAATGATTTGTAATTCTGGCTCTTAACAAGATGAAGAATTGTCTATGATAACTTTTGTTTACTTAACTATCAAAGAGTTGGATGGTATTTGGAACCAAAAATATATTTATAAAAATAAAAAATAAAACATATAAAACAAATGCTCAAGATAGATACTTAATTTACGTTATGTTCTAACAATAATATAGCATTTTTAACATTCACGAAGAGATTTCATGGGTTGATCTTCTTGTGCAAATTAGGTAATTAGCAGAACCAAAAGCAGTCAAGCAAAAATCTGGCTTCAAACAATTAACAAAATGACCAAAAATCACCCCCAAAACATCAGGGGAAAATAGCAAAAAATTCCAATTCGAAGAAGGATTGATTACGAACTTATCGCAAATCTCCTTGGGAGAACACTTCTCCTCCATGGCCTTCGTCTCGGTAGCAGTCCCGTACTCATCGGTCCCGCAAATGTAAATCACATTAAACCCCCGCAACCGGCAGTACCTCGCGAAAACATCGGCGCTCAAAACACCTAAACGTAAACAAACAGATCAAAACAATAATTACGCTACAGAAGCATGCGCAACCAAAAAAGGTTCAATTACAATTGCAAAACAGCAAGAAATGAAGGAAATTACATCCGATAATGTTGCCAAGGTGAGGGACGTTGTTGACGTAGGGCAAGGCGCTGGTGATGAGGATGTTCCTCTCGCCGGCGATCGGCAGCTTCTTCTTCTTCGTCGGAGCGTCCCCCATTCTTTTAAGCTCCCCGACGGCGATTACCACTGAGAGCGACAGAGACAGTAATCAATCCTTTCCTCCAAAAGATAGCTTTTCCCCCCACGATTTAGTACTCCAATTGTTGAATCCAAAATCCCAGCACCTTCAAATTTCGTCAAGAATTACGATCAGATTTAAAACCGATGCAATAAGGTTAGAGTGACCAATGGAAAACCCTAGCGAACGGACAAGAGAACGTCCCATTTTCAAGTGTTGGCATGCCGCATTAGGCCCATGGAGGCCTTTCAAGCCCACCAACATCCACCCAGGTTTGGGTTCAGCGGTTCAGCAGTTAGGCCCACGAAGTCTAATAACATGCCCGCGTGAAATTACTAAATTAACCTGGCTAACATTCTTGTCGTGTCTTGTGCATAAATTGCTGAAGAGACACCCGACATAATTACTAACATTATTTGTTGGTAATTTCATGAAGACATTTACGTATTATAAAGTGTATACTCGTCAAGGATCACGATGCCGTTAAATAATGGATTTAACAAAATTTTAAAAACCGTAAAATGCAATTAACAGGTTTGGTTTTATTTGGGTTACCCGATGTATTTTGATTTATAATCTGATTAATTGATATACATTTAAAAAGATAATATTAATTATTTAGCAAATTTATATTATTGAAAACCGAGTAATATTAAGTCAAACTGAAATTTATTGAAGTTGTACTATTAAGTATTAAGATTGTAATGAATTAGATTAAGATCTGACCATACTTGTTTTAATTTTAAAAATTTATTTTGTTAGTTGTTATTGTATTGGGTTGGCATGTACATGGTCGAATTATTCATTGTAATTGGCAATCCCAAATACAAGTCTATAGAATCGGCCCAATAGCCCGAAGGCCCAAACGGGAGGCCAACTGATTCTCCCGTCAAGGCGAGAGCTCTGCTATCCGTTGGGCTTCTGCATTCAACGGGTCAACTCATATTGGCTGACATCAATGGCTAACCATTAAACTCGTCATTATTATCGACAGCTCAGACCAATACAATAAAGCATCTTCAATGCTCGGTCGTTACCTCAACGACGACACTCCAATGAACCATTGCCTTTATATAGACGGAAGAACAAAAAGAGAAGGGTGCGCTTCCAGACTCTTTGACATCCACCCAAGTCAGGTACTCGTATGCTTAATATCTACTCCAACCTATATATTTCCTCCATATCTCGGCATGAGAACTAGCGAACTACCTCCCAGTAGGTCGAAAATAGTTCCACCGAGCCCTCATTACTCATCTCCTGACTTAAGCATCAGAGAGAATTTGGTCGGACCACAGATCTGGCCGTCTGACGAGCCTCTATTATTGCATGCTAGCATGAGATAGCTCAACTCCTACTTCTACATCGCGAATCAGAGTCAACCAAGATCGCGGACATCTGGCCAGCGCCTAATCAGCCGTCCACGTCACCCATCTTCGTCTTACACCAGCTACTGCAACACCCCAGTCATCCAACTTCGCATGTGCTGAGAAAACACCCTGAAACATCTGGCGTCGTCTGTGGGAATTGAGTTCGCATTCACGTCGTCAACCACGCTAACAATGACTCAAACCATCAACCAAAAGACTGAGAGTCCAACGATCCTAGGAGTGGTCGACGAAACGCTGCTATCTAAAGATCACAGCTCCTACAAGATCATCGATATCATCTTTTGCGGACCAGCTTCCGGTGGAATGTCGTTTTCAGCCCAAAAGTAATATGCCCGAATAGAGATGACCATGCATGTGGGCCAGAAGAGGCCGAGAGATGCTCTCTACCTATTTGATTCTCCGATGAAGACCTAGATGGCATCAAGCTACTGCACGACGATGGAATTGTTATTAGTACCATCATCGACTCAGCCGAGGTATGACGATTGCTCATTGATACTGGCAGTTCTTGTGATATACTGTTCAAGTCAATGCTGGAGAAGATGGGGCTTAGCTCGTCTGATCTAGAGGCGTGCTATGGTCGTATAACCGGCTTCACAGGACATGTTAACTCGATCGCATGTATGTTCAGCTTGCCAGTTATTAACGGAGAGCACCCGCAATTGGTCACCCGCATGGCAAGTTCATAGTGGTAAAGATCAGCTAGCCCTACAACAGGATCATATGGTGACCACTTCTCAATTAGGTCAATGCTCTGGTCTCTCCCTTCCAAAAAAATGATCAAATTTCAGACCCCCAAGGAGTTGGAAGAGTTAAAGTAAACCCAGCACAGTCGAGATCATCTTACCTCTTGTCTACCAATGCAAAGGAAGCGAACAATCTTATCTAGTGGATTTTCTTTATAGCAGGGAGGACTTCGTCGACCAGAGACCAACTCTTGGTGAAGAGCCTGAGCTGATCCTAGTCTTGGATGAAGAAGGAAAGACGGTCGCTGTCGGGTCGTGATATCAAAAGATTTAACAAACGGATTTAAGAAATCTTTAAAACATAGGCCAACGAAAACTTAGTGTGCTTTTTGAAAGAGCTTTGAAATGATTTGAAAACTTAATTTTTGCTCATGAAACTCTTCTTAGAATTGTTGCCAAAAGCCTCAGCAAACTCTTCATATATGTGAGTGAAAATCCGTTGAAAACAGTTTCCAAAAACACCCATCCAATGGATGGAAAATTAAACAGCTTTTCGTAAATCATGCAAGGTGTTTTCTGTCTGTCGGGCTATTGGTAGTCAACTAATATACAAATGTTAGTCGACTCCCCAAACAACTGTAATCGACTCCCAGAACAACTGTAGTCGACTATTTCATCGGATAGTGAGTTTCCAGTGAAAGAGCGGTCGACTCATATTCAATGAGTAGTCGACTATCTAACAGATACATAGGATACGACACGAAAAATGTTTTCAAAACATTTTAAGAACATTTTGAAATCATTTTTAGCGTGTTTCTATATGTGTGTGAGCTTCTAGCAAGGCCTTACAAAGATAAGACAAGGATAAATAAAATTACATCAAAATGAAACTATTACAATGAAGTTCATTGATGTATTTTCCATGTATTTTACATGCTTCAAGCTCCCTGCCATGCCTCTTATGGCTTCTTGGCCTTATTTAGCTCACCAATCTTTTGAGTGCTTCTTTGATTTGCTTTGAATTCATGCACTCATGTGTTAGATGACATGTTTGCTCATCATCAAAACTATACAGGGTGACTCGATATCCTACAAACCAACAAACCCTAGACGAACTTTCCTCTTTAACGGTTCCAAATACTAACCGTTTTCATGACTCATACCCACAAGCCCCCTAAGGGCCCAAGCCTACAGAACATGGGCCCAGTAGCTCTTGCCCTATAAGGGCCCATAGGACTTGAAAAAAGGACATGGGATCAGACGTAAAAAGAGTTCTTAAGGATATTCCATTTGTAACAAAAAAAAGGCAAGGAAAATTCTGCACCCTACTCACAAATTAACCAAAAACATGTTAGTTTTTTTTTGTCAATTTTTTCCTAACTGTCAACCTTTTTAGGTTCCTGTTCCTCTCGTTCTAACCCTAGAAGACAAAAGGGGATGAATCATGAAACCCTAGATCTGCAAAAGTCCACACAACAAGCAATCAGCACCACCAACTTCAGCCTTCTACATATCCTCCTCCATGCATCCCAGGCCACCCAAATGTTCATGCACCTCTTGCCTTTTTTCTCTCAGGGCCTTCCCTTTCACAGAGCTAGCTATAGGCTATAGCTCACAAGAAAGCTGTGTGCCAAATTTCAGCCTTCAAAATTTATCTCAAAACCAGGGGGGTCGGGTTGGCTCCTACGCGCGTAGGACAATCCGATCGTCCAACGTGACGTGGTCTGTCCGATCAACCCTTTTCTCGTTCTTTGTGGGCCACAACGGCCACCTCCTTTTCTCCTTCTACCTCTTTCACTGCATGGTGGGGTCCGCAAAGAACGAAAAAAGGGTTGATCGGACGGACCACATCGCGTTGGACGATCAGATCATCCTACGCGTGTAGGAGCCAACCCGGTCACCAAAAACAGTGGGTAACCTAGGCTGTATACGTGCGTCATGGGTGAGCTAGCCCTGGATGTAACACCGTAAGTTGCAGGCTCCTCACGAGGAAGGAGAGGCTCGGTTTGGAGCCAAGTCTCTGCGTGAGGGAGACAGGCGTTGATCCTAGGTTTGTGCTTGCCACAAAATTCTAAGTGGTTGACAATTTGGCGTGTCTAATACAATTTCAGACCACCGAATCTTTATCTTTGATTTATACGCTGTGAGAAATGGATGTGCCCTCTCTCAAGTCTAAGGATCATCTTAAATAATGACGATTTAATTAACATCTCACCAGTAATTACGAGATAACCCGTGGAGACCGCTTTTTAAAGGCAGAGAACATTGGAGTGGCGATATCGTAAATTCTTGCCGTCCGTGAGGGCGGTGTATCCTGTCCCCTGAAAAGAAACTGCAACACTTGTGTAATTTGTTTCTCTATTAAGAAAAGGATTATGTGGTTGGTTAGTTAGCTAATTAATTAATGTAACAATAATGATGATGGGTCTATACGGGCGGCCGGTCGTTAATTTGGACCGTCCATGGTATTATCGTGCGTAGTTTGACCTTTTCTGGCAATTTCCATGCGCATGCATTTGGCTGACCGCGCTTGGTTTGACATTGCAAAAGCCTATCCCTAATTTATAATGATATAAAAAGGGCTGTGTATAATGCGTATTTTGGTAGCCTCGCCTTTATGTTGGATTTGTCAACCTCCTTTTTTGTGATGATATAACACCACTTTTAATTTATACCCCATAAGTTGTAAAGAGAACCTAGCTTTACAATTTCGACTGTAAATCAATAGAAAGGGCATGTTTTTTGTATGATAGTTAGGATTAGGTCAAATTGCATGCGAAGGGGGTGATCCCTCAGATATTTTCGGTTGAAAAAGTCCACAGACTAACAAACTGCATCACATTTCTTTGTACGATATTTATTTAAAAGATCTAAAAAATTTAGCTCATAATGTATATAATTAGGGTCTTGGGACGGCCATGGATGACGGGGACTCCTAAATTTTTTATGGGGCTTTTTGGGACATAAATTTAATTCTCTCTTTTACCATTATATGCCTGAAGCATATATGTGATGAAAATTTTAAATGCCTGAAGCATATATGTGATGAAAATTTTAAATGCCTAAAGCATATATAATGAAAATTTTAATGCCTGAAGCATTTTTGTGATGAAAATTTTAAATGCCTGAAGCATATCTGTGATAAAAATTTTACTGTCTGCAGCATATATGTAATGAAAATTTTAATGCTTGAAGCATATATGCGATGCAAATTTCCTTACGTCTATGTGATTATGCCTGTGATTATGATAATAATATTATTTCCATGCATATGTGTTCATAGAGATAATTATAATTATGTTTATGTCATACATATATTTTCAAAATGGCAAAATTGAACCTGGAGTTCAAATAATACGCCAATACCCCTTATTCCCAAAAATAATAAAACGTCGAAATCATGCAAACATCATTTATGCAATCTTAAAGTTGAGCAACACTCGGTAAATAGATTTTGAAAATCTATGGTCTATATGGAACCAATATAGACACCAAAAAAGGTTGCCATAACATCGCTAACTCTTTAAGAGTTATCTCACTACGTACAAGGCAATATTCTTATATGTGACATTACACATAATAATTATAAGTTCACACCCGAAGTCGTGACTTAAGTGAGAAATATATTCGCACCCACGTAATTGCTCAACTGACCTATGATGCTCAACTGAACTAGTCGTAACTCTAACCCGTGTCCGCGGGCACGGTTCATTTAAGATTTTCACCGCGAAATCTTTGTTTCCCAAAAAATTATTAAAATTTAAAAGAACAACAAAGTAGTGTAAAAATATGTAGTGGCACGGGCTCCTTCGGTACGGAACAATAAATTCGACACTGGCGCTTTTGGCGCGGAACAACAAATTCGGCGCAAGCGCCTTCGACACAGAACAACAAATTCGCGCAAAACAACAAATTCGGCGCAGAACAACAAATCAGCTTAAAAATTTAGCAGGCGCCTTCGGCGCGAAACAACAAATCAGCTTAAAAAATTAATGGGCATTTTCAGCTCGAAACAGGTTCACTGGCTGCTTTCAAAGCGGAATCAAATTTCAAAGCTCACGTTCATGGTTTCAAAGCTCCCTTCATTTCAAAGCTGGACCAAATTTCAAAGCTCACATCCATGGTTTTAAATCTCCCTTTTGAATTAAATTTTAGCCCTTGGATGCAAATGTGGATGCATCCTGATCGTTGTTGATGACTGGGGGCTTGTCCCAGTCAGCCATAGGATTCAAAAATAGTTGTGTTTTATATAATAGATATATGACTGAGTAAGCCACCATCCTCAGTGGATAAGCTAACATACTTATACTGCACTGTATAGTCAGCAAGAACGTTAGCGGGCCAAACCAATAATGTGGGCCTTTGTTTTGACTGACCCGATACTCAGATTGGAATATAAGAGATATACTATATAATTTCAAATGGAAGAGAGAGAATGAGAAGAATAGATCGGTCATATCACATCCCAATTTGAAATGATATATATAAGATTGTGAATACGTATTTTTGTAACTTCACATGTGACAGATCAGTACCTATGATTCAATCACATAAAACATGAAAATACAAATTGAAAGCACACAGAGCAAGTAACGCAGTTCGGTGCTCACACTTACATCTGTATGACCTTGTCCACGAAAAAACACTTCACTATTTCAAAACGATTACAATCACTAATTTTGCAGTTCCATTAGGAGAACACCTCCCCCTTAATACAAACCACAATATGTGCTTCCAATCAACACGATGGAGTAATTCCAGCAAGATCCCCTTGTAAAAACTGACTGAATCAAACTCCCTTTGATCCCTACCTTTGTAGTCGTCGGCCTCCTTCTCAGGATAATATAGTGGAGTAATCCTAGCAAGATTCCATGGTAAAAACTGACTGAATCAAACTCCATTTGATCCCTACCTGTGTAGCCGTTAGCCTCCTTCCCATGATGGTGAAAACCGATCTGTAAAGATACCCTAGCCGATATGCTTGAGAGCATTTTATATCACTCCAAGAAAATCAAAGATCTATTTCGGGTAAATAAACCTAAATAATCTCAAGCAGTTATTTCCGTCCAACAAACTAGGAAACAAACAGATTCTGGACCAGATTTTGGGCGATAATAGGAAATAACCAGATTCTGGGCGAGATTCTGGGCGACAATATATAGATCTGGAAAATCAAAAATAAAGATCATGCAGTCAGATCCCGCATGTCATGAACAATGTCATATAACATGACTCGCAACATGTCCTCACAAACTGTGCAAAAATAGTTCAGACTCCACAACCAGAACAACCCAGACACAATCCCACTTTTGCCAACATATAACATCAGAAAAACAACCCAACAACATGTATAATAGGCCTTTTTTGAATGGAACAAGCCTTTAATTATCATTTGTGGGTTGAGCTATTGTGACGTCTGCAGATGGATTCCACATGTCATGAACAATGTCATAGAACATGACTCATAATATGTTTCTCACAACTGTGCAAAAATAGTTCAGACTCCACAACCAGAACAACCCAGACATAGTGCCACTAATGCCAACATATAACGAATGAAAAACAACCCAATAACATGTATAATGGGCTTTTTTGAATGGAACAAGCCTTTAATGATCATTTGTGAGTTGAGCTATTGTGACGTCTCATGTTGGATTTGTCAACCTCCTTTGTGATGATATAACACCACTTTTTATACCCCCGACTGATGTAAAGAAAACCTAGATTGCAGAAGCAATCATATTTTAAGACCTCCTTTTATCTACTCATTGAGCACAATATTCTATAGCATAATTATAACCACCATTTCGATTGTAAATCAATAGATAAGGCATGTGGTAGTGAGTTGTTGTTTTACAGTTGTTGGAGAAAGACTAGCTGGCATACATTACAATCTATAACAACCGAAATCTATATTACATTTGATGCTTTTTTGAATTGACTTGTTGACTAGGACATGCTGATGACATACTGACGTATAAAGAGACTGATAGAAGAATGACTAGGATTTAATCTTGGTAAAAAAAGTGTTGAGATGAGTGTTTGGAAAAACAAAAAAAAAACCTCAGCACATGGATCGCTGATGCGGCTAGATTCAATGAGATCTGATCACATGAATTGATGACGTGACAGAAATCTCATCCATTCAATCTAACATAAATTAACACAGCTGGATCCCACCCAAAAATTTTAATCCCCACATGTTACCAAAAAAAGAAACTTTAACACACCCCACTCGCATTAACTCTCTCTCTCTCTCTCTCTCTCACTCCACATAATTAATTCTTTCCCAGAATTAATTATGTGGAATGTGTTGATTACATGAAATTAATTAATAATGCGACAGTCCGCTAAATTTTTGTTCTTTTAAATTGTGAAATGGAATATTATATGTCCCAAAATTTTAGAGGGAAAGAATAATTTTTGGGGAAACAAAGATTTTAAATAAACCGTACCTGAACGCACTGGTCATGCCTAGCAAAGAAATATAGGCAGACTTTTGAAACATCGCCACACAATAAATTCAAACAGTTGTGTGATACACTTATTTGCTTGATAGATAAGTTAGGCTCCGTTTGTAAACTGATGTAAGAGTTATAGTGTTAAGAATATTTGAACGCAGGGGGGTTGAAAACGTGCAAGTATTAATACTAATTATTAAGATGCGTATCTTTAATTTATGAACAAAATTAATTATAATTTATAGATAATTGTCTTTTGTCGGAGCATGACAAGTGAGAATGGAATTATTGAATTTTTTATTTGATAGTTAGGATTAGGTCAAATTGCATGCGAAGGGGGTGATCCCAAGGACACAATCTCATGATTTCAGAGAATATTTTTCATGCCGTATGCATGCTCCCTCGGATATTTTCGGCTGAAAGAGTCCACAAACTAACTTAATGCATCACATTTCTTTGTATGGTAAGATATATATCAACACTAGTTATTGGATCGTTGCCTTTTTTAAATTGGGTTTTTGTAAACATGAAAAAAAAAATGACTACTCTTATATACAACAATTTAACTTGGTTGTAGTATACCAATTTAAAGGCACATGTGCATGAGCTTCTAAATAATTTTAGATGAATCATGCTAATCCAAAAAAAAATGTCTATTATATGTAATGATGATAATACAAGGAAAGTAGAGTAAATCCTTTTAAACACGGGATCACATCAAAGGCATTCAAGACTAAGGAAAGTAGACTAAATCCCCCAAAGACCGGGATCACATCAATGTCATTCAATCCAAATTGTGACCCGATATGACGTACCGCATGGTGTAAAGATTATAAGAAAAGTAAACTAAATCCTTCAAAGACCGGGATCATGTTAATGGCATCCAATGCTGATTTTTGTCCCGATACAACGAAGCACATATTGTAAAGATCCGCGGTTATTAGTTACCAAACAAGCATGATTCATATCGTCCTGCGGATTATTATTATACCCTTAACGATTTGTGTATTTAAACACATCAAGAGAAATGAAAAGATAACTGGTTTCTTTTCTATCTTTTTCTCCGGTCGTTTAATTTCTTCAGATAATACCGTTAAGCAGCACCTATACATCTGGTTTTAAACAACTCCAGCGAATCATGTCAATCCAATAAATGGCCTATTACATGAAATAATGAAAATACACTTTAATAACATCTATATAAATTCAGTCCATTACAGAAGAGTGTATGCTGTTCTACCCTATGATGTCTCTCTTTCAAGCTATATTTCCTATCTCTCAGGGTTCTAACTTGAGCGATGAATGAGTCGCAACGAGGATAACATCCCAAGATTTGATTCTTTTACTTCTTTGGGACGGCCCTCAAGTAATAAAAAGGTTTGCTAATTAAGATAATCAAGCCCCCATACAGGATACCCTGGCCCACAAGGCCCACAGAAGATATCAGTCGTCATCTTGGTTAAAGCTCACGCCTAATTTGCCCGTTGAGCTTCCTTAGCTAATGAAGTGGTTAATTATGGTCTCATAAAATGTCGGGGGTGAGTGGACAGCGGTTATGCCTATCTTTTAGGGACGAATATGCTGCCACAATGGGTGATTGTTTTACACTAACAACACTGAGGAGACGCCACTGCTTATAGATACATGTAAGAGAAACAATACAGGGGGGGACAATGGAGATGTACTGACGACTATGTATCCTCACACTCATATTCTCTTCTTTCCACTTTTATATACTTTCCTCAAAAAGCTCGGTGTGACTAATACAAGACGATCACCATTGGGTTACCTCGAGCCATCTTAAGTCGATACTAACTTAAGCATCGGAGGAGATTTGGGTCGGAACCCATATCCGACCCCCCTAATGAGCTTCTGTGGTGGAGGTCGATCGCTGCACGACCCAACAGTAAGGTCGAAAGGTCGTAACCTACGACCCCGAGATTGGTCGAACGCCTGCCTAGTAGCTCGCAGCTCAACAGTCTTAACCTCAACGACCCTAGTTCCTCCAGCTACATGTCCCACACAACAGCTGACGAGAATACACCTCATTAAAGAGGTCCCCGTCAGTCCTAATTATTATTGGCTGAAACCCATCCGTCAACAGTTGGCGTCGTCTGTGGGGAACAACATCAGTCAACACACCAAAGCTACCATAAATCCATATCGACTGATCCCACCAATACAGGACCGATTCTAGGCATGAACGAGGATGCACATAACATCGAAGATGATGCTGGATCTTCGTCGGAAGGAGTACCAAGCATACACCCAGTCTCTCAAGAGCAATTTGAAAAGTTCACTGAGACGATTAATGCTAGCCTCCCCGCAATGGCAACTGCCATTCAATAAATGAACCGGTAACCCTTTCAGATGGCCTCGGTGCAGCCACCCCCCAACCCAACACAGGCTCCAGCTGGTGAACGGTCTACACCAAGAAGTCAGATGGCCGGGAGCAAAATCCTAAGTGAAGGATCAACCCGCCGATTAATACCACTCCTACGTCTTGATGACAAGCCGAAGTCGGCAACTATTGGGAGGGCACCAACAACCGTTCATCTGGGCGGCCATTTTGCCAGGAACCCCCAACAACGGGCGAGCTACGTGCAGCGGCATGGAACGGGCCGGTGATCGCATCGCCCGAAATCATAGCCACATCCCTAGGCTCACATCTGGTCTGAAGCGGAAAAACACTGATGAAAATTTTCTTCCTCAGATTTCTCCTAATCGCCAGAAAGGAGGCCTAGTCAATTCTTCCAGTGCCTCTACGGGCCAATTGGCTCACCGCGCTGAGGATGATCAGCTGGTAGGAAAACTCCTCTGAAGAAGAACATTACATCTGCCCCCCCCCCCCCCCCCCCCCCCCCCCCCCGATTGCGAAAGTTCAAGATACCATCTATAAAGATGTGCGATGGCACGGGTGATCCATGGAAGCGCATTCGAAGATACCAAAGTGTGATGGAGCTACAAGGATCTGACGAGCCCTACCTATGTCGTGCCTTCTACACCACTCTAACCAAAGTAGCGGACGAATGGTACAATGGGGTACCCGATTACAACATCGGGTCTTTTGATGATTTATCTCAGATTTTTTGCAGGCAGTCATGGCGGGACGACGTCAGAAACAGAGGACAACCTGTTGGTAGCAACGATCTATAAACTTCGTGTTTGATTATAACAAACGTGTGTGAACATTTTAACGTGTGTGTTAAGTGTTTCAGGAATGACGAACTTGTGTTTAATTCACGGAGAGACTTGGTCAATGTGCAAAGGAGAAAGGGGGAGAACCTTATTTGAATTGACTCATATCTATTAGAGTCAAATCCAAATCCTACTCCATATCAATTCCAAACTTCATACACATTGCAAATCCCCTATCACTATGATTCCCTATAGCCTAATTAATCCTAGCCATTGATCTCTTTCCCTTACCACAAATCCCCTAGCATACCCTATATAAGTCCTCATCAAAGGCCAAGGGAAGGGTTCGGCCAAAAATCCAAAAACCCTAACTCTTCTCTCCAAGAGCTGTGCGCAATCTTTTTGCAAAATCTCAATGGCAGAACTATTTTTCTCTATTCCCTTTGGTATTTTTCCAAGAGCATCAATCAAATAAAAAGGGGGAGAAACATGCCGCACAAAAATTTTCTCAAAAATCCTAAAAGATGATACTCTCTCCTCAGCCGCAATTTTTGAGGCCAAGATAATCTCCAGGCCGTTTTTTGTTCCCTTTGCAATTCCCCCGCAAAAGCTTTGTGCAAAAATTGTCCAGAACTGCACGTCCCTTTTGCAACTACCAAGAGCAATGCGCATTGAAAGTTTCTTTTGTTTTTTTCCTTTGAGAATCCATGACAGACAGCTGAAATTTGTTTAAGAAATTCGCAAGAGGCCGCAGCTTGAAGATAAGAAATTGAGGCCGCATTTGTGAGTGAGAAACTACAAGCAGCAACCTGATCAGATATCACATGCCGTAACTCAAACTCCAAGCTGCAACGTACTATTGAGGGGACTAGGGACTACTACATGTCAGACGAGATCTGACCACGCGCTGAACGACAGAGACATCAACGCCGTCACAACTGAGCAATTCTAAACTCATACTTTATTGTATTTTGTGATATTGGTGTTGTAATCTTTGTAGAACAATTTACTATCTTTCTGGGGACTTGGCTAGTTGGGACTATCCAAGAGAGAGCTTTACTAGTATTATTATTGTTTGGGCACTTTGGTGAGTGCAGGTACTAGAGCCAGATGAGTGTAGAGTTGGTGCTCTAGGTACAGGTTGTACCAGTTAACTTTAATAATCTAGTATTGCTTTTGGGGATGGACATAGGTCGTTGGGACGACCGAACCAGGGTATATCGCCTGTGCATGCTGTGACTGCTTTACTATACTCTGCATCTGATTGATTGTGCTATAACTCCTGAGATTTCGTGTGGGTTACACGAATATTTTTTAAGCGTATTCACCCCCATCTAGGCTTAGATCCAGATCCAATAAGTGGTATCAGAGCCAGTTGATGTGTCCATATTTTCTACCATTTTCATATCATCATTTCATCGCATTCCATGCCGTTTTCGCATTCAAATCCCATATTTTACTACGATATCGCGTTTCTGACGTTATATTCGAGTTTCGTAGTATTTTATGAGTTTTCAGGGATTTTGGAGCGATTTGGGACCCGACTTGGGTATGGACACACCCGACATGTTCGTGAGCTCATTGGCGAAGCTCTGCAGGAGTTCACCATACTTCTGGAGCCATGGGAGGAGAAGAGAGATTGGAGGAGAGAGCAGGAGGAGAGAGTAGCCTTCAGCAGTAGTAGGAGATTATATCCCAGGCTGCTCGGTCGAGCAGCACATATGCTCGGACCGAGCAGCACAGATGCTCGGACCGAGCAGATTCAAATGAGAAGAAGGGGCAGATACGGGGATCACTCGGACCGAGCAGTTCATCTGCTCGGTTGAGTAGCGTCAAATTTCAAAGCTGAAGCAATTCCAGCGCACAGCCCTAGTAACTCTTCATTGACCGAGTTAGCCTCTGCTCAGACCGAGCTGAGCTGACTTGGCCCGTGCAGGCAGAGTGAGGAAATTGGAGGATTTTGGTTCCCTTTCGTGCTCGGTCGAGCAGCATAGCTGCTCGGTCCGAGCGACCGACCGAGCAACGCACTGCTCGACCGAGCCACCTACTTGGTCGAGAGTGCTGAAGCTATTTCTGGAAATATTTTCTGAGCGATTGTCACGCGATCTGGGGAGTGAAGGCTGCAGAGCTTCGACTTCGAAGGGGGATTCATTTTTTCATATTTTTGAATAGTTTTTAGGAGAGGGACCAGAGGCGGATTATTATTAGTTTTTAGATTTTTCTTTGTTGAAGAATATTGGATCGAAACTTTCGGATTATTAATTTTGTTCGCTATCGTCCTTGCGCTTGGGAATCTGGAATTTTCTTCGGATCTATAAATCGCAATTCTTATCTATCTCTCGCTGTAAGTTTTCTATTTTTATTTCATCGATTTGTCACACGATGTCTTCGTCTCTAAAAATGATGTTTTTATTCGTGAATAATGCCATGCGTGAGTAGATCTTTCTAGGGTTGATGGGTTAGCCCTAAGATCTTAGAGGGAAGACGTAGATCTGGATCTCTACGTTGAATTAGGGATTTAGGGGAAGTATTTCGGTCGACCTTACCGAATCCCTAGATAACCCGTACTGAGATCATGTCCACGGTCTGTGGAATTGATTTGCTTAAGGGGTATCTTTAGGATTCGAATAGGGAAATCGGTGGATCCAACCAAGGCTCGTGACCATGTCCGGCTCGCGCTTTAAGGGGATCCATCGACGAACTATACCGCTATGTTGACGGCTACCGCCATTGCGTCAACAAGAGCTACCGAAATACCTCGCAATTCTAACCCACGAGAGTGGTACGAATTGGGAGATTAATCCACGAACCCTAATGCAACGTAAGGATTCTATTCCAACGTCGACCCCCGACGATCTTAGTGGTGATCCTTAATGCCCTAGTCCTTTTTATTAGTAAAACAACAACAACACCCCAATTGACTCTTTCAACCCGATAGCTATCTCACTTCGAGATTTAGAAGTAAATTGAGAACCCATATACACCATCACCGTCCATGTAGGATTCGATATCATTTATACTACAACTTGACACCGTCCGCTTACGGATTGAGCTCGGAATTGAAACCTAGGGGCCATACCACGCCTGGCGATCGTGACACCACCAGGTGAAATCTAGGTGTAGGTTCGGGTGCGTCACCAGTTTAGATGATCTAGCCTAGTTGACCATGTCAATGAATATGTCTGATTCTGCTTTTAATGAGGGTCAGTCTATTTCTCGTCCCACTAAGTTCAATGATGTTGATTTTGCTTATTGGAAAACTATGATGAGGATTTATTTAGCTGCTGTTGATTATGATTTTTGGAGAATTGTAGAAAAAGGCTATAAACCTCCCACCATTACTGTTGCTGATACTGAAATGTTAAAACCAGAAGATAAGTGGGATGACTTTGATAAAAAGCAATTTTCATTGAATAATAAAGCTATGAATGGATTGATTTGCTCTTTGGATAAAGCTGAGTTTAACCGTATATCTCTATGTCAAACCGCGCAGGAAATTTGGCATGCTCTGGAGGTGACTGACTAGGGAACGTCGGAGGTTAAGGAGTCCAGACTTGCATTACTCATCACTGAATATGAAAGCTTCCGCATGCTTCCATTAGGATCAATTAAAGAGATGTTTGCGAGGTTCACAAATGTCGTCTACAAATCTACCTCTCTTGGAAAGCTGTACTCAAGTCTGGAGCAAATCAGAAAAATCTTAAGAGTGCTGCCTAGCACCTTCCGTCCCAAAATCACAGCTATTCAAGAAGCAAGGGATTTATCACAGATGAAAGTAGATGATCTGATAGGGAACCTGATGTCCTACGAGCTCGAGCTGCAGAGCGTTGAAATCAGAGAGAAATATGAGATCAAGAATTCAAAGGCACTAGCCCTTCAGGTCAAGGAGGATGAAGATGGATATGAAGAGGAGGCCTTTTTAGTGAGAAGCTTCAAGAGATATATCAGAACAGGCAATGGAAGATCAGAGATGCTAAAAAAGTTTAATCGCTCTAAATCTAATTCTAATAGTAAATCTTTTGAGCAGACTACTATTGATCTAGTTATATGTTTTAAATGCAAAAAAGCAGGGACATTTTATGAAGCAATGCCCTCAAGGAAAGAACAACGCTGCGAAGCAAAAGGGGAAACCTTTGGTGCGCACATGGGATATGGACAGCGAGGATGAATCCCAAGAGGAAGTTGCACACTCCTTCGTTTGCGTGATGGGAGAACTCGATGAGGTACAAACTTCCACCAAAGCTAAACTTATGACTATTTGTAAAGAAATGGAAAAAGAAATTCAAAGCTTGGAATCAAATGTAGAGTTACTTGAATCCCATGTAGAAAAGTTTAAACGTGTTAATTTTGAATTGCAACAAGACAATTATAATATGTCATTAGAAGTTGATGAAATAAAAGAAAAGCTTGTTGCATGTAATTCTACTATTAGCTCTTTGAAAAAGGAAAAATCGTGCATGCCCACTGAAACTGAATGTCTGAATTGCTCTACTTTGCTTAAAAATATTAGCATGTTTAAACAAAATATGGTTAAGCTAGAAGTTGAAAATGAATTGCTAAATGAGAAGATTTGCATGCTTATAAATGAAAACAAAGAGCTAGAAAAGAGGATGGCTAATCTGAAAAAAGTGAGAAAGAGAACAAAAAGGCCTTCATTAGTAAATGTAACATGCTTGATAATGAGAACATGTTTTTAAAGTCTAAAATATCTGATTTTGAATTGTCTATTAAAAAATTTGGTGTTGGAAAGCATTCATTAGACATTATTCTAGGTAATCAGATACATGAAAATAACAGGCGTGGTTTGGGCTATGGAAATAAAATTGATGAGCGACCTAGAATTAATTGAAAACAGCAAAAAGAAACTGGTGTAGGAAGAAGTGTGTTTGCTAAATGTTATACATGTAGTGGTGTTGGTCATTCTTATTATAATTGCAAATATAGGAACACCAACATTAAATTTAAGCAAATTTGGGTTCCAAAAAGTAAAGCGACTAATACCAGTGGACCTATTTGGATTCCTAAGTCACACATATCATGCTCTTCATATGTATAGGTACATGGCACGGCTAAGGGACAACAGTGTGAGTGGTACTTAGACTCTGGCTGTTCAAGATACAAGACAGGTGATATCGAAAAGTTTCTTAGCCTTGTAAAGCGTGAATGAGGAAGTGCTACTTTAGGGGGGACAATGGAAAATGCAAGGTAATTGGTAAGGGTGTTGTAGGTAACGACACCTTTCAGTTTTCAGACGTCCTATGGGTTGAAAAACTTAAACACAATCTCATTTCAATTAGTCAGCTGTGCGACAAAGGTATGAAAGTAGAATTTGATGCAAATTTCTGTAGAATTATTGATGGCTCCACAGGTGACATTATTATTATAGCTAATAGAAGAGATAATGTTTATACTCTTATGCTTGAAGAACTGACTGTTTCTAAGTGCTTGCTTGTAGGTGAAGAAGAGGCCACACTATGGCATAGACGATTAGCACATGCAAGCATGGGATTGCTAAAGAAGTTGGAAAGCAAAAATCTGGAATAACGAAGAAGAGGAAAATGAAGAACAACAAAGCATTTCAAGGAATAATGAGGAGCAACTTGAAAGACATGAGGAAACTGAAACTGGCACGGGAGAAATGCAAGAAGTAGCAGTTACCAGAGGAGAGTTGAGGTTCAATCCAAACCACTCATCAGACTTGATTATAGGTGAGCATACGACAGGTATACGCACTCGTTCCTCTTTTATTGATAAAACTTAGAACGAGATTTCATGCTTTCTTGTGTGCTTGAACTTTTTCTGGTATGTGTGCTAGTAGTTGCATGGTTATGTGTGCATGATTTTTTATTTGTGTGATTGCATCTCATGTGTGCTTTAATACTTCATGCATAAAAACAAAAACAAAAAAACTGAAAAATATAAATAAAGAAAAATGGTGCTTAAATGTGTATCTTTCTCTTTGATTCGTTAAAAGAAGTCTTCATGAATGATTTTCATATCCTTATAGAAATTGACGTATTATTACTTTAGCTACATGTGCGTGTAAAGCTTTCTAAATGTTCAAGACATATTCAATGACTCAAATAACTTGATTTCTACACCTCCATCTTTACTTCCAGATGTATTAAAAATTGTTGCACATTTGGAGACATCGCTTATGAAATTGGAAAGTGAATGTATGAGGAAAACTTAACTGAAAATATAAGGGATATGATATACCTTGCCATGGATAAAAATTGAGCATTAAAAAATGATACTACAAGTATAAAAATGAAATAGAAGTTTAATTGCTCTGTATGAAAAATGGGTACAATCCTTGGCAAAGGTATTACTCACGAGTATCCAATATAAGCTTTATGGGTAAACTTTAGCGTTGGTGTATTTACTCGTCAAGCAATGCCACCCCCACATCTAAGAGTCCTTGTAGGCTATATTTTGGGGGTGTGGTATCTTGAACTCATTTTTAATGAGATGGGAAAGATCAATCCTAGGTGATAGAATGTTATATGGAAAATGTGGATTGGTTTTGGTTGACTTTCTTAAATGATTCTCTCTATGTGCTTCAATTTTAATCATCGCATGTACACGTTGGTGTTAAAGTCTTAGTTGTTTACTTTCAATGGATTTTGACTTGATTATTCTATCATTGTATGCATGCAATTGTTGGTAATGGCTAATAATACTCTCTGTTTGCATGGTATATGTTTTGACTTCGTGTTTCAACTTTTGATGATAACAAAAGGGGGAGAAATAATTTGAGTTATATGTGATTGTGATGTGAATGCATGCTTGATGAATATGAGTGTTTGATTAAGGGGGAGTATAACGAATATTGGGAAGCACAAAAATAGGGGGAGCATGCATATTGTTAACTCTACACATCATTGTTTGCACATCATTATATATCATTGCATGTCATCCTCAATCAACACACTATCACGCACACTATTTGGAATTTCAATGCTCAAATCTTAGACTTAGTTTGTCATCATCAAAAGAGGGAGATTGTTGGTAGCAACGATCTATGAACTTCGTGTTTGATGATAACAAACGTGTGTGAACTTTTAATGTGTGTGTTAAGTGTTTCAGGAATGACGAACTTGTGTTTAATTCACGGAGAGACTTGGTCAATGTGCAAATGAGAAAGGGGGAGAACCTTGTTTGAATTGACTCATATCTATTAGAGTCAAATCCAAATCCTACTCCATATCAATTCCAAACTTCATACCCATTGCAAATCCCCCTATCACTAGGATTCCCTATAGCCTAATTAATCCTAGCCATTGATCTCTTTCCATTACCACAACTCCCATAACATACCCTATATAAGTCCTCATCAAAGGCCAAGGGAAGGGTTCGACCAAAAATCCAAAAACCCTAACTCTTCTCTCCAAGAGTTGTGCGCAATCTTTTTGCAAAATCTCAAGGGCCGAACTATTTTTCTCTCTTCCCGTTGGTATTTTTCCAAGAGCATCAATCAAATAAAAAAGGGGAGAAACATGCCACACAAAATTTTTCTCAAAAATCCTAAAAGATAATACTCTCTCCTTAGCCGCAATTTTTGAGGCCAAGATAATCTCCAGGCCGTTTTTTGTTCCCTTTGCAATTCCCCTGCAAAAGCTTTGTGCAAAAATTGTCCAGAGCTGCACGTCCCTTTTACAACTCCCAAGAGCAGTGCACATTGAATGTTTCTTTTGTTTTTTCCTTTGAGAATCTCATGACAGACAGCCGAAATTTGTTTAGGAAATTCTCAAGAGGCCGCATCTTAAAGATAAGAAATTGATGCCGCATTTGTGAGTGAGAAACTACAAGCCGCAACCTGATCAGATATCACATGCCGCAACTCGAACTACAAGCTGTAACGTGCTGATTAAGGGGACTAGGGACTACTACATGTCAAACGAAATTTGACCACGCGATGAACGACAGAGAAATCAAAGCCGTCACAACTGAGCAATTCTAAACTCATACTTTATTATATTTTGTGATATTGGTGTTGTAATCTTTGTAGAACAATTTACTATCTTTTTGGGGACTTGGCTAGTTGGGACTAGCCAAGAGAGAGCTTTACTAGTATTGTTATTGTTTGGGCACTTTGGTGAGTGCAGGTACCGAGAGCCAGTGAGTGTAGAGTTGGAGCTCTAGCTACATGTTGTACCAGTTAAATTTAATAATCTAGTATTGCTTTTGGGGCTGGACGTAGGTCGTTGGGATGACCGAACCAGGGTATATCGCCTGTGCATGCTGTGACTGCTTTACTATACTCTGCGTCTGATTGATTGTGCTATAACTGCCTGAGATTTCGTGTGGGTTGTATGAATATTTTTATAAGCGTATTCACCCCCCTCTAGGCTTAGATCCAGATCCAACACAACCCACCTGTTCACTTTGGAGCAAGGGGAGAAATAGACTCTCCGATACTTTGTTAAATGCTTCAACAATGAAAGACTCCATGTTGAAGGCGTCACTGACGGTACGATCATTGCCGCTCTCACACAGGGAGTTCACAACAAAGATTTGTTGAAGTCAATGCATCAAAGGCCAACAACTAACCTTGAACAACTGTTTAGTAGGACAGATCTGTTGCATATTGGATTCCCCAATGTGGTTTTAATGATAAACAAACATAATCAATTGTGACTAATCCCCATGTTTTGTAGTTAATGAAAGCATCAGCAATATAAATAGAGTCATATCAAATGAAGATGATGACTCGAATCATTGATGCAAGGACATCAATCAACGAAGCATGGAAATCAAGCACTGAACACAAGGAAATCAAAGCGTTGGACTCAACAAAGCTCAATTGAAGTCTTCAAGGAATTCAATAGGAAGTAAAGGGGATAAACATGTATATCTTTATTTCTTTACTTCTTAGTTGATAAGCATGTTAAGGCCTGAATAGACTTGATAGAATATCACTCATAACACTCACAACACCGTAGATCATATATCATTGAGTGTCATATGGTTAGAACTTGCATAAGCTTGAAGTGGAGTTTTTCAGTCTACACATCGCCTGGTGCTCATGCAAATTCTGCTCTTTAAAACCATACCTAGTACAGATGCCTGAAGTTCTCATTCCAGATGTATGCACAATGTGTCAGGCGCCTGGATGAAGAACTCCAGACGTCTGATTAATTGTAGCCGAACTTCCAATATCTCGATCTCTACCGAATGACAGAAATCAGACGTCTGATGTTATGTTTCCAAACATCTTTACTTTGTATCAGACGCCTGGATGATATACATCAGACGTCTGGTTAACTAGGAGCAAAATTTCCAGTATCTTAAACTCTATAGTCAAGTCTTGATTAAGACATCTGAAGATGTGTTTCCAGACGTCCATATAGTCGACCAGATGTCTAGGTATTTGGACTAATATATTCCAAAGTAACTCTGTCCCTCAATGTTTGTATGATCAGACGTCTGATACCTTTGAGCCAGACGGTTGTGCTGTGGACCAGACGTCTAGGAAGTCTTCTTCAGACGTCTGCCAAGTGTCCGTTAGACTGCATTTATGACCCAGTCAGAATAGTACATCAGCCGCCTGGTCGTTCTTCTTCAGGCAACTGGGACTAGGATTTCTGCCTGTAATAGCTGTTTCCAGCATTTAATACTTGTGCTTTTTAATAGATTTTAGACAGAGTTCGATGAGCTATTTAAAAGGCTTTGATGTCTTGACTTAATAAGCTAGATGAACTTTTAGAACTTCATTCAATACACACTCAAGTGATTTTAAGTCATTAATTCTTCACTAGAGCATTCAAGAGCATTCAAAGCCATTCAAGCTCAAGCTCTAAGTTTCAACTTGTCTTCAAAACTTTTAAGATCAAGCTTCTAACATTTATTGTTAATCATCTCGAGACAAGTAGTAAGTGCTCATACTCTCATCATTTTGAGCACATCACACACACACCTTCGTGCCTCATTAGAAAGAGTATTATTCAATGCATAGTTTTGTGTAAACTGTTTTATATTTCGGTTCTATTTCTCTCTTTGATATTTGAGAAGTTCCTCTCGGGTTGTGAGAGTAGTCCATTCCCGGGTAGTGGGAAGTGGAAGAAAGTGTATTGGTTTTTCACTTGTCAGGTTTTGACAAGTGAGTATTAGTAGATCACTAATCACTAGCAGGTTTGCTAGTGGGTTGCTGGAGTAGGATTCAAATGAGCAGGGGAGACTCAGAGTCGGGGAGACTCGTGAATCCGAACCAGGGTAAATCCTTTGTTTGTGTTTGCTTTTCTGTGTTTGTTGCTCTCTCTTTCTATTCAGCACTAAGGTTGCATAAGTGATCTTTAATTTGGCGTAATTTCCTTATTATTGTTATAAAGCACAATTCACCCCCATATAGTGTTTCTCCTTATAGTTTCAGATCCCACAAAACAGACCATATGGAAAATAGCGTGAGGTGCAAGCTGGTAGAGGGGAAGTTTTAAAAAACTCAAAATCTCTAAGATGAATGGATGGAGAGGAAAACAGAGACCAAAGAGGAAAGATTTTGAATATACTCCAATTTCGTGTCTCCGAGGAAAGCAAATTCTTTTATTTTACTTTGGAATCCTAAGTTTATAAGGAGGAGAAAGATAATCTGACCGGATCTTGGCGGTCAGATCGAAAGATAGCTTCGGTACCATGTCCAGAATCTCTCGAGGCATGGTGGACGAATAATCAAATCGAAGAATAAGAAATCGGGGTTCCGTGAGTAATCCTTTCCCTTTCCCAGGGATTAGGATATACTGAGAGGGTGGAAGACGCCGCAAAATTTTAGACGGAGATGGCTCTCTTATCTTCAAAGACGGCCACATAATCGAAATAACTAAAAAGAGCACAACTGGAAAAGTGGAACTACCTTAGTAAGGTCTGATGAGCATCAAAGAAAGCAAAGGCAATATTAGGCTTTCCAAAATTTGGGGACGAAGCAGGTTAGCCTATTTGTTTCATTCTCCCTATTTATATCGGGAAGCCGAAACCAAACCCAATTTGGCCGTTTGACGTCGAAATCTGATGCAATGGAAATTTTAAATCTCAAGATAAGACGAGGACCAAAACATGGTGTAAAGGGTTTTGGCGGCAGAAATCAAATATGCCCATTTCAACTGTCGTACCCATTTAATGAGATTTCACATCATGTAGTCTCAATCAATGCATTTCTTGAGCATTAATGATGGGGGCCATTGTTAATACATGTGTTCGGCCGATGAAGCGGGGATATAACAATGCATCCAGAAAGGCGAAGCCCACTAGAAAGGGTAAAGCCTCGGCCCAATAGCCCAAGAGCCCATCAGCAAGGATGTGCTATTACTTAGTCAAAGGAACAACTCATCTGCCCGTTGGGGTCCTGCTAATTACGTGGGATTGGTTAATGAGGGCAGAATAAATGGGCAGCAGTTATCAACAATCCTGGAGAAGATTCTGCCATCATAAATGAGGAGCCTTTATGTATTAACAGTGAAATCATCGATTATAAATAGGTGAAATGACAACAGAAGATGGGTTCAGACTCAAGAGGTACGAAATACTAGGTACTTTGACAAACTTATCGCCTTCCACTCTTAAATTTCTTCTTCCATACGCTTGAGGTGACTGAATCAGACTATCTGCCCTTGGGTCAATCTTGACAGCCCCAAGCTTTTTTTAAGTCCATATTAACTTAAGCATCGGAGGGGTTTTGGGTCGGAGCCCAGATCCGACCCCCCTTACGTCTGTCTGTGGCGCAGGTCATTCGAGGCACGACGTAGCAGAACGGTCGAACGGTCATCGCATCGACCGTAAGATCGATCGAGCATCAGCCCAACGCTCTAAGCTCAGCCCTCATCGATCTACCAACCAAGGGTCTCATATCACCAGCTGACGAGGCTCCATCCCGACAAAGGAGTCCACGTTAGTCCCAATTACTGTTGACCGGAACCCAGTCTTCAACAGGATTCACTTAGCTCCGCTTGTCATGACGTCATCGATTTTAATACCATAATTTTCTACCTTGAGTTTTTAATACCATAATTTTCTTATTTGTCTTCAATTTCGTTTATCTAATATATATTTGACAGTGTTTTTTGAATTCTAGGGCTGACTAGGATAAACTGACTAGGACAAACAGGTTGATAGAAAGACGGCTTGGATTTAATCTTGAGAAATGAATGGTTGAGATGAGATTTTGCGAAAATTTTTGGAGGGAAAAACATTTCTAGGGAAATGAAAGTTTATAGGGAATGAAAGTTTTTGGGGAAATGAAACTTTATGGTGAATGAAAGTTTCTTGGAAATAGCAGAGTGCGCACAATTAATGCATTCGAGAAAAAAAATATAAACTTGCACTTAATACTGCAGATCGAATGATATCTCCCTCAACGCGGGGCATACAGTCTCTTCGACTTATGGGGCGCCCGCGCCGACGGCGCCGGCTAAATTTTTTTACGCTAATTTGTTGTTCTTCGACGCCCGCTAAATTTTTTACACCAATTTGTTGTTTTTCGGTGCCCGCTAAATTTTTTTACGCTAATATGTTGTTCCGCGCCAAAGGCGGAAAATTTTTTTTACGTTAATTTGTTGTTCCGCGCCTAAAGTGTCTGCGCCGATTTTTTTACGCTAATTTGTTGTTTCGTGTCGAATGCGCCCGCGCCTAATTTGTTGTTCCGCACCGAAGGCGTCCGTGCCATTAAATATTTTATGCTAATTTGTTGTTTCACGCAATTTTGGCTGTGGAAATAAATTTTTGGGAATAAAGATTTCGTGAGGGAAAATCTTAAATGAAGCGTACGATTATGACTAGTTGACTCATAAATCATAACTATTTGGCACACAACTTACCCTACATAAATCCTAACAATCTATTAAGAATTCATTGATGCGAGGTACCAATGGAAAACCTTGATTAAAAAGCAAAGTATTAGAAATAAAATTGATACAATACAATTATACAAATGAAAGAAAATGAAATGAATTCCTTTTTACGTGTCAAAGAATGACACACGTTTTCTTTTTCTCATTTTTAATTTTGTTCAATCTACGATTATTTATCTGCTGTTGTGAACGGGTATTTACTGGGTTGGATGAGTTATTGGGCCATCCTAAGTGTTTGTGCCCATATCTGTATAAGCCCACTTGTATTCTCCCCTTTGGCTATAAATATAGACCTGAGGGCTCTCCCCTCAGTAGTTGATTTATAACACATTATCAGCACGAGCCTCTAAATTTTCTTTTTTCCACAAAATTTTTTCCGTTCATTGCGAAGGCGAAGGCGGGAGATCCACGAGCGCGGTGCAAGGCTTCCTCAATCGAGCGTCGTCATCCGCATAGGGCTTCGAGCAAACGTCGCTATATCCGGAGGACGAATATAGAGGTAAAAACTATAAAAACAATGTTTTTAATCATACGCATGATTGCCCCTCGCCTAGATCTCGCAATATCGTCATGGTGATTCATCGTCGCCTTGAAAACGACGGATTTTTCATCCCAAAAATCAATTTTTTTTACGGGTTTTGGATTTTTTTTGCCAAAACCCTAAATCAACCCCGCCGGCGGCCTCGCCGCCGGCCCCCCCCCGCCGCCACGTCGTCCCCCCCACAAGGGGGGCGGCAACCGCCGCGCCTCCCTGCAGGGGGGCGGCGGCGGCCCTCTCTGCCGCCGCCCTCCCCTGCAGGGGGGCGGCGGCCCCCGCGAGGCCGCGCCCCCCCTGCAGGGGGGCGGCGGCCGCTGCCGCTCCCCCTGCAGGGGGGTGGCCGCCCCCGATGCCGCGACCCCCCCTGCAGGGGGGGCGGCCCCGCGGCCGCGCCCCCCCTGCAGGGGGGCGGCGGCGGCGGCGCCCCCCCACTGCTAAACCCTAATTCAAAAAAAAACACAGATCTGTGGGCCTGAAGCCCACAGCAGATCTGTGGGCTTCAGGCCCACAGATTTCACAAAAAAAACAGATCTGTGGGCCTGAAGCCCACAGCAGATCTGTGGGCTTCAGGCCCACAGATTTCACAAAAAAAGGCCTATGGGCCTGAAGCCCATAGGTCGACTGCGGGCTTCAGGCCCGCAGGCTGGTTTATCTGAAAAAAAAAAATTTTGGGGGAGGCAAAGGGCTATAAACTTGCCTCAAAAGGCAACTTATTAGCCTAAAAATTAATTTAAAATGTGGATTCAAAGGCAAAATATTCGTGAAAAATCACGGTAAATTACGGGACAAATATCGGGCAGACAAGGGCGTTTTGGGGATCTTTTGGGGGGCTTTTGGGATGATGATGGAACCTTTTTCCTCATACAAAAGAAAATGTTAATTTTGGGCTCTTAATCAATTTAATTGATTAAACCCATTTACTTTACAACCTATGCATCGTAATTTCTTTTACATGCTTTACATCTCTGGCAAAATTATGTGGATATTATATTTGCGTGGTTGTACATTTTATTTAAAAACTTAATAATTAGGAAGATCCTGCGACCGCTCTGCCGTTAGTTACCTAACCTAACGGTGTATGACGTTGCCAAGTAGTCCAATAATTATTAAGTGATTAAATATCATTTTATCCTCATATGAATAAACTACCTGTGATGTCTGTGGATGAAAATGTTGATGAGCACAATATTCTTGCATGAATGGCTAAATGTGGTTTTTGGATCGGCCGTTTAGTCCCACAGTTTATTTTCCGCACTTTTCTTTCATTTTTGAGAGAAATTGTAGTGAGGATTTTATGTAAATGTCAAAGAAAGAAGACCACCTTCCATGGAGACGAAGGCCTCGCTTGAAGACGAAGATATTATATGGGACCCACGGGGTTTCCAAAGTTGTATTTTCATTTTATTCAAGCTGCAAATTTGTATAATTTGGACTGTGGACTTTTTGGACTCTTTCTTGTGGGACTGGCCGATCCACACGTTTAGCTTTTCATTTAATATTGCTTCCGCATGAAAATTTTTCTTTCCTGATTAATTATTAATTCATGCATGTTTGTGCCCTGCTAGATAAATGGCTAAAATTGCAAGCATTGACTTTGAAGTGCTGGATGCATCAGGCAGAAACTATCTAAGCTGGCAGCTAGATGTTAAGTTTCACCTGCGGGCCAAGTCCCTCATCACTGCTGTGACTGAAAAAGAAAATGTTAGCGATATAGAGAAGGCGCAAGCCATCATCTATATTCGCCGCCATGTGGATAAGACCTTAAAGGCTGAGTACCTTACGGTCGAAGATCCACTTGAGCTATGGACCGCCCTTGAGGACAGGTATAAACATCAGAGAGATGTTATACTCCCAAGGGCGAGATATGAGTGGGAGAACCTGAGACTGCAAGACTTTAAGTCCATTGCTGAGTACAACTCAGCACTTTTTAGCATCACCTCACGCCTGAAGTTGTGTGGTGAAAAAGTCTCAGAAGATCGCATGCTGGAAAAGACGTATACGTCTTTCCATGAAAAGGATGCGATACTTATGCAGCAATACCGTGAACGTGAGTTCATCAAGTATTCAGAGCTGCTGTCATGTCTTCTCATGGCCGAGAAAAACAGAGAGCTTCTTCTCGCCACTCACAATATGCGCCCTCCCGGCACTGCCCCCTACCAGAAGCTCACCATACCTCTTCCTTCAAAAAGAAGAGGGATAATAAAAGAAAAGAAAGACCACAGAAAGGGGGACAACAGAAAAGAGCCAAGGGCCCACCACAGCAGCGCAAGAATGAAGGGAAGCGCAAGTTCACCTGGAGCAGGAATGATAACAAGAAAAACAATGCACCCCCACCCAAGAGGGGCTGGGAAGACCAATGCCACAGCTGTGGCATGACAGGCCACTGGTCTAGAGTGTGCAGGACCCTAGTGCATCTCCAGGAGCTTTACAAACAAAGCAAGAAAAATAATGTTGAATCAAACCTGGTGGCTGCGAATAATGCAGTCAAATTCACAGCAAAAGACTTCGAGTCAGATGATCTGCTTGATTAGCCTGTTATCATTTATCTTAGCATTTTATTGTATGAACATTCTATGAGAGCTTTTATGTATCATCAATTCTGTTGAATAAAATTTAGCCTTTCTGAATGCAAATGTTTACTCATCTTTTTAGATGGAATGCTCTCATGACTGCTTAGTAGACAGCGCGTCAACACATACGATCCTTCAGCACAAATGCTATTTCCATAGCATTATCCCGTATAAGAGCCCTGTAAACACAATTTCAGGGCCATCGGACATAATTGAAGGTTCTGGGAATGCAACCTTGTTGCTCCCCAATGGAACAGAAATAAAAATAAAAGATGCACTTTACTCTCCGAATTCCAAGAGAAACTTACTAAGTTTCAAAGATATCCGTCTTAACGGATTCCACTTGGAGACATCAAATGTCAAAGAAAATGAATTACTGTATGTAACGTCTCAAGAAAATGGAGTTAAAACCATACTTGAACGTTTTGAGAGCCTCTCATCAGGCCTCTACCATACAAAAATTCGGAGAGAGGAAGCAAACCTGACGGAGCACCTGAAGTGCTCGACATCGGCCAAATTCTTACTTTGGCACGATAGACTTGGCCACCCCGGATCTGTGATGATGCACCGCATCCTAGCACAATCCCATGGGCATAACCTGAAGAACCAGAAGATTCTTCAGAAGGGAGAATTCCCTTGTGTACCCTGCTTTAAGGGTAAATTAATAACAAGGCCATCACCACTTAAAGTGGATATTGAGTCTCCTAGCTTCCTTGAAAGAATACACGGAGACATATGTGGACCTATCCACCCCCCTAGCGGGCCCTTTCGGTACTTTATGGTACTGATTGATGCATCTTCGAAATACTCATATGCGTGTCTACTTTCAACCCGCAACTTAGCTTTTCCAAAGCTTTTGGCACAAATAATAAAGTTGCGGGCGCATTTCCCAGACAACCAAATAAAGAAAATACGTCTGGATAATGCGGGGGAATTTACCTCTCAGTCATTCCAAGAATATTGCCAGGCAACGGGAATAGAAATTGAACATCCAGTACCGCATGTTCACACCCAGAATGGGTTAGCTGAGTCGCTAATTAAAAGACTCCAATGGATCGCACGACCATTGCTGATGAAATCCCAGTTGCCGGTGGATGCATGGGGACATGCAATTTTGCATGCTGCATCACTAATAAAAATTAGACCCTCAGGAGGTCAGAGTCTATCTCCAATGCAACTCGCATATGGAACGCCGCCGAACATCTCTCACTTGAGAATCTTCGGCTGCGCAGTTTATATCACCATTGCACCACCACAAAGGACCAAGATGGGTCCTCAACGTCGCCTAGGTATCTACGTAGGGTTTGACTCACCCTCCATTATAAGATACCTAGAACCCCAAACGGGGGACGCTTTCAAGGCACGCCTTGAAGACTGCAATTTTGATGAGACGTATTTCCCCAAAATGGGCCTAGACATCGAAAAGTCTAGTGCAAAGCAAATGTTAACGTGGGATACAAAAAGCTTGACCCACTATGATCCGGTAACAAAACAATGTGATGATGAGATCCGGAAGATCTTACACATCCAGGACACAGTCCATATATTACCGAACTCGTTCACTGACAACCAGAAGATTGTCAGATCACACATCCCTGCTGCGAATACTCCAGCTAGTATTGACATCCCGAAGGATGGATGCAATCCACATGCAGCAGAAGTGGCTGCACCTCAACAGAAAAGAGGCAGACCACCAGGCTCCAAGGATAAAAATCCAAGAAAAAGAAAAATATCCGGAGACATTGGGACGATACCCCCACAGAGAAACGAGCTCGTGTCCATACCCTCTCCCCTCCCGGAATCCACTGCAGAGGAACTGCCGGGAGAAACAGAAATATCACTAAATTATGTACGTACAGGGGAGGTATTGGACAGAAAGAGTACAGTCGTCGACGATGACTTCACGTTTCACATTGCCATTCACGTCGCTGGAAGCGATGATGATTATGAACCACACTCCGTTGCTGAATGCAAACGTAGAGATGATTGGCCAAAGTGGAATCAGGCAATAGAAGCCGAGCTGGACTCGCTTCAGAAACGAAAAGTCGTTGGGCAAATAGTCCAGACACCTACCGGTGTCAAACCTGTGGGATACAAATGGGTATTCGTCAGAAAAAGAAACGAAAATAATGAGATCGCACGCTACAAAGCTAGACTTGTAGCATAGGGATTTTACCAAAGACCGGGTATAGACTATGACGAAACATACTTCCCGGTCATGGATGCGATCACGTTCAGATTCCTGATAAGCTTAACAGCAAAGGAAGGCCTAGATATGCATCTAATGGATGTTGTGACTGCGTATCTATACGGCAATCTCGACAAGGATATCTACATGAAACTTTCTGATGGCTTTTCAATGCCTGCTGAACTGAAAGATAGACCTCGGGACATCTATTCTGTTAAGCTACAAAGATCATTGTATGGTCTCAAACAATCAGGAAGAATGTGGTATAACAGACTCAGTGAGTTCCTTGTTCAACAAGGATTCACGAACAATGAAATCTGCCCTTGTATCTTCATAAGAACAAAGGGAAAAGGATTCGTGATAATAGCTGTCTACGTAGACGATCTGAATCTCATAGGATCTCCCGAAGAGATCACTGAGATATCTGTAAGCCTAACAAAAGAATTCGAAATGAAAGACCTAGGCAAAACCAAATTCTGCCTTGGCTTACAGATTGAACATCAAAAGGACGGAATCCTATTACACCAAACCACATATACGAAGAAAATGTTGCAAAGATTCCATATGGACCATTGCCATCCATTGAGTACACCTATGGTGGTACGATCCCTGGATGCACATAAAGACCCCTTCCGGCCGCTGGAAGAGGGGGATGATATACTTGGTCCGGAAGTTACCTATCTGAGTGCCATCGGAGCACTACTATATCTGGCAAACTGCACGCGTCCCGATACAGCGTTCGCAGTAAATTTGCTTGCCAGATACAATGTAGCGCCTACACAGCGCCACTGGACCGGGGTAAAGCACCTTCTGCGCTACCTCCAAGGGTAGATTTGGGACTCTTCTACAAAAATGGAACATCCTCTACACGTGCAGGTTATGCTGATGCAGGGTACTTGTCTGATCCCCACAAAACAAAATCACAGACTGGGTACGTGTTTACCTACGGAGGGACATCCATTTCCTGGAGATCCATCAAGCAAACCTTGACGGCGACCTCATCCAATCACTCGGAGATCATTGTCATCCATGAAGCAAGCAGAGAATGCGTATGGCTACGCTCAGTCATCCACCACATCTTGTCTACGACCGGACTGAAGACTGGAGACCTCGAGCCCACTACCATGTTCGAGGACAATGCTGCTTGCATAGCTCAGCTACGAGGTGGCTTCATCAAAGGCGACAGAACGAAACACATTTCACCAAAGTTCTTCTGGACGCACGAGCTACAGAGAGATGACAAGATCGACATCAGACAAGTGCAGTCATGTGACAATTTGACAGATTTGTTCACTAAAGCCCTTCCTACTGCTACCTATAGAAAACTTGTATATAGGATTGGAATGAGACGCCTAAGAGATCTGAAAGCTTGAGAGCTTGTACAGATCAGGGGGAGTTTGGCAGAGTTTGTACTCTTTTCCCTTAACTATGTTTTTTCCCACTGGGTTTTCCATAGCCAAAGGTTTTAACGAGGCAAATCTCACCAACTCAGGATCCTGAAGTATCCACCCCATGTGAGACCCATACAGGCTCAGAATCCTGAAGTATTCATGAGCAGGGTCCACAACTATGGCTGGATAAGGGGGAGTGTTGTGAACGGGTATTTACTGGGTTGGATGAGTTATTGGGCCATCCTAAGTGTTTGGGCCCATATCTGTATAAGCCCACTTGTATTCTCCCCTTTGGCTATAAATATAGACCTGAGGGCTCTCCTCCCGGTAGTTGATTTATAACATCTGCGTATTAATTACTATTAATTACTATTATTCTAGTTTTGGGTGCCCGGCTTCGTCTCGTCTGACCCTGTAGTCGAACTCTCAGTTGCCAAAAGAGAAAATACAGTTTTTAGCACCCTAAATGGACCCACCAATATAATCCCTCAACGTGTCTTTCTCTTCTGGACCCTACCAACCCCTCGCGGGGTTTTTATTTTCAAAGAACGAAGGCCTCTTCGCGTTTCTATATCTCTCTCTATATCTCTCTATCCCTCTCGGTTCATCTCCCCAAAAAATTTATGCTAACAAACAACAATCGCTTCCAATAAATATCAATCTCTCAATTCTCAATTCCCATTTTTATCAGACGAAGAAGAAGAAGCAAAAAAAAAAAAAAACTCATACTTAGGGTTTTTGCTTTTGATCTCGAAGGCGGAAGCCTTCTCGCTCTTCGATCGGAGATCTATAGGTAATCCACCACCACCTCCCAACCCGCGATTTTTCTTCTTTTATTTCCTAACTCGCGGGTTAGATGTCAGAATGCGATGGATTTCATCGTTTTCATCGGTCTCGGATTGAGTGCTTTCGGTTTTTTTTTGAGGTTTTAAACCCTAAATCTGATTTAATTTTTGGATGTTTCCGTTACGAACGGCTTGTGTTTTGTTTGTTGCATTCATACTATATTAATTTTCTGTACGTTTGTTTTCCCACTGGATGAGAGTTTTAATTTTTCTAATTCATACTCTGTTTTAAAAAAACAAAAATTCTTCGTTACATGTTCTCCGAACCTATATTAATGTACGAGTTTCTTTTGGATCAATTTTCAGAGATGCAGTCTTGTACAATGATTAGATTATGTCCGTAAAATTTCAATTTCCCCCATAATTATATTTTTCACAAACGAAAAAAATTTGCAAAGCAGCCGAATATTTTGAATATCTTTACCATGCTGTTCTTTGCTGACTGGGATTTCTTCGCACGTATCTTGTAGTTTACAAGACTTCATGTGAAAGCGTTGAGCTGAGAATTGCAGCTCTATGGTCTTGGTTATGTTCTTTTATTCATTTTGACACGCCTATTTCTAAAAGTTCAATTGGATTAATTCGCCGAAACTAGGAGAAAAAAACGAACTTTTAGAAATTAGTCGTATTTTGAACTCCTGTAAGCAGGACTATTGATGCTTTTGCTACAACTTTTACATATTTCATTGCTGATTCTTCATAGGACTGCTCAGGAATGGATCTTATTAAGAACCCATTTAGGGGAATCGCCAAAGATGTCAGAGGAAGAGCATTGTGTTACAAGCAAGATTGGGTTGGTGGGTTTCATTCAGGATTCAGGTACTTCTAGCAAATATTTATTTGATGCTGCCTGTAGTTATGGTTAGGCCTTGTGATTTGGTTAAATATATTACGAATCGATTTTCAGGATCTTGGCACCTACTATGTACATCTTTTTTGCCTCGGCTCTTCCAGTTATTGCTTTTGGGGAGCAACTGAGCAAAGATACAGGTGAATTTTGTTTCCCCTTACCAGACATTGTACTTAAGTTGGATGTATGTTTCTGTTGGCAACATTATTTATTTGATTCTGGCTTCTGATGCCTTTATTTGTGGTTCTGAGATTTTTGTATTACATGTTTCAGATGGAGCACTTAGTACGGTGGAGACTTTAGCGTCAACTGCTATCTGCGGTATAATACATTCGATCCTAGGAGGGCAGCCCATGTTAATCGTAGGAGTTGCTGAACCCACCGTGATAATGTACACGTATTTGTACAATTTTGCCAAAGATCGAAAGGACTTGGGAGGACGTTTGTTCTTGGCTTGGGCTGGATGGTAATGCTTAATGGACTGCATACGGTTTTGCTCTGTTAGTGACTTCTGTTTATTAATTTTGTTTTGATTTGCATATATTTTGTTATGCAGGGTATGCATTTGGACAGCTTGCATGCTGTTTCTTCTTGCAGCTTTCAATGCTTCTGCGATTATCAGTAGATTCACGAGGGTAGCAGGAGAACTTTTTGGGATGTTAATCACAGTTCTTTTCATTCAGCAAGCCATAAAGGTGATTTTTTATTTCTTTAAAATTAAAAATAAAACTGACGCTGTTCAGGAAAAAAATAACTATGAATCAATTGTTTCTAATGAGAGGAGTAATAACCTACTTGTATCTTCTCAATTTTAGGGAGTAGTGAGTGAATTTAAAGTTCCTAAAGGCGAAGATTCAAGTCTACTAACAAACCAGTTCCAATGGCTATATGCAAATGGATTGTTGGGGATCATATTTGCAGTTGGCCTGCTGTATACTGCATTAAAGAGCCGAAGGGCAAGGTCATGGAGATATGGCACAGGTATATGAATATCCAATGTTATTTAGTTTGTTTAAGATAATTGTCTGGGAATGATTGCTAAAGTCCTAATGATGAATGCAGGGTGGTTTAGAAGTTTCATCGCTGACTATGGAGTTCCTTTGATGGTCATTGTGTGGACCGCAATGTCATACTCAGTCCCAAGCAATGTTCCTTCTGGGGTTCCAAGGAGGCTTTTCAGCCCACTTCCTTGGGATTCTAAATCGGTACAACATTGGTCAGTTGCTCAGGTAGCAACCTATGCTTCTCTTCAAATGTCTCATTTTTATTAGGTCAATCCACTACTAACACATTTTTCAGGGATGCAGACCCACTAAGAAACTCTAGGATTTACTTAGGGACTTAAACCAAAAATTGATTCATATTTTGGACTATTCAATTTTACTGTTCTCTTGGGATGTGCCAACTTCCAAAGAATCACAAACAAGATTTTCTCCCATATTCATATTTAGTTTCTTTTTCAATATTAAACATGTTTAGATCTGATAAAATCATCTTAGCTAGCTTGTTTTGGCAATGCGAGAGAAGCTAGCTAGCTTTAGTCAACTAAATCATCTTTGTATTAGGCTATTAGGTTCTTAGGTGGTTTGGCGGTCAGAATGTGATTATTGAGGACACATCTAAATCCAACTAGGATTATTACCCTAGAAAACGAGCTATATCCTCCTCAATAAATCTTCAAACATGAATTTTGTTAGGACACCAAGGGTTTACATCTGGTGCACATACCACTCATACACACAATGAGCACAAGAAGATCAAGAACACACAAAGAAGAGGAAGGGATTTGGAGATAATCCGTCTTCATCACTTAAGAATCTGATGCGGACGCGCCACTTGAGCCGGGCACACGCGCGGGGGTAGCGGCTAGCGGGGAGCCCACGATTGTTTACGTGCGCAGGAGGAGATGTGGGGGCCGGAATTAGCGTTAGTCAATTCAGGGGTATTTTGGTCTAGTCAGACCAAATTAGTAAATCCCCATTTCCCTTTATAAATTAGGGCTAGCCGTCATTAGGAGGGTATGCTTGATTTGTCTTCGAACAATCTAGTTATCAATTTGATGCTGTTTAGGCTTTTAGGCGTTCAATAAAAGCTAGGAGATTGATTCGTCTCGAAGAATCTTTATCAAGTTCTCAATTTCTAATTGTTCTTCCACTATTTTCCATTTTTTCCACCTTTAAATCGCTGTTTTGATCAATTAATCGCTGATTTGATCCAAACGGCAAGCGGTTCGTATCAAATTGGTATCAGAGCGGTGAGATCTAATGGCGGGAGGAACAAGAAGCGGCGCGACGGAAGAACGGCTTCAAGGGTTTCGTGAAGAAATCAACCGCGAGATGGAGGAATTAAAGAAAGCCATGGGGGATGATATTCAATCATTGAGGACGGCCATGGAGATCTCCAACAAGGATCACGCCTATACTCAAGAGGACATCCAAGCCGAACTCAAACACATGAGGATCGAGGCGGCGAAGACGGCAAGGGAGATTGCTCAAATCCCAACGATGATGGCGATGCTCCAAACCATCTCGGCGGCCGTAGGAGGAGATCAAGGCAAGAGGCCGGAAGTGTTTTTTGTCGAAGCGGCGGCTACAAATTTTCCAAACCAAGGCGGCGGTTGCCCAAATCTTCTAGGGTTTGCAGGGGAAGGAAGTGGGACCCACCCAGACCCGACGGCAAGCACGGCGGGCCCCACTGGGCCTGCCGTAAGTTCGACAGGCCCAATAGGGCCTGCCGACAGCAGCGCGCCCCCTTCCGGGGGCGCGGGAGGCTGGGCGCCCCCTTCCGGGGGCGCGGGAGGCTGGGCGCCCCCCGGGGGCGCGGGTGGCGGAGCGCCCCCTTCCGGGGGCGCGGGTGGCTGGGCGCCCCCATTCGGGGGCGCGGGTGGCGGAACGCCCCCAGCGGGGGGCGCTGGAGGCGGTGCGCCTCTGCTGGGGGGCGCGGAAGGCTGGGAAACCCCTTTTGGGGGTACGGCAACGCGTTTTGGAGGCCCGGCGAGACCACTGAGGCCTTTTGGGGGCGTGGCGGGGTTTGTTCAACCCCCAGGGGCGACGGCGAGACCCGACGGAGGAAGAGGGGCTCCCGGGATGACGATTGGGGCTCCTGCGGCCCAATTTTGGGGCCCAGGGGGCCATCTGGAGGGCCGGACAGCTCCCGTTCAGCAGCACGGAGGCGCTAGAGGGCCCATTTTTGCACCACCTCCCCGACTACCGGATTGTTTGGGGAACTACATCCCTGCGGGGGATAGGGAGCGACCTCAATGGCCTGTTGAGCTGTACGAGGGCGGCGACGGAGGCCCCGGAGGGGGGCAAGGGGGCGTGATGGTGCAGGGGGGCATCCCTAGGGGGGTTGGAGCACAGTACGGTGACATAAACGCGGATCGAAGGCTGAAGAAGCTGAAGATGCCGACGTTTGATGGCACCGATCCGGACGGCTGGGTTTACCGGGCCGAGCGTTACTTCCAGGTGATGCAGCTGACAGAGGAGGAGGTCCTGCGTGCGATAGGGATCTATTTCGAGGACAAGGCCCTAGCCTGGTACCGGTGGAAGACAGCCCGCTCTCCTTTTCGTTCCTGGGAGGAGCTCTCTTCTTACCTTCTCGACCGGTTCCAGGAGAAATCCGGAGGGGACTTCTATGAGCAGTTATCGGCACTGCGACAGGAGGGGACAGTTCGAGACTTCGTGGAGAAGTTCGAGATGTTGGCTAGCAGGTTGCGGGGGGTGTCTGACCAGGTGTTGATAGGGAGTTTCATGAGGGGGTTGAAACCCTCGATACGGGCAGAGCTTCGGATGCAGAGGCCCAATGACTTGGAGGATGTCCTCCGTCTAGCCCACATGGCGGAGGAAAAGCACACGGAGGAGAGGCGCATCAGAGGGGCATGGGAAGCCCAGGGCCAACGCAGTACGGCAGCACCAGTTCCTCCACGGCCAGCGGCAGGAGCCCCAGTGGAGCCTAGGGGAGAGGTCAGGCCAGGGGTGGTACCAGGCAGGCGACTGACGGAGGCGGACATGCGGGCCAGGCGTGCAGCAGGGTTGTGCTTCCGTTGCGACGAGAAGTTCAGCCCCGGTCACCGATGTGCGAGCAAGTTGCTGCAGATCGTGATCGTACCCGACGAGGAGGATGAGGAGGAGGTACTGGAGCCAGAGAAGGTGGTGGAGGAGGAGGTGAACGCACATCTGGATGCCGCGGAGGTGTCTCTGAACTCATTGGTAGGGGTAACCACGAACCATACCATGAAGTTGTCAGGACGATTGGACGACGCGTCGGTGACGGTACTCATAGACAGTGGGGCTACCCACAACTTCATCTCTCGACCTCTGGTGGATCGTCATAGGTTGCAGGTGAGCACCTTGGAGACGTTTACAGTCCTCTCAGGGACAGGGAGGAGGGAGGAGAGCAGTGGGATGTGCAAGGGGCTGAGTCTGACCTTACAAGGGGTGCAGATCAGAGAGGACTTCTTGCCCCTAGAGTTGGACAATATCGATGTGATTTTGGGCGTGCAGTGGCTGAGGGGGTTGGGCGAGGTGAAGATGAATTGGAAGCAGCTTAGGATGGAATTCCAGGAGGGGGGTCGCACGGTGGTTCTGACGGGTGACCCTAGCCTCTGTTTTCCCTCGGGGGCCTTCAAAGCCATATCTCCACCTTGAGGACAAGGTGGATCTTTTAGGGGGGAGTATTGATGCGGACGCGCCACTTGAGCCGGGCACACGCACGGGGTAGCGGCTAGCGGGGAGCCCACGATTGTTTACGTGCGCAGGAGGAGACGTGGGGGCCGGAATTAGCGTTAGTCAATTCATGGGTATTTTGGTCTAGTCAGACCAAATTAGTAAATCCCCATTTCCCTTTATAAATTAGGGCTAGCCGTCATTAGGAGGGTATGCTTGATTTGTCTTCGAACAATCTAGTTATCAATTTGATGCTGTTTAGGCTTTTAGGCGTTCAATAAAAGCTAGGAGATTGATTCGTCTCGAAGAATCTTTATCAAGTTCTCAATTTCTAATTGTTCTTCCACTATTTTCCATTTTTTCCACCTTTAAATCGCTGTTTTGATCAATTAATCGCTGATTTGATCCAAACGGCAAGCGGTTCGTATCAGAATCTTGCGCCTTTCTACCCTTAGCTATAAGACATGACAGCCAAGTCCTCAATTACAAACACCGAAGTTGAGATATCCTCACTCTCTTTCTTTTAACTTTCTTTTTTCCTTTTCCCTCACTTAACAACCATTGCAAGTGACTTTTATAGACTCTTAAATACACAATTACCGAAATGCCACATGCACATATTTGACACAAACCAATCAAGTATGATACAAAATAGAAATATAATACTCACATATAGATATACATACATTATACAAAACAATCCCTGACAATATTCACCTTGGTTTGAATTCTGGCAGCATTATGAAGATATTCTGATAATCTTGATTCAGCATACCTACAATATTCTGGCTATTCTCTATGCTTAAAAATACCACGGTCAATACTCTATTGAGGCACCCACACAACTTATCACTGCACATCATGATGTGGCTCCATCCATCTTACTCAACCAGAGAGATTCTCACCCCAATGTTATGAATTTATGTTACCCACTTCTTCCCTATAGGCTATAGCTAATCGTAGAATGCTCCACTTGCTGCGGATCGAAACCAATGGTACCACTCGCTTAGATCTTTAGATATTCTTCACCTATATCGATACTTGCAGCTTGTATAAGCAACATATCATCCTTCCTCACAGCATAAATTTTACACCACCAGATGTTTTTAGAACTCCATCTCGACTCAATCACATGCATCCTCTCGAATTCAAGAACCTCAGTCAGATTCTTCAATTTTGAAACATGCCTTACCACAGTTAATGTTCGCATAATGCCGTCAGATATATGCATCCATACCTATCTAATTCCTGTAACTTTGTACTCAGTATCATTTGCTATCATGGAGATACCATATTCACATGATTGATAACTACTAAAGTGCTCCCCGACAGAACATATAAGAAACGAATATTCAGAATCTAAAATTCAATCTAAACTGTAATCATTTGAAGTTGTCGCTCGTAGAACATTGCCATTTTCTACCAGTGTTATAACTGATGATGTATCTTTATTATCTTATTTTCTCTTCCAAAACTTCTCTTTTAGGATAATTCCTCTTCATATGTCGCTCCTTATTAAAATGCCAAAATAAAAATAGCTTGCAATCCTTCCACTTGGAACACTCTCTGTGCTCATTTAAACAATCCCATCTCCCTACTAATCGACCGAAGACTAGTATAAACCATGGCACTACCATGTATAGATGCTTGATCAGTACACGGCCTTCGTTGAGACTCATTCATAAATATGAAGCAATCACTTCATAAAGCTCAAGAGTATCCTTATCAAATAACAATATGGTCATAACGTGATCATACGACGCATATAACGATACCGGAATGAGTAACACTTTGCCATCAATAACAAATAACTCTATTGGGATCATATTGAATTCATCTAGATGCACCGCAAGTTTTGCTCTTACCTCCAACCTTAGAGACCACACAACTATTACTTCAGAAATAGCTGATTTGTTAGAGACTTAGACTTGTACTGCCTCTTTAGTTTCTTTCAAGTTTTCATCAAGTTCTTCATTCCGATAAGCCCTCAAATAGTATTCTTTGTTAGGTATAAGTAATAGTACTGATTGCCATATCCCGCACGTGTTCCCATACTTCTGTCAGCTTGTCTGGCTTGTTTGTCTTCAGCAACAATGCCTGTACATATCCTTCCCGAATCATAATATTATCTACTCATTATCGCTATAAAGTGGCATCATTGGTGCTATTGATTAGCTAATGATATTCCTTTTCCAATCATCTTACTTGCACCCTTGGTATCTGTCATGGATATATATTATCTTAATCAAACTTGATCTCCCTAATCATCTGGATTGATGTCGATTCCCATACCGTTTTTGCAAAATGGCTTAAAATAAGTGAAATTGGCCCAAACAACACCTTCTGACACGTCTGACATGCTTGGAAAAATAGGAATTGATTTCTAAATCACTAAAATCAGACTCCGATCATCTGATCTATGGACAAAATCACAGCCATCCGATTCAAAACTAATAGCTTCTTTTATTGTTTGACGTTTGGTCTCCATTCCTGATCAAATAACTTGATCCCACTTCCTTTCTCTCATTGGCTTTATCCCTCCAACACATACACCTCCTTTGTCTTCACCTACAGTCTTTTTTCTTTTTCCGTTATTCAAGTGGTACTCACTCACCTTGACTTAGTCTTGACTTCGTTTTCTTCCTCAAAATTTCTAGTGCACCCAACAACTCCTTGTTCGGCATGCTTTCCTTCACCGAAGGACAAAAATTGCCCACCCACCTCATGGTCAATGTTAATTCCTCAAGCATCAGAACCTTTGATGACATTGAGTTCTGTAGCCACTACCAACCATCTTTCCTTCTTACCGTTGGTTGCTAATCACCGTCTTTTTGTTGCAATTTTTGTCAATTTTGTTTGTAGTTCATGACTGCTAGTGCATAACGCACACCCAAGAACCTCCTACCATCGCTCGGAGCACCATCCCAAGCACACATCAGCTGAAAGATCTCCTTGCATTGCTGCATGCATCTACAAATCGCATGCAACCGCCAACCGAGTACACCACATGAGTGACCTTCGTTTGCGTTACTGTTGATGAGCACCGACCGCAGTTCATAACCTCCGCCACGAGCACAACCACCAACAAATATTGGCCATGTGCTAAGGATTGTGTTTCATTGGAGCGTGCACATGCCACCTGCTCGGCAAAAGCAACCAACAATTTGATCTTTTAGATGTGCATAACCCTTATTGGACCACCGCTTGCTCCATCATGACTCTGATACCAATTGTTAGGATACCAACGGTTTACAGCCAGTGCACACAACACATACACACATAATGAGCACTAGAATATCAAGAATACACAAAGAAGAAGAATGATAGCATTGGCGAGAATTGACCTCTATCACTCAAGAAACTTACACCTCTCCCCTTAGCTACAAGACATTGCAGTGAAACACTTGATTACAAACACCACAAATGGGATATCATCACTATATTCCTTTTTTTCATTTTCCCCCTTATGACCCTTACAAGCGACTTCTATAGGCTCTTACATACACGAATACTGAAATGCCATGTACACCCTGGACATGTATTTGATACAAACCGATCAAATACGATACAAAATGCAAATACAATAACCATGTACATACATACTGTTGTTTTTTATTGCCGAAAAATCCCCCCTCTTGCACAGCACATGGTCCCCCTTCCACATGCTCTTCATTGTTGGCCCTTAAAGGCAAATGAAGGCAGCCAATTCATTTCCTCTAGCCACCGACAGAAAGAGAAAGGCACTCTCAGTTTTCAGAGAGCCAGAGAGCTAAAAAAGAGAGCTAGCTCTCATTTTGCTTGGTGTCTTGGATTAGAGAAGAAAAGGAGAGCAAAGCTAGGGTTTTGAAAAACGAAAGAGCTTTGCTTGTGAGATCCAAGGTGAGTGTCTTCATTTCTTCTTCCGTGTTTGAGATCTAGAGTCCATTGGTTAGCTTCTTAGTTTGGAGCTATATTATCAAGGAGTGATCTCCATTGGTATGAGATTGGCCCCTTGAGAAGCTTTACATGCTGTAAGGGCTTTGTTATCAAAGATTCCCACTTGGTGGAGAGTGTGTGAGCTTGGTGAGAGATCTAGGGGTTGGTCTTGTTGCTTGGAGCTATTCTCTCATTGTGGCGGAGGAAGAAGAACAAGAAGAAGAGGTCGGTGTATGCCTTGCTTGATCATTAGTAGAACGGGGTGCATTGGATGTTGGATGTAGGTTGTTTGCAACCGAACCAGGATAAATCTCTGTCTCTTTTGTGTTGCTCTTACTTTCGTTTGATATTTACGTGCTTACATTGTCTATCGCAAGATTGTTGCGGGGGTTGGTTGTTGGTGACAACTCTCTCTTGTGCCCGTGAGATGTTTGGTTTTATGCCTAGGTGACATCTCGGTGGAATTCGGGCTTGGGACCGTTTTGTGCGCCATTGTGTACCTAGCCTAAGTGTTAGGGAGGTGCACGGGGAATCAACACATACAGCATGCAGTCAATCCCTAACAAATTTAAATATCCGAACTCAGAAACTTATGCCTGATTCGGATTAGGTTACACTGTATGTTGGGCCGCATTGATGCTTTGTCCTACCTACGGAGAAAATTTTGACATCCATATAGAGCAGTAATGGGGTTTGGCATACATGATAGCCTAGTTCCTTTCTCACCGGTACGATTTAACCTCAAGTCATATTTAGTGAAAAGTAGAACATTTTTTCGAATATATTTTGGTGTTTGTGTGTGCGCGTATGCACGGATGGGTGCGTAGAGTGGAGTATGATTCCATATTGTTTTGGTAAGGATAAGGTTCCGCACTCTTACAGCTTAAAGTAGAATGTATACTATACGCACATTGGCTGCAACTTCCTGCTACTACTTTTTCTTAATTTCATGTGTATTTTCAAAATAGGTTCAGATTGAGTCCCGGGGGGAATATAAGGGACCAAGTTTGATATCTCAATCATTGAACTTAATCATAGAGTAGATGGACTGCAAAGCTTATAAAGGACTAACTTTTGTGTGCATCATTTCAAAAAGCTTTATGATTGAACGTATTTGCTTCCTGGTACAAGTAGCCCTTTTCCTGTGTGGCCATTTCTTCAATAAGGTGCATGTTTAAGATATTAGAGAGAGAGAGAGCTCTTTTCCTATGTGACCATTTCTTCAATAATGTGCATGATTAAGAGATGAGAGAGAGAGAGAGAGAGAGAGAGAGAGAGAGAGAGAGAGAGAGAGAGAGAGAGACTCCCCAAACCCCTACTCTCTTCCATTGGCATCCATTTGGCATACTCTCAACAAGATATATTATGTTTTCCTTTGAAGATTGAAGTTACATTCCCCGAATCTACTAGTGAGGCACTCAATTGATTTTTATTTCCAATACTGCAGGATTTGCTGTCTGTTCCCGTGGCATACATATTTGCTGCAATTATACCTGCCCTGATGGTTACAGGACTCTATTTTTTTGACCATAGCGTTGCTTCACAGTTGGCACAACAAAAGGAATTTAACCTTAAGAACCCATCAGCTTACCATTATGACATCTTAGTCCTTGGTTTCATGGTAAACAATCACTACTCATATGCCCTTTTCTTCCACATACTTTTATGTGTGTACTTCTGGAATACATAGTGGCATATGAGTTTTGTGTAATTTATGATTTCAGGTTTTGATCTGTGGATTGCTTGGAATTCCCCCCTCAAATGGGGTTCTCCCACAATCTCCTATGCACACAAAGAGTCTTGCTGTTCTCAAGGGGCAGGTGCGTGGAATTATCTAATATGTCTGCCATGCCAGTGTCTGACGATTATGCTTTCAGTACTGAAATTATGTGGATGGTATTTGCAGTTGATTCGCAAGAAAATGGTTGAAAGCGCCAAAGAGAGCATTAAGAAGCAAGCTAGTAACTCAGAAATATATGGCAAAATGCAAGAGGTTTTCATTGAAATGGACAACGTCGACACTGTAAGTTCTTATGAAAATTTCACATATGCGACATACAATATATTATTATGTGTCTTTCTGCAGTGTCATGCTGTAAATAAATTTCCTTTTTAGTTATCATGACTTTACCATCGAGTTAGAAACTATCAAACTAGCCGTAAAATTATGTTATCTACTAGTTAGAAAATTTCTGCTATATTGTCACATCTGTTAGTTTCAGAATGATTATTTAGCAACGCATCTTTAGCTGATGTGACCCATCAGAGATGAATGCAGAACCCCTTAGTAATAATTTTCGTCTCTACCTTCTTTTAGATATACCATTCTAGGAGAGAGTTCCTTTGTTGCATGAACTTGAAACTTCCTACCAGACTGGCCTGTTTCATGGTCAACCTTTCTTATGCCGAGAATTTGACGCCTATTCAGGATATTGACATCAGGTCGATACTCATTTCTACAATAATCCCATTGTTGGTGGCTCAATGTAACTTTGTGCTCCATATCTGCCATTTTGATGAAGAAGACTAATTAACTTAGATGATGACGATGACGGTGATGTTTTTATATGAAGTTTATGTTGTCATCAAACTTTTTCTTCCTTATAGCATTGATATTTCCATTTGTTAACAATTTATTAGTTGTGATGATATACATACAATTCTACTTCTTTACTAGAAAATTATTCATTTTTATCTTGTGGTAGGTTTCTGCATATAGATACGTGAAAAGAGTTGGCTTGTGAGATTTCTGATTCCTTGAAGCCAATTTGTTGGTCGCAAATTTTGAAATTTCTCATTTTTTTTGAAGCTTTAATAGTTGGGCTTGTTTTAATCCTCAATGAACTTTTCTTTTAGAAACAAAAAAAAAAAATCTCAGTGGACCTTCATTTGACACAGCTATTGCTTATAATATAATGCAAGCACTTCATGTAATGAATCTTGTCATTGCTGTGGCATCATGGAAGATAATATAATTTTGGAAATATATTGTGGGTTCAATTTTATGTTTGATTATTTGGCATTTAATGCAACATATCATCATCTGCAGCCACGTGCAGTAGCTAAAGAACTGGAAAACCTAAAAGATGCAGTTATGGGAAATGAAACCAGTGGAGGGGATGTTAAAGGTTCATTTGATCCCGAGAAGCACATCGATGAACACTTGCCTGTTCGTGTAAATGAGCAGAGAGTGACGAATTTGTTCCAGTCCCTTCTGGTGGCTGCTTGCATCGGAGCTATGCCCGTTATCAAGAAGATACCAACGTCAGTTTTGTGGGGTTATTTTGCTTACATGGCCATCGATAGCCTCCCTGGCAACCAGTTCTGGGAAAGGTTGTTGCTTTTGTTCATCACTCCAGGCCGGCGTTACAAGTGAGTATATTGCATTATCCATCCATGCAACGCAGATACATGTATACACATATACATTAACGCATGAGCGCACATTTATATATACTTGACACACATAAATACAGAGTGACATAAACACACGAATAACACGCACGTGTGCACGCTCACACTCTCTTATACAGTGTAGTTGTGTGTGAGTAGATACACGCACACGCGCGAACACCCGTGTATGCATCTGCTTGATGCCACGGAGCGTACTGAGTCTTCTGAACTGGTGGATCTAGATGGCTACATAAACAGGAAGCAAGTACATGGAAATTGCATAATTTGGCCCTTTTTCTATAGTGCAAACAAAGCCGAGGCAAATCTTGCTAGTCAACTTAGGAATACAACTTACGAGAGTAAATCCTTTCGTTGATCACCTTCAATGTTTGACCTGTTTATTGTAGATTGAAACCCTCGTTCCATGATTAGGTAGATCTGCAACATATTTCTGTACATAATCATTTCGCCCACCACCAATGCAAAAAAGACTATATTTCCACATCATAAGCTGTATAAAAAGGCCTGTAGATCGTCAGCTTGCTTAGATGCACTCTCAGTAGTAACCGTGAAGTAGTTTCTAAATGTGACATTTCAGCATTTTAAGTAGATCCCAAGGTTCCAAACATGCTAATTATGCAATACAATGAGTTTTAATGTTGGGTCGTGTTTATTTCCGCAGGGTTCTAGAGGGCGTCCATGCGTCATTTGTGGAGTCAGTCCCCTTCCGGCAAATAGCCGTTTTCACGATTTTCCAGCTCGTATACCTGCTGTTGTGCTTTGGCATCACATGGATACCTATAGCAGGAATCCTGTTCCCTCTTCCCTTCTTCATCCTGATCAGCATCAGGCAGCATGTTCTACCAAAATTCTTTCACCCGCGTGAATTATGGGAGCTGGATGCCGCCGAATATGAAGAAATTGTCGGCGTTCCTCACCGAGAACGCAACCTCTCATTCGTGGTACGTAACTTTCCTTGCATCGTTAAATTGTGTAGTAGTTTTTTTTTCACTGATGATAGCTTGTAAAATGCCTTGCATCATTTATGGTGTTAGCAGGATCAAGATAGGTCTCAGCCTGGACTTAGCGAACCTAGCGTCGATGATGCTGAAATATTGGACGAGCTCACCACCAGCCGAGGAGAACTCAAGCATAGATCTACGAGCTTCAATGAAGATAGGACCTTGCAGGACTTGCAGGTAATAACGATGATGCATTAAGTGTAATATTTCTCTCTTGAGATCGAGCTTTTTATTAAACTCCCCCCTTCCTGATTCAATATTAGGTTCATCCGGAGATCAACCGATGAAGAATGAACATACTTTCTATACATTGGGACGTGTAAAGGAGAAGGAATTGGTTGGCATTTTAGAGCAATTTTGTTGACGTTGGGGGTTTTTTTTTTAGTTTATAAACCAAAAAGGAAAAGAAAAGAAAAGAAAAGAAAAGAAAAGAAAAAGTAAAGTAAATGTGTGCTGATGATATAAGAAATTATAGGTGCAGCAAAGAATGCAGTGAATTGGATGCTCTTGTTTCATTTTTTTCCAATTTTCTTCCATATCTACACTACGGTGTTCATCAGCCCATTAAGCTACGATTTGGCCTTTCACCAGTCCTTGCTCTTTTGATCTGGGGGTGGCCTTAATTTTTGAAGAACACCAATCAGCACTTATTTTTTTTATCGAGTTGAAAATTAATTTGCTACCTCCTTTCTTTCTCATTTATGGATATTGACATGTGGATACGTAGACGACATGTTCGACATGATGTTTGAGCAAATTCCAAAAATATTTATAAATAAAAATAATTCTAACCATATGTAACTATTACCTATATTATATTTCAACCAAACCATATCGTTTTCTAATGGGTTGGTTCGGCTAAATTGGATTGGATCATTACAAAACGAGGTTTTTCTCCATTTTTTCTTAAAACTTAACACCAAATTAAATATGTATTTATAATGCACTGGGCTGATCTTCAATGGTCATTCGACTGTTTATTCGAGCAGACAAGCCCAGTAAAGCTTCGACTTCGGTCCATGGCCCAGAGACCCTCAGGTGAGGTCAACCGACTCTTCATTTAAGATGAAAACCGAGCTGATCGTTGGGTTCTCTCATCAATACAGACCGTTCAGCTCGTTATCAAGGCGTGTATTCAATTACTGTCTGTTCAGCTCGTCATCAATGGCGTCGGCTCGGATCTAAAAGCTCCATAAAGACTCGGACGTTACCATCTAACATCCGCTGCCTATAAGTAGCCTTTCAGACAACTGGAAAAGGATTTTTGACTCCTCCCACTTTCTCAGACATTCTCATTCTTTGACAACCACCAAAGTCTGTTATTCCAAATTCGGTATTTGCTCCACCTTATATTTCTCCTCCATAGCTCGGCGATATAACTAGCAGCCTGTCTCCCATTAGATTGGCCATAGTTACACTGAGTCTCATTGAGTCACTTACTAACTTAAGCATGTGGAGAGAATTAGGTCGAACCTCAGATCCGACCCTTCTGACGAGCTCCTTGTGTTGCAGGCAGCCCGGATATAGCTCGGACCCAACTCCAATAGCTCGGATCAGAGCCTATTCAGACTGTGGTCTGCTCGCTCGGTGCCTAGTCAGCTGTTCACGTCATCCAACGTTGACAACTGTAATCAAATCATATTCTTACTACTTTAGTGATGAGAAAACACCCGCAAACATATTATGTGCAAATAGTTACTTATATTAAACAATTTAAATATTTTAAAATGCAATAAAAAATTTTGAAAACTTAATCACCTAACAAAAATAAAAACATGCTTCCTTAATCACCTAACAAAAATAAAAACATGCTTCCTTGATACAGTGATCACATAAAGATTTTTAAAGAACATAATTCGGTTCCGGTTTGGTAACTGTTAGGATACATTCTGTGGTCATTCTTGTATGCGTCTTGTCATATGTGGCACTGGAGAATGTTGGATAGGTTGATGTCCCTGTCGTATGAAGAAGAGAATGTTGGATGTTTTGTTGAACCGGTTGTTGGACCAGGATGTTCAACAAAATATGCTTACTTGCATATCTGGTGCTTTGGTGCTCAATAGTATGCGGAACTGGAGCCTGCGTATTCCGCTATTTTCTATCTTGCTATTCTTGCTGTTATGGTGGTTATTAACTGATTTATAGTTGATTGTGCATAATCTCTTGCGAATCGGTTGAAGAGAGATTTTCGGCAAATCAATATTCTTGCAACTGCCACTTTCGGATCTTTCGGGATCTCTTTCTTGTTGAAGACGGTGCAGTTGTTACTGAAGATAGAATCGAATCTAGGTTTGATTGCCGGTGTGCAGATTGAACTAAAGATTACGGGGCGTGGCCTTTTAAGGTGTGGAATGTTTTGGCGGCTAGGGTTGACGCTCGAGTTTAAGAAATCCAAGGATATTCTCCGGGAGGGAGGCCGACGGCTGCGACACGCAGGATCGAGGGAGTTGATCAAGTCGGTGGTGCAAGGGGAGCTTGCAGGCAAGGGGAGCTTGCCAAGAATACTTCACGGGGTTGATTGCGATCATCTCCTCACGGTTTATCATTAAGGATGATAGTGTTCTTCCTTTATTAAAGCGTGAATTGTAGAATTTGTATTCTCCAATCTTTTTAGTGAAGTATTCAATTTTCTGGGCGTGGCCCCGCAGATGTAGGTGTGCGCACCGAACTGCGATACCAATTCTTGTGTGTCCTTGCATGTTGTGTGCTTTTACGCTGTTCGTTATATTCTTTACTGCGTACTGAATTTCAATTGGTATCAGAGCCCGTCATCTACAATACTTTGACCTTCTTTCAAAGTGGATGTGATCCTGTAGGTCAGTACGCTGATCATGAACACAAAAGAAGGTGCTTCGGTCACTCGTCCCCCTTTGCTTACTGGATCGAACTACACCTATTGGAAGTCTCGTATGCGAGCTTTTATCAAGTCCTTGGATGAAAAAGCTTGGGTTGCTACAGTTGAAGGATGGAATCCTTCGGTTGAAGTCAACAAAGAAGGAAAGGAGAGCTTCAAACCTGTGAGAGACTGGAATTCTGATGAAGAACGTGCTGCCTTAGGAAACTCTAAGGCGGTTAACGCCATCTTTACTGCCGTTGATGAAGAGCAGTTCAAGCTTATATCAACTTGTGAGCATGCTAAAGAAGCTTGGGACATTCTTCAAAACGTGCATGAAGGAACCAGCACTGTTAAGGCCTCAAAATTACAGATGCTCGCCAGCCAGTTTGAAAATCTAAGGATGAACGAAAACGAGACGGTTGCAGAGTTCAATGGAAGATTGAGGGATATTGCTAACCAGGCATTTCAACTGGGTAAGAAGTATTCACAAAAGAAGCTTGTTGAAAAAACTCTGAGGTCCCTGCCAGATAAATTTTCAGTAAAGATTGCAGCTATAGAGGAGGTAAGGAACACATCGACCATGAGATTGGACGAACTCATGGGATCCCTACAGACCTATGAGATGAATCTCAAACAAAACAAAAAGGAGAAGGGTGTTGCCTTGAAGATTGAAGCCAGTGAACCATCAAAATCTGATGATGAGACAGAACTCGAAGATGATATCGCGCTGCTCACCAAAAACTTTAGCAAGATGATGAGAAAGATCAGCAATAAAGGTCAGAATTTTAAAGCTACCAATAAAAAGGTGCGGACAGGACCTCCTGCAGGTGAAAGGAATGCTGGTCGTCCTATACAAAGGTATGAGTCTAAAAACAAAGGAAAGGGAATACAGTGTAGAGAATGTGAAGGTTTCGGACATATACAGGCAGAGTGTGCAAACACTCTAAAGAAGCTAAAAGGGAAATCTCTCGCCAGCACTTGGAGCGACGAAGACTCTGGGGGTAGCGAGGAAGATGAAGACATAACCAGTAATTATGTGGCGTTCACAGCTATTCTGAATGACAAATCTGAAGGCAAGTTCGCTAGCCTTGTTGAACATAATGTTGCAACATGTGCTGCTACATCAAAGCACACGGGAGAACATGTTGTACAAAATGTTACAACATATAAAGCTAATTCTGACAGTGAAGCTGAATCAGAAGTTGGGAGTGAAGAAGATATTGATGATGAGGAAATCCGCACAGCCTATCAAACTATGTTCTACAAATGGATGGAAATCTGTGAAGCCAACAAGAAACTGAAAGATGAATGCTCTAAGTTGAGAAGTGAGAAGAATGCATATCAAGTCAAACTTCTGAAGACTGAAGCAAGTCTCCGAAACTGTGAGAGAAACATGAAGAGAGCCATAATGAGAGCTGAGAAGGCAGAAAGCACCGTTAACAGATGGAACTCTGGAAAAACCAAACTCGATGATATCCTCAACATGGGAAAAGTTGCTGGAGATCGAACTGGAGTTGGTTACAACAGAGGAAGCAATTTTCACACACCCAAGACCAGGAGTAGTCTCAATGCTAAGGAACATGTTAAATGGAGTTCACATGATGAGGCCAATTCACGAGGAAAGAACAGAAGAGGTACTACTCTTAGGCAGCTTATATGCGGTTACTGCAAACAAATAGGACATAATGATTGGAGGTGTTTCAGGCGCATGAAGCATATGAGTGAAGGAAGAAACATTGTTCATTCACATCAACAGTCAAGCATGAAATGGATTAAGAAGTCGGAACTGGTGAGTATGGTTGCATACACTTCTTTAGCTACCTTTGCAGAAAATCAGTGGTACTTTGACAGTGGGTGCTCTCGGCACATGACAGGGAACAAGGGTCTTCTGTCTGAGTATATTGCTGGAAATAAAGGTCATGTCACCTTTGGGGATGGACAGAGAAGCAGAGTTATTGGAAAAGGTAATCTGAATTTGACAGAAACTCTGAAATTGAAAGATGTGATGCACGTTGAAAATTTAAAGGCTAATCTCATCAGTATAAGTCAGCTGTGCGATCAAGGGCTGCTGGTTCGGTTCAACAAAAATGAATGTCTTGTGTTTAATGGTGATGAAGTGTGTATTCTATCTGGAAAAAGATCCAGTGACAACTGCTACCTGTTGCAAGAACCTGACAGATGTCTGAGTATCACCACAGATGCATCTGAACAGTGGCATCAGAAACTAGGCCATGTTAACTTCAAGACCTTAATGAAAATCTCCAAAGCAAGAGCTGTCCGAGGAATGCCTAAGTTAACCAAGAAGAAAGAAGGAGTGTGCGAAGCTTGCCAACTGGGGAAGCAGAAGAAAATTAGTCACAAACAAATTCAGAATATCACAACATCAAAAACTCTGGAGCTGCTGCATATGGATCTGATTGGACCCACTTCAGAAACAAGTGTCGGAGGTAAGAAGTACATTTTTGTTTGTGTTGACGATTTTTCACGCTTCACCTGGGTAGATTTTCTGAAGGAAAAATCAGACACTTTCAATGCTTTCAAAAACCTATGTACTCGTCTTCAAGTAGAAAGAGGAGACAACATAGGGAAAGTCATTCGAATTCGTAGTGATCACGGAAAAGAGTTTGAGAATCACTCATTCTCTGAATTCTGTGAGGCACAAGGTATAGGACATGAATTCTCGGCTCCTAAGACTCCTCAGCAAAACGGAGTTGTCGAAAGGAAGAATCGAACTCTTCAGGAAATGGCTCGTGTTATGCTGAATGCCCGAAAAGTGAATACTAAGTGGTGGGCTGAAGCGATTAATACTGCATGTTACACCATCAACAGGGTTTATCTTCGACCACAGACTGAGAAAACTCCATATGAAATATGGAAAGGTCGAAAGCCTGATGTCTCCTACTTTCATATTTTTGGAAGCAAGTGCTACATTCTGCAAGATCGGACACCAAGACGGAAGTTCGACACCAAGAGTGACAAAGGAATTTTCTTGGGGTATTCAACAAGAAGTCGTGCCTTCCGGGTGTTGAATGAACGAACTGATGTCATGATGGAGTCCATTAATGTTGTTGTTGATGATTTTGATCAGGGAGAATGTATTATAACTGGTGATAAAGGAGTTCAAGAAGACAGAAATGAGGATGAAGTACATGTTGAAAGAGATGTTGCAACAAACAAGTCCATACAGAACAATGTTGAACAAATTGTTGCAACACAGGATACTGCCACCATGGATTCGACTCAAGAGGAAGCTGAAAGTGCTCAAGGTGCTGAGGGAGTTACAAAGATTATACGAGATCATCCGCCGGAGCTAATCATTGGTGACGTTCACGACAGTCGTCGCACCAGAGGAATCAATCGTGTTAATTACAGAGATCTTGCTGGGTATGCTTGCTTTCTTTCGACTACCGAACCAAAAAATGTGAAGGAAGCTATTGGTGATGATTTTTGGGTCTCAGCTATGCAAGAGGAACTAAACCAGTTCCAACGAAATGATGTCTGGAGTCTTGTGGAAAGACCAAAAGGAACTAATGTCATCGGGACAAAATGGATATTCAAAAACAAGACAGACGAGAAGGGAAACATTACCAGGAACAAAGCCCGGCTTGTTGCTCAAGGGTATACCCAAGTGGAAGGCATTGACTTCGATGAGACATTCGCTCCGGTAGCACGGTTGGAATCTGTTAGACTATTACTTGCGGTTGCTTGTAGTTTAAATTTCAAACTGCACCAAATGGACGTGAAAAGTGCCTTTCTGAATGGGTTGTTGAATGAAGAAGTGTATGTTGAACAACCCAAAGGCTTTGCTGATCCGTTTCTTCCAAATCATGTGTACAAGCTGAAGAAGGCGTTGTATGGGCTTAAACAAGCTCCAAGGGCCTGGTATGAAAGATTGACCACATATCTTCTCAAGAAGGGATACGAAAGAGGAGGAGCAGATAAGACCTTATTTGTTCAAAGGACAAGATCAAGTGTGATGATTGCCCAGATCTATGTTGACGACATAGTTTTCAGTTCAACATCACACCAACTTGTGCATGAGTTTATTAATCTCATGCAAAGGGAATTTGAAATGAGCATGGTAGGTGAGTTGAATGTTTTTCTTGGGCTCCAAGTTAAACAGTGTCCAGATGGTCTCTTCATCTCTCAGAGCAAGTATGCTAGAAATCTTGTCAAGAGATTTGGGTTAGAAAGTGCCAGACATGTAAGGACTCCCATGAGTACATCTGAAAAACTCTCTAAGGATGAAGGAGGAAGAGATGTTGAAGTTACTCTTTACAGAAGCATGATAGGTAGCCTGTTATACCTAACAGCTAGCCGGCCAGATATCAGCTTTAGTGTTGGAGTCTGTGCTCGTTATCAAGCAAGCCCTAAGGAATCTCATATTGTTGCCGTAAAAAGGATTATCAGGTATATCAGCGGAACTGCAGACTATGGTATATGGTATACTAAGGATACGAATACTCTTGTCTCAGGATATAGTGATGCTGACTGGGCAGGAAATACAGATGATCGGAAAAGCACCACCGGAGGGTGTTTCTATGTGGGGAACAATCTGGTGTCGTGGTATAGTAAAAAACAGAACTCCATATCGTTATCTACAGCAGAGGCTGAGTATATTGCTGCAGGAAGTTGTTGTACACAATTGCTTTGGTTAAAGCAAATGTTGATAGACTATGGTCTGGAACAAGGAGTTATGACTATTTTATGCGACAATCAGAGTGCGATAAATATCTCCAAGAATCCTGTCCAGCATTCTAGAACGAAACACATTGACATCCGACATCACTTTATTAGAGAGCTGGTTGAGAAGAAATCCCTAGTTATGGAGTATGTTGCTACAGCTAGTCAACTAGCAGACATTTTTACAAAGCCTCTTGATTCAGCCAGATTTGAGGAATTGCGGCAAGCCCTAAGGCTGTGTCGTATCTAATGTTGCCCCCTGTGTTGTGCTTTTTGTTGCAACATCATGTTGCAACATTATGAGGGTCGTTCAATCTCTGCTGACGGGTCGGTTTTGTTCTCTTTTATTTCCTTACCCGTTATTATTACCCTCTACTACTTTTCGTTCCCAAGGCGCATTTTTGCTTTTTCCTCAACTCAAATTTTTCTCCAAGATTCTCCTTCTCCCGCATCTAGGGTTCTTGAAATTGGCTTGGTTGAAGCTTCTCCCAGTTCGTCTACCATGACCCGAAATCAGTCGGGAGAGTCATCTCTGCCCCCTCGCCGGTCTTCTCGACGAACAACTTCCGCTCGGAAAAGTGCTCCACCTTCCTCGTCTTCTTCGGTTAAACGTAAAGGGGTGTTTCCTCGTCCTGTGCAAAGATCTTCCAGTGGTAATCTCTCTCCATCTCTCTCCTCTTCCTCGTTTGGTGGCATGCATCCTTCCCAAGCCTCTAATTCTGAGTTGGTGAATTTTTCCCCAATTCTTGAATTCCCCCTTCCCAAAATTTCCGAGGATGATGATGTGTATGATGATGATGAAAGTTTTCCTGATCCGGTTACTATTCAAGACTGGTTCTGGTATTTGCGAAGAACAGGAAAAGAATTGGATCTCTCTTATGTGGATGTATCTCATATTCATTTTAAAGGTCTGATGCGTAAAAAGATTTTGGGGAAAGTTATTAGCGTGAGAGTTCCTCGAGATAGAAAAGTTGTCATTCGCACCTGGAACCCGACATCTTTTGTTAAAATCTCTGAAGTTGATGTGATAGACATCTCTGATTCTGAAGACTCCCCAGTGTTTGCTGATTTGCATAAGTCGAGAGGGACTTTAGGAGCGTCATTGTCTACTTTTCCTTCTGAGAATCCTGTTGGGCAGGATGATGTGCTGGGAAACAAGGAAGATGTGAAGATAGGTGATCTTGGAGATGAGAAATCGCATGCTGCCCCCTGTCAGGAAGAGGTTCCTATCTCTGCATCACCCATGTCTGTGGATGAAGGATCTCAGAACAATGTTAAATGACCCAAATTGTGACGTGAATGCGTGTTCCCAAAATGTGCCTGATCTCTCATCTCGTGCTGTTTCTGAGCCTGGAAAAGACTCTGAGATTGTTGACCATGAATGCGCAGACAGTATTAAAGAGTCATTTCTGAAAGACACTGTGGAAGATATGCAACTTGCTGATGATGTGTCACAGAAAGTTCAGTCCCAAAATGTCTCTGAAGATCCTGGTTCCACCCCTATGGATTTAGGGTCTGCTGATATTCCTCAGGATCTTTCCAATCGTTCTGAAACTGGTGTTTGTGAGGTGCATGTAGTTGCAGATAAGGTCACTGCCGATATTGTGTCTGGAAGTGAAACTGCTGGTTGTGAGGTAAATGTTGACGTCACTATGAAAAAGGGGACCCGGTGTCAAGATGCTACACCTATTGGTGGGGACAATGTGGGACTTAATGTTGGAACTGAGTTTGAACCTGCTTCCTTCCAGGATGCTAGTGTTGAAGATGTTGTTGCACAAAATGTTGCAACACAGGGTGCTTCTCCTGAGGCCTCTGGTCCTACTGAACCTCCTTTGTCCTCATTTTTGCACAAGGTTCGGTCGTGCTCTAAGAAGCGCTTTGCCTCTTCGTGTAATACTGATGCGTCTCCGTCTAAGAGGCCTAAAAACTCAGCTTCAAGATCCTCTCGTTCTCCATCATTTTCTTCTTCGGATGCCTTGAGCAGAATCTTCTTCGATAAAGCCCGCAAGAACCGATGGCCATCTTTCTCAGAGAGATCGTTACTCCCTGAAAAGGTTCTGAACGTTGCTTCGTTTGACAAGACCCAGATTGCAACTATATTGAAGAATCTCGGGTTGTTCCGTGCATCCACTTGCTTCAGTTCCTACTATCCAGTGTTAGTCAGGGAATTTTATTGTAATTTATCCAAGTCCGCTGGAGAGGGGTCCTCTCGTTGGCATTGCAGAAATTATGTTCGGGGCAAGATAATCACGTTTTCTCCTTCCTCTCTGAATAAATTGTTGGGATGGAAATGTTCCCCATCTGCTCATGCTTATGACGAGTCTACAGGAGTCGAGTTTGATAAACTGATTCGTGCTGTGACTGCGGGGAAACTCCAGAATTGGCCTACGAAATCTTCGGTCTTTCCCTCATCTGCTCTGACGGCCAAGTTTTTTATTCTCTACCGGATTGCCACGAGGAACTGGCTGCCTACATCTAATGTCTCTGTGGTTACTCGAGATATGTGCAGACTGTTGTTCTCTGCTGGAACCGCTCAGGCTTTTAATTTGGGTCGGATTATTTTTGACTCTATCTTATCGTTCGCTGAGATATCCTCCTCCGGGACTCCGCTACCTCATGGCGCTCTTATTTCTATGCTGCTCCTAGATCAAAAGGTGTCTCTGTCCTCATCCGATCTTCCATCATCTTGTGAGAGTATCTCATATACGACAAAGTCTGTGGCCGGAAAAGTGGATGACATCTCTGATTTGGTGCCCTCTCTTCATAATGTGTCTTCAACATCCTCCCCACCTTCTACTAATGAACCCTCTGCCACAGTGCCTCCAGCATCTCAATCTCCTTCACCCTGTCCAGCTACTGATGCTGCTGCTTCCTCAGCAAGTGCGGTTGATATTCAGTTTCTCGAGACTGCCCTTCAGAATATTGATGATCAAATTCTGGTTCTCGACAGCCAACGGGTTCTTCTAAATCGCCACAAAGAGCTGCTGCAGAGCAAGCTGTCTTCTCTCCGGAGTGGCCCCTCTGCAGGTCTCTGAAGTATTTGTCCTTTGGTGGCGCAAAAGGGGAGAATTTATGTGGTATGCTTTGCTCTCTCTCTCTCTCTCTCTCTCTCTCTCTCTCTCTCTGATCAGTGATCTGATATTTTGTTGGAAGTTTTGTTGGATACTATGTTGGAAGTTTTGTTGGACCTCGTTGGATATTATGTTGGAAGTTTATGTTGGAAGTTTTGTTGAACATGTTGTTGAATGTCATTGTGTTGGGTGTTGGGTGTCTACTGATGAAATGTGGCTTCAGGGGTTTGAAAGGTTATCAGAAAAGTTATCAATGACCTTCTCTTCTATCATACTGTATGTTGTGCCACCAAATGACAAAAGGGGAGATTGTTAGGATACATTCTGTGGTCATTCTTGTATGCGTCTTGTCATATGTGGCACTGGAGAATGTTGGATAGGTTGATGTCCCTGTCGTATGAAGAAGAGAATGTTGGATGTTTTGTTGAACCGGTTGTTGGACCAGGATGTTCAACAAAATATGCTTACTTGCATATCTGGTGCTTTGGTGCTCAATAGTATGCGGAACTGGAGCCTGCGTATTCCGCTATTTTCTATCTTGCTATTCTTGCTGTTATGGTGGTTATTAACTGATTTATAGTTGATTGTGCATAATCTCTTGCGAATCGGTTGAAGAGAGATTTTCGGCAAATCAATATTCTTGCAACTGCCACTTTCGGATCTTTCGGGATCTCTTTCTTGTTGAAGACGGTGCAGTTGTTACTGAAGATAGAATCGAATCTAGGTTTGATTGCCGGTGTGCAGATTGAACTAAAGATTACGGGGCGTGGCCTTTTAAGGTGTGGAATGTTTTGGCGGCTAGGGTTGACGCTCGAGTTTAAGAAATCCAAGGATATTCTCCGGGAGGGAGGCCGACGGCTGCGACACGCAGGATCGAGGGAGTTGATCAAGTCGGTGGTGCAAGGGGAGCTTGCAGGCAAGGGGAGCTTGCCAAGAATACTTCACGGGGTTGATTGCGATCATCTCCTCACGGTTTGTCATTAAGGATGATAGTGTTCTTCCTTTATTAAAGCGTGAATTGTAGAATTTGTATTCTCCAATCTTTTTAGTGAAGTATTCAATTTTCTGGGCGTGGCCCCGCAGATATAGGTGTGCGCACCGAACTGCGATACCAATTATTGTGTGTCCTTGCATGTTGTGTGCTTTTACGCTGTTCGTTATATTCTTTACTGCGTACTGAATTTCAGTAACCAAAGTACAAAATCTAAAATCCAACAACATAGAACAAAATAAAAAATAAAATCTGAACTTTCTCTCTCTCAACTTTCAAAAACTTTCGTGTAGCCCTCTCATTTAAGAGGAGATGAACATATTCTCGTTCTCAACTTTCTCTCTCTTTTATTTTATATTGGTCAAGTATGTTTTAATTAGAGGGTCGAAGGAGGCAAAACCAGTGCCCCCGTCCAGCTACGACTCGTTAATGTTCTTAGCTATTATAACGTAAATTACGTGACCATCCATTGACGGGTTCACAACGAACGGGCCAGATACCGTTACCCGTCGTGACATCAAGTTCTACTCCAATATATAATTAATTAATAATAGGCAAAATCACCCATCAAAGACTCCAGACTCTGTGAACAATAATCCAATCATAAGAATCAATCGTTACCCACTGATGGACAATGGATCAACGTGGCGTTTGGAGGCTTAGTGATTCCAAAGTTTTACGATCCCCAATACTAATACAGTGCATCCGTACGTCCAAGTTGCTGAAATGATTGGACTATATACACATCAAGAGTCTGGGGTGTATGATTGGACTACATACAGTGCATTCAGGGTATTTATCAAATTTTTTCCCCCCAAAAAAAGGCAAATCAAGCCACATCATAGTACTTATTTTGCTTCGACTTTATTCATCTGGTCTTCGGTGCGGGGAGTGCTGAGATTTGATTTACATTTGATTTTATTTTTCTGCTTTTGAAATTCAGTTTTATTCCTATACCAAACGTCCGGTGTATATAACAATTCTATTTGCTTTTTTGGAAATTAAAGGACATACACCTCAAACTCATGATGTGTATAAAGCAATTTCCTGGTGAAGATCACGGGACAGTGCACCATGCAAGTCGCTCTTCAATTTTGCCATGATCTACGTGTAACAAGGACAGGTGTCGTGAGGTCCACGCGTGTTAAATAGCGTGTACGCAAACAAATAGCATGTGGGAACACTTGGATGCTACGCAAAGATTTGGAGGCTTACGCAGGGGGTTAGTAGTTTTATATATTACTTGGTTGGTATTTTAAAATCTTGATAACATTAACATTATGTTTGTGATTTAGCTTAGTAGGGCTTTTAGAATAAAGTTTATTTGAGGTATTGCGTTCAAATCCTAGTCGGGCTTTTAGATCTGCGGTCCTCCCTTCGGCAGCTCCCTTCTACGGGACGACCTCGGCGATCAAATTCACAATTAGCTCCCTGACAGCTATGCTTCACAAGGACGACCTCCGTACATGTCAGTTCCTTAACAGCCATGCTTGTTAGGGACAACCTTAGCGGTTACGCTCTAGGTCGGCTCCTAGATAGATGCCTCTTTTACAAAGACGACCTCACTACCCGAGGTCAACATACTCCTACAAGGGCAACCTCGCCGCCCGAGGTCAGCCTTTTCAGATATTTGTTTCCAATCGCCTGCCCGACAAGGTCAGCCCGCTCCATCCACGTGGCATGATCTTAGGCAGATGAGCCACCTTCTCCTAGACCACCTACGTCAGTGAGCATTCAATCTCCACAAGTGTCAATAACGACATGCTTTATTTGCAGACGCGGCCATTACTTCCTGCCTTATCGGCTCACTCATTTTATTTGCGAGAGCCATTTACACCTAGGAATCCGCAATCACCATAACCGCGTTACAGGTCAAGTTCTCCGCAAACTCTATATAAACAGTGGATCACTTCCGCCACGAGGTACGTCTCTCTGGGGTACACCTTCCACAAGTTACCCAAAATCCTAACTCTAATGGCTAAGCGGAGACACATGCAACACGGGCTCATACATACGCCTCACTCACCCACGTGACATCTTACGCCCATCACATCATTCCCTTCACTAGCGCCTGACTTGGGCATCAAAAGGTAGTTGGGGGTAGGGCCTGCCCACGTTCCTCTGACGTCTTTCCCTCTCTTTTTCAGGTTCCGGAGAAGGAGGACAGTCAGGCAAAACCATGTTATCCGAGGTCTCTGTTGTAGGAATACTTGTCTCGGATCACGGCTCAGCGAGATCAAAAAAAAATGGATGAATCATTGATCTCGTCAAGAAATTTGGAAGTAATTTGGATTGCAAGTAACTTATGTACAGCATTGATGGACAATTTAAAGACGGTAAAAGATAATGATATTGACTAATGTAAATCATATTTTATCCTAAAAGTTAACCATTATTATAGCACCAAATATACTTACATGTGATTATTTTATACAAAACATAGTTGAAAGAGAGAAAAGATAGGGAGCAAGTGTATTTATTTGTAGAAAAAAAGTCCTAGGAGAAAAACACATACATGTATTGTCTAAGAAACAAGGTTCAAACCACGTGTCAGCTGTTCAACAGGGATGGACGAAACGCCGGATGCAAGCTGCCCGGCAGCAATGATGCGGCATTTTGCCAACTTGCGAGCGACGTTGTCGCACTTTAGCAGCATATTCCATGAATAATCTAAGAAACTCCGTAGCTGTACAGCGTAAAAGGACAGGTGTCGTAATCCCCATGCGTGTTTCAAAAAGAAGCAAACTAATTTCGGACAATAACTTGCAACCAAAATATCGTTAATGTGATTATTTTTACACATAAACCCCCACTGGATCTCATTTTTTAAAAAATAGGCGAATGAGACGTAGACCATAACAAATAATCAAAGATTCACTTTTTTGACAAAATACATATCCGATTCTTGTATTATGTACATATCCGATTCTTCTCTAAGACTGTTAGGCACAAGATTTTCTCAATTTTTTTAGGTGTCTGAATACGTGATTCGTATAGAAATCGCATCCGTGTGTACCGGAGCAAATAATCCTAAAAGCACAACCATTTTTGTTTTGCACACACATGCAATACTTATTAAGAGTATAGCCATGTATGACGCCATCTAAAACTGCACTGTTCCCTTTTTTTTTTCAAATCATCGAAACTGTTCATTTTGTCCTTCACATTCTAACACCCCAAAACACAAAATATTGGTTGAATCCAATGTGTTTTCTGTAGAAACTAAAGATCTAGAGGTGTACAAACCAAATAACACGGATCTAGATATATAACATGCGGAATCTTAAATCATTGACCTACTCGGATTTAGCGGAAGCGTACCTGAGTCCATCGCTAATAATCTGAAGATCCTGACGATAGCGCATCGGACGATCTTCCAGAATAGCACAAATCAACCGTTTGGAGAATCCCTTTAGTTTTCTCCCGGTTTCTCTCCTAGCGACGGGACGTAGAAAAGACGGCTCAATTTGTTCGTGTATTCCGGGGATCATGACCGCTAATATTTATAGGCTAGCTTCCATAGCCCCAGGGTTTCCAACTCGGCCCATCAACGAGTTGAAGCCCAATAGTCTCTACACATAAAGGCCCCACAACCTGTTTAACTCATTTAGCCCATTTAATTAATTAAAACCAGATCACTAATATATTGGGCTTAATATGACAGCGTAGCACTTATATAATGATTCACCGCATATTAGCCCAACGTTGGATTAAGATCCAACTTGTTGGATAAGTTCCAACAATCTCCCACTTGGGCTATATGCTTAAACTTTATAATTATATTTCATAGTGCATACAACCAAAAAAGATCTTAACCTGCTGTCATTTCTTTAATGAGTCAAAAACAATCCGGTCCATCAATTATATTAGCAAGGGATCAAAGAGATCTTCGCCGCAGCAATTGCGGCTCGACCCATCAGTGGTCACCGTGCTAATACAAACGAATGACATGGATTATGAAGTGGATGTGTAGCGTGGAAATTACATGTAATGTGATCTAACATGTCTATTTCCAACTGATCCTCCTTAACCTTAGTGAGATCATAAACAAACCAAAATTGGAGTGAAGCCGAACTGAAACCAAAAACTTTATTTCTGATCAGAAAATAACCTCAAGCTTAAGCTGGAGACTTAATTTTGTCTATCATATGAGCACCCAAAAGAACAAACTCCCACAAAACTGAATGTTCTTAATGAAATGACATCCATATGAGTAGCTAGCTCACAAAACCTTTTGGATGACATTTCCTTACTATAACGGATCCGTAATTACATGGTTTGTTCCGATGTGCTCATTAGACAATTATACACTCCTATTAATCAACAATCTAGGAACTTGATCTCTGAATATCTAAACTTTGTCGAGTTCCTGTTGTTGCTGGAATATAAAACTGCAGACTTCATTGTCACTAAATAAACTGTGTGGTGTTTCAACACCATCCCTAATTTGCAGCATAGTGACAAAATATACAGATATATTTCATGATTTGGATGTCACATAATGTGATATGAAATCTAAAGCCATGTCAGAAGAGACTATATAAAGGGACCATTTAGATCTCTTCTAGTAGATGGCACCTAACATAGATTTTCATACATTCTTTGCATCCAATAAATGATCAGAGTCAGTATACCAAAATGATCTCAAACTCTTTTGACTACTGATCCTTGAACATGTAACCCTTTTGTTCTCTATAAATACCGTATGACACATTTGGCTGATGTCAAATGGTCAACTCCTGAACTTAACAATCTGCTCAACACACCTGTAATATATGCAATAACCAAATGTATATAAAACTGAGCATACTTTAGACTCCCTATTGGTGAGATATAGGAAATCTTCTGAAGATTATTCTCAGGGCAATTATTGAGACTAAACTTGTCTCCCACAGAACTTAGCATTCATTACCACATAGATATTATATAAATTACATGCTCCCACAGAACTTAGATAACATCATTAAATATCATCTCAAAACCGAACGAGGTGATCACTTATTGAAATTTAATGTATCAGTAACGATATTGAAATGCTCTACTAATGCCATTATAAACCTTATAGAGTCTTTCATGAAAAGCCGAATAGAAAGTCTCTTTACACATTAATGCATTCTTTTCCGTATAAAGTCTTTGAGTGATACGCTTTAAATCTTTTCTTAATACCCTTTTGAATTCCCTTTTGATTGTAAAAGACTATTTACAATCAATAGGTTTCAAACCTTATGGCAATGAGAAAAAGATTTTAAGTATCATTTAAAGACTTTCTTAATTAATGCAATAATCAATTTTAGAGATGTAGAACTTTTATGACTTGATGTAAGTCGAACTTCCATCATCCTAATGTCAACAGTGAGCTTGTCATCTCTTTAATGGATTTCCTGAATGGCAATTAGTGCTTTGAGGGTGTTAGAGTTTGTCCTTATGAACAATTTCCCGAGTAGGAGGAATTGCAACATTATCTTGAATTTATTGTGTCTTGAACAATGTAAGGAATACCATCCCGAACAATGCCAACAACACCTGTGTGGATATAATCCTCTTCAAGAGTAACGTCACTAACTAAATTTCCCCCCTCAAACTCAGCATCTTCAAATAGGTGTGCATTTCCTAATTCGTTAATTAACTTAATAGTGGGATTATGTAAAATCATACAAAATAATATCAACTTTAAAACTATTCAACAAAATTAGAAAATCATTAGCATTATGCCCTATTACTTTATTAGGCTTATAAAGCCTTACTTTAATTGGACATATCCAAACATTCAATTGATTTATTTGTTGAAACTTTATTAAGGATATAAGCTGCAATCAAAATATAACTGAATTCTAAACTGTTAATTCTTTCATTACAACACATGTACTTAAACTGCAGGAATCTTAGAAATAAAGCAACATTTTCAAATAAATGAAGATTATAATGATCTTTTAAAGAACTAGAATAAACTAATTTTGAATTAAGAGACAACCAACTTTTCCATTCAAAATTGAACATTTATAACCAAATTTGTTCAAAATAGAAATGGAAATCCAAATTTCGTTAAAAAACGATAGTCTCATAAAATTCAAATACAATCTAGCACTTAAAAGAAATAATCTAAATTTAATGTTCCTCTACTTGAACCATCTTGCCATTGCCCATATCGATGTATCTTTCACCATCATTTGGCTTTTGGCATCTTAGGCAATCCTGCATAGACACAATGATGTGAATGGTTACACCAAAATCTTTCCATCACGTGTCTATAAGTACCCAAGGTTGCATGAAAAGAAATTATGCTAGAATTAAACCAAATTTCGCAGTATACCTTTCTTATCTTTTAGTGGTAGAGATCATATGAGCATTTTCTGTCTTCCTTGCTCAAGCCTGTTCTCTTCCTGGACACAGTGCGAGATGAGCTCATCCAGAGTCCAAGTCTCATCCTTCAGATTGTAGCTCATCTTAAACTGGTTGAACTGTGATGGAAGAGATATCAAAACAAAATGCACTAACAGAGCCTCAGAGAGGTCTGGCTGAAGTGCTTTCAACCTTGAAGCAACATTAGACATCTTCAATATGTGCTCCCTAATGTTTCCCGTACCCTTATACCGCATTGAATTTAGAATTGTCAAGAGTGTACCAATTTCACCCCTTTCATTCTTGACAAATCTATTTTCAACATCAGAAAGGAATCCTTTAGCTGTAGTAATTTTATCTGAAATAGTGCCCCTGAGATTTTCTGGAATGGCAGAAAATCTGAAATAGTGCCCCTGAGATTTTCTGGAATGGCAGAAAAATTTTCAGGATAATAGCTGAAAAGAGAACAAGTAAAAACAATTTTAACATGTTCATATGAGTATTGAACAAATCAACACCAAATTCAAATTAATGCTATTTTCCCATCTCAAGACATCCCCCACTAGCCCAATATTTATCTTTGGATAATCTATTGACTAGTCACTGACATCTTGTTGTAGCAATCAGACAATGACAATAATAACATGCCAAAAATAAAACTTCATTTGGGCCGAATTAAATTTGCATGCATTGAACTCACTAATCATCACCTTGTCTATTGCCACAGGTGCACATGAAATGGTATAGAACGGTAATCTTCCTTTGGGCCGATTTAGCATTCTTACGCAAATCACGGGCACAATTGATTCCTTTTATATTCATGAAATGAAATAATGCAAATCACAGAGCCCACTTTGGCGAGGTGATGATTGCACGAAATCATTTCAAAAATATATACATTTGCAAAATTTGAATCTAAGTCGCAATTTAATACATGAATATACTTTAAGTGGAGATATTCAAGTCCACTTTTCTTCAAAATCAAATTTAAGGCAACCAAAATTTTCATACAAAAGTATGTATTCAACTTGTTATATTTCGAGATTAGAACTGATCTTCACAAGAAAACCCACTTTGGTGAGTTGATGATCTAATCATTCTATATTCGAAATATATAATTAATTGTGCCAAAAATTGAAATTGAAACTAAACCGAATTTAACACAAAATGATTACACTAAGTGGAAATATATATACGAACCGTTTATTCCATCCTTCTAATCATTTGTATTGAGTTAAATAAAATCCATAACTTCAACACAAATTTTCTTCTTCAAAATGGGGTATATAGGTATACTAATGTGTATATAAACATACATTATAAAGTCATATATATAAATATACACCCTATCCCATTTTAGATATAACTTTAAAATGTGTCAGATTTCCTTAAGGCCATTTGCTTGATGGTTAGTGCACAAAAAATCTTTAAGGCCTTTTAAACTTATTCTTAAGGAGAAATATATGTTAAACCTTTTTATTTGCTCCCGAAGAAAACACCTGAATTTGTGTTTTAATTTAAATCTAAATTTAGGTAATCTGAATTTTCATACCAAGGTATGAAGTCAAATTGTTATATACCGAAGTATATATATATATGTGTGTGTGTGTGTGTGTGTGTGTGTGTGTGTGTGTGTGTGTGTGTGTGTGTGTGTGTGTATGTATGTATGTATGTATGTATGGTTTTAAGCCTTAAACTTAGAATTTAAATTTATTTTGCACAATTAACACAAAATTTTATCTTTGAGGAGAAATATACATTTAAGCGTCTTATTTCCTCCTTCATCCCAAATTAAATTCAATATCGGGCAACCTATCATACAAAAGTATGTATTTAACCGTTTATGTTACGAAATAATAATAATTTAACAGTAAAGCCCACTTTGGTGGGATCCCGTAATAATTAAAATTATTTTGAAACATATAATTTAATGCGCCCTAAAATTGAATTTAAATGAAACTGAACTTAAATGTAAATATGCAGGAAAACCTTTTATTTACTCTTTCGATCCGTTTAAAATTCATCCAGGCAACTGATCATACTGAGTATGTATTCTAATTCGTTTACATTCCGAAATAATAACAATTTTAATAGTAGAACCCACTTTGGTGGAATTTTACAAAAATTGGAATTATTTCAAAAAATGTATATATGAGTGAATTTTGCCTAAAGAATTAAAATTGGAATGAACTTAAATTTAACACACAAAATTTGGCCTAAAGGAAATATATATACACAACCATTTATTTCCCATTTCACGAATTTAAATTCAAAACTTTAGGCGATAAATTTTCATGCCAAGCATGTATGTAGCGTTTTATATATATCGAAATAAAATTAATTGCCACGATGGAGCCCACTTTGGTGGGTTGTCCTTTTAAATTAAATTATTTCGAGAGATATATATATAATTAATTACGCCTAAAATTGAATTAGAATGTGAATTTTAACACAAAAAGTACACTTAATGGAAATATACAAATTGCCCTTTTATTTCCTCCCTAACTTTGTGTTAAAAACATCCCAAGATAGGCCCAAATTTGTGTCCAAATGACCCAAAAATTGGGTCCAAAATTAGCCATGTGCCCAAAAAACTGTTTTGCAATAAGCCCAAAAGAAGGCTAAAAACCGTTTTGCAATAATAGGCCCAAAAACACCCAAACAAGGCCCAAAACAGGCCCAGCCCAATCCTCCCAAAAAAAGTTTTTTTAGGGTTAGGGGTTCTGTAGGGGGGCGGCGGCGGCCGCCGCTCCCGCCCCAGTAGGACGCCGTAAGGGGGCGCGTGAGCCCCCCTTCTTTCTCGCAACCGGCGCCGGCCAAGAGGCCGGCGCCTATTACCCAACGGGGGGCGGCCCCCGCCGCCCCCTTTGATTCTGAACGGGGGGGCGGCGGGGGCCGCCCCCCCTGGTTCTTTACGGGGGCGGCGGGGGGCCGCCCCCTTTGACCTGACGGGGGCGGCGGGGGCCGCCCCCCATTGTCTTTACGGGGGCGGCGGGGGGCGCCGCCCCCTTTGATCTGACGGGGGCGGCCTCCGCCGCCCCCTGTTACTGAACGGGGGCGGCGGAAGCCGCCCCCTCTGTCATCCGACGAGGGGCGGCAGAACTGCCGCCCCTTTTCCCCCGTCGTTTTTTTGACTTACAGGGGCGGCTTTGCCGCCCCTTTCTGATCCGTGTCGACGCCGGCATCGCCGGCGCCGTTCTTCCGACGGGGGCGGCAGAGCCGCCCCTCTTTTGCTGTGTCGGGCGGCGGCCGGCGGGCCGCCCCCGATCTAGGGTTTGTCAAAAAAAAAACAATTTTTTTTGGAAAAATTAATCAAAAACCCAAATTTTTATAGATCTGAAACTTAAAACTGATAAAAAAACTAATTTTTATCAGATCCAAAACTTAAGACAGATTAAAAATCTGATTTTTATCAGATCTACAATGAGCAGGCAAAAAATTTAAGATCCACAGCATGTGGGCTCTGATACCACTTGTAGAAACTAAAGATCTAGAGGTGTACAAACCAAATAACACGGATCTAGATATATAACATGCGGAATCTTAAATCATTGACCTACTCGGATTTAGCGGAAGCGTACCTGAGTCCATCGCTAATAATCTGAAAGATCCTGACGATAGCGCATCGGACGATCTTCCAGAATAGCACGAATCAACCGTTTGGAGAATCCCTTTAGTTTTCTCCCGGTTTCTCTCCTAGCGACGGGACGTAGAAAAGACGGCTCAATTTGTTCGTGTATTCTGGGGATCATGACCGCTAATATTTATAGGCTAGCCTCCATAGCCCTAGGGTTTCCAACTCGGCCCATCAACGAGTTGAAGCCCAATAGTCTCTACACATAAAGGCCCCACAACCTGTTTAACTCATTTAGCCCATTTAATTAATTAAAACCAGATCACTAATATATTGGGCTTAATATTACAGCGTAGCACTTATATAATTATTCACCGCATATTAGCCCAACGTTGGATTAAGATCCAACTTGTTGGATAAGTTCCAACATTTTCTACATTCATCCACATGTCAATAAGGAATTTTACTCATGCGATTTCGCTAATGTTGTGACTATTGATGAACGGTCAAACCCTCTTGGATTCATCCGATATTTGTTATTTTGGGATTTCAGACGGTGAAGGTCAAAAAATCAAAATAAACGTCTCTGATAGTCCGAAAAATTGGAGAGAGTAGACTTTTTGATACGATAAGTCATATGTTTCCCAACATTCTCAACTTTAAAGTTTATATTCATCATTTTACACACAACCATGTACCATAAGTACCATTCCTTGTTGTGTTTCTCTCTCTCTAAACCCAGCCACCTTTCCTCATGTGCCATCGGCTACTTCTCACTGCTCCCATCCTTTATAGTCCTATCATCGTCTTCGTTCTCGTCAATGATACTTTTAGATAATTACATTTTTTTATTAAAGACAATGAAGATGATGCATATGAAGAAGTTTGTGAGGAGGAGAGAAACTTTGAAGGGTATGTGAAGGGTAAAACGGAATTTTAAAAAACATTTGAAAGTTTTTTTGAATAGAAAAATTGTAAATAAATGGTGTATGAAGTGAAAAATGATGTGCTTATAAAATTTGCCGGAGTTGACTGGAGACGAGAAGCAATTGGGGTTGCTATGCGTATTGACCTAATTACCGTGCACAAGATCACTTTACACACACCCAAACAAATTTATAAATCATTTTTTTTACATTACACACAACATCATATCTATACATTACGCCACCCATCTACATCATCTTACCCCACTTCCATGCAGCAGCCATCTTTTCTATCTGCCGCCGTTGCATCCACATAGCCCCCACAACATCCCTTCCCCTCACGCGTAGTCGACCCCACCCCTCTCTCCACTTCCTTATCCAATCTCTTCATTCCCCCCTTCTCCACTTCCACCGCCATTGGTGATTGCAACTATAACGACGAATGCGGTGGTTGTTGCAGAAGATGGAAGAGGGATGACGAAGATCGGGGAAGAGGAGGGAGAGGCTGGATGAAGAAGGGAATGAGTCAGCGGAGAACGGGGCGGGGTGTTGCCGATGCAGGGGGGTGTTGCGGGGATGTTGCGACAGCTGGCACTGGCGGCATAGAAGAAGGGAAGATGATGGATGGACAGAGTTGGAGGGTAAAAGAGGTAAAGGTTCGAATGGCGGACCAGTGATTTTTGTGGTAAATGACATTAAAATACCCTAACGTTTGGTCATTTTCACTTATATACCATAACGTTTATTTTGGTAAACTTTGATACCCAAATCTAAATTTGATGTAGGATTGGAGGAGGAAATATTGTCTGAAGAGGCATCCAAATACATGCATTTCATCAGTCTTCCTATGTCTGGGATGCGCAGTGTTTTCAGCCTCCTCTTCAGACAATATTTCCTCCTCCAATCCTACATCGAATTTAGATTTGGGTATCAAAGTTTACCAAAAAGAACATTATGGTATATAAGTGAAAATGACCCAAACGTTAATGTATTTTAATGTCATTTAACAATTTTTGTAATGGAAAACTTGTAAATAAATGGCGTGTGTGTATTCAGCCATTAAGTCTGTGCGCATAGCAACTACCGAAAGCAACGGTAAAAAGGCGCAAAAGGGTAGTCTGGACCATCGATGATACCGACACGTGTATCTGAAGAGCCAACCTTATCCAGCCGTTGCAACTTGCATAAGCCCTCTTTATAAAAGGCACCACTTCTCTCTTGCCCCATAAAAAGAAAAGTAAAAATTCACAAGCGTTCTATCTTTCTAAAAATGGCATCTAACACTCTAATCTTGTTCCGGCCGTCGCCGATCATCGCTAGCGCGAGCCCCAGATCCGATCGAAGCTCCGAAGGCCGCGGGCGGAGGAGCGGCGGAAGCGGAGGTAACGGCAATTGGTGGACCCCGCTGTTCGGGTGGCCGGCGTTGCCGGACTACGTAGAGGCGGCGGCAAGGTCGCCGGAGAAAGGGGATGCCGGTGCCTGCGAGGGGCAGAATCGACAGAGGAGGTTCTCGGTGCTGACGGAGGAGAAGGCGAGGGAGCTGAGGATGCGGACGTCGGAGATGGAGAGCTTCCACGACGCCATGTATCACTCCGCCATCGCGTCCCGACTCGCCTCCGATCTCAGCCGCCGATCTGAGATCTAGCCGGCTAGGATTTCGAGAAATCCTATTACAAATTCGTCGACTAGTCTTTTCCCCCCCTTTTTATGGGTGTACATATTTAGGGAAAGAAATAATACTGTAATGGCGAGCATTTGCGAGCCGTTGGTGTAGAGATTGGTGTGTTGTGAACGGTTGGATCTAGATCTTGCGGTGGAAAGTGGTGTTGGAATGATGATGGCTTTTAGCGTTTATTATTGATTGGTAAAAGGAATGCTAATTAAATCGGGGGCAATTGTCGTCGAATTATTCGGTAACCAATTAAAAATCGGACACGGACTTTTGGGTATGATGTGAGAGGAGAACCAAGCATGAACAATTTAGTGAGAGACAACACATATTACAATTCAAATGATCTATTCACCTGATTAGATAGGTGCAAGGAAAAAAAAAGAGGATTGCTATCTGCACCTCAACACTTGAGGTGCAGATAGAAATCTATGCCAAAAAGTATCATTTTTAGATGAAAGAGAATATGACAGGAAAGCTTGATGTGAGTTATTAACTATCTTTGGTAAACAAATCGTACATCCACTTCAATTGTTGAGATGTAAAGAAAGATGTAAAGAGCAGGGATAAAAAAAATGGGCCTCTGTAAGCCAAATCATATAGGATTGTATAGGATTGTACTTTTCTTTTTTTTTCGTCTTGACATCTAGATCAGATGTCATCTTTTCTATATTATTCTCTTTCACAATAAATCTGGGCGTGCTAATATTTTTTCTGTCTTCGTACTCCTCATCGTCTATCATCCTCTCCATCATCCTCTCCGTTTGTCGTCATGCGGTAGTTTTTGATCAGAAACTTGAGTATACATAAACAGAGGATCGAATCAATCGAGATGGTTTATATTGAAGACAAAAATAACTCGGAACCAAAAGTTACGGCACATGAGAAAAACAATTCTGTGGTCTTGCAAATGTATACACACACGTTATTCTATCCCAACAAAAACAAGGGGACCATCATGAAGGAAGACGGTCGGAAAATGTTACATCCCATCACGAGGGCATCCAGCCACACACAAACTCTGCAGTCGGTGAAATCCGACGGATGCTACAAGATGCCCGCGTCTTCACTTGCTCTCAGCATCGTAGAGATCGCCTCTGGGCCCATGTTAAGGACAAACAACATGTGAACATGCAATACTTCACTTGAACATTTATGACAATAACAATGAAAAAACTGAATAAAATGATTTCTTGACATAAATGCATAGGAGGTAATGAGAATGCAAAGCTGCATTTCATGTATGTCACTCATAAACAATGAAACTGATTAACATACCCAATTGGTAGGGATGATGATGTGGCATGCCCATTCTCATCCCTATCCGTGCACGTTAGAAACACTTTTAAAGGAGACGCATAGCATCATTTTCATTATATGCCAGCCGTATAATTTCTTCGCATAGACATTTTCAGTGATTATTAGAAACATGATATGTGATTTTCCCCACACACACACACACAAAACACATACGTTTTGCACACCAATTAGGAAGTTCAATTTTGAGATAAAATGCATCAAAGATAATTTCTGTCATATGTTAATAGTGCATAACTCCACAGTTAGCCGCACAAGAAATGATATTGCATTAGTTACTTAAAGGAAAATGATGAGCCAAGAACCCATTGTCAATGCATGTTGCATGAGGATGCAGATGTATTCACATTTAGTAATCTAACAAAGTAAGTTCCCCAGAGACATGGATTGCCAAAATACATGGTTCTAATCAAAATTCCTGTCATGTTCCTGCAATGTATTGTGTCCAATTCTTTTAAAAATTTATCATGTTTATGTGTTATGTCATGTCACATATGTCTGGCATGTTTGATGTTGATGCTTTATAGAAGGAAAAGGGTAAGTACCAAAGCTAGAATAAGCAAACTTACAAGGCAAAAGCTTGTGTATCAGACTAGGTAAAAGTCAGTTGACAAGGTCCCTAAGCACTATGGACGAAATGTGGCTGACAAAGGGCTGTATGAATGCCTGATCATGAATCCTTCAATCAAATTTCTTTACCTTACATGTTTAATGCTTAAAATTAAGTGAGGACTCGTATCAGAGCGTGGTTCGTGATAGAAGCAATGGCGGCGAAATTTGAAATTGAAAAGTCCAACAGAAGTAATTTCTCACCGTGGAAGTTGAAGATAAAAGGCTATTCCGAGAAAAGATAAATGCCTGGCAGCTATCAGTGGAAGGCCAACGTAACTCACAGATGGCGGTAAATGGAACGACACCGATGGGAATGCTATTTCAAATCTTCATCTAGCATTAGCAGATGTGGTGTTGTCAATCGTAGATGATAAGAAGGCAGCAAAAGAGATTTGTGATCATTTGACCAAATTGTACGAGGCCAAATCAATCCACAACAAAATTTTTCTTAAGAGGAAGCTGTACACTCTTCATATGACGGAATCCATTTCGGTGACAGAGCACATAAATATCTTGAACACTATTGTCTCAACTCACCTCATTAAATTATAAAATAGAGTCACAAGGGCATGCTGAGGTTCTTTCTCAAAGTCTACTTGATTCATATGATCAATTCATCATCAATTTAACAAATAATATCCTTACAGATACTCCAGTCTTCGATGATATTGCAGCTGCTATTCTAGAAGAAGAAAATCATTGCAAGAACAATGAAGATAGACATGCAAGTTTGCAACAATCAGTGGAAGGCTATCTTGAGAAAAGATAATAGCCTGACGATTATCAGTGGAAGGTCAACGGAACTCACACATGACGGTAAATGGAATGACATGGATGGAAATGCTATTCAAATCTTCATCTAGCATTAGCAGATGAGGTGTTGTCAATCATAGAGAAGAAGAATACAGAAAAAGAGCTTTGGGATCATTTGACTAAATTGTAAGAGGCCAAATCACTCAACAAAAAAAATTTCTTAAGAGGAAACTATACACTCTTGTTATGACGGAATCTATTTCGGTGACAGAGCACATAAATACCTCGATCACTATTTTCTAAACTCACCTCATTAAGTTATAAAATAGAGTCACTGAGCTTCTACCTCAACGTCTACCTGATTCATATGATCAAGTCATCATCAACTTAACAAATAATATCCTTACAGATACTCCAGTCCTAGCATTAGCAGATGAGGTGTTGTCAATCATAGAGAAGAAGAAGACAGAAAAAGAGCTTTGGGATAATTTGACCAAATTGTACGAGGCTAAATCACTCCACAACAAAATTTTTCTTAAGAGGAAACTATACACTCTTCATATGACGGGATCTATTTCGTTGACAGAGCACATAATTACCTTGAACACGATTTTCTAAACTCACCTCATTAAGTTATAAAATAGAGTTACAAGAGCATGCTGAGCTTCTACCTCAACGTCTACATGATTCATATGATCAAGTCATCATCAACTTAACAAATAATATCCTTACAGATATTCTAGTCTTCGATGATATTGCAGCTGCTATTCTAGAAGAAGAAAATCATTGCAAAAACAATGAAGATAAACCTGCAAGTTTGCATCAATCAGTGGAAGGCTATCTTGAGAAAAGATAATTGCCTGGTGGCTATAAGTGGAAAGTCAGCGGAACACACAGATGACGGTAAATGGAATGACACGGATGGAAATGCTATTGCAAATCTTTATCTAGCATTAGCAGATGATGTGTTGTCAATCATAGAGAAGAAGAAGACAGAAAAAGAGCTTTAGGATCATTTGACCAAATTGTACGAGGCCAAATCACTCCACAACAAAATGTTTCTTAAGAGGAAACTATACACTCTTCGTATGATGGAATCTATTCCGGTGACAGAGCACATAAATACCTTGAACACTCTATTTTCTAAACTCACCTCATTAAGTTATAAAATAGAGTCACAAGAGCATGCTAAGCTTCTACTTCAACGTCTATTTGATTCATATGATCAACTCATCAACTTAACAAATAATATCCTTACATATACTCTAGCCTTCAATGATATTGCAGCTGCTATTCTAGAAGAAGAAAATCGGTGCAAGAACAAGGAAGACAGGCAGGCACGTTTGCAACAAGTGGAGGCCTTGGCGGTGATGAGAGGGAGATCAGAACGTGGTTCAAGTAAGAACCAAAATCATGGTAGATCAAAATCAAAAGGTAAGAATAGCTTTAAATGCTAATATTGCTACAAGAAAGGTCACTTGAAGAGGGATTGCTGGAATTTAAATAAAATAAATTCAAGTCCTCAAGGAAATATTGCAGCTACTTTAGATGATGGAGATGTTTTATGTTATGAAGCAACGACGACAAATGAAGGCAGAAAGAGATTTGTGTATGTGATTTTTTTGACTCAGGAGCTACCTTTCACATGACCTCTCGAAGAGAATGGTTCCATCATTATGAACCTATCTCAAGAGAATCTGTGTACAACTGTATTGATCACGCTTTAAAGAGTGTCGGTATTGAAACCATTAAACTGAAGTAACATGATGACACAATTTGTACCATTCAAAACGTGCGTCATGTGGAGGGCCTAAAGAAGAACCTGTTGTCTTTAGGACAATTGGATGACCTCAGGTGCAAGATTGAGATTGAGAAAAAGATTATGAAGATAATCATATGCGTGCTTGTACTTAAGAAGGGAGAAAATGTAGCTGCAAATTTGTACAAGTTGAAGGTAAAGACTCCGCAGGAAGCAAAAACATCAGTTGTTTCAAGTAGTTAAAGTGAAAATCTACAATGTTGTGGCATCAGAAACTTAGACGTATGTCAAAGTAAGGAATGAAAATTCTTACTGAGCAGAAGCTACTTCCAGGCCACACAAAGATAACTTTATCCTTTTGTGAGCATTCTGTTACTAATAAGCAGCATCGTTTGAAGTTCAACCCATCAAAATTCTAGAAGTAAGGCTATTCTAGAATTAGTTCACTCCATTGTACGGCAAGCACTTGTTCTATCCATGAAAGGAGCAAAGTACTATGTGTCTTTCATTGATGATTATTTCAGGAGATATTAGGTCTACCATATCAAGAGAAAGGCAGATGTGTTTTCAATCTTCAAAGTTTTTAAAGCACATGTTGAACTTGATCAAGTGTTCAAGGACAGATAATGTAGGTAGGTACACTGGTGATGAATTTGATAGCTTTTGCAAGCAGGAAGGTATCAAAAGACAATTCACTACGGCATACACTCCTCAACAAAATAGGGAGACAGAGTGGATGAACTGGACTCTATTAGAAAGAACAAGAGCAACATTGGGAGCTGCAGGCTTAGAAAAGACTTTCTGGACAGACGCAATCAACACCTATGTGATAAATCAGACTCCATCAACATCATGAGTTAAAGACACCAATGAAGATGTAAACTGGCAAGGCAGTTGAATTTTCAAACCTTCATATATTTGGAAGTACAGTGTATATATGATGTACAATGCTTAAGAAACTACAAAGCTGGATCTAAAATCTAGAAAATATTTATTTTGGGGATATGCTAATGGAGTAAAGATGTATCGCCTGTGGGACTCCACTGCCCACAAGGTTATAATTAATAATGATGTTATCTTTGTAGAATATAAGCTACAAATGAACGAGGAGATGATAGCACTTCAACAGAAAATCCTGAGGCTACAAAGGTGCATGTGGAAAAGGAGTTATCTTCTGAAATAGCACCAAAGCATGAGGAACAAGAACCAATAGAGTTTGAAGCTCTGGAACTCTGCCTATCAGATCGCACAAGAAAAGAACCATCTTGACACTCAGATTATATTACGAAGAGCAATGTTACATATTGTCTTGTAACTAAGGAGGGAGAGCCATCAACTATCCAAGAGGCAATGACCAACTCGTATGCATCGCAATGGATGTTAGCATGCATGAAGAAAATGAAGCTCGTTATAAGAATATGACTTAGAAACTTGTGGCACTGCCACAAGGAAGGACATCAATTGGTAACAAATGGGTATACAAGATCAATCGAAATGACGATGATCAAATGAAGCGATATTGTGCCAGATTTGTGGTAAAATGATATGCTCAGAAAGAATGGATTGACTCCAATGAAATATTTTTCCATGTGATTCGACTTACAACAGTCAGAGTAGTCCTAGCAATGTGTACTACGCTTGATATACATCTAGAACAACTGGATGTGAAAGTAGCTTTTTCATGGAGATCTTGAAAAAAGATTATATTCCCCAATCAGAGGGGTTTGAAGAACAAATCTTTGCACGGTCTACAACAGGCGTCGAGATGTTGGTGCAAGAGACTTCTTCATCATAAGTCTTGGATACATCAGACTTAATGCATACCGTTATGCATACTTTAAGAGATTTGGTGGCAATGATTTCATTGTTCCATTAGTGTATGTCGATGACATATTGGTAGCATGCCTCAACAAAGATCGTATTAAAGAATTAAAGTCACGGTTGGCTAGGAAATTGAAATGAAGGACTTGTGACCGACAAACAAGATTGCACGTATGCAAATTTACCGAGACAAATAATAGGAAGATTTGACTTTCTCAGAAGAATTATATGAAGAAGATATTGAGGCATTTCAATATGCAAGATTGTAAGTCAATTCCTACCACACGTCCTGTTAATTTCAATTTATCCTCTAGTATGAGTCCTAGCATTGAAGAAGAGATGATGGAGAAGCCTCGAGTATCGTATGCATCAGTAGTGAAAAGTTTAACGTTTGCGATGATTTGTACAAGATCAGACATTGCACATGTATTGGGAGTAGTTAGTCTGTACATGGCAAATCCTGACAAAGAGCATTGGAATGCTGTAAAGAGGATGCTAAGATAAATCAAATGGGCTTCATATTTTACATTATGTTATAGATAATCAAACTTTATTGTCAATGGATATATCGATTTTGATTATGCAGGTGATCTTGACAAAAACAAATCTACCACAGATTGTGTTTGCACTTGCTGAATGAGCTGTAAGCTGTGTTTCAAAAATGCAGTCAGCTGTGGCTATGTCAACAATACAAGCAGAATATGTAGCAGCTACACAAGCCAGTAAAGGAGTATGGTTGCAGATAATATTGGAGGAACTCGGGCACAAACAAGAAACAATTTCTTTATTTTATGACAATCAAAGTACCTTGCATCTAGCAAGAAATCCAGACTTTCATTAAAAGACAAAACACGTACAAGTTTAGTATCACTTCGTTCGTGAGAAAATAGAAGAAGGAATTGTGGATATGCGTAAAATTCTACTAAAGACAAACTTACCAGGTCACATGACAAAGACAATTAATATTGACAAGTTTGTTTGGTGCAAATCCTCATGTGACCTAATGGAGACGTAAGCAACATGGAGATGCCAAGATAGAAAGAATGTGTGAAGATCTAATTAATCCTTAATCAAATCTTCAAGTGGAAGATTCTCAATTCATTGGCACCGAATATGTGCCAACCTTTCACCGAATAAATGCCAACTTTTATGCGTACGTATTGGAGGCCTATAAATAAGGTCTCCTCAATTTATTTGACATCATCCCAAAATCAATTCAACATACAAGAAAGAAATTAGAGAGTTTTGAGTGTTTATTTCTTTTATTTTTTAGAGAGAATATTGTTATATCTCCTAATAAAATAAAGAGAATTTGTAAACTCATATTATTATTGATAGGTGAAATTCTTCTATCATTGAACGTGGTTTTTATCCTAATTTGTTTGGGGTTTTTGTTTGGGGGGATTTTACGTTAAATCTGTGTGTCTAATTTATCTTCATTATTATTTTATAAAATCAATTAGTTGTCACCCTACTCTATCAGATCTCATTTTCGCAACAAGGACCCACATATGATGTGATTCTGCCCTAGTCAGTGCTTAAATGGGGACATGTTAATGAAGGGACTCTCTTAACACGATTTTGAGCCAAGTTAGACTTGTGTCAATTAATGAGCGTTTGAATCCCACCTATAATCAACTGCAATATGTTCTGCACTTGTTCTTCTTTGTTCCTTTCCATCTACATCTCCTCAGATGATCTAACTTCCTCTTTGTTTCATATGTACCCCATGCATCATCACAAGCTAATCCACATCCCATCCATCTACAATTAACTATCCAACTTATGCTCCCCCCAAACACACACAACACGGACGCATGCACACACGCACACGTGCATTTCGTCAACTCGGCATCTACTTGATTGGGCATATACAGGTATTGTTCGTGGCACCCGAAGATGGACATAATATTCTAATAATATTTTAAAACCTAAATGTTGTCTATATCATCGATATCCAAAATGAAAGCATCATATTGATGGATTTCGTGCATGCCATGCTTGTATGGTCAGTAACGGCAAACCAAAGTCCACCGCATGGTGGTAAGTTGCAATGTCTCCTTAATTTTCTATTCTATTTACAGCAACTAAACTGATTGAAGGTACCTAATATAAGATTTAAAGATTTGGGACACTAATATCAAAATAAAACAAACATTTGAAGGGACCAATATCAAGTGGTAGTAATAATAATGCGTCATTACTCGGACTCCTATTTTCCCCCAAAATTCAAGATAAATACCCCCAAATCTACTCACGTGTTTAACAGATAATTGCATTAAATCAAAATCAAGTTTCTCCAAATTAAATAAAATTAGAAACTTTTATCCAAAAATAATGAACAAAAATTTGAAACAAAGGATACATTAAGTATGCGCCATGAGCGAAAGCACCGGCGAGCACCCCGTAGAACAACCGATCCCTAACAACTGGATTGTGCCTCAGAGCGATTCGAACTGAAAGCCGATCGCAACAACCAAAATCAATTCGTAAAATCCCCAAAGGGGTGTTTTGATGCAAGAAAAGAAAAAGGAATATAATGTGCAAAAACGTACTCAGTGGAAGGACTGGCGCGTAAATTAGCGGAATCAAGAACTTGATCGGAGCTCCTTTCCGCTGCTGCTGCCGCCGCCTCAACGCCGCTTCTCTCCTGTAGGCCAAAATTGCAAAAATATATATATATATTTGTTAGATAGCTGCAAATTTTGGAATAGACAGTGCAAAATTGGAAATAATTACTCGGCGGAGAAATCCGACGACGACGCCATTGAAGGAAAATCGCAGCCCTCAAACGAAGAAGAAAAAAGGAGGAAAACAAAGAGAATTTGGGTTCCCCTACGCCTCGAAAGGGCGTTTCCGTAATTTTAAGTATTAATAGGTAATAAGCTGGGCTTGAGCCCGCTAAAGGCCTGTTTAGTTATCTGCTCCTAGGCCTACTGATGTTTAGGCATGAGAATGTGCCGGGCCGGGCCAAATAGACGCCTAACACAACCGGGCGGGTTTTTGGTCCAGTCCAAAACCTATATCTTGTTTTTAAAGAAGGTCCAATTGGATTTAGTAATTGATGATATTTGAGTACTATGACCTTATTAATAAGCAGATCCGATATGACTCTTACCATATTCAAGTCAGATCCGATTACCAGATGGATCGGATACAAGTCTAACCTGTTCTGATCGATCCGATCCGGTCCGATTGCCACCCATTGGATCCAATAGTAATTATGATAGAATCATGCATCAAATCATCATGAGTTTGAACTTTGATATATCTATCTCCTTCCCATGCTCCCATGTGCACCACCCAGCCTCCCACACTCCTCTCCATCCTGACACTCTCTTGTCCATGAAGACAACCCCATGTGGGTGGGCTTTAACGGTACTGAATTTAAGGTAGACAAATTGGCCAATCAATCATAACGCATTGGATTCAACAAATAAATAAATAAATTGAGATAAGCCTTTCTGTGGGACCCACCCCCCTGCATGCAGAGGAACATGCCCACTAATCAGAGCAGATCCTGCTGTCTCCGGCACATGGTGGCATGAGGCCCTTTCGGCTTAAACATGAAAGTTTGGTATTTCTTGATGTGTCCCAAGCAACGAAGATTTTATAAGCAAATGGGTTTCAATGATTTCCTCATCTTTTGGGAGTTAGAGAGAGAGAGAGAGAGAGACCATGATTCATGGCTCTTGAGGTGGTGAGATCTAAATATGATGCTGAGATTCTTAAATAGTTAATCAGAAGTGATTAGCAATTAAGACTGATAATTAATCTAATTGGTTGATTGCATGTTCTTCCATTGGACTCTGAATCATGCAGCCTCCCCCGGATAACATCCGTCAACTTGCATATCCCGCCGATTCCTCCTCCACCAAAGCATGTGGCTACTTAATATTTTGTTATCTCTCTAACCTGGATGAACGTTAACAATGATATTTTCGTGACAATAATTATGATCACATAGTAGGTAGGTAGATCTTGATGGAATGCCCATTCCATACTTGTCCTGTAACCTGTAGATAGTAGATAGCAAGAGCGTTATCGAGTCGAAATTGGGACGTGTGCCTCGATTTCGACTTCTCCGACGCTCAAGTTAGAAATAAAAGATAAAATATATAGTCTCAAAAATAAAGAGAGAGAATAAGAATAATACAATGAATCGCATCTCGACTATGTATAAGATTGCGAAGGGCGTTTTATTAATTTCACTGTAGAGTTTGACTGTTCTTGAATGGTCCGAACTATTTGCTGTCGCTTAGGAGTTGATATGAATCTACTTTATGACGTGTAACACCAAATTATTTCATTTTAACAGTTTTTTTCATATACGGAGTGAGCTCAGTGGACGATTACTTGGACTGTGGCATTTTAGATATTAAGACAATATGTGAGGTCATCTTTTATACACTTGTTATCTATATATATGCGATCAAAGATGCATCAACCTCACACAATATTGGACTCTCGCTCGCTCCATCCTCAGTTGAGACTTGAGAGTGTCTTGCTCCTTGTCGTCGGAGATGCAGCTCCGCTACGTTGCGCCGCTCTTGCTACTCTGCGCCGTCGCCGCTCAGGGCGCCGTAGGATTCACCGACGGTGAGTTTTTCCGACCAATATTGACGGCCTGGTAAAAACTTTCTAATCTACGCGGATATTTTTCTCAATTATGCATCAATGTTATCGTACGCAGGTCTGCTGCTGAACGGAAACTTTGAGAACGGGCCCAAGGCGTCAGACCTGAGAGGCACGAGGGTGGTCGGAAAGAACGCAATACCGCAATGGGAGACCTCCGGCTTCGTCGAGTACATCCCCTCCGGCCACAAGCAGGGGGACATGCTGCTCGTGGTCCCCGAGGGATCGTTCGCCGTCCGCCTGGGCAACGGGGCCTACATCAGGCAGAAAACGGCCGTGCAGGCCGGCGCGCGGTACTCGCTCACCTTCAGCGCCGCCCGCACCTGCGCGCAGAACGAGCAGCTGAACGTGTCGGTCGCGCCCGACTCGGGCGTGCTCCCGATGCAGACCATGTACAGCAGCACCGGCTGGGACTCGTACGCTTGGGCGTTCAAGGCGGCCGCGGATGAGGCGGACGTCGTGATCCACAACACCGGCACCGCCGACGACCCCGCCTGCGGGCCCCTCATCGACTCCGTCGCGATCAAGGCCCTCAATCCACCAAGAATCACCAACAGTAATTAAGCTAGCTCCCCCCTTTTCATCGCATTTTTTTAATATTAAATTCGGATTCTTAGCTTAACTTGTATGATACAGAGAACTTGTTGAAGAACGGGGACTTTGAAGAAGGGCCCTACATCATCCCCAACACGACGTGGGGGGTCCTGATCCCTCCCCACATCGAGGACGACCACTCGCCGCTCCCCGGCTGGATGGTCGAGTCCTTGAAGGCCGTCAAGTACATCGATTCCGATCACTTCACTGTCCCCAGTGGGACGCGCGCCGTCGAGCTGCTGGGGGGCATGGAGAGCGCCATAGCCCAGGTGGCGCGAACAATCGCCGGCAAAGCCTACGCACTGACGTTTTCGGTCGGCGATGCGAGCAACTCGTGCGAGGGGTCGCTGGTGATCCAGGCCTTTGCGGGCCGAGAGAGCGTGAAGGTCCCGTACGAGTCCAAGGGCAAGGGGGGGTCTAAGCGAGCGGTGCTGAGGTTCAGGGCCGTCTCCTCGCGGACGAGGGTGGTGTTCATGAGCACGTATTACAGCACGAGGAGCGACGACATGAGCTCGCTCTGCGGCCCGGTGCTCGATGACGTCGCGCTGGTGAGCAGCCGCGGCGGCGGCGCGCGGCGGCTGGCGTGAAATCGGTGGTTGCCATATATGCATTCTTTGTTCTTGGCAATGGCTTGATGTACTCTGCTCTCTAGATACAGATTTTATTGCAATGCTGACAGCTACTATTTGCATTACTCTTGTGAAAGAGTTTCTTATACTTCATCTCATTTTAAGATAGAGTTGCAACAGACCATAGAAGACAATGATCCAATAGGATTGAAATGAACGCAAATCTCACCCATCATTCAATCAATCAATGTGATTAGTTATGCGTGGCTGCATGTTTTAGTTGCGAAACTTGCACGCAACTATTACTCAACCACTTCATGAGCTGCCAGTTTGGCTTCGGTTCTTGTCCAGGACAAAACTTGACAGGTGTTAATAATTCATCGGGCATCCTCATCACAAACATTAGTACTTGTGGGCATCAATGTTGGGAATCTGACACAATACCAATCAACATCAAAGTGTGCAAAGCCGAACGAACAGCTAAAGTGTCACGAGCTAAAACAATGCAGAATTAGTTAGAGTCTTGAAAGAATCATTAAAGGCACAATAACTACCTCAAAATCAAAACCAAGCAATCGCATAGAGAGTCAAGGATTTATATTGGTTTGGTCCAACATATGGCCTACGCCTAGTCTTCCGTTGTCACGGTTTCCACTAGATCAGAGATATCAATTCAGATAATACACTCACTACAAAATCTCGTCAAAACAGTATGTGCCCTCTCGACAAAAATAACTCTAGCACTCTAGCAAGTACAATTTCTCATGCACACAACAAATGGATAGATCTTACCAGAGACTCTAGAAAAAGGAATACATCCTCTCCCAAAGCTCGTAATCGTCTCAAAGCACTTTTGTCGTCTGTCGCCGGCAAAAGATCAGCTTTGCTCAAGAATACGCAAGGAATTCTTCTCCAATTCTATTCGTTGTGCAGCGTGCCGTCAAAACGTGTATATCTAGGTATTTATATCTTAGGAGTCATTGCTATTGTAGTAAAGGACGTATTAGATTATGTCCATCCGATTTAACCCCAAAACAGATCAACGGACCAGATTAGAATTCGAAACCTGGGCGGTTTAGGGTTTCTGCACATTGGCACGACAATGTAGATATATGGCACGACGTGTGCAGTCTGCCAGGAAATTTGGTATGTCGCTGTTTTATGTGCAAAGCTATGCAAGGTCTGGCATGGCCGTGTACAGTCTGCCAGGAAAAACAGAAACACTTTGTTGTCTGTGCACGGCTGTGCAAGGTCTGGTACTGCCATGTACAGTCTGCCAGGAAAAAAAATAACTCTCTATTATCTTTGCACGACTTTGCAGAGTCTGGCACGGCCGTGTACAGTCTGGCCAAAGACTGGGCAGTCTCTGTTTGGCTGTGCACGACCGTACGTGCTATACTTTGCACGGCCGTGTCATACTTTGCACGGCCGTGTCAGCCCCCAGAACTCCAGTTTGAAGCATATTCAACAAACTCTACCCTACTTCAAACATTCTCCAACAAGCATGGCATACTAAAGCTCTCCACAACAACTCTATCCAAATACCAAATATCTTTACCCAGATCCAGAATTTACAAAATTCTCATGACAACGAGAAATCATCAACCACTCACCATGTATAGATCAAGCTCAAGAAATGCCTGAGCTTGACTATGGGATCAACCTTCGTGAACATATCTGCAGTATTATAATCCGTCGAGACCTTCTCCAGTGCTATCACCTTCTTCTCCTCATGTAGAAAAATCTCATGCACCTCTATATGCTTGGTTCTCGAACTGTAGGCCTCATGCTCCGCCAAGTGAATTACGCTTTGACCGGCGCAATAAACCTTCGTTACTCCTTACGAAATTTCATAGTCGCTTGGTAGACTTCTAAGCTACTTGACTTCCTTAATCGACTCAACTATAGCTATCAGTTCCGCCACCGTGTTTGACAGCGCTACAATGGTCTGAAGGACCAATTTTTAGGATACTACAGCAGTACACCAAGTGAACGCATATATAATTGTAGAACACATTTTATCTCTGCTACCTACATAATCTGAATCACAGAATCCAGATATCACTAATTCATCTCCTTTGTCGTAACACAAACCAACGCTAGCCGTTCCCTTCAGATATCTCAATATCCATTTCACAGTCTGCCAAAGTTCATTCCTTGAATTTGCCATGTACCTGCTAACGACACCAACTGCTTTGGCCAATTCTAGGCATGTCTAATCATAGCATACATCAGACTTCCCACGACACTAGCATAGAGGACTGTAGACTGTTGGATCCTGTGGATGGTAAACAACACTAGAAGGGGGGTTGAATAGTGTTGTGTATATAGTAAACTTTTTCGCTCGACGATATTAACACAAATAAATTCCTTCTAATGATGCCTAAGAAACCAAGTAGAGTGATCTACGCTTGGTTCTTAATCAACAAAACAATCTTAACAAGAATATGAAAGAGATTGGATTAAGATCAGATAAATATAACTTTGACAAATAGATCTTTACAAATAGATTTATACACAGCGGAAATTAAAGATACAAACTTTTGAATAAGTTAACAATGAATCACAAAGATGAACAATTAATAAGTAACGAATGCTTATACAAGAAAGATAACAAATCACAAAAAAACAAACGCAGACAAAAGGATTTTTATCCTGGTTCCCCGCAACCTGGGTACGTCCAGTCCCCGACCAATCCGGTACGAGATTTCCACTATCTGCCTTGGCAAATACAAGCACCTAGTCTCAACCAGGATTTCCGACCACAATACAACACCTAGACTTGTCTAGGGTTTACCCTTGCCTCACAAACCGAGGACTTTCCAACTGGCAACAACTAGACTTGTCTAGTGTTCCAACAATCAACACAATGAGAATTTATCCAATACACCACAATAAATGATGGAGATTGGTTTACACACCCGATTCTATAGCCAATCAAAGTTAAGACAATTTGTGTAGTGGCTTGATAGAATGATAATCTAGATCACACAAAGATACGAGAGAAGTTCTTTGTGATCTAGAACTTTTCAAAAATCCTTTCAAATAAAATTAAAGAGAATAATAGTAAAGATTTTGAAAACGATTTAGCCAATAAAAAAGTAAGAGTATGATCTTCAAAAAAGAATAAGAAAGTATTGCAAGATCAAATAAAAATTAAATTGGCTAGAGAGAAAATTGAGAGCTTTGAATTCAAGAGAGTTTTCACAATAGATTTTATTTTCAATGTTGTGTTTTTCACAAAAGAATTTAGCTCTATTTATAGGGAAAAACTGAGATTTGAATTTCAAATTTCGTTTGACTTTTGTCCCAAAAATTACGGAGTAAATTGCTCAAAGGATTTCAAAATTCAAATTCAAAAACGTCTGAAACTTACAGCTGGTAGTCGACTCCCTCATATAGGTAGTCGACTCCCAGAGAACTCCAGGAGTTTTTGATCTCTGACAAGTAGTCGACTCCCTACTTTTGGTAGTCGACTCCCAGAGGAGTTTTTCCTGCTGTTCTTCTAGTCAGACAAGTAGTTAGCTCCAGGGTGTGTGGAGTTTCACTACGAAAATTATGAAGTGACTAGAAAAAGCTCTCGAAAACTATTTTGAAGATAATTAAAAATATTTTCGAAATTGTTTTGTGTGTGTGTTTTGTCTATTTGATATGGCTTTGACAAATACCCTAAAAGACACGACACACTCACTCTAGACTCAGAACATGTCTTCGGAAGTTTGGTCAACTTGATGAAGTGAAAGCGAGCTTCTCTTTGTGCTTCTTGTCCTGTTTTGAGCTTGAGCTTCATCACTTGAGTTTAGTCATGTTCGTCTTTGTCTTTGAGCGTTGAAGTGTGCTTCTTTGAGTATGAGTAGAGCTTCGCAAATTCTGCGCACTTGAGTGTAGTGTAGTTAGTACATCAAGCTTTCATTTGGTGTGCTCATCATCAAAATCACTTGGGGTGGAATTCAATTTCCATCACTCTCCCCCTTTTTGATGATGACACCCAAATGAGAAAAAAATGAAGTAAAAGATAAAATATATGGTATACTTACTCCCCTGCTTTGATGCGGTTCTTCCCCTACATCGAAGCAATACACAAAACACATGAATTTTCTCCCCCTTGTCATCAACAAAAAAATAAACAAATAGATATGTTTAGGAGGGAAATTCAATTTCTTGTGCCTGCAAGAGATGTGTTAGTTCATACTGGCAGTTGATATATAGCATATAGATATTGTAGCAAACACCACACATAGAGTTATTACAGACCATCGTCTCAAATGACATAGTTTTAAGAACCATTGTTTTAGAGAACCATTGTTTTTAGAGAAAGAAAGAGCTAAGAGTGACCGCCACCTTTCTTTAGTTCTTTGATCTCATCAAGGATCATGGCAAGTGTGTCCTCAGTCATCTTGTTGCTATTCACAACAAGCTCTTTCAAATCGTCCACTTTACGATTTATGTCTTCAAATCCTTGCTTTTGTGTAATCTTCAACCTTCCAATCTTTTTCAGGAGCATTTCCTGAAGTTCAAGGATGTATGCTGGAACTTCTTCTTCTTCTTCTTCTTCGCCGCTTCCTTTTTCTTCTTCTTCTGAATCTGAAATGACAACTTTCTTACCTCGCCTTGAGGATGATGATCCTCCTTCGGCAGCAATTTGTTCTTCAGGGACATTTTCATCAAGGTCATGATGGAGATTCATTCTCCCAAAAGCATGTACATCAAAGACACGAGCATGGTTCTAGAATGGATGTTTCATGATCCAGTGGCACATTGTAGCTAATGAATAGTATAGTAAGATAGTGTCCATGAGAAAGGGTGGAGGAGGGTCTATCAGAGGAAGCTGAGGCTAGGATAGAATCCATAATCACTTTAGCCCAATTAACACGAATGTTACCTAGGATGGCATAAATGCACTTAGCTTGTTTCTCAGAAAGAATAGCATGGCTCCCAGATTTTTGAGTTATGTTATAAGACAAAATATTAGCCAAGATCCTCGCCGGATAGCGAAGATTGCTACAAGGAAGTTTGGTTTGAAAGTGTCTACCGGGCAAATACATTCTTTCTAGAATGTTCTCATCAGTCATTTCGATTTTGTCAAGAATCATACCGGAGTATGGGATACCTAGGGCTTCTCCTAGGGATTTGACAGTTATAACAAGTTTAGTATCAAGAACTTTTGTTATGAAACGACTTTTCACAAGATCATAGTCCATGTTTGCATATAAAAGATGAACAAGCCTAGGATAACAAAGATACACATTTTCAGAAGAGAACAAGTTTGCTAAGTTTTGAAAATCTAACAGACTGTCAATACCATAATTGATGACATCATGAAGTTTGACAAATCGTTCATGCAAGATTGGTTTCTTTGAGATCTTAACAAATTTCTCATAGGTAGTAGTTTTGAAAAGATAGGGTAAGATAATCTCCTTTTCAGAATCAATTTCTGTGGTAGTTTTCCTCTTCTTGGAGAACATCCCCTTGATAGGCATCTAGATAGAGTAAAAGAAAAAATAACATTTTTACACTACTAGATAACCAAGAGAGATGAAATAGTAAAAATCATGGAGTAAGAAAAAAATTTTACCTTGAGTAAGTTTGGAGGAAGATGAGAAAATAGCTCCAAAAAGTCCAAGCACCAAGGTGAAAAATCAAGAGAAGAGGAGGAGGAAGAGGGGTAGTCGGCTACCTCTAGGGTTTTTCTTGGGGTTTTGTTGTTTGGATGAAGAGATGGGGAGAAGAGAGGGCCTTTAGATCAAGATTTGGATGGTTAGGATGAGTTTTAGGCTTATTAGGTAAGTTGTCTTAACGGATCTGGATCCATCCACTCAATAGAACCCATTAGGAGTTAGTAAAAAAAAGAGCAACCCAGAAATTTTCGCACGGGTAGTCGACTCCCTCCTGTAGGTAGTCGACTCCCTGCTGGGTTGAGTCGTTTTCTCATCCCGGGGAGATTTTGATCCAGGTTGAGTGTGCTTTCAGAAAAAAATATTTTTAAGAATAAAACACAATCATATACACATATTAACTCATTACAACACATTTAAATATATATATATATATATATATATAATAATTTAGAGAAAAAAAACTTTTGTTCTGATTCAGCCGTTTTGACTTCTTGAATTTTCTTCATTGTTTTCATCCTTTTAGAGTACCTGAAAATAAATAAGCGTTTTATGGTACTCTTAGATTTTGAGTCCGAGGAGTTAGTCTTTAGGAAGCCAAACCCAATACGGTTTAGTTCCTTCATGAACAACATATTTATAATTTTTGTTAAAATGAATTTGTTGAACAAAGTTAGTAGCGTACCTTTCTTTTCGCTGATCAGATAATCTCTTTGGTACCCAGATGCTCAAAACATTATCGTTAGCATGATGCATCCTAGTATGCTTAACCCGTTTCTTGGTATGATGTGAATCATAGCCGAGTCCGGTTTTGCTAGATGAAGCTTTTTGATTATCTATTATACTATCTAGCTTCCCTTTTCCTTTGTTAAAATTCTCAATAATTTTCATCGTAGCGTCGTATTTATCTTTGACAGATACGAGAAAATTATTTAGATTTTCAAATTTTTCATTTACTAGCAAAATATCTTTTTCTAGGAGATCATTCTTTTCTTTAAGAAGACTATTTTCTTTAATGACTTCTTCTTTTTCTTTAGTCTCTCTTTTAATATTCCTAAGTGTTTTTCTATGTTCTTTAATGAGCTTTTCATGCATTTTGCATAGCTCCTTATATGCTCCCTTATAATCCAAGTCTTCATCATCGCTTGACGATGACTCATTGTCGCTAGATGAATTATGATGCGAGCTTACCTTGGATGATGTAGATGCCATGAAGCACATGTGTGTCGTCTCTCTGCTTTCATCATTATCTTCTTCTGAGGATTCACCGGATGAAGAGTCGTCGCTCTGGTCGAAGGCTGCATAAGCTTCTTTCTTTGGTCGTCGAAACTTGTTTCTTGTATTGTTTCGCCTTTCATTATTGTCTTTGTTCTTCCCACGATCTCTTGAATCACGGTTGTTTCTTTCCAATGGACAGTCTCTTTTGACATGCCCTGGTTTATTACAACCAAAACAAATAATACCGTTAGTGGGTCTAAAAGATCGTTTTCCATACTTACTGGTGATGAACTCCTTGAAGTTCTTTGAGATGAACGCGATATGGTCTTCTTTGTCCGTGTAGTCGGAATCTTCCTCTTGGGCTTTGAATGCAAGATTCTTCTTCTTTGGTTTTTCTTCGATTTTCTTGTCTTCTTCAAGCTCAATCTCATATGCCATGAGATTTCCCATCAGTTCTTTGATGGTGAGGTCCTTTATGTTATGCGCTTCTCGAATGGCCGTAGTCTTTCCCTTCCACTCGGGTCGGAGGGATCTTAGTATCTTCATTACATGTTCATACTCAGAAAGTTTCTTTCCTAGTCCTGCAAGCTCATTGGTAATATTAGTAAAACGAGTATTCACATCGGTGATACTCTCTCCTTCTTCCATTTTAAAAGATTCGAACTTTGAATGTAAGACGTTTATGCGAGATTCTTTTACCTTTTCAGTACCTTCGTGGCTTACCTGAAGAGTATGCCATATTTGATGTGATGTCTCACATTGGGAGACTCGATTGAACTCATTTCCTGTAACAGCGCAAAACAGAGCATTCATAGCTTTTGCATTGAGATTAGCTCTCTTTTTGTCGTCGACAGACCATTTTCCAAACTCAACGTCGGTGGGTGCGATGTACGGGACTTTGGTAATAGTCCAAGCTTCAATGTCCAATGACTCTAGGTGAGTCTTCATTCGGATCTTCCAGCTAGCGTAGTTGGTTCCGTTGAATAGAGGTGGTCGCATGGTATTCAGTCCTTCAGAGTGAAAAGATGTTGACGCCATCACTTTTGTAGCCTCGCTCTGATACCAAGTGTTGGATCCTGTGGATGGCAAACAACACTAGAAGGGGGGGTTGAATAGTGTTGTGTATATAGTAAACTTTTTCGCTCGACGATATTAACACAAATAAATTCCTTCTAATGTTGCCTAAGAAACCAAGTAGAGTGATCTACGCTTGGTTCTTAATCAACAAAACAATCTTAACAAGAATATGAAAGAGATTGGATTAAGATCAGATAAATATAACTTTGACAAATAGATCTTTACAAATAGATTTATACACAGCGGAAATTAAAGATACAAACTTTTGAATAAGTTAACAATGAATCATGGTTGAACCGGAAAACGCGCAAGCGCACGCCTTCCACTCCCAAGCGTAGGAGTGTCAATGCAATATATTTATAAATAACCGGTGAGTACCGGGTCGGATCACAGGGACAATTCGTTCTACGTTCACAAAATTTGGGTGATAACGAAAAATAAAGTGTTTTACAACCACCTCGCTAACGGTGGAAATGTCGGAAAAGTGTGGTGAAATGAAAAATCTAACCTAAGTGGCTAGGGTTAGAGAGCCAAAGGTGGAGTTTAGGATAGCTAGGAGAGAGAGCATGGGTTGTGGGATCATTAAAATTGGCGTTAATCAAGTCCTAATTACCACATATAACACAATCGGTCATCCGGCTAAGGAAGCCCAATCGGAATATTTAGCTTTAAAACACAACAATTTTGCAATCGGGGTGGAAATATTATCAAGGCACTAACCAAATTAAGCACATGTATTTTTCTCAAATTTGCCCTCTCGGGACTTAGCCAATTAAATTTGTGCCCTAATAGGCATCCAACATTCACATTCAAAATTGGGCAAAGAGGGAAATTAGGGCTAAATTGACAACCAATCTCAATGAGCAACAACCCAAGCAATTCAATACTACACAATCATAGCAAACAATAGGGCAATTGCATTCAAAATAAACCCAAGTTTCATACAAAAATGAGATATCAAAATTACAATAGGAAAAAGGAGAGATTTCACCAAGAACTCTCCCAAATGAGCTTTCCCTCTTCCTATTTGCCTTCCTCCAAGCATCTCCAAGCTCCACCAAGCCTTCTCAAGCTTCCATGGCTTCCTCCCCTATCAAAACTTCTCCAAACCCTAAAAAAAACACAAAAAACGCAGCAGAAATCGCCAAAACCGAGAGAGTCCCCTCATTTTCGCAACAGGCAGCCTATATTAATTCGTTGCGGGTCGGATCCTTGCGGGCGCATGCGAATTTCGCAGCAGCGGGCCGGCCGCTGGGCCGGCCCGAGTGCTGCTGATTCTTTTTTTTATTTAAAATTTTTTTTAATTAAATGATGCAGCGGCCCAGCGGATTTAATAGCGGGCCGGCCCGCCACTGTGGGGGGTTTTTTTTTAATTTATTTTTTTCTTTTATAAATCCAGAAAACCCTTAGAAATACTTCTCTTGCTTCCATAAATCATCAAAAATACCCAGAAATTCCCAAAAATTCTGGAAAAATTCCAGAAAATCCAGAAAAATCCCAGGAGTACCTGAAAAATAGGAGAAGCAAAAATTAGTTCATATGATGACAAAATAAATATAATGGCTATTATAAAACACAATATTGACTTCCAATAATATATATATAATATTTTTATGCTCAAATAATTCTCAAAAAATAGCGATATGATCACACTAATAACAGGAGCATATGAAAAATAGTAGGAAGCCAATAAAGACGATAAAAACCGTATTTTGTGCCAAGAATGAGAATAAGCCCTTAAAATGACATAAAGGGAAAATATACCCAAAAAGAGCACAATTAAGTATAATCTTTGACACAAAATGAGGATAGTTAGGGGGTATATACATACACTTTTCACTCCGAATCACACCCCCCAACTAGCTTTTTGCTAGTCCCTAGCAAAATATGCGAAAAATTCGGACTAAATTGAAAAACATGCACCAAATCCTCGATAACGTCATGGCATACTCCAAAATGAGATTTCCAAATGATTTCAAAGCCAATATACCAAATATATGAAAGTAAACAACAAATGATACTCCCCTCAATTCAATTCAAAGAAAAGTGAAGAAATAAGCCCCGTATCACACGTATCGGGATATCCCGATGTCAAAATTTCCAATTTTCATGAAAGTGGCCAAAACAAAAGAATTTTTCTCTAAGTTGTGGGAGATGAGATTGCATCACTCATGTGGCTTATTCTTTCATTTTTTCATTCATTTTTTTTTCTTTTCTTTTTTTTTTCTTTTTTTTGTGATGTTTATGTTTTGCATTCACGTGATAACGCTATAAATGCAAACACCGACACATTCGCATACACGCGATGACGATATATATGCAAATGGATGGAATGATCTTCTAAATCTCATCTTTGGCGTCCTCCCCAATGTTTCGTGGGGCACCGGCTACTCGATTCGATTAGAAAGAAACATTCACTTATACTAACTTTCTTTTTCATTCCAACACAAATTAGCAACTCATCCACCCACTTCTAAGAGGAAGACAAAGCATGCACAATTTGGCCACTCCCAATCCAATTAAAAACTACACCATTCATCCCAAACATGAAATCGCTTACACCAAACTTTTCCCAAACTATCCCAAAGAGAGTATCACAACATCTAAATAGTTTCATACATGGTATATTAACATTCGACTCCAAATTGGAAAAGAAATGAAAACGTGCCAATCAAACATCGAGAAATCGATACCAAAATGATAATCCGAAAAATCGCATGGCATTAAGCAAGTAGGGACTAAACAAAGCTAATGGCGTAGGGACGAGAAGGCCAAATATGATATGCAATGAAATTCAATGGGTGATGGAGAAAAATGGAGGTATCTCAAAAAAAAATTAGGTCAAAATCCTAACAAACCTAAAGATTCTAACACTCTCCCCCCAACTTAAAATAAGCATTGTCCTCAATGTTGGGAGAGTACTAGATCTCGGCAAAAGATCCTAGAAAAGAAAAGAAAAGCACACGAAAATACTAAAATAAAGCTTTTATTTATTTACACTACATGGAAAGAACACACCGTGGCAAATGGCGGATCCCGAATGTATAACGGTGGTGGCAACTGCTCGATCATATCCTTACGCTCCTCCGTGAGCGTCGCCACATCCAATGCCCTACCTCCAGTTCGGGCATCAATGGCAAGCGGCACAACCCCAAGCATCTCCTTGTGATGGAATCCTGCAAAATGGGAGAGATAGGTCGTGTCAAAGATAATTGGGCGAGAGCGCCCATCCAAGTGAAAAGCTTGCCAAAATGGGTCGTCGAAATGAATAAAAGAATTTACGATCAAGTGACGACAATCCAAATCATTATGATATGGAATTAAATAATTTGATTCGGGGGTGGAGGGAAAAGAAAGATGGGAACTTCCCTGAAATGTGATGCTAGGCTCGGTATGATGCACGGCCTCAAGAGGATGTGGAAGTGGCTGCAGAGAGAAAACTGGAGTAGGAGGGAGCTCGGGCTCAATATATACCATCTCGCAATCCTCGTCGCTATCCTCTTCCTCGACGTCAATATAAACAATCTCTGCAGCACTCCCCACAACTGGTAACTGTTCCTGACAAACCTTCTCGATGACTGGCAAGTGCGCATCCTGAGGCGAGGGAAGTGACATCTGTGACAGGACTGGAGGTAGACATGTCTCGGGCAAATCCAAGCACGCATCATCCTCGCCATCCCAGAAATAGCTCATCTCAGTCGTCCTCCCAAAATACTCAATCGCCTCGACCTGTGAAGCTAACTCTGAAGTGGATCGTGGCTCAGGCTCCATGATGTCCTCAATCTGCTCTCGGCCATCATGCACATCCGCTTCATCCTCAACCTCAAAATGAAAATGCATCGTGTCACCGTCGTGGTCGACACGCACTCCGTCATCTGTCTCCTCTGACTCCTCAATATATATATGCTCAAACTCTTCTACTTGGCCCCAATGCACCCTCTTCACAGGTCTCTCTAGATAATCCATAGGGTCGCACTGGAATGAGCCCTCAGCTGGCTCCTCAGGCTGGTACTGGACCTGCTGCTCTGCATCCTGAAGTGGAAACTGGGACTCGCCATCATCATCATATCCAAGTGACTGCTCTCCAGATGGCGTAGTCTGTTCCCACTCTGCAAGGTCCCTCAGGTAACTCCAGGAATCCTCGGTCGAATAATCAAAGAACTCTCCACCGCAGCTCATCTGCACCAAATCTCGCCCAGATGGCGATAATCCTGTGTAGAAGATCTGCAGAAGATGATCCTCGTGAAAGCTCTGGTGTGGGCATGCAAGCACCAAATCAGTGAACCTCTGCCAAGCCTGATGGTAGGCCTCCCACTCAGCCTGGATAAAGCTCGCTACATGCTCCATGGCCTGCCGCCCATGTACCTGCTCCAAAAAGATAGGCAAAAATACTCGGAGAAATTCAGCCTGAAATGACAACCAAGTAAAATGTGAGTCCAGAGACAATGAATCAAACCAAAGTCTAGCATCATCCTGTAAAGAATCGGGAAAGAATCTAAAATATATGCAATCATCATCAATATTCCCACCAAGACATGAAAACATCCACTCTTCAAATTTTTTTATATGTAAATGAGGGTTCTCCCACTCCGTGCCATGAAAGTATGGCGGAAGTGGGATATCCTCTAAGTCAACGTCCGAAAAATTTGAAGATGATGCCATGTTTTTTTCTTTTAAAAAAATTTCTCAAAAAAAAATGAGAATAAACAACCAAAAGACTCAATAAGTGGAAAATAAATAAAAGAAAAGTCACACACTAAGAGATAGAAGTATCACACTAAAAATTTCAAAATCGATCAAAAATTGCTACTACTAGAAACCGTTGTCCCCGGCAACGGCGCCAATTGGTTGAACCGGAAAACGCGCAAGCGCACGCCTTCCACTCCCAAGCGTAGGAGTGTCAATGCAATATATTTATAAATAACCGGTGAGTACCGGATCGGATCACAGGGACAATTCGTTCTACGTTCACAAAATTTGGGTGATAACGAAAAATAAAGTGTTTTACAACCACCTCGCTAACGGTGGAAATGTCGGAAAAGTGTGGTGAAATGAAAAATCTAACCTAAGTGGCTAGGGTTAGAGAGCCAAATGTGGAGTTTAGGATAGCTAGGAGAGAGAGCATGGGTTGTGGGATCATTAAAATTGGCGTTAATCAAGTCCTAATTACCACATATAACACAATCGGTCATCCGGCTAAGGAAGCCCAATCGGAATATTTAGCTTTAAAACACAACAATTTTGCAATCGGGATGGAAATATTATCAAGGCACTAACCAAATTAAGCACATGGATTTTTCTCAAATTTGCCCTCTCGGGACTTAGCCAATTAAATTTGTGCCCTAATAAGCATCCAACATTCACATTCAAAATTGGGCAAAGAGGGAAATTAGGGCTAAATTGATAACCAATCTCAATGAGCAACAACCCAAGCAATTCAATACTACACAATCATAGCAAACAATAGGGCAATTGCATTCAAAATAAACCCAAGTTTCATACAAAAATGAGATATCAAAATTACAATAGGAAAAAGGAGAGATTTCACCAAGAACTCTCCCAAATGAGCTTTCCCTCTTCCTATTTGCCTTCCTCCAAGCATCTCCAAACTCCACCAAGCCTTCTCAAGCTTCCATGGCTTCCTCCCCTATCAAAACTTCTCCAAACCCTAAAAAAACACAAAAAACGCAGCAGAAATCGCCAAAACCGAGAGAGTCCCCTCATTTTCGCAACAGGCAGCCTATATTAATTCGTTGCGGGTCGGATCCTTGCGGGCGCATGCGAATTTCGCAGCAGCGGGCCGGCCGCTGGGCCGGCCCGAGTGCTGCTGATTCTTTTTTTTTATTTAAAATTTTTTTTAATTAAATGATGCAGCGGCCCAGCGGATTTAATAGCGGGCCGGCCCGCCACTGTGGGGGTTTTTTTTAATTTATTTTTTTCTTTTATAAATCCAGAAAACCCTTAGAAATACTTCTCTTGCTTCCATAAATCATCAAAAATACCCAGAAATTCCCAAAAATTCTGGAAAAATTCCAGAAAATCCAGAAAAATCCCAGGAGTACCTGAAAAATAGGAGAAGCAAAAATTAGTTCATATGATGACAAAATAAATATAATGGCTATTATAAAACACAATATTGACTTCCAATAATATATATATATATAATATTTCAATGCTCAAATAATTCTCAAAAAATAGCGATATGATCACACTAATAGCAGGAGCATATGAAAAATAGTAGGAAGCCAATAAAGACGATAAAAACCGTATTTTGTGCCAAGAATGAGAATAAGCCCTTAAAATGACATAAAGGGAAAATATACCCAAAAAGAGCACAATTAAGTATAATCTTTGACACAAAATGAGGATAGTTAGGGGGTATATACATACACTTTTCACTCCGAATCAAATCGCAAAGATGAACAATTAATAAGTAACGAATGCTTGTACAAGAAAGATAACAAATCACAAAAAAACAAACGCAGACAAAAGGATTTTTATCCTGGTTCCCCGCAACCCGGGTACGTCCAGTCCCCGACCAATCCGGTACGAGATTTCCACTATCTGCCTTGGCAAATACAAGCACCTAGTCTCAACCAGGATTTCCGACCACAATACAACACCTAGACTTGTCTAGGGTTTACCCTTGCCTCACAAACCGAGGACTTTCCAACTGGCAACAACTAGACTTGTCTAGTGTTCCAACAATCAACACAATGAGAATTTATCCAATACACCACAATAAATGATGGAGATTGGTTTACACACCCGATTCTATAGCCAATCAAAGTTAAGACAATTTGTGTAGTGGCTTGATAGAATGATAGTCTAGATCACACAAAGATACGAGAGAAGTTCTTTGTGATCTAGAACTTTTCAAAAATCCTTTCAAATAAAATTAAAGAGAATAATAGTAAGGATTTTGAAAACGATTTAGCCAATAAAAAAGTAAGAGTATGATCTTCAAAAAAGAATAAGAAGTATTGCAAGATCAAATAAAAATTAAATTGGCTAGAGAGAAAATTGAGAGCTTTGAATTCAAGAGAGTTTTCACAATAGATTTTATTTTCAATGTTGTGTTTTTCACAAAAGAATTTAGCTCTATTTATAGGGAAAAACTGAGATTTGAATTTCAAATTTCGTTTGACTTTTGTCCCAAAAATTACGGACTAAATTGCTCAAAGGATTTCAAAATTCAAATTCAAAAACGTCTGAAACCTACAGCTGGTAGTCGACTCCCTCATATAGGTAGTCGACTCCCAGAGAACTCCAGGAGTTTTTGATCTCTGACAAGTAGTCGACTCCCTACTTTTGGTAGTCGACTCCAAGAGGAGTTTTTCTTGCTGTTCTTCCAGTCAGACAAGTAGTTAGCTCCAGGGTGTGTGGAGTTTCACTACGAAAATTATGAAGTGACTAGAAAAAGCTCTCGAAAACTATTTTGAAGATAATTAAAAATATTTTCGAAATTGTTTTGTGTGTGTGTTTTGTCTATTTGATATGGCTTTGACAAATACCCTAAAAGACACGACACACTCACTCTAGACTCAGAACATGTCTTCGGAAGTTTGGTCAACTTGATGAAGTGAAAGCGAGCTTCTCTTTGTGCTTCTTGTCCTGTTTTGAGCTTGAGCTTCATCACTTGAGTTTAGTCATGTTCGTCTTTGTCTTTGAGCGTTGAAGTGTGCTTCTTTGAGTATGAGTAGAGCTTCGCAAATTCTGCGCACTTGAGTGTAGTGTAGTTAGTACATCAAGCTTTCATTTGGTGTGCTCATCATCAAAATCACTTGGGTGGAATTCAATTTCCATCATAGACATGTAGCATATTTCGTCGTCGGTGCATGGTGACTGTCATGCAGAAAGATGGAAGTGAGCTCCTAGCGGTGTGGTGACGGGCTTCGCCTTCTCCATTCGAGAGCGTGCTATGACTTTCTTGATGTAACCCTCTTGGCTCAGTATCAACTCCCTTTTTTTCCTTTCCTTACTGATTTCCATACCAAGAATCTTTGCAGACCCCAGATCTTTCATGTCAGACTCTTCTGCAAGTTTCCCCTTCAACTTATTGATTTTTTTCATGTCCCGTGACGCAATCAGCATATCGTCAATATACAGAAGCAAGTATATCATTGACCCATCGTCATGTGTGCGAACATAAACACACTGATCCTTTATACTCTGCTCAAAACCAATATTCATCGTGAAGGAGTCAAATCGCTTATACCACTACCTTGGCCTATGTTCTAAACAGTATAAGGATTTCTTCAGCTTGCATACCTTCTACTCTTGCCCCTCCATCACGAAGCCTTCAGGCTGGTGCATATCGATTTCTTCTTCAAGCTCTCCATGTAAGAACAATGTCTTAACATCCAGCTGCTAAAGCTCCAAGTCCCAAGCTGCTACCAAGGCCAACAATACACGGATGGACGTGCGTCACACTACAGGCGAGAAAATCTCTTTATAGTCTTCTCCCTTCCTCTGTGCAAATCCATTGGCTACCAGCCAAGCTTTATGTTGAGTATTGGACTTCTCCCTACTTGGTATTAATGATGAGCAAACATAATACTTGTGACGAATCCCCTATTTGCAGTTAATCCATTGCCTAAGCATATCATGAAGATCAATTAGCAATGAATATCACTCAAATATCAATGAAAGCAAGAAAAATGAATTGGATTATCAAAGATGGTGATTGAAGCTCCTAGAAGACTTCAAGCTCATATTTTGGATAGAAGAAAGACTTCTGCAAAATGTAATCTTTTTATTCTCTTCTATTATGTAGCTTAGAAGTAGAACGATGTTGGATCACACACACATCTTCATTTATGTCCTAGGAAATCATTAGATCATATTTCCTTAGACTCCAATTCTCATTTCTTCATTTATGTTTTACATGCGCATGTTTTCTCTTCATCAGTCGACTGCACACGTGGTAAGTTACCATTTTAATTCTCACCTATCCTCTGACACAGTGCAGCAGTCAACTGTCGATTGTGTAAATTCAACCCGTTGGCTTTTTCTCCACGGATTTCAAAGGGTTTTTGGGGATGCTGTTTGGGGGTTTTGGGAACATATAACGAGAGCTTCTATTGTTCCATTGAGGGGTTAATCATCTTCTCTTGAAAACCCTAAGCTTTCATCTTCAAGCTTCTCGAGCTCTAAAATCCAAAAGCCCTAAAATTCCAATCTTTCCTCTCTTTCTCTCCAACCTAGAATCAAAGTGATATCTTCTAGGCAATTGGTGGTGACAACAGAAAGATATTTTCTCTCTTTCAAAATAGACCTCAACACACAACACAGTTGCTCCTTCAAGTTCTATTTGAAGGCATATATGATTGTTAGTGTTGCTATTTCAATATTTCATATTTTTCGTTGTTAGATTAACTCTCAGTTTGTGAGAGTGATTTGCTTGCTCCCAAGTTGTGGAAGTCAAGGACATCGAGTGTATTTCGATTTCACTTATATGGTTGCTACAAGTGGGTTTAAAGGAAACCTCAAGTTAGGGTTCTAACTTGGGTATTCGGTGGTATCCGGGTGGAAGGGACGTAGGATTACCCGGAACAAGTCGGGAGTTGACTTGGGTAATCCAAACTCTTGAAACATCCTTGTGTTAGCATTGTTTCAATTTAGGGTTTATTTACATTCCGCATTAATTGTTGGTTAGGAATTTAATTTGGTGTAACTATTATTTTAAATTGTATAAACACTATTCAACCTCATTTCTAGTGTTTTTCTCATAGAAAGTGACTTTACACTTTATACCTCACATCACTACCATCTCCTTCATTGATCTTGTATACCCAATTGCATCCAATGTAGGGGTGGCGAACGGGCCGGGTTGGGTCGGGTTCGAGTCGGGTCAGGTTTGACCCGACCCGGATAAGGGTACCTGACCCGAATTGAAGCCGGGTCAGGATCATGAAACCCGTACCCGACCCAGAAATAACTCGGGTCACCCAAACCCGACCCGGGTTCTTTAAAATTTTCAATTAAAATTTTTTCCCTAGGAAAACTGTCTTTCTCAAGGCTCGAACCCGTGACCATATCCTAGAGATTCAATGCGCTAGCTAACTGGCCACAAGTGTTTTGGTGTTCTACAAGAAGAAATCAACACTTAAATACCTTTACTACTAATAAATGTTGAATTAAGTTGGAAAAAAGTTGAAGGAACAAGGAATTGGACCCGTGACCACCTATAGGAGTGGCCAACAACTCAAACCCAGTAACCAAACGAACAAGTTGCTACTTGTGTTGATATCATTACATTATATGCAACTTATACCCAGTAACCAAACCACCAAGTTGCTACTTGTTTTGATATCATTACATTATATATATACAGCAAATAACCCGTGCACACGTGCACGTGGACTGGAAAAAAATGGTCGGGAAGGGGGAAGAATAAAAAGTGTGGGTGTGTGTGTGTGTGGGGAGGGTCCGGGGGCAAAAATGCAAAACACGGGGTTGTATGTGCAAAATTCCCCGCCTCTTCTCTTATCTCTCAAAATCTCACCACAAAATTCCACACCTCTTCTCTTATCTCTCAAAATATCATCACTTATCCAATTTCTCATGTCCAAATTCTCTTATCCAATTTCTCTTGGATAACGTCCCTATTTTATAGAATAGATATATTTATATACATACTTACATACTTACATACATACATACATACATATGTATATATATGTATATATGTATATATGTATATGTATACGTATATATGTTGTTACGACCTAACGATCGTGACAGTCCGACCTTCCATCTCAAACCGCCGAAACCCCCAGTCGGTTCGTCTTCCCTCCTGAGGGGCGACCGACCCAATGATAGGGCGCCCATGAAGACCAACTACCGAATAAAACAAAAAATGTTCTTCATTCAACTTTTCATCTTGTCAGCATTACACCGCAAGATCGGCCGCGGCCAAAAGCCGACCATACAAAATATCTCACTACCCTGCATCACGAGCGCTTCGGTTCCGACCCTTCCTCGCCCATCACCCCCTTGCCCTTATCCCTAGGATCGGCCTTTTTCGCTCCCCTTACCCCGGCCACCCTCAGCACTTCCTCCCGCGAAAGCATTAGGTCCTCACCTGCAGAGGAAAGAGAGATCAGGGTAAGCCTACTTAGGGGCCCGACAAAAGGAGAACACCTGTGGGCCAAAGTTCCTGAGCAAGCCGGTCATCCAGCGTCAAGACCGTCAGTCGACGGTCCGCCTCATGTAACTCGGCTAAAATCCGAATATTCGCCAGAAGTTCATCCGTCATTGCCACCTCCTCGCTCACCAGAGGGTTCAAAGCCCCCCCAGTTCGACATCAACATCGTGTCTGTCGGCACCACGACGAGAACGAAGCTCTCCACCCAACCGTCATCAGTGTCCGGCGTCCCGACAATGAGTTCTCATCCCCTCCTCGCATGGACGCAATAATACGTCCCACACTTCCGCCACCCTTTCAAGTCGTAATAATGGCTATCGGGGCGGAACCCCAAGACCATAGCCGCCGATGTCGAACATGGAGCAAAGTTCGAGCTGCTTTCCTCAAGAAGGGAAGTCGATATGTCCTCCGAGCCGAGCCGGGCATCCACCTCGAACTTGAATGCTGGGGCAATTGTTACGACCTAACGATCGTGACAGTTCGACCTTCCATCCCAAACCGCCGATACCCCCAGTCGATTCGTCCTCCCTCCTGAGGGGCGACCGACCCAATGATAGGGCGCCCATCGAGCCTAGAGTCCGACACGACGGGAAGAAGGGCACGCTCCGCCTAGGACGTTGACAGGGGCGTCGTCTGGTGCCCTTCCCCCGGGAGGCGCTCCGACGTTTCCTTGGCTAGTCGGACACGACAAACAACCTAGTACAAGGACGTTACTGACACTTACGCCGCCCGACCATCTGACAAAGCACCACATAGTCGCTGCGCCCCCTGACACTTAATGCTTTCGGCTCTGACACTCTGATAAAACCTGTCACGTCCCGCTTCCCATTAGGCGTGGGGGCGAGGACGCGAACGGGCCCGCTTGTGCAAGTCAAGAGGAGGTACTTTTGCTTTTCTTCCCTCCTTGACTTACACAATAAGCGTCTGTGTGAAAACTGCAGGTTCTTGCTTTGCATTACTCAAAACAACACAGATAAAAAGGAAAATTATTACAATCTCAGACATCTCAAAGGAATTACAACAATGCAGAATTAGGAAAGAGAGGGTCTTATGACCCGTACAACAAATGAGTGAATTGCAATGACGGTTCACTAGTCAACGATCCTCGGCCTACTGGTTCAGCTATCGCAACTAGTCCTCCTGGTGCTATGGCTCGGGATCTGACATACATCCAAAAGCATGAATGTATGTCAGCAAGGGTATACAAGAAGATGTTAGAATCCAAGGCAAGATACACAAATTTATACTGAATTTAAGAGGCAATTATAAATTAAACGAGATAACAATGAAAGTTTAAGCATGCTGATTTTAAAGTAAATACATCCTATCATGCAGTTCTAAACAATCTGACAAGTAAAGTAAAGCATGTCAATTTGACTGAGATAACAATTTCGCTTTGCAAGTTTCAAGTTAGCATTTCACGATTGTTAGCATGTCATGTCTATAATAGGGTTCTCGCCTTTAGGACGTGATGAGTGAGTCGTTCTTCTCACGGGGGCTTACCGTGATTGGCACTAACCCACCGCATACGGGTGGTGCCCTTGAAGAGAGTACCCGTTCATACGCCTAGCAGCCGCTCAACCCTTACCCCACCCAAGATTTGTGCCGGAACACGAGCCAGCCTAATTCACGATTTACAAGCACGAATTTTTCAACTTACATGACATCACGAAAATCACGATTTCGCCTTCGAGGCGCACGATTTCACGATGTCACACGCTAGTTAATTATTTCAAGGCATGCAGCAATTTTCACGCTATAAGAGTATCAAAACAACATTCATAATAGTTTAGCAGAAAAGGTGAACATGCGATTTTAACGAAAACGAATAGAATAGAAAGTTAACTTTTCTTAAAAGACCAAAAGAACATCCAACTTCAAAAATACACTATAAATTGTATACTTGCCTGTTTTCGGTGATTTTGGTGCCGTTGGGTTTGTCTTGACTGGTACTACGTGTCGGTACTTCCGGTTCTCTGTTTTGGCTAAAGAATTCACTGAATTAGATATATTGCGAGATAATCAAATATCAAGTAACTCCTTAAAGTGGGTTCGTATAATTTTGTTGGGTTCACTAGCTATGGTGATGTTTATATGGGATTAAACGTCTCATTTTATTCTGATTTATCTAATAGCAAGCTGTTAAAATTTAGTACTAGCTAGTTAATTAATATTAACAATCGTATTAACGCTAACCCAATATTAGTTAATTATAGGGTTAATCACCATGTTTAATAGTGCACCTACTACACACTTACCCTAACGATTTTAATACAATTTATTTTCAAGGGCTATCATGTTAACATTATACTAATACCCTTTATTAAGGCTCTACACCCACTCTAACAATTTAATATATTAAACTCTAACTTCATCTCTCTCTTTTCTTATTCTTTAATAGGGCACTGCAATGTTAACAATAGGCTGACATACACTCCATCTCTTTCTACCATTCTTTAATAACCTTCTATTAATAAAGTTGACCCAACACACACTGTCACCCTCTCTTTCTCTCAGTCCTTTTCTCTCCTCTTCATCTGTTCTTTGTTTTATCTTCTTTTTTTTCATTTGCTTTCGTTTGCAGCAGGGGCTTACACAAAATGGGGGAGGGGACACTCACGCAATGATCGCACGAGGGGAGTCGGCCGGTGGCGATCTTCGGCAGCAGGCGGGTGCGGCGCAGGGGCTTCTCCGGCGGACGGCGGTGCGTTTTCTGGCGGCGCGCGCGGTGGTCCGGCAGGCGGCCGTGAGCTGGAGGCGCGCACGGCCTGCAGCACGGCGGCGGCTCTTGCTGGTGGCGCGCGCGTGGCTACTGTGGCGCTCGATCCCGGGAAGGAGGGAAGGAGGAATAAGAGGTTTTGGAGATGGATCTGAGATTGATTTCTGGAGTTTGGATTTGATTGTTTTGTGATGAATCTGAAGTTGTTTTCCTCCCCTTGTTTCAGATCTGATTTGTCTCTCACTTCATCCTCCAATTTCAGATTTTGAGTTTTGTTTTTGGAAATGGATTGGTTTGGGGATGATGAAGAACGGATTCGAATTTGGGAAATTGTTGAAATTGGGTTTGGAATTTTGTTTTCTGGTTTTGATGAAGTTGGTGGAGGATTTGATTTGGGAAGAATTTGGGTTTGATTGTTGTATTTGGGAATTTGATCGATGGATGATTGAGGCTGAAATGATTTTGGTGGGCTGATTTGTTGAACTTGGTTCGGGTTTGGCTTGGAGAATCTTGCAGGGAGTTGGGTTTGTGATGGGTTGCAGGAAGATGGAGTTTACTGGTTGGGTTGTTTGTATCAGAAGAGGAAGACGATGGTGATGCCCAATCGTTGTTGTTGTAACTGTTATAGGAATAATGGGGGGACAGTTTGGTGGAGGAAAATAGCTGGTTGTGGGGAGAACAAATTGATGTGCATGTCGGATCTCACCAACAATTTGGTGGGAAGAAATGCTGTAGGGTTAGGGTAAAGATAACTTAGTTAATTTAGGGAATTGATTTTCAGGCACCGGTAATAAGTTAATCAGCAATTAACTTTTAATTAAAGAAATTAAGTAATTACGAAAAGGTGATTATTAAAAATTAACGAAGTAATTAGTGAAAGTTAAAGTGATTAGCAATTTTGTAATTAGTGAGATAATTAAGTTAAGGCAATTAGTTAAAATTGATAGTCGGTTAATGGTGATACGGTAAAACGAAAAACGGAAACGCGCTCGCGTTGACGCACAACATATATCTCGTGCAGAAAACATCCGGATGGTCAAAACGAAAATACGGGCACACACAAATAATACGCCTAGAAAATACTGGCCGTTACAAAAGCACCCCTGGCCATTGTGCCGTCTGACAAAAGAGAGGCTGACACTCCAGTTCCTGGCCTCCTCGTCCGAAGCTTCCGCTGACAGCAGGGCCAGCTCAGCACGTCGAGTCAGCATACCAGGTCAGCCTTACCCAACCGCCTCCCGTCAGGTATAAGTACCCCTTCTTCCAACGGTGAAGGGGTTGGAAAATTTACTCTCAGTCTTATTACTCACACACAAGGACAAAGGTCGTCCATATCTTTATTCTTCCACTCATAGCTCGTCACGTACGGTCGACTCACCCTCAGTCCGTCATGTGTGCCTGGCCCCCGGTTTAAGTCCTATTACTGACTTAGGCATCGGAGAGGCTAAGGGTTGGACCCTAACCTGGCCTTTCTGATGAGTTTCTCTTTGCGCAGGATAGCTCGACGCCACCGGTCGTGCTCGCCCTCAGCTTCAGCAGTTCGGCCCCTTCAACCGTATCTTGCCGGATTCGACACTGTGGTCAGCCCTAACAACAAGCTTAGCCTCTACACCCCACTAATCACCTGTCAAATAGCCTACCCTAATCCCGTCATTAGCATAACCATCGTGCCCTTGGTTCCTCTTAATACAAATTCATTGTACACGAGTTCCATCTCGCAACATATGTATATACATATCTCTTATATAAAACACAAGGTTGTCCTACTAGGACAAAGAGGTTGATAGAGTGGTGGCTTAGATTTGGCCACCTCATCATGGTGGGTCCCACTTGAGGTGGGTGTGGAGATAGGTTTGGATTAGGGTGCAAGTAAAAAAATAAAAAATTCCACCCACCCCCACCTTTCTATTAAATTGCGCAAAAAATCACATCCTTCCCCTTTTGTATTTAGGTCATTTTGGCATCCATATTTACGTATTTGGTCCCTTTTAACCCTCCGATGCTGCCGACATGCACACCCACACTTTCTGCTCCTTCCCAATTTCATGCGTAAACTGCTACCGTGTTGATGGGGAATTATCTTTGCTCCGTGCACAATGTGCACGGGAAATTTCTAGTACATATATAAACATCTATACATGTATACATGTATATACATGTATAGATGTATATATATGTATATACGTATATACGTATGTATATACATGCATGTTTATATATAACCATATATACATGTATACATGTTTATATATGTATATACGTATATACGTATATACGTATATATATATATATATATCTATTATACATTTGACAGCGATTTTTGAATTCTAGAGCTGACTAGGACAAGATAAAGAGGGGTTGAGATTTGATCTGGGTAAATCAATGGTTGAGAATGGATTTTGTGAAAAATTTTAGGGAAAGGTGCCTTGGGAACATAAACTTTGAAATTAGAAGTGCCTTGGGAAAGAGTGTGGAAATTAAATTTGGGGGAAAAAGTGCATTGGGAAATATTGTGAAGATTAAATTTCGGGGGAAAGTACATTGGAAACTTAAACTTTGAAATTAAAAGTGCTTTGGGAAAGATTATGGAGAATCACGACCATTAAATTAAACAAAATAAAAAATTTAGCGTAAAACAATTTAGTGGAACAACAAATTAGCGTAAAAACACTGCTATTTGCTATTCTAACGCCTGCGCCAAAGACGCCACGTTAAATCTATTTACGCTAATTCGGCGACCCGCTAAATTTTTTACGCTAATTTGTTGTCCCGCACCGAAGGCGCGGGCGCCAAATTTGTTGTTCGATGTCGAATTTGTTGTTCCGCGTCGAAGGCGTCTGCGTCGAATTTGTTGTTCCGCGCCGAAGGTGCCCGTGCCGCTAAATATTTTTATGCTAATTTATTGTTTTGTTAAATTTTGGCTGTGAAAATAATTTTCGGGGAACAAAGATTTCGCAGGGGAAATAAGTTCGACGCCCGGGCGCCTTCGGTGGTGCCCACGCCGAAGGCGCCCCGCTAAATTTTTTTATAAAGATTTGTTGTTCTGCGCCAAAGGCGCGGGCGCCGAATTTGTTGTTCCACGCCAAAGGTGCCCGTGCCGCTACATATTTTTACGCTAATTTATTCTGTTAAATTTTAGATATGTAAATAATTTCACGGGGAACAAAAATTTCGCGGGGGAAATGTTAAATGAACCGTGCCCGCGGGCACGGGTTATGACTAGTATATATATATATACATATATACATATATACATGCATGTATACATGTATACATACACACACACACACATATGTATATAGGATTTAATGTAGAAAAGCTGCCATCTGATCCAATGGATCAGGTGGCAAGACACAAAAGAGGTGGAGATTACAAGCCCTCACATGGGCTTGTACTCGTTGGGGGCGCACCCCTTTGTGTCTTGCACCTGATCATTTGGATCAAGTGCCACCTGATCTACATTAATTCCATGTGTACATACATACATACATACATACATACATACATACATAGTAAAACGAGTCGTATTCGGGTCAACCGGGTTGAGTGGTCAAACCCGTACCGGGCCCGGATTTTATCCGGGTCAGTCGGATTGACCTAAATCCGACCCGACCCGGATTGGCCCCTTCCCATACCCGGCCCAAGAGGCCGGGTTCGGGTCGGGCCGGATCGGGTCGGGTCCATTTTGCCACCCCCAATCCATTGGCCTTCATGTCCTTGGGCAATTCTATCAATTCATAAGTATCATTCTTGTAGAGAGATTCCATCTCCTTTTCCATTGCCAGCAGCCACTTTGCAACCGTGCTTGATGTCTGGGCTTCATCAAAGATCAATGGCTCCTCATACTTTATGTTCAGGACGTATGCTTGCATATCAGCAAATGCAAAAGTAAACGCAGAATAGTTCATGTTAAGGCCAAAAATGTCTGAAACTATTGAGTTGCTGACGTTGACCTTTTACTGTTGAGTCGGAGCCTCATCATCCGGTTGAGTAGGGCCCGGAGACGGAAAGGAGATTTGATGATCTTGCTAAGGAAGAGATGATCGTCAAGCACATTTGTCCCGAAGGTAATCCGAACTTTGTGGTTTTTGCTCCTGATTTGCTCACTCTGATCTATTTCCTTCTTGCAGGTGAAATGATGATTCTGCCGCTGGACGAGCTGGTAAGATTGGACATGGAGCATTCGGCCAAGCAGGGGGCGAAGATCTGCCCAAAGAGAGGTTGGGAGGGGTCGACCACTGCGTAGGCTGAGAAGCTTAAGCGAACGAAGAAGCAGAAGGTGGTGGGAGCCCCCGCCGATTCTGGTCTTCTGGAAAGTGCGGCGGACTCGGGCCGTCCTACTGAGAATGAGGCAGCCTTGGTTAGCCCCATTCCCGTTGACGTTGACACCGAGGAAGAAGCACGGGCTGAGCAGGAGGTCCGAGAGTCTCGGAGAGAGCAAAGACCCCCGATTCCCACGGTCCCACTTCGGACGATCGCGCCCTACGGGTCTCCGACCGGGTCGGACTCCAGCATGCGAACAACGGTCGCAGACCGTTGACCGTACGTATGCCCACCGTCCGGGCTGGGAAAGCCCGCTCATCCGAGCGGTGAGTCGGCACTTGCGGTGTTCAAGTCAAAGAGGGACAAGCTCCTTGCTCTGTCGACGGAGGAATCTTTGCCGGCGTCATATCCGGTTGGCGCTCAAGAATCAGTTTTTGATGAGGCAGGTGTGGTAGCGCAGTTGGCTGAGAATAGTCTGCTGCCGAGAGACCGAGCATCTTTGACGAACGTGGACACAGAGAGGCTATGCGTCTCGGCAATCTGGCACAACATGCAGGTAGGTTGGACTTCCCTTTTAAGATATAGCTCACTTTATCCGTGTGTGCGCCTCACTCTTCTTCTCTCTATTTTTTGTGTGCAGGCAAATGCTCTGATGGTCTCACTTCGGCGCCATACTGCTGGGATAAACAAGGCCGAGGCTGCACTGGGGAGGAAGGCGACTAAATTTGAGGTGGTGAAGAAAGCAGCCGAGGAAAGAGCAGCGTTGCATATGTCCCGGCTAGGAAAGATGCAAGAGTCGTACGCCGAACAAAGGGTGACGATCCGTGAGCAAGAAAAGTATCTGGAGGGGTTTGAGAAGAAAGCTCAGTCTGAAGAGGCCTGGAGGGTCGAGGTGGAGTCTGCCCTGGAGCATGAGAAGAAGAAGGCTGCAGAGTTGGAGGAGCTGTTGAAGTCGGGGAGAGCTGATCTCGAAGCGAAGCAGGCGGAAGCTGTCCGACATTACGAGACGACGGAGCTTGTCTCTGCCATGTCGTTGATGAGGGAGAAAGGCTATTCTGCGGGCTGGGAGGCGTGCCTTCAGAGATTAAAGGAGATGATGGGGAAACTTTCTCCCTTGATTGAGGTTGATTTTTCGAGACTGCAAGTCTCTGATGACGAAGAGAATGAGGTTACTACGCCGGCCGAGGAAGAAGCAGTTGCTGTCGAATAGCAAGCCAGGGGTAGTACTCATGGGGGAGGCGACGCTGGTTCGGGTGAAGGCGACCACGACGCCGCGTGATCATTGGGGGGAGGTGTTAAGGGCCGGTCTCGGAGCCTTGCTTAGGACTTTTTTGTTTTCTTTTTTGAAGTTTGGGCTTTTTGTAGTGTCGGCCAATGTGACCGCTTTTGTAAGGTCGGCCAATGTGACCACTTTTGTAAGGTCGGCCTCTAGAAATACTTGTACATATTTTCAACATCTTGATCAATGAAAGTGTTTTGTTTTTTCGAAGGAAGTTGTCCGAACTCCGTTTTGTAGAGTATGAAGACTTGTCGCTTCTTATTCATTAGCATTGCCCTTATGTGTACCCCCGACATTCGGAGCAGACGAGAGTTGGGGTGAGAGTGTGCCGGATGTTGAGAATATAGATCGGCGCATGCCCACCGGAGCCTGTTGATGGCGAAGCTCGTAAGCTTGCCCCGGGGTTTCAGACGGCGCCAATTGTTACGGGTCGAAATCTGCCCGACAATACTATTTATTTGGTGGGAAATCAAGGGCACGATGATTTACAAGTGGTAAGGGTATGTAGAGGCTGTTTACAGGTGGTGAAGGGGTGTAGAGACCGAGCACGCTTCAGATGATGATTGATTCGGGTTGAATATTGCTTATTTAACCCCTCATCTAGCAATATTTTGTGTGTGAATGATGCTTAATTGGTCTCTAGTACATTCGTATTTTGTATACCATTATTTATTAGAGCAAAATCATTGATTTGTGCACAAAATATGAATTCTATTGAGTCTCATGATTCCAACGACTATTTATTTGTATTTTTCTGAGATCTGTGCTAATTACTGTGTATTTTTGAATGCAGAATACCAATTAAAGGGGGAAATACGCAAGAAATACGGATTAAATACGAAAATACGGTGATCCGCACGAATCTCCGTGGCCACGTGGCACTGCTGCATCCGTTGATCACCGATCCCGTGGCTGTAACGAATAGGGGGACGCGGAACAATCGGAGTCGTCGATCACAGATCGAACGACTCGCAGTGATCTTAAACGAAGCCGAGCGGCGATTTCTTGTGGCCACGTGGCGCTCATCTGGTAGCTCCCACCCAGATCCGATGGTGGGCGAAGCGGCCCAATAGAAGCCGTTGGATTCTAATCCAACGGCTCGAGTCCATCCGATGGCGAGCGCAGCGGAGAGCGGCGAAAGGCAGTCGACGTGGCGTAATCTGAGCCACCCATCCATGATCCGACGGTCCCTATTTCATCTGCATTTAAACTCGAAGAGCGCAGCTTCACATGACTTGGCCGCTCCGCAACGCTTGGATGAAGATCCGACGGTCGATAACCCATCTGACCCAAACTCGAAGAGCGGATGCGGGTTTCGCACGAATTCTAAAGCACATGTGGCGGCTTGTAGTTCAATCCCGCATTGATGAACGGCTCCTATTTGCGCCGGCGGTAGGGTATGGGTTTAAGTGGTATTGGGTGTGGTTTTAAATCCATTAAGGCTATTAAACCCGCAATGTTCTTATATAAGGTATTCTAGGGTTTTTTGGCCGTATTCTTGGCGTATTTGGGCGATTTTGGAGCCGATTTTTGCAGCAATTTCCTGAGAATACAGAGAGCAACCTGGGCTATTTTTAGAGAGTTTTTAGAGGAAGAAGAAGAAGAAGGGTTTTCTTAGGCTAAAAGCGAGCATATTTGGTGATATCTCTTGAACTCTATTGCGTATTTTGAATTCTATTTACTTGTATTGCTTGGAACCATGTTTAATGTGATGAAATTCTTAGTTATTTTCAGTATGTGTGGCTAAATTTTCATTGTGCATGGCATGGTGTAGTTAGGAGATATGATTTGTATTTGCTTGGTTGAATCTTTGAGCTAAATTGTTAACGTTTATAAAGTTGTAATCTTTATTTTAAAATCATCTTTTTCATCTTCCAAAAGAACGTGATTGAGTTGATGATCGCCACACAAGGGTGTGTTTTGATCTATCCAAAAGGGAGTTTCATAGCGTATTTTTAAACGATTATAACTTTAGCAACGATTGTATTCAATATTTTGCTTTAATCCCAACAAGGGTATTTTCCGATGAATTGCTCTCAAAAGAGTATTCATTGAGTTATATTTAATCAACCAAATTAATACAAATCATGGACCCTAATGAACCCATACAATGTGCATACTTCTCATAGATATTTTCATAAACGAAGCTTTCTTTGCTCGTATTGTTCACGTACTAAAAACCACGATCAAACCCATCCAAGCCATCGTCATTAAAAGTGGTTGGTCTCTTTACGTTGAATTTCTATTTGATCTAAGCTTTGTGGTTGCAACAGATTTTCTCCTGAGGATTCGACATCCGGATTTTCAGGTCTATATTTCTTGCACGGACTCTTTCGCTTGAGAGAAGCACATTTTTGGGCTGAGCAATGATCTCGAGATCAATTCTGCAAGGTCGCCTCTTGAACGCCGCCCTTCTGGAGTTGGTCACCGGTTGTTCGGAGCTTGGACGAGCTTTCATGCGCAAAGAGCGGCTCGTCAGAAAGGCGGGGTTGGATACCAACCATTAGCATTTTCGATTCTTAAGTCAGAATTGGGGCTTAGAACGTGGGTCGGACATGTAGGCCGAGCTTAAGGTAGGTCGACCTTACGTGGGCGAGCTTGAGTGGAAGGACAAATATATGGAAGATATTTGCTCGTGTATGAGGTGTGAGTTTATGATATCGATCAACCAACCTATTGCGTCGGGGGTGGTAGAGGGGTATTTATAGCTGAGTAAGGCGGTTAGCTTCGGCTGAGCTGTCGTGCTGAGCTGACATGTCAGACTGCTGAAGGTTCGGCCGAGGATGTCAGAGCAGAGCGTGGCAGGCGCGCTTTTGTCTGGTTGTCAGAGCCGAAAGCGTCAAGCATGCTTTTGTCAGGCTGTCAGGCGGCGAAACGGCCAGGTGCGCTTTTGTCAGGCTGTCGAGCGACGAAACTGCCAGTGATGTTCTCGTTCGAAGACGTTTGTCGTGTTCGATCGGCTTAAATAACATCAAGGTGCATCCAAGGCGCGGCGCCGCTCATGGGTCGCTTGGTCGCTCCTCGAGGGCGCTAAGCTTTCGACGACTGACCCTTGTGCCTCGATAGGGAGGTCGAACTTGGAGGATGATGAGCGACCTTTGTGCTTGGCCGGCGAGCTTGGAGGAGGATGTGCGACCAATCGGCGAGTCTAGGGGCGACGTCGACCTTTCTGTTCGGCGAGACGGACTTCTTAGACGACGAGCGAGCTGGCTGCTTGTCTAGCGAGCCGAGTGGATGTGGAGGCGTTCCGATCTTTGGTCGTAACAATTTCTTATTCAATCTTTATGGAATTTTGTTGCATAAATTTCCATTCTTTCTTCTTGCACCCATCATTCTTTCCGCATTACAAAGTAGTTGATAGCCGAAATTCATTTTTTTATTTGTGTTATGATTTCTATTTTGTTTTATTTTGTTCTTAGAAATTTGTATCAAAATCATGAATTTTGCATGTACCTTTCTTTTTATTTGAAAAGACTGTTTTTTCGTTAAGTTTTTGCCCTCACTATACAAGCTTTCTGGCTCCGTGCTCTCTTGTAATAAAATTCACTCATAAACACACATCACTTCCGAAAATACGGCCTCGTGTCACAGAAAGGAAAACATAAAATATTATTTTGATCCACCTAATGGGCCGCGCTATTTTCCTGTCGCAGTCCAAAAATACGGCCCATTCTTATTATAGACCGAACACCGTGCATGCCACGTGTTACGTCTTTGACCGTCCAAAAGATCGGACGGCCCATATAGTGGCGTTGATTCACAGCAACAGCTTGCGAGGTTTCTAGCAAAAACCCTTTCTAGGGTTCCCACCGCCCGAAAAAGTCTCTTATAAAACCCCCATTATCAATTCACCGTCGCTCTCCAATCTCTCCTTTTCTCTAGTACGAACGTTTTGAGATCCAGCGATTTCAAATGGTAATTTCTTCTTCTGTCCCGCACTATCATTTAGGGGTAGGGTTTTGTTGCCAATTTCTCTTTTTTTGGTGGATTAATCTTAGATTTTTGTTTCTGTTTTTCGTTGTTATTGCAGGCATTGCCGAATCAGCAGACCGTGGATTACCCGAGCTTCAAGCTCGTCATCGTCGGCGATGGTGGAACCGGTAAGTTTTTTTCGGTTTGTAGATCTTCGATTTTAAATTGATCGTTACCTGATTCAAGCTAAAAGCAATCGCTTGTAGGGATTAGTTTATATGTTTGGGGGTTTTGGATCAATTTGAGATACAAAGTTATCGTTTTGATTTTCTTCTGCTTTGCTTTCAGCTTGATTCGATAATTATGAGCTAGTTCAATGATATTTTTTTAATTCTTATATAGGGAAAACTACATTTGTGAAGAGGCATCTGACTGGTGAATTCGAGAAGAAATATGAGCGTACGTAACTGTATTCATCGATTGCATGTGATGTCGTGATTGTCTTTTAATTGCTAATTTTTTATTTTTTATAACGATTTGCACAGCGACCATTGGTGTGGAGGTTCATCCCTTGGACTTCTTCACAAACTGTGGGAAGATCAGGTTTTATTGCTGGGATACTGCTGGTCAGGAGAAATTTGGCGGTCTTAGAGATGGATACTAGTAAGTTACTGGGCAATATTTATTTTTTGGTATGGTCAGTTTTAATAAAAAGTATTCAAGTGCTTAATTTGCTTGTCATTGCAATTAGGAGTAGAAATTAGATAACCTAACATGACATTTTAAAGGCATGTTGTACTTGTGCTCGTTATTGCGGAATTAACAGTTTGATTATAGATTGTTTCATTAGGATTACTTGCTTCAGACAGAATATTAAGAGTAGTTGTTGATGTTTTTATATTGCCTAACTTAGGTTTAATGTTTTTGCTTTAGTGACTGATTATTAATTTAGTGGTAATGAAATGATCATTTGTCTGCTGCTGGGCATGATTAATTCTAACTGTGTTAAATCTTGTAATATTTTGTATAGTGTAGACTTGCTTGGGTTGTATATGTAACTATTTTATCTCATCTAGGTTGACCCACTTGCTAGTGTGTGTGTATTTGTGTTGTAGTTTCCGTCTTACCCCTTTCATGCATTACGATTCGACTACTACTATTTTATTCACATGACAAGGTAGGAAATGGGATAATTAAAAAGCATGTTGAACTACTTTATTTGCTTATTACAATTTTTTGTTGAAATGGTATTAACTAAGATGTCTTATTCTAAGACGTGTTACTTGTGCTAATGTAATTGCAAATTATCTGTGTGATTATAGCTTGTTTCAGCATAACTTGCTTGAATTAGAGAACATTAGTTACTACCTCAATTTTCTGAAACATGGGTTTGATGTTTTGTGGGCAAACGGTGGTGACTGATTTTCTATGTTTAATACCGATGAATGGATCTTTTGTCTACTGGTAGGCAATCTGTTTTATTCCAACTATGTTGAATCTAATATATTTTATTTGCTCTAGAATTGTTTGCTTTGTCTAACTATTTTCTCTCATCTATGTAGACTGGTTCTTTTATTTTTCCTTCTAGTGTAGACATGTATATGTGTTGGGTTTTCCTTTCTACGTGAGTTGTGTATTCACTTTCATGATTGAGATTAATGATGTTAGGTGGAACAACCAGTTCTCCTTTCTTTCCATCACAAAGAATGAAAAAAAAAAATTTTAGGAAGATATATTTTTGCTCTCAAACATTTTCTTACTCTGAATTATAAAAATATGTTGGAAACTAAATGACTCTTTAGCAGATTCCTTCTCACATTTTTTGTTTTGATGCTGCACTTGAGTTTCAAAGTATCATTTATTTCTGCGCATTCACATTTGATCTTTAACATAGCAATATGCAATATTCGGATTCAGGGATGCTGTGGTTTTGAAATTTGTTTCTTTATCTCAGGAGGTGGAACTTACCATCATCTCTTTGATTTTAAAATCAATATGTTACGGTTAACAGATCCCATTGCTATTGTTAGGTGTTTTGGTGTTACTGTACCATTGACAATTAGTTCTTATTGGTCTTTCCTGCGGTAATTTGCAGCATCCATGGCCAGTGTGCAATTATCATGTTTGATGTCACTGCTCGATTGACGTACAAGAATGTCCCAACATGGCACCGTGACCTTTGCAGGTTTATTCTTGAATCTAGCGGGATTAAAAAAACCCATGTTAATTTGATTTGGTTCATTTTGCGATGATCCTAATTTATCTGTGTTAACCCCCAGGGTGTGCGAGAACATTCCTATAGTCCTGTGTGGTAACAAGGTTGATGTGAAGAATAGACAGGTGAAGGCCAAGCAAGTGACTTTCCACAGGAAGAAGAACCTGCAGTATTATGAGATTTCTGCCAAGAGCAATTACAACTTTGAGAAACCTTTCCTGTATTTGGCGAGAAAAATTGCTGGGTAAGCTAACTTCGGACACATTGCTTCATTGCTTGTTCTTTTTAGATTGCGTTTAATTGTTGATGATAATTATACTTGAAATGGCATTGCAGGGATCCAAACCTCCACTTTGTGGAATCTCCTGCGCTTGCTCCACCAGAGGTGCAGATTGATTTGGATGTACAGAGACAGTAAGTGGATATAACAAGCTTTTCCAAATTCTTTACACGGAAACTAGATGATAGTTTGTATGCCAGGTAGGTATTCTCTCTAATTTTCTTGTTTTCATTTTTGACAGGCATGAGGCAGACCTTGCTGCCGCCGCTGCTCAGCCTCTTCCTGATGACGATGACGATGCATTCGATTAGAGCATGTCTCCAGTGCTTATCTGCTTCCTTGATATCTGAGCTTCTTCTTGGAAGCATTGGTCGAAGTTCTTTGGAATATTGCAAATGTAGGATTACGGGTTAAAGGAATGGGTTGGAGAGTGCATGCTTTGTTTCCAAGTATCATATCCATTTGTTTGAAATACAGTCAGGAGATTGTTCAAAGCTCGTTACCGAACTTGAACCCTATTTTTGTATTGGGGAGAGTACCACAAGAGCATAGGCACTGAAGGTGAAGTCTGAACCTCTGGACGTGCTCTTGTTAAGGTTTAGAGTTGCCAAACATTGTTATATCTGTTTGGGGTGTTGATGGCATGTCATGATTCATTGGAGTTGGAACCATGTTCTGTTGGATTTGGCCTGCAGGGTATTGAAAGTTTTTGGGTTTGTATTTGTGGCTGTTTTTGTTTGTTGCCGGTTGGTTTGTGCCATGCTCTTCAGAGTTGCAGCGAACCTGATTGTGCATTTGCACAAATAGATTTTACCCAGTTATCTTCGATTTGTTTGTGGTATGTTCCTCGCTGAGATTTGCGAAACGATTTCTCTCTGCTATCTCTTATGGTTACGGCGGTCTTGTTACTGTAGAGAATTTGTTCGTGTTTCATTGTTATTCTGTGTCTCAGGCTCTTTATGCATGTAGGATTGTTTGATTTGTGCCGTGGAAAGGCTTATCAATCTTGTGCTTTTTCTGAGGGGAAGCGATTACTATGACCGTATATGTTTGAGTTGTGCTTCATTCCCTGGTCTCACGTTCGATGGTGTGCTCTCCAAGCATGTTTGATGGCAAGTAAAGAGCGTGCTAAAGTCGATTGTTTTAAATTACCGCTAAAAATTAGAGTAATCCAAATTTATCACCGAACGCAACTGTTTAGTGTAATACAAATTGTAACGGTTTAGTGTAATACAAATTTCCAAATTCAATACAACGTTTAATTCTCTCTTTATTCCCTTGAATTTTATTTGTGTGTTTCATTGGAGCAATTGTATACATTTTGATTGGGAAGTGGGATTCTTGGATTTCCGATGCAAATCAAATAGCAAAAAACAAAGAGAACTATATACACCGGTTACTCTTCGGTGCGAGCAATGAGTGTTTCTAAAGATGGAAATTAAGAATACATACATAAGTCGGGTCACACTCTCTTTTCCTTTGCATTTTTTTCCAACTTTGGAAACAATCACTGCCTACACCGGTTCCTTTAGTCATCTCCAAAACAAAAAAAGGATTATGTAACGTGCTGACAGTGTAGGAAGCTGTCAGCTCGGGCTTATTTGAAAAAAGGCTTTTTGAAAATTTTTGTTAGTTGCCATACACATTAAAAATCCCAAAACCCCAAATATGAGTGAATCCTAGATTTATTTGAGCCTCAATCCACTCATAAAAAGTTTTATTCTTTTGAAACCGTTAAATTCGGAACGAATAGTTGAGTCAACATAGTGTTGGATGAGTCAAAATAGTGTTGGAATTACCATAATATGTTTAACAAAATCTCAAAAAAAAAAATTGAAAAAAATAATAATGTACTACTGACAACACATGAAAGTTTCCTGTGTGCGCTTGGCACATATACATTATTCACCAGAAAAACTAACATTTCAAGATTCATAGGCGAAAATCGGCCAAAATACCTTGCCGATGCGAAATCTTGGCGTCAATTATTAATTGGAATTGCTACGCAACTGGCTGTTTTACTCGCGCGCACAACCGATATACCATTTATTTACAAGTTTACCATTCATAATTACTCACCGTACACAACCATTCAGAAATGATGAAAATACTTCGGTTGTGCGGGGTGAGTAAAACGCACGATCGTTGGCGGGTGGCGATGCCCCTCCTCCGACTTCTCTAGCCCCTCGGCCGCACCCCTCATCCGACAACCCCGGCACGTCCCCTCCGTCGACCCTCTTCATCTTCCCAGCCCGCTCCTCCGCCCCCTCACCCCCTCCTCCGCCCCATCCTCCGCCCTCCGCGGTCCATTTGCCGCCCCATCCTCTGACTACCCTCCCTCCCTCCGGCTCAATCCCTGTCGACCCTTTTCATCTTCGCCAGCCCCCTTCGTCACCTCACATTCTCTCTCCCCCCAACAACATACACACACGTGCGACAGACCAGCCACTACCCAGCCCCCTCCGCTCCCTCCTCCGACCTCCCCACAGAAAACCAGCTCCGTCTTTGCCAGTTACCGGTTTTTGAAGGGGCTTAGCTCTGGATCCCGCCTGCTTGCAGAAATGAATGGATCGGAAGTGGGGCTGGGTTCTATTTTCGGGCCGGCCACTGCACTAGATGTGCTTGTGTTGGGAATGCAGTCTTATTCATGAATCAGTGAACCAAGACCCAATTTCATTTTGGGCTTAGCTCTATTATCTTGGGTTTGCTTTTAGTATGCGGTTCCTAATTGAGGGTTTTGATTTTTGAAATGTGCCAGCTTGCTTTGATTCCTATTCATGGATCCACATCTGTTTCTTCCTTTTAAATTCCAATCCCTGGATCCAAATCTATAAATCCAAAACAAATTAAAATCTGAAAACACAGCAAGAACACACATGCTAACTGAAAATTTTGATACCGATCCATATATTTGCTCAAATAAAGTATGATTCGAGGAAAAAGTAAACATACATTAAATTTCTCTAATCTTTATGCATAGAAGCAAACTTATCTATTTCGAACTCAATTACAAGTGAGAAGATCTCCTCTCTTATTCATGTTAAAAGTAGCAATGTTAAAAAGTTAATCACATGTTCTAATTTTTTTGACATTCAATTTACAGTAGTTAGCAATGTGACAATGAAGCAAACTGTTAAGATATTAAATTAAAGTCTTAATTGCACAACAATATATTAAAGTTTACATGTTGTTCTACCTAAATAACATAAAGTTTTTGTTCTTGCACTAAAATACATCAAAAAATTAAATTACACTTTGTTACCCTTCATTGTTAACAGGAAAGTTGAAATGTCAGCTTTGCTATTGGTAATGATCAAGGAGAGGCTTGGGGATCCAAAGACCAAACGTTCCCGATTTCAACTCTTCTCTTCAATCTCATCTCATAATGAAATCAACGATTCGAAAGAAATCAAAGATTTGCAACACAAAGTCCTTTAAATCTCCTCTCATGCTCACACAGTTGTTGAAGGGATCTGATAGAATTCAAAGAAACCACATTAGAATTCTGAATCAAACAAATCAAACAAAACACATTATGGGAGGTGCTAAACATAAAGAAAACAAGACAAATAAGTTTTTTTTTTATAAAATAGATTTAATTTGATGGGATTTGTTGTTATTGTGGTTGTTGCTGGTAGTCCATCCAAAACACAATGTTTTTTTTAAAATTTTAGATTTTTTGTTTCAAAATATCAATGAGAATTAGTAATGTCCATCCACCTTGTATCAAAATAAGCATAACCCCTTTTGATTGGCTTGTTTGCCACATTAATAGCCATTCAACTTGCACACATGCATCAACACTACTGCCCACAAGATAGTATCTACATTGATATAAAGCTAACATTGTGCATAACATACTGAAGTGTCCATATGAATTAAATCATCCTCAACTCAACTAAAAAATCCTCGATAAAGCTGAAACAACAAATACATCGTGCTCAAGTTTGATATCATTTTTGCATATTGCCTTAGCTAGCTATACGCGTTGAGCACCATATGTGCACAAATACACAATAGCCAAATTAATTATTTATACTGAGCACGACATGCACAGTACAGTCAAATACCTAATCAATAACATACACATGAATTACAACAACAGTTGCTCAACTCAGTTCAGAAATTCACAAATGATGCAAAGATGACATGTACCGAAATTGAAATATCAAAATAACTAAACAGAAATAAAAGAATCGAGGAGAATAGAGCATATCATTGGCACCACAAATGAAGTTTTGTAGAATCTGAGTACCATATCTGAAGTTTTGTAGCAAAGTGGGGACTCATTCTACTATCTTAAAGTAAGCAACTCCAGTGTACTAGCTCCTGAAAGCACTCTTCTGTTAAAATTTTCATGTACAATCATTGGCACCACAAATGCTGTAAATGGAGTGAATATTTCCAGAGAATCTTTCTGCAAACAAAAAAAAGTAGATAATCTCAATGTTAGAAACCCAAACTTAAGGAGGAACAACAAATTCATAAAACAATTATTACCAGGCTAGTTTCCAAATCCATATGTCAAGTCCATTCATACATGAAACTAATCTCTTGTTCATATATCATATCATCTTTTTGCTCTTTTCACAATTTGAAGCTCTCCTGCAACCGAATTAATAGCCATTCAACTTGCACACATGCATCACCACTACTGCCCATAAGATAGTATCTACATTGATATAAAGCTAACATTGTGCAGAAATTACAACAGTTGCTCAACTCAATTCAGAAATTCACAATAAACACAAACAAGTAAAATGAGTATCTGTTGGAAAACTATGATGCAAAGATGATAGGTACCGAAATTGAAATAACAAAACAACTGCCGATACATATTCTTCATGATAGATTCTTCATATCCAGCATATTCTTCATATATGCCTTCAAGTTCAAGCTCCGTCTTCGTTGGTGCCTATATATCCAAAAAAATAAATAAAACCCCGCATTAAAGTTGCAAATATATTGATGATAGAATATATTTAGTTACAAGAGAAACTTACCAAAAATAATTCTCCTCGTATTGTACGATTATAGCGTCGTTGTGACAGCTAGGAAACCGATGACTCCAACAGTGACAGACTTGATGCCGGTGCTCATGCAAGCAAATTTTAGGGTCTTCACCTACATGCAATTACATATCATTGTAAGTTAATTTTTTGAAAGTAAAGTGAAATATCATTAATAATTGAAAAAAATCGTTACAATATATTACCTGCATCATGTAAAATGTCGTCATTAAAGCCAAGGCGAAGCCAACGGCGAGCACGACCATCACAACCAAGAGAAAATGCCTCATGAACAGAGTGGTGGCGTTTCGTGCTCGCATCTTCGCGTCAATCTCGTTGTGGAAAAAGTGAACTAATTTAACCTTTGCCAACGCCATCATTTGTACGCAGCATGTTACGCATCCAAATGATAAGAATGCGAAGACTAGGGTCAATGTTTCCTCGTGAGACCCCGAGGAACAAGCATCATGTAAATACAGGCTCTGCGATTCTGGGATTTTACTAATCGCCAATACCAGTACTACTGATAAAACACCTAATAAAATTGCAAATTTGTAGAAACCCTCCACCATGGTGATGAATATACCACCCATCTTCGTTGGTCTGTGAATAAAAATTGCATAATTGCATAATCATCAATACCACTATTGCTAATCTAGGTTTTTAAGAGCGTTTAATGAATCTTAGAAATTAGTAGTAATGTGGTTTTTTTTCCACATTGTAATTGGCAAAGACTGTTCAACATGGGGTTTTCTTATGCTAATGGGTTTTGGGAGAGCATAAGAGGTTGCTGGAAGATGATCAATTATAAAAACAAAGGAAGAATAAGGTAATTCTCACAAATTAGGGAATGTAAAGAATATTTTAAAAACAAAGGAAGGTAAGCAATCATATCACAAATTAGGGACTGTTCAACATCGCCCCATATTCATTGCATTTTATAGAAATCCCAAAAATTTTACTACCATTACACAAATCGGCTGTAGCTATGTGTTATATGTACGGTATCCAAATCAATTCCAACACCTGGACATATGCTTAAAATTTTCCACTTCATCATATATAAAATTATAAACAAATGGAGCAGAGGATGTAAACAAATGTGATTTGGGGGGTCGTCAATCTCGTTCCAGGGGTTCAGACATGAACGAGGGCTTTCCAAAATTCCAACTTTCCAAGGGTATAGAAGGGGAGAGTTTTACTGGAGCCTGGAGACTGAATGTTTTCTCTATTTTTCCGATATCTACCAAAAAAACAAGAAGAAGAAATTGACGAGTGCAGAATATTCACAGCGGAACCAGCGAACTGTGCGCCCTTGTCCACGTTGATGTGCGCCCTCGTCCACGTTGCCATCACAGACGATGAGCTCTCTCCTATTCCAATACCTCCAACTCCGACTCATTATGCTTGCTCACAATCTCACTTGGACCTCTCATTCTCTGCATCTTTTTTATCTCCATTTTCTCTCTTTCTGGTGGCAGCCGGCACTAACCCTAGCGCCAAGAACTCCACTCAGAATTGTGTGACTTGATTGTGCATTTGCACCCAGTTGTTTGAGGGGGAAACATGCTACCTTTTTTTAACATTGTCTTGGATTGGTTGCTGACACTGTCATGTGGTATGTTTCTAGCTGAACTCTTAAGATTTGCAAAACGATTTCTCTCTGCTATCTCTTATGGTTACGGCAGTCTTGTTGCTGTTGAGAATTTGTTCGTGTTACGTTGTTGTTCTGTGTGTCTCAGGCTCTTTATGCATGTAGGATTGTTTAGTTTGTGTTGTGGAAAGGCTTGTCTATCTTGTGCTTTTTCAGAGGGGAAGAGATTACTATGACTGTGTGTGTATGAGTTGCTTCATTCCCTGATCACTGAACTCTGTGGGGGTGGAAGTTTGTTTCGTTTGTTGATGTACTCTCCAAGCATGTTTGATAGCAAGTAAAGAGCCTGCTAAAGCCGAATGTTTTAAATTACCGCTTAAAATTAGAGTAATCCAAATTTATCACTGAACATAACTGTTTAGTGTAATCCAAATTGTAACGGTTTAGTGTAATACAAATTTCCAAATTCAATACAACGTTTAATTCTCTCTTTATTCCCTTAAATTTTATTTGTGTGTTTCCTTGGATCAATTATATACATTTTGATTGAGAAGTGGGATTCTTGGATTTCCGATGCAAATCCAATTACAAAAAACAAAGAGGAGAATTATATACACCTGTTACTCGTCGGTGCAAGCAGTGAGTGTTTCTAAAGATGAAAATTAAGAATACATCATAAGTCGAGTCACACTCTCTTTCGTTTGCATTTTTTTTCAATTTTGGAAACAATCACTGCCTACAACTAGTCCCTATTCGGTGTATTTAGTCATCTCCAAAACAAAAAAGATTAGAGAATTGCTCCATACACCGAATGTTCGGTGTATGGAGGTGGCGATATTCCAAAAATTGCAAAAAAATTTAAATTAAGTGTCACATCCTTCATTCTCTCTCGGAATGGGGAGGTGTAAATAGTCGTTCTCAAAGATTATGTAAACGTGCTGACAGTATAGGAAGCTGTCAGCTCGGGCTTATTTGAAAAAAAGCTTTTTGAAAATTTTTCTTAGTTGTTATACACATTTTAAAACCCAAAACCCCAAATATGAGTGAATCATATAGTTATTTGAGCTTCAATTCACCCATAAAAAGTTTTATTCTTTTGAAACCGTTAAATTCGCAACGGATAGTTGAGACAAAATAGTGTTGGATGAGTCAAAATAGTGTTGGAATCACCGTAATATGTAGAACATAATCTCAAAAAAAAATTTGAAAAACATAATAATGTACTACTGACAGCACATGGAAGTTTCCTGTGTGCGCTTGGCACATATACATTATTCACTAGAAAAACTAAAATTTCAAGATTCATAGACGAAAATCGGCCAAAATACCTTGCAGATGCGAAAGCTTGGCGTCAATTATTAATTGGAATTGCTACGCACACCGGCCGTTTTACTCGCGCGCACAACCGATATATCATTTATTTACACGTTTACCATTCATAATTACTCACCGCGCACAACCATCCAGATATGACAAAAATACTTCGGTTGTGCGGGGTGAGTAAAACGCATGATCGTAGGCGGGTGGCGACGCCCCTCCTCCGACTTCTCTAGCCCCTCGGCCGCCCCCCTCATCCGACAACCCCGACACGTCCCCTCCGTCAAGACCCTCTTCATCTTCCCAGCCCGCTCCTCCGCCCCCTCCTCCGCCCTCCACGGTCCATTTGCCGCCCCATCCTCTGACCACCCACCCACCCTTCGGCGCAATCCTTTGTCGACCCTTTTCACCTTTGCCAGCCCCCTTCGTCACCTCACATTCTCTCTCCCCCCAACAACATACACACGTGCGCGACATCCCAGCCACTCCCCAGCCCCCTCCGCTCCCTCCTCCAACCTCCCCACAGAAAACCAGCTCCGTCTTTGCCAGTTACTGGTTTTGGAAGGGGCTTAGCTCTGGATCCCGCCTGCTTGCAGAAATGAATGGATCAGAAGGGGGGCTTGGTTCTATTTTCGGGCCGGCCACTGCACTAGATGTGTTTGTGTTGGGATGCAGTCTCTCCATTGCCAATTCAAAACTCTAAAAACTTTTATGAGTTTGGGTGGGGGTTTAAATTTTGAATGGCAAACTTGTAAATAGTAGTGCAATGCCCGTATTAATAACAATACTTGTATATTTCAAATCCTCGCTCTTCCCCCTCTAATTTCTTGTTCCCAAATTCATTTCCTCCTCTTCAATTCCGATCGGAAAAGCTCGGCCAAGCAATCGTAGCTCATGGAGTCAATTTGGCCCGGCGGCCCGGGCCTGGGGCCCCTCAACGAGCCGTTGACCGGCCCGGGCCCGGGACCAGGGCCGAGCAGGGCTGGGGTGTTCGGCCCGGGTTGTAGCCTCAGGGATAAAAAAAGCCTTCCCAGGCTTAAAAAAGCCCCTGGGGCCTGAAAAAGCCGGGCCGACGGGTCAGGCTGGACGGGGGTTCTTCCCATCCGGCCCGGCCCAGGTTTTGAAAGAGCCCGGGCCGGTCCGGACGGGGGTTCTTCCCGCCCGGCCCGGCCCGGCCCAGGTTTTGAAAGAGCCCGGGCCGGTCCGGACGGACCGTTTTGAAACCTTGAATCGCAGCAGTACCTTAGCACAATGAAACGTTGCAAGTTGTATGAATCTCTCATCCCCCCATTTTCATGCGATTTTTCTTTTTCTTTTTCTTTTTCATTCAAACATTCGTAGAACTTGTATGTGCTCTCTACAAGCAAAATTCTCTAAATCAGTGAACCAAGACCCAATTTCATTTTGGGCTTAGCTCTATTATCTTGGTTTTGCTTTTAGTATGCGGTTCCTAATTGAGGGTTTTGATTTTTGAAATGTGCCAGCTTGCTTTGATTCCTATTCATGGATCCACATCTGTTTCTTCCTTTTAAATTCCGATCCATGGATCCAAATCTATAAATCCAAACCAAATTAAAATCTGAAAACACAGCAAGAACACACATGCTCACTGAAAATTTTGATACCGATCCATATATTTGCTCAAATAAAGTATGATTCGAGGAAAAAGTAAACATACATTAAATTTCTCTAATATTTATGCATAGAAGCAAACTTATCTATTTCGAACTCAATTACAAGCGAGAAGATTTCATCTCTTATACTTGTTAAAAGTAGCAATGTTAAAAAGTTCATCACATGTTCTAATTTTTTTGACATTCAATTTACAGTAGTTAGCAACGCGAAAATGATGCAAAATGTTAAGGTATTAAATTACAGTCTTAATTGCACAATAATATATTAAAGTTTACATGTTGTTGTACCTAAATACCATAAATTTTTTGTTCTTGCACTAAAATACATCAAAAAATTAAATTACACTTTGTTACCCTTCATGATTAACAGGAAAGTGGAGAATTTGAGAAGTGATATCAATGTGTTGATCTCATTTTTTTGCTGTAATAAATATTTATTGTGTAGATTCGTAATTTTTTTTAAAATGTTAGATTTTTTGTTTGCACAGCTACAGTTGGTGTTGAAGTACATCTGTAGGATTTCCACACAAACTGTGGAAAATTTGATTTTGCTGCTGGAACATTACAGGGCAGGAGATGTTTGGTGGGCTGAGGGATGATGAGTTTTAGTTTTTTCCTCACACTTTACCATTTAATTTTTTTGTCAATTTATAGATTTTCATTATAGATTTTGTGTACTTATGTTATGAGCCTAGATTGATTGCGTTCTTGTGTGGACCGTCATAATTTGCTTTGAGCGTATTTTACAATTTTGTAAACAGCTATAAAAAAACTCTTACGTTATCTCATAGGAGAAGTTTTAATTACAATGACGCTGTTGAAGGGAACAAAACTGGATTTGACATTGCAAATGAAAACTTATTTCAATACGCTAACATCTTCTTCTATATTTTCATTTTCCGTACTTGCATTGTTTGTTGTATTATTTTTGGGCAACAGTGTGGTTGTGCCTGCTAATTGCTTACCCGTTTTATATTTTGCTGTGACAAAAGCCATATGCATAGCAATAGAGGGTTGCATGTGTATTATGCTTAACTATATGTTTGCATAAAAAGTCATATTTGAGTTAAATGGCACAAGGTTTGCCATTAACTGGGTCATCTTAAGAACCAGGACCAATGAGTTTTAGGAATGTCCATCCACCTTATATCAAAATAAGCATAACCCCTTTTGATTGGCTTGTTTTCCACATTAATAGCAATTCAACTTGCACACATGCATCACCAGTACTGCCCATAAGATAGTATCTACATTGACATAAAGCTAACATTGTGCAGAAATTATAACAACAGTTGCTCAACTCAATTCAGAAATTCACAATAAAACACAAACAAGTAGAATGAGTACCTGTTGGAAAACTATGATGCAAAGATGATAGGTACCGAAATTGAAATAACAAAACAACCGCCGATACATATTCTTCATGATAGATTCTTCATATCCAGCATATTCTTCATATATGCCTTCAAGTTCAAGCTCCGTCTTCGTTGGTGCCTATATATCCAAAATAAATAAATAAAAAAACCGCGTTAGAGTTGCAAATATATCAATGATAGAATATATTTAGTTATAAGAGAAACTTACCAAAAATAATTCGGGTCGTATCGTACGAGTATAGCGTCGTTGTGACAGCTAGGAAACCGATGACTCCAACAGTGACAGACTTGATTGCGGTGCTCATGCAAGCAAATTTTTGGGTCTTCACCTGCATGCAATCACATATCATCGTAAGTTAATTTTTCGAACGTAAAGTGAAATATCATTAATAATTGAAAAAAGCGTTACAATATATTACCTGCAAATTTTTGGGTCTTCACCTACATACAATTAATTGGGTCAGTTAAATGATTTGATGCAAAACGAAATACAAATAACTAAATCGAAAAATAACATTACTTTATTACCTGAATCGTGTAAAACACGGCCAATATGGCCGAGGCGAAGCCAGCTGCGAGCAAGACCTGCATCGTGAAAAGGGTCCACCGAATGGACGAAGTGACGGCAGTCTGTACGCTCCTACTCGCTTCCAGCGCTGCTTCAATAAGGTAAGCCAACTCCACCTTGGTCGACATTATCACCGGCACAGCCACCATGATGAAACCAAATGACACTGCAGAAAATAACAGCATCATGTTGTACTCGGAAGCATCCGAAGTACACTCAGCTGCACCGTTTACTTCCAAAGATTGGGGTTCTGGAAGGGTGCTGACGGCAAATCCACTAGCCGCCAGACCACCCACGAAAAGTGCAAACTGGAGCATGGTGTCCAGCATGGTTGTGACGGCCGTGGTGGTGGATGATGATGGACGGTCCATGCTTTGATCTGATCTGTGAATGAAATAGTTGAAAAACTAGCTAGATTATGTTTTCATACTAGCATTCAGCATCAGTAAAGCCCACGACTTAAAGATTAAAAGCAAGCTACTTCGACTCATTTTTGATGAGCTATGATTGATTTGGTTCAGGTAAGCAAGAGTGTGAAAGCAGTTAACTAAGACAAAGGATATGCGTGCGAAAGAAAGAAAGGTAAGACAGAAGGCATCTCCTTTGATCTAAACAGGAAGCAAACCTGTGGATTTCAAAGAATATTTTAAAAACAAAGGAAGGTAAGCAATCATATCACAAATTAGGGACTGTTCAACCTCGCCCCATCTTCATTGCATTTTATAGAAATCCCAAAAATTTTACTACCATTACACAAATCGGCTGTAGCTATGTGTTATACGTACGGTATCCAAATCAATTCCAACACCTGGACATATGCTTAAAATTTTCCACTTCGTCATATATAAAATTATAAACAAATGGAGTAGATGATGTAAACAAATGCGATTTGGGGGGTCGTCAATCTCGTTCTAGGGCATGAATGAGGGCTTTCCAAAATTCCAACTTTTCAGGGTTTCACATCTGAGAGTTTTCTTTATTTTCCGATGTCTACCAAAAAAACAAGAAGAAGAAATTGAAGTGCAGAATACTCACAGCGGAACCAGCGAACTGCGCCCTCGTCCACCTCGCCGCTAACATTTCCAATACCTCCAACTCCGACTCATTTTGCTTGCTCACAATCTCACATGGACCTCTCATTCTCGCCAAGAACTCGACTCAGAATTGTGTAACTGAGAGCTCGAAATTTGGGCGGTGGGGGAAGAGAGTGTAACTGAGGGCTCGAAATTTGGGCGGTGGGGGGAGAGACTAGAGAGAACTCGACTCAGAATTGTGTAACCGAGGGCTCGAAATTTGGGCGGTGGGGGGAGAGACTAGAGAGAGACCGAGCGAATTGATCAAACGAGTAGGCCAACCCTCTATTTAATAGCCACCGACTAAGCTATCCAAACAACCGCAAATAGCTAGACCCCTAGTCAGGTCATCAGTGGAGCCTCAGACTCCAATAATAACGGTCAGAGCGACGAGGGGACGCCGGTGGTGGCGGAGCGGCCAGAAAGTGGCGGCTGTCGAGCAGCCTTATGGGGTTGTGTGACTCGATTTAGAGATGGGAGGGGTTGCTCGCAGATGTGGGTACGGGAGGAGGGTGCCGGAGTTAAGGGTGGCCGGCAACGGTCTTGGGGGTCGAACTGGGCGGTAAGGGGCCGGCGTTTGACAGTTCGGCAAGGAGGGAAAGGAGAGGGGAGAGGGGAGACTGTATGCAGTGGTGGAGAGATTTTCCGGCGGTTGTGGAGAGCGAGGTGGTGGTCGGCGACTTGGAGAATGGGTGCGTGAGCAACCCTTGCCGGCGGCCACGGGAGGGTGTGCTTGCGTGAACCCCAAAACCCAGGTTGCGTGAGTTTCCCTTGCGTGAAGGGGGAAGAAAAGAAGGGCGGCGGCTGATGTTAGGGAAAATTTTAGAATAAAAGACCTAGGTTTCTATAGTAGCCCTAGGATTCTATAATATCAGCTTGTGTGTGTGATGTTGAAATGTACAGCATGTGGAGGGGGCTAAGGCCTTGGGTCTAAGGGCCTGTTCTTTTCGCGAGAATAGGGCAGGGAATAGGTTTTTTTGCACTGTTCACGTCTGACAGTCGAGATTCCACGTTTGGAATCCGGTGACCTGTTCTTTTGCGCTTGTTGAAGGCGGAGGCAGAATGCTGGCGTGGAGGGGGGTTTTGCAATTCCACGGGCTTGTCAGGAGTTGCTCGCTTTTGGTTGGAATTGGCTGGAATCCGTCTCATTTGCTGGGTCCCACGCTCGCTTTTGCTCTCTCTCTCCGCTTGTGATCACCCCCCTGCCTCGAATCTGCCATTCCACCTTCGTATCCCTCTTCTCGCAACATCAGCAGGCGAAACCCTAAAAATAGGCGGCGGATCTGGGTGGCTTCGACCCCAAGCCAGTATATTTTTGGGTTGTCGCCGCCGACTGAGTATGGCAGCTTCGTCGGATCTGACCATGGTTGATTGCAGGAGGCGATGAACTAAAATGAAGTTGGATCCGAGCGTCTGATACGAAAAAAACGGTAAAGTTGGCATTTTTACTTAGAAATAGTTTACGTTTATGAATGATTTCTTGTCCAAAGAACTGATCCCCACGAATTTATGTGGACACTAGCTTCGGACAGTAGATTGCGCCGTAAGGGTTGCCGTTTGTTATCCCTGACGTCGCGGATCTGCGGGTGTGCCCAAGGCAGCGTGATCTCTGTAACGCAAGCTTCATCTCCATTCTTCTCTTCTGATCAACTGACAGGTATATCTCAGGATATCATTTGTGTGTGGTTTGGATGTTCATTGCGGGTCGAAATACTGAATTTTTGTCATATGTGGTTTCTTTGATGGACATGGGTGTGGTTTGATATTGTGATGATGTGTTCACATGCTCGGGTTTCATAAACCCCGCCTCCGCATTCCTTGAATGTTGAATATATTTGGGATCAGTTGGCACCTGTAATTCCTCAGGGGTTAATATCATTTGTCGATTTGTTGATGTCGTTGCTGTTGGGCTGCCGTGTGGTGTTATTTCATCATGAGTTTCCCAGTTGTGAATTTATACCTGTTGAATATCTGAGACTGCCGGCGTTTTTTGTACTACGTGACACCAATTATTGGACCATTATTGTTGTTTCGTGCCTTAGACGAAGCTGGGTTTTTATTTCCGTTTGTCTTTCACAGTACAGTAACTATTTATATTGAATGCCTGAAATGGACCGACCAAAAATTTCATTCTGTCATGCACATTTGCTACTCTGTAGCGTTTCCATGATTGATAATCAATGGGGTTTTTTTACATCCATATTCATTTTTATTTCATTTTACATTTTATACCTATATTGGTAGGGGGGTTACCATTACCATATACTCACCATATAACCCCACACTCCAACTTTCCCACTTTCTCATTCCAACTCCTCACAAGCCAAAAGAACACACAACTAGAAAGTGGACCCCACTCTCTATTCCCAACCCCTCATTCCATACTCTATTCCACCCAAAAGAACACATAACTACATTTTCTCTCTCTTAGGAATACATCAATTCCCCCTATTCCATATTTCATATTCCAGGAAAAGAACAGGCCCTAAAGGATTTTAGTTTGTGTTTTGAAAAAGAGATCACGTGGAGACCAGAGCTAGGGGTAAAGGCTCATGTGAGGGCATTGTTATAGGTTCCTTACGGTTATATATCTATATTACAATTGAGAGCTGTTTTTGAACTTTGTCTTATGTGGCAATGTCACATCAAGTTTTGGGGGGAAAATTTTTTGGATTGGGAGAAAATTTGTTGGGAGAATACAAAAGCTTTTCTTATTGAAATTGGCATCATCATCACTTAAGGGCCTGTTCTTTTGTGTTGAAGTTGGAGTGGGTTGAAATGAGTGAATAGTGTTGTGAAAGTTGAGTATTTTGTTTTTTTGGGTGAAAGTGGGGTTGTGAATGTGGATGTTGGAATTTTGTGTGGGGCACACACAACTTTATTGTGTTTTTTTGAGTGAAAGTGGGTTGTGAATGTGGATGTGAAAGTGGGAAGTGGGGTCCTCGAATTTTAATAATAATTAAATTAAATGTTAAACTTTAATTTTAAAATTAATAATTAATTAGTTAAAAATCAAAATAGTATGGGTTAGCACAAAATTAATGCAAACAGCATTATTTTGACGCAAATGCCAAAATTAATGTAAACATCTTCTTCCCCCTCCTCCTCGGAATCGGAACTGCTCTCTCCATCATCATCGTGTCCTCGACCATCGTCTTCGTCAGAAGGCCGATACTCATCATCGTCCTCGTCTTCCTCGTTCTTCTTCTTCTTCGGTAGCCCTAACTATTTCTTCGATTTCTGATGCTTCAACGACGGGGCGATGAGAGATGAGGCGAGGGCGGGGAGGCCGAGGGCCTCGAGCCTCGCTATGTTCTCCCTGATCCTCGCGAGCCTCTTCTGCTAGTAGTTGGAGACGCCATCGGTTTGTTGCCCCGCCTCGCCATCGCTCGAATTCTCGGAGGGGGAGGACGAAGTGGGCCCACTCCACAAAGCAACCGGCGTAATCCCCGCAAAAAGCGGGGATTGCTGGGGACGAAACAATTTGGCCACGTTGGCCAAATAAGCTGGGTTTCAAAACGAACAGACCGGCTTATTTTCTTGTGGAAACCGGTGAATAGTTCGCGAAATAGTGTTTTTTGCTGGCTTTCACAGCCAAATAAACACAAAAAAACACGCCCTAATACTCTTCATTCAAAAATGACCCAAAAAAATGAGACCCAAAAAAAATTACAGCGAATGTGCATTCAAAGAAGCGGGTTGAGTTTTTTGGGCGTCAAGCAGAGGTCTAACCAACCTATCCGCGCCGAAGGCGCCCGCTAAATTTTTTTACGCTAATTTGTTGTTCTTTTAAATTTTGGCTGTAGAAATATTTTTTAGGGGACAAAGATTTCGCGGAAAAAAATCTTAAATGCACCGTGCCCGCGGGCACGGGTTATAACTATCTATATTACAATTGAGGGCAGATTTTGAATTTGTCCTATGTGTCAATGTCACATCAAGTTTTGGAGGGAAATTTTTGGGTTAAAGAAAAATTTGTTGGGAATACACAAAAGCATTGAAATTAGGAATAGCCTTTTAATATTAGTTATGAAAAAAATGTTGTGCATACACACAATCTCATCTTGGGAATGAACGCAAGCTGTGAAAGAATGAACGCGGGAGATGCTGCCAACTCATTGATCAGCGTTGCAAAACCCTGTAAAATTTCGATATCATCTGCTGATATTTCAGGGGAAACTAATAATTATTGATGTTTGTTTAAAATTAGTGGGCCCAAGATTTTTAAATGAATAGTATCCCAAGGGCACTGGTTATATGTATATGAAGCCATCGTCGAAGGCGCCAGCTAAATTTTTTAACGCTAATTTGTTGTTCCGCGCCTAAGGCACCCGCGCTGAAATTGTTGTTTTACATCGAATGAGTTGTTCTGCACCGAAGGCATCCACGTCGAATTTGGTGTTCTATGTCGAAGGCGCATGCGCTGAATTTGTTGTTCCGCGCTAAAGGCGCCCGCGCCATTTTTAACGCTGATTTGTTGTTCCGCGCCTAAGGCACCCGCGTCGAAATTATTGTTTTACGTCGAATTTGTTGCTCTGCGCCAAAAGCACCCACATCGAATTTGGTGTTCTGTGTCGAAGGCGCATGCTTTGAATTTGTTGTTCTGTGCCGAAGGCGCCTGTACCGCTAAATATTGTAAACTAATTTGTTTTTCTTTTAAATTTTGGCTTTGAAAAAAAAATTCGGGGAACAAAGATTTCGCATGGGAAAATCTTAAATGAACCGTGCCCGCGGACACGGGTTATGACTAGTAATGTTATTATTATCACAAAATAAAAGATACCTCTCTCTCTCTCTCTATCTCTCTCTCTCTCTCTCTCTCTCTCCTGGGTATGCGGTCAAGTGGGGGAAAAAGAAGTGGGCTAAGCTCAGAATTAGAAGTAGGAAGTGAGAAATATTATTAACTAATTATTGGGGAAGAAAATCCCATGTAACACAGGGTTAACTATAGTTTTTAAGGGAAAAAGTGAAAGTGGGTCAAACGGAGCCCTAAAATTATGAAATAAATACTCGGGTGATCGTGACGAGGCGAGAAGCAAAACTAAGAAGACGGATCACGAGTTGAGCAACAGGAAACGAAACTAAAAATAGAAAGGTCTCACGACAAAAGTGAAAGTCGCAATGTCTCATCAAACAAAGTCAAATCATGGGAGAACGGCCCGTGAAATGACGTTCCAAATTAATTCCACAATTTAATACTCTTCGAGAGGGTAGCAACGACATATCACACTATAGGGTTCAGATACAAACAAGGTCTAAAATAAATACGTTTACGAACAGACTACGTGCACAAAAAGCGTATGATCGAAAACCGACCGTAACATCCTACCCACCTTAGAATAAAGTCCGTCCTCGGACTTTCTAACTATAAATATATCTAGTCACTCTAGTAGCTACCCCAAATCATATCACATTATAATTCAAACCAGATATAGTCACTACAAGTGCTTATATATGCACTAGGTAGTCAATCAGTAACACTACCAACATGTACATATTTACGCCTATTCTAAACTTACACCTATCATAGTCAGTCAAATTCATACACGTACTTCAATCATTCATATAATCACGTACATCCATATATACCTATTAAACACTTATTACATACCATAGTGCATATACTCACAACAATTAAATAGTTCACACCAGCAAATACAATCGTAACACTCCACGTTTAGATAATTACCTATCAACAAAACAATAAGAATACACCACTCCCTATATCTCCTAGTGTACATCCAATGTCAACATATCAACACAAGTAACCACACCACTTAATATTAAATCATGTTATTATATCTAAGATACACTTACCACTACTATAATTTCACAATTACTTAGTCATTCAAATGCGTGCAAATATTTCACCATATATTCACATCACATACGGTCCTATAACTATATTCACGACACGCCACACATACCATAGTCACAAATACCTATAACTAAGCACATACTTACCCGTGCATGGTGCACCCCACACACGCTAACATTTCATTCATGTATACCAATCATATCATTATATACTCAACACATCTACACACCTAGTTTAGCTAGCACCCATACGTTCACACAGCCAAGTCCTTAGTAAATAACTATACCACAAGACCAACACTTATAACCATATACTGGTATAGCGACCCACAATCATGTGTGTAACACAACCAGGCGCAAACGATCCTATCACTATACATACATCATCCATTACTATATTCATGTTACTACACGCTAACCACAGACATATGTAATAATATACCTAGAGTATACCCACTCAAGCTTGAGTGAGACTCAAAACACATATCAGAATACTCTATATACGTAACACGGTATCTATACATATACCAATACCACTCCAATGTATACACATCTACCAACATAACCATATACATACCATAATGTCAATCACACTTAATATTTAGTCAGGTAACACCCACATAGCTCAATCACTTTATATACCATAATAATATTACAGACATCAGCACATGTATAATTATAATACCCTCTCTAATACATGCATTCATCGTATAGTCACACACATATAACATATATATTCACACCATATCCATCTACCTATAATTAGTATACCAACACATCTACTTATCCATACCAAGTAAAGATATGCAATAATCGTGTATACCTCTTAGTATACACGCACACACCATCTCGTAAAAGCAAGCAATACCAATCAAAATTATAATCCTACTACCATACGTATATCACATATATACTCATGTAGCAAATACATAACTACTTACGTCTAAGCACAATACATATCTACATACAAGCACACACTCACACGTACTAACATATAGGTCATATAATAGGCCTACTCACTTAACTATAAGTACACCTATTATCATTACACCTAACATTCACCTGACTTACTTACTTTTATATATATATATATATATATATATATATATATATATATATATATATATATATATATATATATATATATATATATATATATCCATATCAAGCATTCACAAGTATCTTCGAACCACATACTCAACTAACAGATATTCCAACACAAATTCCTAAGTGATATAGCTATCCGCACATATATAATAACACCACCATATATACAACTTCACACTTTTATCACGAATAATACTGATTATACATACATAATACAAGAGTCAAATATTAATATCCTAAGGGTAGCACGCTCATACGGGTCCACACACTCCACCTATATGCATGCACCACCACGACATAACTGTTGAGTATTGATTCCCCGGATTTGGTTTTGATGATGAACAAACATAAATATCGTGAACTAACTCTTTGTGAGCGCAGTTATGGAGATTGTTGTCAAAATTCTACGTACATCAAAAGCGACGTCTCAAGACTTCTCAAAGCGCGTGATCGTGTGCCTGAAGCTTCGTTGAAGCTCAAGGAGCATTATTGAAGTCAAGAGATTCGGATTGAAGCTTTGAAGACAGTTCTTCTAGTTTATTTTATAGTCTTCCAGCTTCTTTTCGTAGAATGTTAAGCCTTGAGTAGGACTTACATTATAATCTTCATAACGCTCATATCTTAGAGCTAGGATCATCTTAGAAGCCCATAGAAACTTTTTCGAAGCTTTACGCTTCATTTCGCGGCTTCTTGTGCATCTTAGTTGGTTCAAGAAGAAGAACCAACCGACTAGATTGCCATCTAGTCGGTTAAGAATCCTTCTTGAACCGACTAGATTTCCTTGCTCAATTCAGCCTAGGCACTGTTGACCAATTAGTCGGTCCAAGAAGGTTCACCGACCGACTAGTTGTCAAACTAGTCGGTTGGGAATCCTTCTTAGACCGACTAGTTATACTTTCATTTCTTCAGCCTAGCTACTGTTGACTAGTTAGTCGGTCCAAGAATATCCATCGACCGACTAGTTGTGAAACTAGTCGGTTGGAATTTGTTCTCAGACCGACTAGTTCTCCTTGTGATCAGCCTATTGAATTTCTACTACTTAGTCGGTCAAAGATCACTCATCGATCGACTAGTTGTCAAACTAGTCGGTTGGCAAGTCTTATTAGACCGACTAGTTCTATCTCCTGAATTCTCTATCTTAGCTGTCAACCATCTAGTCGGTCCAAGAAGAATCACCGACCGACTAGTTGCAAAATTAATCGGTCAGTGATCCTTCTTAGACCGATTAAGCGGCTTCAGAATAGAGCCGTTGGGGCATTTATTGCCACGATTTTGCTTCTCTCTTCTCTCACTCCTATATATACTTGAAGTGCTTCTAACCTAGCATTCAAGGATGCCATTATTGAGTTTTAAAGAATCAAAGAGAAATCATTCAATTCTCATTTCCAAGCTCTCTCTTCTCACAAAGAATCTATCCCTACTCCTTGAGCCCTAATTTCCTCAAGAGCGATTCTCTTCATTGTGAGCCACTCAAGCCAAGATCTTGATTCAAAGTCACCAACTCCATTCTAGCCTTCGATCGCTGTTCATCTTGGTGGAGCTAGGGTTTGGTGATATTATCTCCTTCAAAATCCTTCTTGCCCTAAAATCTGTAAGTTTTACTCAAGGCATAGGGTTTTGTGGTAAGTGTTTCATTATAACATTTCATTTGATATTTCAATTTATCTCTCGGTTGTGAGAGAAGTTTGTGATCCCGGGTTATGGGAGTCACATTTCTATTTGTGTATGATTTGATCTTGTAGAGGTTTTCTACAAGAATTTCATAGTGCAAATTTGAGTTAGAGGATTCTAACTCAAGTAGCCGGAGGGGATCCGGGTGTTTGGGACGTAGGATCACCGGGAACAAGTCGGGGAGACTTGGGTAGATCTGAACCCGTTATATCGCTTGTTTGCGTTGGTCTTTTGTTGTTGTCAATCTTTCATTCCGCATTGTTGGTTGTGTTTGCACAATAATTAGGAATTATACTCTTGATTATTTTAAAGTACTATTCACCCCCCTCTAGTACTTATGCAGTAGCTATCAGGGCATTACATTTGGTATCAGAGCCAAGTTCATAGCTATGACTACCAACGACAACAAGACCATTCGACCACCTCCCGACTACAGCACCTTCAAGAATCGTGAAGGAGCTTCTTCAGTGATGGAAGGACACTCCTCTGCTAGGCCTCCTCATTTCAACGGTGCCAATTATGGGTACTGGAAATGCCGGATGGAAACCTTCCTCCGGAGCACTTCACTGTGGAGAGCCACGCTAACGGAGTATGTCGAGCCCGCTGAAGAAGACTTTGCGAAGTGGACTACCGCGGAGGTCGTCGCGGAAGTGAACAATGCCAAGGCAATGAATGCCTTACAATGTGCCTTGGAGCCTGAAGACTTCAATAAGATATGCACCTGTAAGAGTGCATATCAAATCTGGAACCAACTCCTCATCTTGCACGAAGGAACGAGTAGGGTAAAAGACTCTAAACTCGTTGTTGCTAACAAAGAGTTAGAGTTATTTCACATGGAACAGGGTGAAAGTATGAAGGAGTACTATGCTCGCTTCGTGGATATATCCAACGAGTTGGAAGCTCTTGGGAAGAAATCTACCCAAAAGGAAAAAGTCGCGAAGATTATCGACGGACTTCCTTCATGTTGGGAAAAGCGTACATACGCTATCGAAGAAGGTAATGATATGAATAAATATACTGTCGTTCAACTAATGAGTACCTTAATGTCGCATGAGGTACGGAAGGATAGTAAGATCAAGATGTAGGAAAAGATGAAGACGCACTTGAAGCAAGAAGAGCCAAAGAAAAAGGCAATTGCTTTCAAGGCCGCTCCTTCTACACCTACCGATAGTGAAGGATCGGAAAACGAGTTGGACTTGGAATCTTTGGCCCTCTTTGCAAAGAATTTAAGCCGGTTCTACCGAAAAGGTAACTTTAAGAACAAATCTAAAGTTAGTTCGACTAATGCTTCTACTCCTTTGTGTTTTAAATGCAACAAGCCAGGACACATCAAGGCGGATTGTCCTCTCAACAAATACAAGGAGAAGTGGAAGACACCCAAGTACGACAAGTCAAGAAAGTACAAGAAAGGATACACGAAAGGGCTTGTCGGCACATTCACCTACTCCGAAGAGGACTCCTCAAGTGGAGTGTCGGATGATGAACAAGTGGAGAAAGCACACATGTGCTTCATGGCAAGAGATGAACATGATCAAGAGACATCTTCCGATGAAAGCGAGGATGAAGGTGAAGATGTAACTATGGATGAACTTATATTTGCTAACGAACAACTTTGGTCTAAGTTTTCTAAATTGGCAAATAGATATATTAAGATTAAAGATGAGCTAACTAGTCTCCAAACCTCACCTAAGCCTATCATCATCATCAACGACACCGTTGTTGAAGGTTTGAGAAATGAGATTGTAAATCTCAAATCTCAACTTGAGCATGTTCATATTGAGAATTCGGATGAACGCGAGATATCAGATTTGATTTCTCGAAACTCAACTTTGAGTATTGAGAATGAGAATCTCAAGTCTCGTGTTTGTGTACTCACAACTCAAGTGTCCACTTTGGATACTTCTATACTTTCTCTCACCGAGAAGTATGAGTCCACATTAGGCCGAATTAATAAATTCAACAAAGGCAAGGACCATTTGGATAACATTCTAAATGACTTACTTCCGGCCAATCATCGCATTGGTTTGGGGTATAAAAAGGAAAATTCATACAAATCGTCCACCACCTTTGTAAAGCCAACTTCCGATTCCTCAACTAGTGGGAGTAAACACCCCATGAGTAGTTCATCTACCAATGGTCTTCCACTAGACACACAACCTCGTTTGGAAAGAAACCCACTTTGGGTGGACCTCCAAAGAAGGGTCATGCATTTATGTACACCAATACTATGCCACGTAGGAACAAACCTCCTACTCCACACGTTCACAAATATGATGATTTTTATGCTCCACGTCCACAAGCACGTGCACACCAAGTGAGACACACTCATGCACGTGTTCCTCCACATGCATATGTTCACTCACATCATTACTATATGAATGATTACCATCATGCACCATATCATATGTTGCCACCACCATTTCATCAGGTGCCGTATGCTTATCCACGTCATGCATTCCCTAGGCCACTTCCTCGTAGGCCACATGCATCACGTAGAAATCAACCACATGTGCATGCTCCCAATAGGAATAGGGCTCCCAAGACATTCACTATTTGGGGCCCGAAGAACACTAACATGCATGAAAAACATGCTTACATGAATTCCTATTGTATGAATGTCGTGCATAATGATGATTATGTTGGGAAGTCTAAGTCCAATTGGACTTGGCTTCTAAAGGTCTAATCTCTTAGGACCCAATGACCTTGGGTACCATGCTACGATATTTTTCATCGTCAGTTACTCAATAAAAAGAAAATGAGCAACAAATCTAAATTTAGCTCCAAGGATGGGTGGATACTTGATAGCGGGTGCTCAAAACCACATGGGTGAGCTCAAATATTTCTTAGGTCTCCAAATTCGCCAAATGCACGATGGAATCTTCATTCACCAAACTAAGTACACGGTGGAGTTGCTAAAGAGATTTGGAATGGAGAATGCTTCTGGCAAGAAGACTCCAATGAGCACTATTACACATCTTGATAAAGATACGGCGGGCAAAGATATATATATTCGTCTATATCGAGGTATGATAGGAAGTTTATTATATCTTACTGCCAGTAGGCCAGATATAATGTTCGCTGTAAGTGTTTGTGCTCGGTATCAGTCACAACCTAAGGAATCTCACTTAGTAGCGGTTAAACGTATTTTCCGCTATTTAAGTTACACACTCGACTACGGATTATTTTATCCAAAGTCTAGCACATATGATTTAAACTCATATAGTGACGCAGATTATGCTGGATGCAAATTCGACAGGAAAAGTACTAGTGGCACTTGCCATTTTATAGGAAATTCTCTTGTCTCTTGGTTTTTCAAGAAGCAGAATTCCGTATCACTTTCAACCACCGAGGCGGAATATATTGCCGCCGGTGCTGCGTGTGCTCAGGTTCTTTGGATGAGACACACTCTTAAAGACTTCGGTATAAACTGTGATACTTGCCCTATCATGGTGGACAACCAAAGTGCAATATGTCTCTCTGAGAATCCGGTACACCATTCCCGTTCCAAACACATAGATGTCTGTCACCATTTCCTAGATGATCATGTTGCTAAAAAGGACATCATTTTAGTGTACGTTGAAACCCAGAAGCAAATCACCGATATTTTCACGAAACCACTCAAGGAAGACTCCTTTGTGCGGTTACGTCGAGAATTGGGGATTATGGATGAATCCGAGATTTAGGATTCATATTTTTGATAATCCTGCATGATAATAATTTTTTTATATGCTCATGCTAGATTTGTTGGGATTTTCTGGATTTATGATTGGATTTTCGGAATTTATGCTAGATATGTTCAAGCACGTCGTATTTATGATTTTCTATGTTTTATGGGGTAGAATAATGATGTTTGAGAGTGATTTCGATGAATCGTCCAAGTGCTCTTTGGAGTGAACTCAAATTTCGAATTCTCAATTTTTGGACTCCTTTAGTCGATCCCAGTTCATCTCCTGACCGACTAGTTTCTCAACTAATCGATTAGAGATTGTACTCAGACCAACTAGTTTGTGCCTTAATTTTTGCCTCACTTGATGTCTGCATGTTAGTCGGTCCAAGCTCATCGACCGACCGACTAGATTGCATTCTAGTCGGTCAGCACTTGAACTCAGACCGACTAGTTGTGCGAGGGCATTTGTGTATTTGACTTCGTCTCTGTGTGCACTTTATACTTATGTCTCTGATGTTGACTTCGTCGCTCGACGATTATATTAATTAAATAGATTTGTTTGTAGGAAAACATAGAATTGTTTTCCATGCACTCAATTCGTTATGATTGTTGATATTGGAGAGTATGTTCCATAGCTCAATACGTGAAATTGATTTGAGTTTTGATGATTTCATTTTTCGATTTTCGACTATAGTCTCGTTGGCACGCTTTGATTTTCTTCGTCATTTTACATTGGTGTCATTTGGACCATGGTCGTATTTTACATTTCTTCGACTCTCGTGCTTTTATTTTAGCCATTGTTGTTGTCGTTGATCTCCTCCCGATCTTTTTGCTAATGCCAAAGGGGGAGAGAATTAATAATGACGATGTGCTAAATGATAATTTAAAGAAATTTACCGTGAATCTAATTTGATATGTTAGATTCAGGGGGAGTTAAGATATAAAAATGAGTTTAGATCCTAAATTTCAATAATTGGGTTCTTATTTTATACTTTCCTCGTCTGCTTGATGCGTATGATTATTATTTAATACGGAATTAACGTGTCATCAATGTAGGGGGAGTAAGTAAATTTCATTTGACTCATTATTATTGATTATTATTTATGTTGGTTTGTCATCACCAAAAAAGGGGAGAATGTTGAGTATTGATTCCCCGGATTTGGTTTTGATGATGAACAAACATAAATATCGTGAACTAACTCTTTGTGAGCGCAGTTATGGAGATCGTCGCCAAAATTCTATGTACATCAAAAGCGACGTCTCAAGACTTCTCAAAGCACGTGATCGTGTGCCTGAAGCTTCGTTGAAGCTCAAGAAGCATTATTGAAGTCAAGAGATTCGGATTGAAGCTTTGAAGACGGTTCGTCTAGTTTATTTTATAGTCTTCTAGCTTCTTTTCGTAGAATGTTAAGCCTTGAGTAGGACTTACATTATAATCTTCATAACTCTCATATCTTAGAGCTAGGATTATCTTAGAAGCCCATAGAAACTTTCCGAAGCTTTGAAGTCGGTTCTTCTAGTTTATTTTATAGTCTTCCAGCTTCTTTTCGTAGAATGTTAAGCCTTGAGTAGGACTTACATTATAATCTTCATAACGCTCATATCTTAGAGCTAGGATCATCTTAGAAGCCCATAGAAACTTTTTCGAAGCTTTACGCTTCATTTCGCGGCTTCTTGTGCATCTTAGTTGGTTCAAGAAGAAGAACCAACCGACTAGATTGCCATCTAGTCGGTTAAGAATCCTTCTTGAACCGACTAGATTTCCTTGCTCAATTCAGCCTAGGCACTGTTGACCAATTAGTCGGTCCAAGAAGGTTCACCGACCGACTAGTTGTCAAACTAGTCGGTTGGGAATCCTTCTTAGACCGACTAGTTATACTTTCATTTCTTCAGCCTAGCTACTGTTGACTAGTTAGTCGGTCCAAGAATATCCATCGACCGACTAGTTGTGAAACTAGTCGGTTGGAATTTGTTCTTAGACCGACTAGTTCTCCTTGTGATCAGCCTATTGAATTTCTACTACTTAGTCGGTCAAAGATTACTCACCGACCGACTAGTTGTCAAACTAGTCGGTTGGCAAGTCTTCTTAGACCGACTAGTTCTATCTCCTGAATTCTCTATCTTGGCTGTCAACCATCTAGTCGGTCCAAGAAGAATCACCGACCGACTAGTTGCAAAACTAATCGGTCAGTGATCCTTCTTAGACCGATTAAGCGGCTTCAGAATAGAGCCGTTGGGGGCATTTATTGCCACGATTTTGCTTCTCTCTTCTCTCACTCCTATATATACTTGAAGTGCTTCTAACCTAGCATTCAAGGCTGCCATTATTGAGTTTTAGAGAATCAAAGAGAAATCATTCAATTCTCATTTCCAAGCTCTCTCTTCTCACAAAGAATCTATCCCTACTCCTTGAGCCCTAATTTCCTCAAGAGTGATTCTCTTCATTGTGAGCCACTCAAGCCAAGAGCTTGATTCAAAGTCACCAACTCCATTCTAGCCTTCGATCGCTGTTCATCTTGGTGGAGCTAGGGTTTGGTGACATTCTCTCCTTCAAAATCCTTCTTGCCCTAAAATCTGTAAGTTTTACTCAAGGCATAGGGTTTTGTGGTTAGTGTTTCATTATAACATTTCATTTGATATTTCAGTTTATCTCTCGGTTGTGAGAGAAGTTTGTGATCCCGGGTTGTGGGAGTTACATTTCTATTTGTGTATGATTTGATCTTGTAGAGGTTTTCTACAAGAATTTCATAGTGCAAATTTGAGTTAGAGGATTCTAACTCAAGTAGCCGGAGGGGATCCGGGTGTTTGGGACGTAGGATCACCGGGAACAAGTCGGGGAGACTTGTGTGGATCCGAACCCGTTATATCGCTTGTTTGTATTGGTCTTTTATTGTTGTCAATCTTTCATTCCGCATTGTTGGTTGTGTTTGCACAATAATTAGGAATTATACTCTTGATTATTTTAAAGTACTATTCACCCCCTCTAGTACTTGTGCATTAGCTATCAGGGCATTACAATAACAACTTATACTAATGGGCCCACCAAACTATACTAAGGTTGACACAGGCAACGACAAGCACTAATGGCTAAACAATAGGAAAGAAACCGAAGTCAAAAACGTAACGAAGGAAAGATCGAAAAACACGAGTTCAGATAGGACGAAGATAAGGAGACAGCTTGGTTAGGTGAATCAGGGGTATAATTGTGAATGTTTAGGTGGGAAAAGAAGGATGTAATGATACTCTTATAGGATACAGAAAAATAGTGTGTAAAAGATATAATTTAAAATACGAAGAGTACAAAACCGGTAGTACCTCAAAAATTGGGGTTCTCTTATGCATAGAAAAATATTGGTGGTCGATAAAATGAGTCGTTCGAAATAAGTTTGAGTCGTATATACATAATAAGAAAAATGGTTTATTAGCTTATTGAAAATCATTATAAGGAAGAATAAAACATTCACACGAACATTAAGGACGTAGGTTAGAAAATATTATACGACAGTAATTTAATATAATTTTGGCAAAAATTTCGAAATTCAAAGAATGAAATTAGATTAACTGAAGTGTAGAAAATTTAAGCTCATGTTAAATGCTTTCAAAGCCTTTAAACTAGGGAGAAATTTAAAATAAATAATATTGAAACTACTTTTAGAGGAACCAGGATTTGCCAAAAGAAACGGTTTTACACAAAGATTTTAAAGTACGAGTACGACGTACCTAGAACTGATATATAAAAATAATTGAAGTTCTATTTAGCCTGAAAAATATATTTTAAAGTATGTATGTTAAGCAGTTAAAACGAATCTCATAGTTTAGAAAAGATGGTATATCGAATTATCAAAATAGTAATAAAGTTTTAAAACCAAAATGCAAGAAATATTGGTTAGCAAACAGCTACAAGATAGTAATTAAAATTACAACCAATAGACTCCAAAATCTACGAAAGGATTTTAACTCAATCGAATAGTGAGGAATTAAAAATATATAAGAAGAGGGTTTTAAAAACAACAATTAAACTGAGCGAAAACTTTTAATAAGGAAAAATCGAAATTGACTTTGAAGGATTCAAGATTTGCAACGGAGAAAATTCGAAAGATTAACGATAATCGTCATGAAGCGATCACGTGAAACGAGGGTAAGAATAAGATCGTGTGGTCTTATACAAAATACGCCTAGGATATGACTCATAAAAATCTACGGGGAACCCTTACGGTCGACCAACTAAGGATTAGGAAACTTAGCGCTAAGACTTCCTAAGGAACTAGACTATAATGAACTGCGTTCAGCTTGGCCCGAAATTGATGAGCCCAAGAGAACGACTAAAGGAAATCTAGAAGTCTATCATTGTCAGAGCTAGACAGGAACTACTAAGGTAACTCCTAAGATGATTATATTAATCTCTAGCATGGAGTCTAGCTAACAATCAGGGACCTCTAACTAGCAAGCACAGACGTCTAACTAAGTCTTACTATAGTCCTGATTTAATGGATTCCCTACTAAGCTGAGAGAGATGTTCGAGCAACACGTCTACCAGCCACCTACGACATAGGAAACGATAAAAATTAGACTCAGGGCTTATGATTTGGATGTTTCAATTTATTTAATGGACATTCTATTTTTATTATCGTTGTTCCGATAATTCGTAGTTGTAAGAGGGACCTGCATGGGCCACCAATAAAACCTGTTACGACCCGCTTCCCATAAACGGAAGGCGAGGCGTGAGAAGTCCCCTCAGACTTGAAGTTATGAGGCTCCAGACTGTAAAGCGTCTGGTATACCCAAGTATATGTCCTTGCAAATGCGAAACAGAACAAAAATAATAATAAAAGAAGAGAGATAATATTATTCCAATCTCAGAATAACCACAAATAAAATCTCAACATCACAGAAAAGCCACCATGCTTAAAAGAGTCTAAAAAGGTCCCTAACCATGGCCAACAGAAATAAACGAAAGTACAAAAAAGGAAAGGCGCTACGCACCGACAACCTAACAAGAACTAAGCAGAAAGCTACACAGAAGGAAAGCCTCTACAACTGATCGCCGGTGTCCTTGTACTCCACGTCAACAGTGGACCCAGGTTCGACGTCAACAAACACCTCGTCCTCAGCAACGGGCTCTGGCTCAGCAACTAACATGCGACACCCAAAATAGACAAGGGCACATGTCAGCAAGTCTACAAGAGACTTGTGCAAGGAAACTAAAAAGAAAGGAAACAACCTAGCAGTTCTAAAATATGCGATGACATGGCAGTTTAAGTATGGATGCAACAAGTAATAAAGTGCAACAAGTATGACGTGGCAACAAGTATGACATGGCAAGGGTAGCAAAGCTACTAAAACATTCACATGGATTTTACATGTCAATCAAACAAGTCGTGCACAGAGTTTACGCCTTACAGCTGGAGTGGCTGTACGGGCACACTTCTACGCTGAGTGGTCGCTTAACCCTACCCCAATTCCAGAGTTTACGCCTTACAGCTGAAGTTGCTGATCTGGCATACTTCTAAGCCGAGTGGTCGCTTAACCTTACCCCTCCACGTGTAATCGGGCATTGGCTTTTGACCAACACATGTAGCCCGCTTCTGGATCACGAGCCAGGAAGTGTATTTGGCATAGGGTTGTGCCTGCAACGCAAGTGCCTAGCCTCAACAAGCAAGTACAAGTAGCATGTGCAACATTCAAGCATGGATTGACATCAGGATGCATGGCATGGCATGGGTACATTTAATGTGCGTACATATAAGGAAATTAAACGTGACAGGCATGGCAGAGCAAAAGTAATGAGCATACAGATATGGAAATTAAACGTGACAGGCAATAATGCATGAATGACATGGCAAGGTGACAGATCTAGCTTCGTTGTCAAGCTAGATCTTAAAGTTGCGTCTAGGCGAGTATCATTTCGTCGCCTAGTCTCTTTTACGCTAAAAACGGGGAATGGCCTAAAACATGGCCTAAAGCACAAATTGGCAAGTTTCACTTGCATGCAATCAGCTTTTCTGAAAATACCGTCCAATCAGTCCAATCTACCTATGTGCTCGGATTCACCAGCCTACAGTCCCAAATTAGATTATCTTCATTAGTGATTTACCAAGCAATTAAAATACCGATTTTAATCTTGATTAGCATGAATTGGTTGGGGTCCTAAGTGTTTAGAAAATTACCCTTACACGCTGTGAGAGCTACACTGACGTCGGGTAGCGACGTCAGGGGTTGAATTAAGGACAACGCTCCTGCTATCGCTCCAATCACGATCCATGATCACCGATCCACGAACGGCGACGAGATCAGCGAGGGGAAGTCCAAAACAGCGAGACAGATGACGACGGAAGATTTACGACCCAATAGAAGGCCGTAACAACGAACGGCGACGACGAGATCATCGTACTCGATGGCAACGATGTTGAGCGTCGTTGGGGCTGATCGGGACGACAAGAAACACCGCTTAGGCACGGTAGGGGCTGTCGGGAAGTTGATGGCCGACTGAGTGGCCGGATGTATGGATAGAGATAGGCAGGGAATTGCAGCCTTGGAGAGTGGCCTGACAATCTTAATAGGCTAGGGTTTGGATCTGAAACAAGGGGATAGAGCAGTAGATTAATGGGGGATCGGATCTATGGGGAGTCCTCACACGTAGAGGCCGTGGGAGGAGGAGGGGTCGGATTGTGTAACAACCGGCGGCCAATTGAAGTTGCATGCCAGGATCTAAGGCCAAGAATTGGGTTTGTGCGGCTCAAAGAGGATGAGAAGGATGTTAGGGTGATGATGATGGCCGGAGATGTTTGGGGAACGGTCAGAGCGACGAGGGGACGTCGGTGGTGGGCGAAGCGGCCAGAAAGTGGCGGCTGTCGAGCAGCCCTATGGGGTTGCGTGACTCGATTTAGAGATGGGAGGGGTTGCCCGCAGATGTGGGTACGGGATGAGGGTGCCGGAGTTAAGGGTGGCCGGCAACGGTCTTGGGGGTTGAACTGGGCGGTAAGGGGCCGGCGTTTGACAGTTCGACAAGGAGGGAAAGGAGAGGGGAGAGGGGAGACTGTATGCGGTGGTGGAGATATTTTCCGTCGGTTGTGGAGAGCGAGGTGTTGGCCGGCGACTTGGAGAATGGGTGCGTGAGCAACCCTTGCCGGCGGCCACGGGAGGGTGTGCTTGCGTGAACCCCAAAACCCATGTTGCATGAGTTTCCCTTGCGTGAAGGGGGGAGAAAAGAAGGGCGACGGCTGATGTTAGGGCAAAGGTTAGAATAAAAGACCTAGGTTTCTATAGTAGCCCTAGGATTCTATAATATCAGCTTGTGTGTGTGATGTTGAAATGTACAGCATGTGGAGGGGGCTAAGGCCTTGGGTCTAAAGGATTTTAGTTTGTGTTTTGAAAAAGAGATCACGTGGAGACCATAGCTGGGGGAAAAGGCTCATGTAAGGGCATTCTTATAGGTTCATTAGGGTTATATATAATGTTATTATTATCACAAAATAAAAGATCCCTCTCTCTCTCTCCTGGGTATGCGGTCAAGTGGCAGAAAAAGAAGTGGGCTAAGCTCAGAATTAGAATTAGGAAGTGAGAAATATTATTAACTAATTATTGGGGAAGAAAATCCCATGTAACAAAGGGTTAACTATAGTTTTTAAGGGGAAAAGTGAAAGTGGGTCAAACGGAGCCCTAAAATTATGAAGTAAATACTGGGGCGACCGTGACGACGAGAGAAGCAAAATGAAGAAGACGGATCACGAGTTGGACGACAGGAAACGAAACTAAAAATAGAAAGGTCTCACGACAAAAGTGAAAGTCGCGATGTCTCATCAAACAACGTCAAATCGTGGGAGAACGGCCCGTGAAATGACGTTCCAAATTAATTCCATAATTTAATACTCTTCGAGAGGGTCACAACGGCATATCACACTATAGGGTTCGGATATAAACAAGGTCTAAAATAAATACGTGCACGAACAGACTACGTGCACAAAAAGCGTACGATCGAAAACCGACCGTGACACTCTGCCATAGAAGTAGTCGACTACCTTTAACACAGCGGTCGACTAATTTTTGATTTTAGTCGACTAATTTGACTTGACGATAGATTTCCAGATTTTACGGCATTGTGTTTGTTTGACCGTTTTAAGGGTATTTTGGATAACGAATTTCAATGGGTTTTCGCCCCTATCTAAGAGGAGTTATTGGGGGCATTTATGCTATGATTTTATGAGCTTTAACTGAGTTTTTAAAAGCATTTTCCTAAGTTCTTCAAAGCGTAAAAAGCTCTCTTCGTTGGCCTATGTATTGATTTTTCTCAAATCTCTTTAAGCCAAACTTCTTGATCACCCAAATGCTTTAATTTCCTCATGTTTGGATATCACACTATAGCCATCACTCATTCAACAAGTTTCACAGCAATGCTATGGAAAAATCGTAAGTTTTCATCAAATGAGTAAGTAATAAAATCCTCAAAGTGTTGAGGTGGTAAGTTTTATTTTCTTGAGAAGAAAATTGGTTGTAGGAAAGACCCCTTTGGGAAGAGACAATTGTAACTGTTGCGGGGTGGAACTCGCGTACAATGAATTTGTATTATGGGGAACCAAGGGCACGGTGGTTATATTGATAAGAGGATTTAGGTAGGCTTTTTGACAAGTGATTAGTGGGGGTGAAGAGGCTAAACTTGCCGCCGGGGCAGGCCACGGAGTCGAATCCCGCCGGACGCAGAGGAGGAGGATCGGGCGGCGGAAGCCGAAGGCGAATATCGGCCAAGGGGCGAGCTACCCTGCACAACGAGCAACTCGTCAGAAAGGCCGAGTTGGGGTCCAACCCTTAGCCTCTCCGATTCCTAAGTCAGTAACTGGACTTAAAGCGGGGGCTGGGCACGCAGGTCGGACTGAGGGTGTGTCGACCGTACGTGACGAGCTATGAGTGGGAGAACAAAGATATGGACGACCTTTGCTCTCGTGTGTGAATAACGGAATTGAGAGGGAATTTGCCAACCCCCTCACCGTAAGAAGTGAGTGGGTATTTATACCTGATGGGAGACGATTATGTGGGGCTGACCTGGCATGCTGTCTCGACGTGTTGAGTTGGCCCGGCTGTCAGCGGAAGCTTCGGAGGAGGATGTCAGGAACAGGAGTGTCAGACTCGCTTTTGTCAGACGGCGCAACGGCCAGGGGCGCTTTTGTCAGGGTGTCAGGGCCGAAAGCATTAAGTGTCAGGGGTCACAGTGGCCAGGGGGTGCTTTGTCAGGTGGTCGGGCGGCGCTAGTGTCAGTCGTGTCCTTATACTAGGTTGTTTGTCGTGCGTGATGAATCTAAGGTCCGGCGGTGCTATCCCCCGCAGCGGGGTTTGTGTGGGACCGCCGGGTCGATCTGTTCGTGGGTTGTTTGACCTGGCTGCGTACCTTTTCGGTTGCGGATCATGGACCGCTGGCAGGGAGGGGTATGCACGTGCCTCCGTCAGCATCCAAGGCTGCGCTGTCTAGGTGTCCCCCGAGCACACTGCCCCTGGCGGGCCGAGCAAGAGCGGTTATATGCCTCGGCCAGGAGAGGGGCGCTGCGAGGTGCGCCCATTCCCATGTAGCCTCGGACCTCCGGGCCAGCAGTCCGTTTGCAAAGCGGTGAGTCAGTGAGGTATGTTAGTGGTTCTGGGCGGGAGCCAGACTCCTACGATCTTTAGGTCGTAACAATTCCCCTCGGCATTCGAGCACGAGGCAGGAGCCCGGCTCGGCTCGGATGACGTAAAGCTACCTCCCTTCTAACATGGTTCGGACTTTGGTCCGCACTCAGGAGTGGCGGCGCGGCTCCCGCAGAGTACTGCCCGCTGTCACAGGATCGTGAGATCTTGTCCCGCGTGGGGGCAAAGCGAGGAGGTGTGACCCTGCGATTTGGGGAGGGGCGTTGCCTCTTAACGACGCGCCGTTGTATGTGGCGGCCGGGTCGGACCTTGGGGGAACCTAGTTTTATTGAGATGGCCCTGGTTTTCGTTTTGATGTGTCTACCGAACTTGGTTGCTATTTTTGCGGGGTTCTAGCCGCCCTGTGTTTGGTGAAATCCCTAGCTGTTGTGCGCTTGGGCTTAGGGTGAGGAGTCTGCATGGAGGAATATTTTTCATTGGCCTTTACAGGAGATCTTGATAATATCTACAACAATAGCACAGGTGTGATCAAACCCGTGGTCGGGTCAGGAGGTTGTTTTAACTTGTCGCCCGCTGCATCGGGGTGAGAGGGTCTCTGTTTGCGGGGCGACCTTCCTTCTTTTCTACTGACTGCTGAGCTCCTTCTGCCTTTCTGTCTGGGGGTGAGCTGACACGCCATGAATCACCATTTGGCTTCATCGGGGATGCAGCCCTGCTGTGACCCCCCTCGGGAGGACCGACCCACCGTTTGTCGGGCGTACCTCCTTCCCCTCCCTTGCTTCATCGTATTCCGTCTCGCTGTTGCCGTGCTGGATGGTCGCTCGGCCTCTCCGGGGATCCCGTACATCGAGGGAGAACTCTGGAGGGGGCGGTGGACGAGGTGGAGGTGGAGGCGTCGCCCTCCCGGGGGGATTCCGGTGAGCCGGCCTCGAGGGGAAGGTCGGGGGCAGGTAGGTGGGTCGTTGGGAGACTCGTTGGGGGTTTCCACCCTCACACCCCGTGGGGATCGGCGTGGTGCAGATGCTAATTGGGGTGTGGCGGCCCGCTGCTAGTCTTCCGGACCGGCTGTTTCATCTGGTTTAGAGCAGGAGGAAGGCTGGCAGGCGGGGCTTCCCGTGTGTAAGGGGAATACCCTATTGGCGATCCGCTTGTAAGGGGAGCATCCTATCAGTGGTCATCGAGTGGAAGTGGTCACCGGTAGAGGAAGTGAGATCCGTCGGTGGACATCAGCCTCCTCCGTAGTAGGGTGGGGCGTCCGGGGGCTTTTTCATAACTGGTGTAAAGGGATGCGATTCCTTCTTATATATATTCTCCTTTTCCCTAAACTCCGAAGGGGGGGGATTTATAGAGGGATTCTGCAGACGGGTTCGCCCTAGATAATGCGAGGGACTGGCACCATTAATGGGCTCCGCCGAATCGTGCGCTTTGGGAACCGCTTTTGCCTGGTGGCATCTGACGCGGTTCGTCAGCCCTGGCCTCTCGAGGGGCGTGTTGCTGTTGATGGCATGTTTCTAGAGCGTCCTTTCGTTTCGTCGAGTCGCATCGGGGCGCTGCTTTATCGGGACCCGGCGTATATCTGACAGGCATTGTTTCGCGATTCCTGGTTTGCGACCGGTCCGCCCCAGTTTACGTGCCCTTGTCCTCATTCCCAGGTTTGAGTTCTCGAGGATCATGGGCCTAATCGAGGCGGGTGAATCTAGATGTGATTTGGGTGGCCAGCCCCGGGTAGTTGGTCGCTGTGCGGTTCGAACCGGGTATCCATTACCGAGGGGAGCGTGTCACCCCTGGGAAGCCGGTCTTTGCCGTGTTGTATCGTTGGTGTTACCTATTTTGTCTTCTTGCGTGAGTACGATTATTTCCCCCAACATTCTCTAGTCTGAGAGCGCAAGGTCTGGGGGAAGGGGATGTTGATGGTCGACATGTTAGCTTTGGGCGGGGCGGGGGATCGCCGGCTCGGATTGGGATGAGACATGCCGCCCTATCACGGGTAGGGGCTAACCATAGTGTGGTTGACCCCTCGGTGTCTGTCGCGAGGGAATTTTGCCTCGGGCGGAAGTGGCCCAGCAGAGCAGGCCTTAGCTCACCCCCTTCCCCTTTGTCTGAAAGGTATCGGTGATTTTAGTTCACGAGGGGTCTCGTTTTGAAGCGTCGGTCCTTCCTAGTATCGGGGGGGGGGGGGTTCGAACTGCGGGTATGTACTTCCTGGGCGTCCTGAGTTAGTCCAGGGGGAGTGCGACGCTCTGTCAGTCCTTTCCCCACCGTGAGGGGTGGCCCCGTTTCGTGAGCTTGCCTGGCAATTGGCAGGGGGATCGTTTCAAGCTAGAGCATTCTCAGATAGTTGATGTGACTTTGATATGGATAATCTTTTTCATTTAAATTTACAGAAACTCTTCTTTGGTTCGTACATGAGGACTTAGATCATTGCAAGTTGGGGGAGTATGATCCGGTCCGAGAGCGGGCTGTGGAGCTGTTCCTGCCTGCTGTGAACTACCTCAGGATTTATGGGTTACCATCTGCGGGGTGGGCCTTCTTATCTTCAGTTGTTTGCGGCGCCTCAGTGAGCGACCTCCCTCCGTGCTGAAGGGTTGCAAGGTCTTTTCGACCGGGTGGATGCACTAGGGAAGCTGTCTTGATGTGGGGTTTGTCCGGGTGAGCGAACTCCTGACGACCGGGCCGCCTCCCCTCCACTCCATTGCTTTGTCATCTCCCTCCACGCCTCGTGGTTTGGGTTTAAGGGCGGAGTATTGATCTCGATTGTTTGGGGGTGAGCTGACACGCCATGAATCACCTTTTGGATTCATCGGGGATGCAGCCTTGCCGTGGCTCCCGTCGGGAGGTCGAAGGCGAGCAGGTGTAGACCTGCCAGCCCGGAGGAGCTTTTGCCTTTCCTGCCGGCGGGGAGCGGATGCCTACCTTCCCCCGTCTCATCCGGTTTAGAGCAGACGGAGGAGTGAAAGGTGGATTTCCCTTGTGTAAGGGGAATATCCTATTGGTGATCCGTTTGTAAGAGGAATATCCTATCGGATGTCGTGGCGGTGGAGAGATCGCCACCCAGGGAGGAGGGAACCATTGGTGGCCAGTGACCTCCCTTTTATTTGGGCGAGGCATCCCGGCCCGTTTCCTAGTTGGTGGAGGGTGTCGGGGTCGATTTCTCATACCTTCCAAATCTTTGTCCCTCTCTCTTCCGGGAGGGTGAGCGGCGCCTTTATAGGGGGATTTCGTTGACGGTTTCCCCCCGAATTACTACGATGAGCTGGCATTATTAATGGGCTCCTCAAAATCACGCCCCTTGGGACCCGCTTTTGCCAGGTGGTGCTTGTGGTGACTTGCCAACCCAAGCCTCTTTTGGGGCGTGTCATTATTGGTGGCATTTTTCCCGAGCGTCCTTTCGTTTCGTCGAGTCGCATCGGGGGCTGCCTCATCGGGACCTGGCACCTGGTTTGCCCCGGTTTACATGCCCTTGTCCTCCTCCCCAGGTTCGAGTTTTCAAGGAGCCCGGGTCTATCAGGGCGGGGGTGTGGCTACGTGGCGAGGCACATGCCCTTCTCTGGTTTGGGTGGCGAGGGTTGGCCCTGTCCCAGAGGTGTCGAGGGGGGGAGCGGGCGCGTAGCCCGGCCCGTGCCCTTCTCTGCTTTGGGTGGCGAGGGTTGGCCCTGCCCCAGAGGTCTCGAGGGGGAGCGGGCGCGTAGCCCGGCCCGTGCCCTTCTCTGGTTTGGGTGGCTAAGGTTGGCCCTGCCCCAGAGGTCTCGAGGGGGGGAGCGGGCGAGTAGCCCGGCCCATGCCCTTCTCTGGTTTGGGTGGTGAGGGTTGGCCCTGCCCCAGAGGTCTCAAGGGGGGATCGGGCGCGTAGCCCGGCCCGTGCCCTTCTCTGGTTTGGGTGGCGAGGGTTGGCCCTGCCCCAGAGGTCTCGAGGGGGGAGCGGGCGCGTAGCCTGGCCCGTGCCCTTATCTGGTTTGGGTGGCGAGGGTTGGCCCTGCCCCAGAGGTCTCGAGGGGGGAGCGGGTGCGTAGCTCGGCCTGTGCCCTTCTCTGGTTTGGGTGGCGAGGGTTGGCCCTGCCCCAGAGGTCTCGAGGGGGAGCGGGCATGTAGCCCGGCCCGTGCCCTTCTCTGGTTTGGGTGGCTAGGGTTGGCCCTACCCCAGAGGTCTCGAGGGGGGAGCGGGCGAGTAGCCCGGTCCGTGCCCTTCTCTGGTTTGGGTGGCGAGGGTTGGCCCTGCCCCAGAGGTCTCGAGGGAGGGAGCAAGCGCGTAGCCCGGACGTGCCCTTCTCTGGTTTGGGTGGCAAGGGTTGGCCCTGCCCCAGAGGTCTCGAGGGGGGGGGGAGCGGGCGCGTAACCCAGCCCGTGCCCTTCTCTGGTTTGGGTGGCTAGGGTTAGCCCTGCCCCAGAGGTCTCGAGGGGGGGAACGGGCACGTAGCCCGGCCCGTGCCCTTCTCTGGTTTGGGTGGCTAGGGTTGGCCCTGCCCCAGAGTTCTCGAGGGGGGAGCGGGCGCGTAGCCCGGCCCGTGCCCTTCTCTGGTTTGGGTGGCGAGGGTTGGCCCTGCCCCAGAGGTCTCGAGGGGGGAGCGGGCGAGTAGCCCGGCCCATGCCCTTCTCTGGTTTGGGTGGCGAGGGTTGGCCCTGCCCCAGAGGTCTCGAGGGGGGGAGCGGGCGCGTAGCCCGGCCCGTGCCCTTCTCTGGTTTGGGTGGCTAGGGTTGGCCCTGCCCCAGAGGTCTCGAGGGGGGGGGGGCGGGCGTGTAGCCCGGCCCGTGCCCTTCTCTGGTTTGGGTGGCGAGGGTTGGCCCTGCCCCAGAGGTCACGAGGGGGGGAGCTGGCACGTAGCCCGGCCCGTGCCCTTCTCTAGTTTGGGTGGTTAGGGTTGGCCCTGCCCCAGAAGTCACGAGGGGGGGAGCGGGCGCGTAGCCCGGCCCGTGCCCTTCTCTGGTTTGGGTGGCTAGGGTTGGCCCTGCCCCAGAGGTCTCGAGGGGGGGAGCGGGCGCGTAGCCCGGCCCGTGCCCTTCTCTGGTTTGGGTGGCGAAGGTTGGCCCTACCCCAGAGGTCTCGAGGGGGGAGCGGGCGCGTAGCCCGGCCCGTGCCCTTCTCTGGTTTGGGTGGCGAGGGTGGCCCTGCCCCAGAGGTCTCGAGGGGGGGAGCGGGCGCGTAGCCCGTGTTGGATATGGACGACATGAATACACCCATGAGGGGATGTATGAGGGTATACGGACCTCAGATGTCGCGTGCACGAAAGCGTGCACGAAGGGAACCTTTTCTCGTGTGAAAAGGACCACTCGATAAGTGGAAAAAGCCACTCGATAAGTGGAAAAAGTCACTTTATAAGTGCATAAAGGCACTTGATAAGTGAATGAAGAAGAGGATAAATGAATGTGCTAATATAGGCTAATAAGCTTATAATTGGTTATTTCCTACAATAACCACCCCTAAAGCCTATAAATAGGACCCAAGGGTAAGGCATTCAGACTATACTTTGCATGCCATAAGTTTGCAAAAGGCATCTTATGTTCTTCTTCTCCCTTCCATTAAAATCCTCTTCTAATTAGAGATTTAGGCGGTGAAACTCTGCTTCGATCATCCGTGATGAAGTATCGACCGTTGTGGCGAATCCGAGGGTGAAGTTCCGAGACTACGGTGCCGCATACGCAAGCGTAAGTCTCTACTTCATTAATCGATCCTAACATCCTTGTTTTGACAGGATCCTTCATTGGTATCAGAGCCATACGGGTTCGCCCCGGTCAAACCGTCGCCCCGTCGAACCGATGAACGAGGTGTTGTCTTTTTCATGAATGGGTATCCTACCATTATGGATATGGTAGGAACGCTTCGTGACGGAGAGAACGCAGCGGTTGTTCTTTTCACGTTAGGGTCTTCTGTCATTACGGATATGGCACGAACTCTCCGTGACGGGAAGAGCCGACCGTTCATATCGTCAAGCTCGCACTCTTCATGGATGCTGAGTCTCCATTCATAGGGAATGTGAACTCTCTTCATGTAGAGCGTGTAGTTTGCGAACTTTAGAGTATGTTATTTCTTCATTTTGGCACACGGCCATTAGAGAATAACTACTTTCTCGACGAACGGGTGCTTCATCGACGAACGGGTGCTTCATCGAAGAAGACGACGATGGTTATTCCCATCGGAGAAGATGACCTTTGGTGCATGATCACCATGGCCAAATGGGCTATGGAGGAAATGCATCCCCCCCCCATGCGGAGGGGGTTGGCTACGACCAAATGACAACGAAAACCACCCCGTCGAGGGGGAGGAGTGCATGCGGCCAACCCCATGAAAGGGGGAGGCCGGCCAATGCCAAAGGGGCCAAAGTCGGCCAAGGCCAAGAGGCCATGGCCGGCCATGGCCGGCCTCGGCCAGGGCCAGGGGGCCCTGGCCGGGGCCACGGCCAGGCCAGGGCCAGGCCGCCCTGGCCTCGGCCAGGGCCTGGCCGGCCTCTGGCCGAGGCCAGGCCAGGGCCAGGGGGCCCTGGCCGGCCTTGGCCAGAGCCTCTGGCCGGCCTCTGGCCGAGGCCAGGCCAGGGCCAGAGGGCCCTAGCCGGCCTCGGCCAGGCCTGGCCGGCCCTGGCTGGGGGACAGGGCCAGGCCAGGGGCCTGGCCGGCCCTGGCAGTGGCCGGGGCCAGGCCCCTGTCCGGCAATTGGCCGGCCTCGGCCAGGGCAGAGGCCCTGGCCGGGTGGTGCCAGGGTCCTTGGCCGACCAGGGCAGAGGCCCTGGTCAACCAATCGGGGATTTTTGGTCACATTGGTCGGCCTCGACGAGAAGCCTTCGTCGATGTAACACGAACATGCCGACTAGCCCATACGGGGCCAACGACAGTCGTCTGCGGCAAAATTCTCCTATACGGGGGAAGCGCCTGGATCCATACTGGAGCCGGCAACAATGGCTTGCAGAAAAATCCCCTCAGGTGGGATCCGGCCTTGGCATGGCTACGGCTCAAACTCGGCAATGGCCAGGGATTGCTGAATATTTCTCTAGTATCATAAGGGTACTAGATTAAAATACACGTTTTGAAAAATACGTTTTCAAAAACGCTTTTCCGCTGCGAAGTACTATAAGAGTACTATCGTTTGATAAGTGAGGGGAAAATATTGAAGGATTGTTCTAGATGGTGATTGGAATCGTAGAAACTTTTCCGATTCTATAACAACATCTTCAATATTTTTCGAAAGTAACTTATCAAATTTTAAATATCATTCCAAGTGGGAGTTGAAATTAGAACTATCCAAATGGGATATTTGTAACGACTGGTTTTCATGTATTTGGATTATTTATATTATATATTATATGTTTTGGTGGATTTTCTCCTCATGTGTGGTTTTCGTCTCCGTAGCTTTCATTTTCGATCGTTTCGTCGTGATTTTCTAGCTTCTTCCTTGGAATCGTCGATTTTGGAGTAAGTCATTCGTGACGGGCTTCATATCGGTCATATCTTATTGTTAGATCAAGCCTATGAGTCTTAGGAATCGATCCCGGAGCTTCGCGCTCCATTTCGGAACTTTTTGTGCACGTTAGCCGGTACAAGAAGGGGAACCGACCGACTAGATGACGATTTAGTCGGTCGACAAACCTTCATGGACCGACTAGTGGGCTTTGTAAATTATTCAGGAGTTACTGTTTATCGTTAGTCGGTCTAAGAACATTTGTCGACCGACTAGGTTGCAAACTAGTCGGTCAGCAATCGTTCTTTAACCGACTAGCTCTATGATCATTTTTGATACCAAGTACTATTCATTCTTAGTCGGTCTAAGAACGTTCATCGACCGACTAGATGACAAACTAGTCGGTCAGTAGTTGTTCTTTGACCGACTAAATCTAAATCCTATTTTTGTACAGGAGTTACTGTTTGGACTTAGTCGGTCTGCGTTGGTCAACCGACCGACTAGTTCCCAAACTAGTCGGTCAGTGGTTGCTCTTTGACCGACTAATCAGTGTCGAAACCCTAATTTCTGGGCAGCCGCCAGCACTTCCTATTTAAACCCCTCAAACGTTTTCTTTTCTTCTTTCATTTCTCCTGAGCCTCCTTCTTCCCCAAATCATCATCCATCTAACACTAGCCTTCCTCCTTCATCAAGAGCCTCTCCCCCTCTCCATTTTGGCCGGCCATCTCCTCTAGATCGCCGGAAAACCCCCAAAACCCCCAAAATCTCATTTTCTCCAGATTTCCCCATCCATTCCAGATCTGAACCCTAGGTTCCCCGGATCGTTTCTTCCGTCGCCGTGCTTGCTTGGCATCGTTCTTCCGCTTCCGATACGCGATCTCATCTCCGTAGTTAGCATTTGTGTGATGGCCTCGTTGATCGTCATCCTCGGTGCTAGGCAAGTGAAACTTGCATCTCTTGATTTGGGCCATGTCTTAGGCCATTGCCTTGCTTTAGCGTAAAAGAGACTAGACGGTGAAAGGATAGCCGTCTGGACGCCATTGACCTAGCTTGACGACGAAGTTTGGTCCGTCACCTTCATCATGCTTGTATGTCACGTTTAATTTCAATTAACGGTACGCGTATTAACTGTTCATGTCATCCATGCATCTTTAACTGCCATGTTAAATTTAAATTAACGGTACGCGAATATCTGTTCATGTCATTGCATTTTGCCTGTCATGTTTAAATTCAATTAACGGTACGTGAATATCTGCTCATGTCATTGCATGCTTGAACACTCATCGTGATTGCGTAGCATCGCTACATACTAGTGCTACTTGTTCTGGCTAGGCACCCGTCTTGCGAGCACAACCCTAGGCCAATTACAAATCTGGCTCGTGGTCTAGAAAACGAGCTCAATACAGCATGCGGGCAATAGGGCACTCGCCTGTGTGTGAGTGATCCCTTGTACTTGAATACAGCCTGCGGGCAATAGGGCGCTCACATGTGTGTGGGTGAATCCTTGTACTTGTTACTTGACAATACATGTCACACCTACCACTTGTTACTTGCTACTTGTACTTCACTTGTTACTTCCATACGATACTTGCCATGCCATGCACCATACTTTAACTGCTAGGTTGTTGTTCACTTTTCTTTCAGTTTCCTTGCACAAGTCTTTCGACTTGCTGACATGTGCCCCTTTTCTCTTTTGGGTGACACATGTTAGATCCCAAGCCTGAGTTTGTCGCTGGGGACGTGGTGTGTGCTGATGCTGAGTCAGAGCACGCGTTGATCGAGGACTACGTGGACACTGGGGACTAGTCCTAGTGTCTTCGTTGAGCTTCCCCCTTTTGCTTTAGACTGATTTTAGTTATCGATGTGTAGCACCCATACTTTGTTGGTGTTTGTTGTGTTGGCCGTGTGTTAGGCCTTTAGACTCTTTCTTTAGCCTGGTGGCTTTTCTGGATGTTGAACTTAATTTTCATGTTGGACAAATTCTGAGATTTGAGATTTTATTTTTGTCTTTCCTTGTGTTATTATTGTTGTTCCGTTTGTGGTTAAAGGGACCTGCTTATGTTTTATTGACGCTTATCGGGTTTGGGGCTTCACAGCTCCACTCTCGTGCGGACCTTTTCACGTATCGCCTCCATTTTAGGGAAGCGGGGCGTGACGATATTCTATTATCATTTCAAGTGGGAATTGTATTTTAAGAATTTTTAAGCAATGTTTTTTTGATCAAACCTTTGGTTTTGTGTCTTTTGCAGCATTTTAAAAGTAAAATGTCTTCCGCTTCAAAGAATATCGTCGCTGAGTTAAACAGAGGTGAAAAACTCAACGGCGATAATTACAAACTATGATCCATCAAGATACAATACGTTCTAGAGGAGCAAGAAGTGATCGAAACTCTAAAGAACGTAATGATTGAACCCGAGTTGGGCACTACGGCCCAACACAGACGAGACAAGGAAGCTTTTGATGCTTGGTCTCGGAAGAATAAGATAGCTCGCATTACGTTATTGAGCAGTATGGCCGATGACATAATGCGCATCTTCCGAGAGCATGACCTAGCCATGGACATATGGTCCAAGCTATAGGAGAAGTTTGGTGGCACATCGGTGTCCAAACTTCGCGCCTTAACTATAAGATTTGATTCATACAAGAAACGTCCAGATCATTCCATGGGGAAACATCTGCGACATATGGCAAATCTAATCTCAGAGTTAAAGGATGCAGGTCATGTGCTCACAGATGAGCAACAAATCCAAGCAGTCATACGTTCCCTACCAAATGGGTGGGACCAAATGAAGATGCATCTCACTCATAATGAGAGCATCAAGACCTTCAGCGATGTTTCCAAGCACCTCGAATTAGAGGAAGAGCGGCTTGCGGCTGCCAAGCCAAGTGCAGAAGTGCACATGGTTGCTAGTTCCTCACACGGGGGAAAGAAACGGAAAGATCGTTCGAAGTCTACTAATGAACGTAATAAGCAACCTGAGTCTACCAAGAAACCCAAACATAAGGGTGAGCACAAGAAATGGCACAAGAAGAAAGACTTGAAGAGGATCAAGTGCTTCAAGTGCAACAAGCTCGGTCACTATGCTCGTTCGTGTACGAGTGGAGGCGACGAGGTGCCACCGACCACATAGCAAGGGACAGACGGTCCTTCGTGGAGTATCACCGGATACCCCAAGGAACGAAGTGGATCTATGTAGGAAACAACAGTCGTGTTGAAGTGAAAGGCGTTGGGACTTGCAAGCTAGTCTTGGACAACGGTCGCACTCTCCTACTTCATGATGTTCTCTTCGCTCCAGATATTCGAAGGAATATAATATCTGTGGTCGTGTTAATAGGTCTTGGTTATAACTGGTTTTTTTCATGATTGTAAAGTGGACTTGTTTTGTAATAATTCCTTAATTGGCACTGGGTATGTATTTAAAGGATTTATTGTATTAAATACAATGTATGACTCTTCATATTGTAATGAAAATTTCCTTGTTGCAAATTCATCGACTTATGAGTCTGATATAATTTGTTGGCATGCAAGGCTTGGTCACATTGGACCAACACGTATGGATAGACTTGCCAAACGTGGCCTTCTATCTAATGTTTCAAAAGTTGATATGTCGACTTGCGAACATTGCCTTGTAGGGAAATCTTGTCGCAAGCCGTTTGGAACCAGCACAAGGGCCGAGGTTCCATTACAGCTCATCCATTCGGACATATGTGGTCCGATGAATGTCAAGACAAGATGCGGGAAGTCCTATTTCATCACTTTTATTGATGACTTCACCCAATTCGGACATATCTATTTGATATCCCACAAAAGTGAAGCATTAACATGCTTTAAAAACTATATGAGTTTAATGGAGAATCAATTAGATCGCAAGATTAAGGTCTTGCGAATCGATAGGGGCGGTAAATATCATTCAACAAGTTTTAAGGAACTTTGTGATGAAAAGGGCATAGTACATCAGGTAACTATGCCTTATACTCCTCAACAAAATGGTGTTGCAGAAAGGAGAAATATGACTTTAATGGAAATGGTCCGTTCAATGATGGCGCAAGCTAACTTGCCAATCACCTTTTGGGGTGATGCATTATTGACGGCCGCTTTCATCTTGAACCGCGTACCCTCGAAATCAGTTAGCTCCACTCCTTATGAGTTGTGGAATCAAAGGTCTCCTGACTTAAATATTTTAAAACCTTGGGGATGTGCATCTTACGCACATATTTCCTCCCATAAGTATGGCAAACTTGGGCCACGGGGAAGGAAATGTATCTTCATACGATACGCAGAAAACTCCAAAGGTTATGTTTTCATTGGTCAGGAAGACAATGGAGGTCTAATTGAATTTGAGTCGAGGGATGTCACTTTCTTGGAAAACGAGTTTCCAAGACAGGGTGAGATAAGTCAGGACTTATCTCTATTTGAGATTAATGATCAAGAAGGATTACCTCATTCGAGTGGGAGAATTCTTGGTGAAGACGAAAATACGTTTCAAACTTCACCAATGGATGATACGAACGATGCTAATCCTATTCCATACGGGAATAATGATCCAAGTGGGAGCATTTCTAACGACATTCCAAGTGGGAGTGATATTAGAATTGATCTAAATTCGAGTTAACAAGGACTTGAAGAATCTCAAATACGACGTAGTAGTCGTACAAGGTTGGCTCCTATAAGATTTGAGGATGAATTTCCGCAAACTTTTATGACTTTACTACAAGATGATGACGAGCCTGCTACTTTCAAACATGCCGTATCATGCACTGCGAAAGACAAATGGATGGAAGCGATGAAGGAAGAGTTGGAATCCATGAAAGTTAACCAAGTCTGGGACTTAGTTGACTTACCCAGAGGACGTAGAGCTATTGGGAACAAAAGGGTTCTCAAGATCAAGCATAAGGCTGATGGCTCTATTGACAGATATAAAGCTCGCCTTGTCGCGAAAGGTTTTACGCAACAGGAAGGGATAGACTACGAAGAGACCTTCTCAACTGTTGTCCGTTTTACCTCGATTCGCCTGATTCTGGCTATGGTAGCTTGCTTAGACCTCGAATTACATCAGATGGATGTAAAGACTGCTTTTCTCAATGGAGAATTGGACGAGGAGATCTATATGGAACAACCAACAGGGTTTGTAAAAGAAGGAAACGAACATAAAGTTTGTAAACTTCGTAAGTCCATATATGGTCTTAAACAATCCTCGAGGCAATGGTATATACGATTTCAAGAAGTTGTCTTATCAAATGGTTTTTCCATGCTTGATGAAGACAACTGCGTATATATCAAGAGGATTAAAAGCAAGTACGTTATTATGTCTCTATATGTAGATGACATTTTAATAGCCGGAAATGACAAAGGCTTTGTGATGGATATTAAGGCTTGGCTTTCATCAGTTTTTGAGATGAAAGACATGGGAGAAGCCGCATATATCCTTGGAGTTAAGATTTCAAGGAATCGTTCGAAGAAACTTCTTTCTCTTTCACAAGAGACTTATATAAAGAAGGTTTTAGAACGTTTTAATATGCAGGACTGTAAGTCCATTGATACTCCTATAAGCAAGTGTGATAATTTATGTCTGAAATCATGTCCAAAGAACCAAAAGGAAAATGATATTATGGAAAAAGTTCCATATTCCAGTGCAGTTGGTAGTCTTATGTACGCTATGATGTGTACAAGACCGGACATCTGTTTTGCCGTTGGAATGGTAAGTCGTTACCAATCCAATCCAGGGCAAGTACACTGGAAAGCGGTTAAGAGGATATTGCGGTATCTCAAAGGAACTGCAGACTATGCTTTATGCTATCAAGGAGATGCCTTGAGGCTCGAAGGCTACACTGATGCTGATTGGGCGGGTGATCTCGATGAGCGACGATCGACCTCAGGATATGTTTTTCTACTCGGATCTGGTGCAATATCCTGGAGTAGAAAGAAACAATCCTGCATCGCACTTTCAACTATGGAAGCCGAGTTTGTAGCATTTAGCATGGCAGTCCAAGAGGCTGTTTGGCTTAGGAAGTTCTTAGACAGGCTAATTGATGCAAGTGACTCAGGTGTTGTACCTATACACAGCGACAGTCAAGCATCTATAGCCTATGTCAAAGATCCTAAATTCCATTGTAAGACCAAACACATAGATATCCGCTATAAATTTGCAAAAGACTATGATAAGACCAAGAAGGTAGACATAAGGTACATATCTACGCATGAGATGATAGCGGATCCGCTTACGAAGGCGATCCCCAGAGATGTGTTTTACAAACACTTATCATCTCAAGGATTGCGTAAGAGCTGAGTTGTAGCAATGTAAATTCCCATGTCTGTAAATGATCAAATTCAATAAAAGAATAAGTTCTTTTCAACATTGCATATGAAATTTTAAGAAATGTTTGTGTACATTTTTGAAATCTCAGCTAGATTTTCTAGTATGTCGGACACATTGAGGTTGGCTCTCTCACATAAGCAACCGCCTTTATTTTATCAGACGGGTAAAATAAAGATGAGACCTGTTTAAAGTCAAAATCGTCAGACGGATGATTTAGAGTCATGACTTAAACAAAATGTTCGTATGAAAGATCTGCATCATATGGATGCTTACAAAAGATCTAAGAGGATTCTTAAATCCTATCTGTCTTATGCGGGATGTGGGTCCAGAAGATCATTTGAGTAGTAAAAGGGACTCAAAATCAGACATTGTGGTGTCTGATCATCATCCTTACAACATCATTAAGACATATGCTCCCTGGGAAAGGAGTGATGTTGTAATACGTATTCATACTACGTATGCATTTTGACCATTGGGTTAGAATAGTAATTGTGTTTACTATTATGTGAGACCCAAAGACCACATGGGTCTTAACTCATTACCCTTATGGACTCTAATTGGTTCCTTAAGATTTGACTGGGTGATTGCTATCTTAGCATGTTGCTTATGGACTATGGTTAATTCGGTCCGGCGGGGCATGTTAGAAAAGCAAATCAAGTCAAGATCAAAAGGATCGCAAGAAGAGGAAGATTAATTTCATATTCACATTTGGACTTTAGAGATTCAAAGCTGGCCAGCCGATTGTAATCCAGATGGGATTCAATTGTTGAATGTAAAGTATAAGAAATGTGAAGAAATAATCTAGGGTAAAGCATGCGTTGATCTACTCAACTTTGCACCTCGAGGGGTGTTGTGTATCTCTAACAAGTGCACAACAGCGGACTCTATGCGCATGACGGTCACACGGCCTATTTCTCGGTATGCTAAACAGAAGAGTTAAAGGAAAGATGTTTCCTTACAATCCCCTCAAGTGTGAGTGGGAGATGTTGAATATTGACGACATGAATACACCCATGAGGGGATGTATGATGGTATACGGACCTCAGATGTCACGTGCACGAAAGAGTGCACGAATGGAACCTTTTCTCGTGTGAAAAGGACCACTCGATAAGTGGAAAAAGCCACTCGATAAGTGGAAAAAGTCACTTTATAAGTGCATAAAGGCACTTGATAAGTGAATGAAGAAGAGGATAAATGAATGTGCTAATATAGGCTAATAAGCTTATAATTGGTTATTTCCTTCAATAACCACCCCTAAAGCCTATAAATAGGACCCAAGGGTAAGGCATTCAGACTACACTTTCCATGCCATAAGTTTGCAAAAGGCATCTTATGTTCTTCTTCTCCCTTCCATTAAAATCCTCTTCTAATTAGAGATTTAAGCGGTGAAACTCTGCTTTGATCCTCCGTGACGAAGTATCGACCGTTGTGGCGAATCCGAGGGCGAAGTTCCGAGACTACGGTGCCGCATACGCAAGCGTAAGTCTCTACTTCATTAATCGATCCTAACGTCCTTGTTTTGACAGGATCCTTCAGCCCGGCCCGTGCCCTTCTCTGGTTTGGGTGGCTAGGGTTGGCCCTGCCCCAGTGGTCTCGAGGGGGGAGCGGGCGCGTAGCCCGGCCCGTGCCCTTCTCTGGTTTGGGTGGCTAGGGTTGGCCCTGCCCCAGTGGTCTCGAGGGGGGGAGCGGGCGCGTAGCCCGGCCCGTGCCCTTCTCTGGTTTGGGTGGCTAGGGTTGGCCCTACCCCAGAGGTCTCGAGGGGGGGAGCGGGCGCGTAGCCCGGCCTGTGCCCTTCTCTGGTTTGGGTGGCGAGGGTTGGCTCTGCCCCAGAGGTCTCGAGGGGGGAGCGGGCACGTAGCCCGGCCCGTGCCCTTCTCTGGTTTGGGTGGCTAGGGTTGGCGCTGCCCCAGAGGTCTTGAGGGGGGAGCGGGCGCGTAGCCCGGCCCATGCCCTTCTCTGGTTTGGGTGGCGAGGGTTGGCCCTGCCCCAGAGGTCTCGAGGGGGGAGCGGGCGCGTAGCCCGACCCGTGCCCTTCTCTGGTTTGGGTGGCTAGGGTTGGCCCTGTCCCAGAGGTCTCGAGGGGGGGAGCAGGCGCGTAGCCCGGCCCGTGCCCTTCTCTGGTTTGGGTGGCGAGGGTTGGCCCTGCCCCAGAGGTCTTGAGGGGGGAGCGAGTAGCCCGGCCCGTGCCCTTCTCTGGTTTGGGTGGCTAGGGTTGGCCCTGCCCCAGAGGTCTCGAGGGGGGAGCGGGCGCGTAGCCTGGCCCGTGCCCTTCTCTGGTTTGGGTGGCGAGGGTTGGCCCTGCCCCAGAGGTCTTGAGGGGGGGAGCGGGCGCGTAGCCCGGCCCGTGCCCTTCTCTAGTTTGGGTGGCTAGGGTTGGCCCTGCCCCAGAGGTTCGGAGGGTTTGCGCTGAAACACTCATGTGGAAACAACAAAGTTTGGGAAAGTGGGCAGACGTAGATCTTGTATATATAAAAAAGAAAAACTCACAACTATTGGTAGAACTTTAGCAGGTGCTTCGCATTCCAAGGGTGGGCTAGCTCGCTTCTGTTTGGGGTTGCCAAGATGTACGTGGCCGGTCCGATGATATCGATGACCTTGTAGGGCCCTTCCCATTTGGCGGCCAGCTTCCCCCGGAGGGCAGTCTCGGGTCTGAAGGTGGCGTCTCTGAGGACCAGGTCGCCGATCCTGAAAGTCTGCTTCTTCACCCGGGAGTCTTAGTGTCGTGCCATCCTCTGGCTGTGCCTGACGAAGTTTGTCAGGGCTCGGTCTCTTATCTCGTCCACCAATTCGAGACTGAGGCCGAGCCCCTCTCCATTGATATCTTCGTCGAAGAGTTTTAGCCAGAGCGTCTCTTCTCCAATTTCCACGGGAACGACCGCCTCCTATCCGTATGCCAGCATGAATGTGCTTTCTCCGGTCGAGGCCTTGTGGGTGGTGCGGTAGGACCAGAGGATTCCCGGTAGCTCGTCGACCCATGCCCCAAGGGCGGCGTCCACCTTTTTCTTCATAGGATTCAAGATGCATTTGTTCGCGGCCTCCGCCATTCCGTTGCACTGCGGGTGGGCAACTGACGCGAAATGGAGCTTGATCCCCCAGCCTGAACAGAAATCGCGGAAGCCTTCGCAATCGAACTGCCTTCCATTATCCGTGACTATCGAGCGGGGTATCCCGAAGCGACATATAACGGACTGCTAGATAAAGCCCTTCATGTCCGTCCACGTGATACGCGCCAGCGGCTCGGCCTCCACCCACTTCGTGAAATAGTCCACGACGACGACTAGATATTTTCTTCCCCCGGAGGCCTTTGGGAAAGGCCCAAGGATGTCGAGTCCCCATTTGGCAAATGGGATCGGGCTCACAATGGGCACCAAGTTAGCCGTAGGTGCAGTCGTACGTCGGTAGAATTTCTGGCATGCATCGCACCTTTTGACATACTGAACCGCGTACTGGATCATTGTCGGTCAGTAATACCCTTGGCGCATTATTTTGTGGGCGATGGTGCGACCGCCATGGTGGTTTCCACAGAAGCCTTCGTGCACTTCGCGGATGACTTGCTCAGCCTGCTCCGGGCCCAAGCACTTTAGATAGGGCAGGACGTCGAAGTTGGCGCGGCGACGGCGGTACAACACTCCGTCGAGGAGTACGAATGATAAGGCCAGCCTCTCCACCTTTTTAGCCAGCATCCGCTCCTCGGGCAGGTCCCCCGTCTCCAGGTACTTCATAATGGGGGTCATCCACGTTGTCACCGTGCCCGCACACATTAGTTCTTCTTCGTCAATGGTGGGGGTCAGTAGGCTTTCGACGTAGATGGCCTTCCCGATCTCGGCCGCGGAGGAGGAAGCCAGCTTAGACAGGGCGTCCGCCCGAAGGTTGTTGGAGTAGGGCAGGTGCTGGACGTCCTCTCTCTTGAACTTGCTGAGCTCGATCTGGATGCGCTTAAGGTAGCGTTTCATCATTCCCTCTTGGGCCTTGAAGCTTCCTTGGATCTGTTGGACGATGAGTCGTGAGTCGCTAAGGAGCAACACGTTCGTTGCCCCCACCGCCATACTGAGCTTTAGCCCGTTGACCGCGGCCTCGTACTCCACGACATTGTTGGTTGCCGGGAAGTTGAAGCTCAAGGCATACTCCAACGAGCATCCGTCGGGGGTTTGAATGACGATACCCGCCACTGTCCCGGATCCCGTCGCTGAGCCATCGACGTGGATGGTCCATAATTCGTCCATGTCCCCCTGGGAGGGCTCTGAGGGTTCCGCCACCCCCGTCGTTCGTGGGGATGCGGTCGCCGATGGTGGCTCTGGTCGGTCCCCCGGGGCGTCCCTAGTGGTGCATTCCACCACAAAGTCCGCCAACGCCTGGCCTTTGATCGCTGTCCGGGCCTTGTACGTTATGTCGAACTCGCTGAGCTCGACGCTCCAGTTGAGCATCCTCCCCGACCGCTCCAACCTCTTCAGGTTCTTCTCGAGCGGCATGTCGGTGTGGACGGTGATGGGATGGGCCTGGAAGTATGGTCGGAGCTTCATAGCCGTTGTGATCAGGTAATAGGCGGCCCTCTCGATGGGACTGTAGCGAGTCTCTGCCTCCCAGAGAATCCGGCTGGCGTAATATACAGGGCGCTGCACGCCCCCTTCCTCCTTGATTAAGACGGAGCTAACGGCCTCTTCGTTGGTTGCCAAGTACAACCCTAGCGGTTCGCCTTCTTCCGGCCGTGCGAGGAGCGGCAGACTTTGTAGGTAGGCCCTCAGCTCCACGAACGCTCGAGCGCAGTCGTCGTCCCATGGGATCACCTTCCTTTTGTCCTTTGCTTCACCAAAGGCAGTGCGCAAGACCCTGAAGAAGGGGAGCGATTTCTCCACGGATTTTGACAGGAATCGTCCCAGAGCGGTGATCCGGCCGTTCAGTCGTTGCAAATCCCGAATTGTCCGTGGTTCCGCCATATTAACGAGGGCCGTCACCTTATCGGGGTTCGCCTCGATCCCCCGCTTCGTTATCATGAAGCCTAGGAATTTCCCCGACTGAACGCCGAAAATGCACTTCGGAGGGTTCAGTCTTAAGTTGTATTGGCGGACCCTTTGGAACGTTTCCTGTAAGTCGACGAGGTGGTCTGGGGCCCTCCTACCTTTTACCAGCATGTCGTCGATGTAGACCTCCAAGTTCCGTCCGACCTGTGGGCTGAATATCCGGTCTACCATCCGCTGATAGGCCGCCCCGGCGTTTTTCAGTCCGAAGGGCATCTTAGTGTAACAGAAGGTGCCATTATCGGTGACGAAGGACATTTTCTCCTCGTCCTCCTCCGCCATCGGTATCTGGTTGTAGCCCGAGAAGGCGTCCATAAAGCTTAACAACTCGTAACCAGACGTCTGGTCCACCAAGTGGTCGATCCGCGGGAGGGGGAAACTGTCCTTCGGACACACCTTGTTAAGGTCGGTGAAGTCGACGCACATGCACCATTTTCCGCTGGGTTTCTTCTCCAAGACGACGTTGGCAAGCCAGTCCGGGTAGTCCACTGGCCTGATAAACTTGGCTTTGAGGAGCCGCTCCATCTCCTCCTCGGCCGCCCTCTTCTTCTCGCCCCCTGCGCTCCTCTTCTTCTGTCGGACCGGTCGGGCTCCTGGGTCCGCATTCAACCTGTGGGAGATCACCGTCGGGTCAACCCCCGGCATGTCTGCGGGCAACCAGGCGAATATGTCCACATTTTCCCGGAGCAAGCCGACGAGGGCTGCCCTTAGGGCGGCCGAAAGTTTCGTCCCGATGGAGACTGTTTTTTCTTCCTCCGCGGCTACAGGTACCTCTTCGACCTCCTCGGCAGAGGTCGACCGCTGGTCACAAAAGTCCTCCCTTTCTTCGGGGACGAGGACCGTCAAGGCCCGCTTCGGGTTTCGGCGCCTGACCGGCCCCTCGTCGCGGCTTCCAGGCAGCTCCTGGTTTTCCCGCACCAGTCCCACCCTCTGCGGAGTCCGGAATTTCATCTTCTGGTGTAGCAGGCTGGGGAGCGCCTCTATAGGCCCTATGATTCCGTTGTACGCTGACGCGATGTCGACGACGAAGAATTGTGTCCATGGGGTGACGACCCTTGGTTCCTCCCCCATAGTCATCGGCAGGGTGATCATCCCCACCATGGGGATCATGTGGCCGGTGAAGCCGACAATGGGCCCCGTGCAGGGCCTTAGGTCCGCCCACTTCCACCCCATCTTCTCGACTGTTGACAGGAACATGATGTCGCAGGAGCTTCCGGTGTCGATCAGGAGCCGGCTGACGATGACCGTCCCGATCTGAGCATTGACGAGGAGGGCGTCATCACGCGGACACTCAACCTCTCTCAGATCTTCTTCAGCGAAGGTGATAGGGGGTCGATTTATCCTTCTCCGCTTCGACTTGCTGTTGGCGCCCGCTCCCATCATCTGTCGGACACCTTCCTCCGTGCTCATGGGCGACGCCTCACCTGGGGTGGCCCCCCGCTTATCACATCGATGTGCATGATGGCCCCAGGGGGCGCGGCTCCTCCGGACCGTGGTCCGCTGGCGGCTCTGGCCTCCGTGCCTATCTGGGGGCTCTTTCTCCTTGGATTGCCTGCCTGTTTCCCACGAAGCCTCCCAAGTGGCCCGCCTGGATCAGCCGCTCGATTTTCCTCTTAAGAGTGTAGCAATGGTCGGTATCGTGGCCGTGGTCTCGGTGGTACCGACAGTACTTCTGGAGATCCCGCTTTGCCGGGTCCGACCTCATCCCCGGGGAGGCTCCGGCAGCAGTCCGGCCCTTGTCGCCGCGGCCAGCACATCTAACATGGGGGCGTTGAGTTGTGTGTAGTGGGCCCGCGGGGGCCCCTCTAGCCTCAGGATGGCCCGGGCGGGCTCCTGGGCCGGGGCGAACGCTCGGGCTGGGCCGGGGCGGTCCGACGGGCGACGCCCCGTCGGGTCACGCCGTGGTTGGGTCGGCTGGTCGCGCCCCCAGCGCCCGTCTTCTTGCCTCGATCGTAGGTGCGATCGAAGCTCGTCCAGGGGCGGCTTTGCTGGGGGGAATAACTTCTTCGTGCCGAGGGTCTCCTCGGCCAATGCATGCCTCTCTGCCATAGCGACCAGTGCCTCATAGTCGGCCGGCGGGTCTCGGAGCAGGGATTTGTGGAGGCTCCGAGTCCGCAATCCCGTCTTGAAGGCCAGCATGAGCACCTCATCGCCACAGGTCACCACTGCCCGTCTCTCATTTTGAAAGCGGCGCAGGTATCTCCCTGTCGTCTCTCCTTCCCCTTGGACTATGGTGCTGAGGTAGTCTAGGGGTTTCTTTTTCGTCCGCCCGGCCCGGAACTCCTGGCAGAACTTGTGGGACAGTTTGCCAAAGCTCCTAATGGACCTCGCGGGTAGGCCAAAGTACCAATCCAATGCTGTGTCCCTCAGACTTTGCGAGAAGAGCCGGCATAGGAACGCCTCATCCACATCATGCGCCTCCATTGCCCCCCCGGTATTGTTGCACGTTCGTGAGAGGGTCGCCTCTTCCGTTGTAGGTGGCCAGGTGGGGGGGGGGGGGGTTTGAACCTTACGAGCCTCGGGGCAGACGTGATCCACCGTGCCAACGGTGTGGCCTCCTCCGGATAGGCAGAGCACTCGGGCGCGTGCCCCCTTCGCCATTCTAGGGTCCGGCTCCGATCGCGCCTTAGCTGCCGATGGTCTTCTCACCCTGGGAAATAGCGTAGCGGTCGCCGGGGGACTCCTTCCACGGGTAGAGGATTCAACGGGTTGCGGGCTACGGTCCTCCCAGTACCACCGCCCTTCGGCCGGCTCCTCTCCGATCCCCTCCGCTCCTGATTCTCCCTCAGGAGCCTTTCGCGCTCAGCGGTGAGGAAGCGTAGTTGTCGACAGACGGCTTCCTCGTTCAGATGATCGGGAGAGTGGCACTGACGAGGCGGACTCCCCCCGGTGGGGATTTGGCCAACGGTGGGCTGCGCCCGTCCAGGGGCCGCCGGATCAGTGCCGACACCTCCGGGATCTCCCGGTTGTCTTCGTTCTCCCTTCGGAGCCTTTCGCGTTCCGCGATGATGAAGCGGAGCTGGTGCCGGGCGGTCTCTTCGTCCTGTTAGGCCCGTCGGGCGGTTTCGGCCGCTTCGTTCAAATGCCTCTGCGCGGCGGCCGCCTCTTCCCGGCGCCTCCGCAGCCGCGCGACCTCCATTTCCTCCTCCAAGAGCTTCCGCTGGGCCGCAATCTCCTTGGCGAGGCCCTGGCCTCCCTCCTCCTCCTCGAACTGAGGGCGAAGATTCTGTCTCACGTTCGGGGGCTCCGAGGGGCCGGGAGGTGCCTCCGTTCTTGTCGCTGCGATGCCTCCCATCGCCTTAGCAAGGGCCTCGAGGCTTTCCTGGATCGTTCGGGCCGAGGCCTGGACTGTCTCGGCCTCTATCCCCGGAGGGGGGTCAGTCGCCGGAGTGATTGGTAGAGAGAGTGGCTCCTGATCCACGGGATCCTTGCCATGGTCAGGGTTCCGAGCGATCGGCATGGAGTCTAACATGGGTGTGACCCTTTGTTCCCACAGGCGGTGCCAATTGTTGCGGGGTGGAACTCGCGTACGATGAATTTGTATTATGTGGAACCAAGGGCACGGTGGTTATATTGATAAGAGGATTTAGGTAGGCTTTTTGACAAGTAATTAGTGGGGTGAAGAGGCTAAACTTGCCGCCGGGGCAGGCCACGGAGTCGAATCCCGCCGGACGCGGAGGAGGAGGATCGGGCGGCAGGAGCCGAAGGCGAATATCGGCCAATGGGCGAGCTACCCTGCACAACGAGCAACTCGTCAGAAAGGCCGGGTTGGGGTCCAACCCTTAGCCTCTCCGATTCCTAAGTCAGTAACTGGACTTAAAGCGGGGGCTGGGCACGCAGGTCGGACTGAGGGTGTGTCGACCGTACGTGACGAGCTATGAGTGGGAGAACAAAGATATGGACGACCTTTGCTCTCGTGTGTGAATAACGGAATTGAGAGGGAATTTGCCAACCCCCTCACCATAAGAAGTGAGTGGGTATTTATACCTGATGGGAGACGATTATGTGGGGCTGACTCGGCATGCTGACTCGACGTGCTGAGTTGGCCCGGCTGTCAGCGGAAGCTTTGGAGGAGGATGTCAGGAACAAGAGTGTCAGACTAGCTTTTGTCAGACGGCGCAACGGCCAGGGGCGCTTTTGTCAGGGTGTCAGGGCCGAAAGCATTAAGTGTCAGGGGGCGCAGCGGCCAGGGGGTGCTTTGTTAGGTGGTCGGGCGGTGCTAGTGTCAGTAGTGTCCTTATACTAGGTTGTTTATCGTGCGTGATGAATCTAAGGTCCGGCGGTGCTATCCCCCACGGCGGGGTTTACGTGGGACCGCTGGGTCGACCTGTTCGTGGGTTGTTTGGCCTGGCCGCACACCTTTTCGATTGCGGATCATGGACCGCTGGCAGGGAGGGGTATGCACGTGCCTCCGTCAGCATCCAAGGCTGCGTTGTCTGGGTGTTCCCCGAGCACACTGCCCCTGGCGGGCCGAGCGAGAGCGGTTATACGCCTCGGCCGGGAGAGGGGCGCTGCGAGGTGCGCCCATTCCCATGTAGCCTCAGACCTCCGGGCCGGCAGTCCGTTTGCAAAGGGGTGAGTCAGTGAGGTATGTTAGTGGTTCTGGGCGGGAGCCGGACTCCTACGATCTTTAGGTCGTAACAGTAACTATTTGGGAAATAGTGAATTGAGCCGAGTGGGACTTAGGTGGCTGGAGTAGGATACAGTGGCCAAGTGGGACTTGCGTATTCAAAACAAGGTATACTCGTGTTTGCGTTTGATTCAATTTTCTATGTTGCTATTGTATAGTGCTTGTGATTTTAATTACGTTGCATACTTCTCTATTAAGCATTATTTTTGTTGATTAAGTTAGATTTGGGTAACACTATTTGTTAACTTAGGTAGACTTTTTAGAGGTAATTTTTAATAGTTATTGAGACACTAATCACCACCATCTAGTGTCTACTTGACCATTCACAGGACCCTAACATCTACAATGGTCGGTGATATGTTCGTACCTCCTAGAGGATGGTGCAGTGTTTGGACTTTTCCACCTTGGTGTGGTCTTGCAAAGGGTGTGGAGGATCAAGCTCCTTTTTGCTTTGGACATGATCCCTGATGGCGCGGCCAACAGAGTGGTGTAGACCTGCACCTCATGGAATTTAGATCTCCTTCTGTATGCATCTCTCTAGCTTGTAACGCTTGTATGGGGTGTCTCGATCGAGGTCAGAACTCTTCTGAGAGGACCCATGGCATGTCGCTAACCAATCATGGGCTTCCTCCACTGCGATGAATTTGTTAATGCAGCTCACCAGGTGGGCGAAGAGCGGGGACCGCTACTTGCAGATCTCGAACTTCAGACCTGATCCATCTCTAAAGCTTATTTGAAGGGCCATTTTGGTGATGTCATTACGGCAGACATCGACGACCATGTGAGCCTGGTTGAAATGGACTAGGAAGGTCCTGTTGGACTCTTTTGGCCCCTGCATGATAGAAGCAAGTGACTCATTGTATCGCTTTGTGACCTTCTGGGCCGTAAAGTCGGAGAGGAACTTATTCCTAAGTTTAGAAGGAGCCGACCGACCCTTTAGGGAGGTTTCTGAACCAATGACATATGACCCCAGTTAGGCAGCTGGGAAAGGCTCGACACATCAGGTTTTGGGAGTGGCCTTTTGATTTCATATGTTCAGTGTAGGTTTCCATGTGCTCCATTGGGTGCCTACACCAACATAGCTTGGGACGTCATCATCAAAAGGTGGGGTATACTTCTGCGGATCGAGATCTTCGGGGGAATCGAGGTCCCCTAGTCAATGTTTGTGAATTTGCCACTACATGTCAGCGATCTGATCATCAGCTCTAGAAGGCCGAGCTAACCGCCTCACGTTGATCTTTTGCTTGAGTCAGCCTTTTCGCCCTTCTTTCCCTACAGTTAGGAACAAAGGTCGTCGCTTGTTGTGGACATAAGGCTTTTGGTGTGTCGGCTAGTGGACGTCTTCACATTGCCTTTGCGATGCTCGCGGTCACCGCTTTTCGACCTCTCATCGTTGTTGGGGCTCTGCGTCTCCCCCAGTGTCTTTGCCTTCTACGCGCTCCTTCTTGGGGGAGGTACCTCATGGCTAACATTCTCTGCTGAGGCGTTGTACCTCCTTTCTAATGTCAGATCTAGGAACATCTCGGGCAAAACTTCGATGTTCTTAGACTGACAAGCTTGGACTTCCTGCATCTCGCGGAGCCCTGCCACGAGAGCTTGGAAGTCAGCTGTTGTGGGAGTGACGGAAGCTTGTGGTGGTGGGCCACCAACATCTTGGCTGTCATCTATGGTATTGATTTTCGCCGCACCACTGGGCTCACTCCCCGCGCTCCTCTTGCCCTTCACCATTGGAAAGGATGATGCTAGAAAGACGCTGAAGTGGAAGCTGCGTCATGAGCCTATGTAACAGGAGTCATCACAAGGCCCTTCCTCTAGCATCACCTGTTGATGCGTGAAATTAGCAACAAATAGCCCAGACAGTATTTCACAAGGCAGCCTCCTTATCCGGTGCCTGAAAGTGAGAGAATTACATTAGATGATCCGAGGGTGGATCTTCGATTCGACTCTAATGCTTAAGTCACTTCAAGCAGGTGGAACGATGTGTATATTATTAATTGAAGCGTACAGAGATAAGGCCTTGTGATGTTTTTGTAGAGATGGGGATCACTTACGCCATGTAAAGGGGAGTTATGGTGACCCCAGATATTACGCGTGTAACTGACTCTCCATATCAAGCCTGCTGTTATACATGTCAGCTAGTGGATGTTAACCTTTCCTTGTGACAGCCCGGAAAGAAAGTCGAGCAACTGTAGGAAAGCGTGTTGTCTGAGTTCGCGGGATAGTTATGGCGGCCGACCTTGTCAGACGGGCAGTTCTCTGGTAGCCGCTATAAAGGATCCGACCTCGGGTGTTTACCGATAAGGTCCTCCTTATATAGCGTGGCACGGAAGAAGCCGACCTCTGCTGTGTACCGCTGAGGTCGTTCTTGTGTGAGTCCTGCTTGCCGACCTGGATTAGCAAGTGCAGGTCTGTCATGCAAAGTTGTGCCTACAGCTTGGTCGGACTAACCTCCCAAGATGCTCTCAGTCCGTCACCGAGGACACGTCTAGATTTTAGACCCATGCAAAGTGGATCCACACTGTCTGCATTCATGAAGTTTTCCCAAATTAATCGTTTACCAAGTGGGACATCCATGAGAGGAAATGATGCCATTGTGCCCAAAGCTTTGTAGGGAGAGTGATCTATCGTGTGAACAGGAGGCAATGGAAGTCAAGAAACAAATAGGAAATCCCAAGCAATGCCATCCAAGACTCTGAAGCTAATTTCATTCATCGGATTCTGTTGCACATGGGCCATCTGGTCCCCATCTGAGCTGTCAAATAAAGAGGCAAGGAATGAGCTGTCAAATAGCTCCCAGCTACGGCAAAGGAACCAAGGCCCCCGAAAGGGGGAAAACTGGAGGTCCCCCTCCCCTGTCAGTCTATGGGCAGTTTATTTCAGGACAGATCTAGCAGCTGCTTTTCTTTGTGTCCATCATAAAGTAGCAATTTTATTACACGTTTCCAAAATAAGTCCATTTGAATACTGCCTTGAAATTGAAAATCCCAGTAAAAACAAGAATTACATCACAACTTGTAACCAAAAGGCTTCTCTTTTATGTTTTCATCACAAGACACACAAGATCCTTAGATACAAAGGTCAAGCATAAAACCAGAATAAATCGGTACAAAGCATTACAATCAGCTAGCACATAGGAAATGTATATAACAATTTACCACATCGAATAAAATTTATGCAATAAATCTATTCATCTATTTATTTCAAGATCTTTGAATGATTTCTCAACCATCAAGATGACCCGTCCAGCCCCAAGCTTGCTGTAAGCCACTTGCAGACATCTTCCATCTCTTCAGAACCTGCAAAATTCCAATCGCAGTAACTTGTTATTTTGACACAACAAAGATTATTAGAAACAAATAGGTACATGAACTCGACTTCGATTCGAGGTAGTTGCTAGCTAAAGTCTGCAGTCGATCAAAGAAAAAGAAAAACTTTTTTAAAAAACATACCCATTGTAAGTTTTAAACGTCACATTTTGGAATCCAGTTGATTATAGAACCTCAGCGGAACTCTCGCAGTCTTATAAAGCACGACATCATCCCCTGCAAGAATTTCGTTCATCGTCATCATAACATTTTCTATAAAATCATTTTATTGTCTACAAAAAAAATACAAACGAGAGAAGTCAGTTAATCTATTGAGAGAAGACTGAAATGTGATCCAGAGTCCATTATCACTAGCAATATATCACAAGCTCTGTGTTTGATTGCCTAACAAGTCACGTGCAGTTTCGGCATGTTTCAGGATCAAACCCCTTGGATCTGCTGATTCTGAAGCAGATGATTTCTGCAAGTGATTTTAATTTGAGGCAACAATTTGAGTCTGCGAATCTAAACCAAATTACTTGGTTATTCTTTTGATCAACCATGTAACAGAAACCACCACTGACCTAGATGTCATTTAGCTGGCATCATCCTCTTTCATTTCGACTATTACTCACATCCCTCAATCTCCTCCTCCAACTTGTCTCACCTAATGTAATAACCACTGAAGAATCAAATCCCAAAGCCCTACAATGCTAGAACACGACAACCACTTTAGCTAGAGCAACCCAACCCCCGAACTCATATGAACACCCGCTCTCCCCTTTTTGTCGTTAGTTGAGCTTTATTTGCAACTGCATTTTTATATGTCAAATCTGGGTGATAATGAGTAAATTATCTAGCTCATCGAGTTGATCAACATGCCCATACCTTGCATATATATAGTTATGTCTTCACTTTCTGTGCATTTTTGAATTTTTTTCAAACTTCTATGCAGACTCACTTTATAACCAAACAGATGTCGTTACTTGAGCTTGAAATCAAGGTAGTTTTGGACCGAGTTTCCTTGCTTGCTTTGTGGGTTTATCCTCCCAAGAAGTCCAATCCACATTTTAAACTATACTTGTGTAGTAGAACCTCTAAATGTGGATTACTAGTGGGCTACTGTGTTTGAACTTTATAAAGTTATTTCTCATGGTTGATAGCAGTATTGTCCTGGCTAAGACCCGACTTAAAGCCAGGATCAATGCGACCACGTGAATTGCCTACTAGAGATTCAAAGTGCACCGCTGCACATTACCAGTGACTCTAACTCACTAAAATACCTTAGGAAATCACTCAGAGACATGGAGATTTCCACTATCGAATCAAGAAAGTAGAATGTGTAGTGAACATCTCAACCAAGGTTAATGCAGGTCTAAACCTTACGACTCTAAAAAGGAGACTAGAAAAATTAACATCCTCCACCAATCCACATATCAATGAATTATTACATCTATTAGTTTAACGGAATGTTCACAGTCTTTAGCGTGGTAGCAATTCACAAAGACCCATATTACCTTTAGCTCAATCACAAAGTTTTGTTATTCCACTACACATTGGAATTTATATTAACATAATGGCTTAAAATTAGCACATCATAATGGGCTGGCACGATTAGCACATCATAATGGCTTAAAATTAGCACCTACTTATTCAACAGGGATAGAGTGGCGCGATACAAATATGAATGGGCCAGCACGATGCAACACAAATGGGATGACACGCTGCGACACAAATGGGCTGGCACGATTTCCACTAGGCAGGTATATGAATTCATAATTCTAGGCCCGTAGGATCTTTGGGTTGTGCCTCGGCCTAAGTATTTTGTGTGAGCCGCCCACTTCCAACACTACTGGCAAATCTTAAAGGTTCATCCTTCATGTCAGGTTTCGCAGCCTACAATGAATTGTGACAAACATGCAAGACATTGGCACAAGATGACTTAAGTCACCATCACAAAACATATTCTCAAGAACCACACAAGAACAATGACACAAAAAGAAGTGAAGTATTCAATACCATCTCCAACACAACATGGTCTAATGTAGTGCACATGCTTCATAGCTTCTAATATATTTGGTGGATCTTTATTCCTATTATGGTAGGGAGACAACAAAGGTATCCTTTTTATTGTTCAAAGACAATGAAGATTGAAGAGGCAATCTTCTACGGGGTTCCCCTCCATCATGCGTCCAACATTCAAAACCTTTCTGTTCCATGGACCTTTATCTCTGGGTACATGGAAGCAGCACCATACCTTTGCCATGACCATCCGTGATGCCAGTTTTCTGGCTTTTCTAAGTCATAACAAGAGTGCAACCAACGGATCTTTACTAATGCTCAATAATTTTTTCAGTGATTTCACCATTTTACCCTCAAAAAGGAAAAGAAATGGGAGCTACCGTGGTAGATAAGCTAAAACATATATACTTCCGATCAAAAGTCCTACTAACAAGCAAAGTAAATCATTTCATATCATGTTCCAAAGGGGCTCACATGAATAATATACAACTGTCTTGCACTAAATTGCAATGGATGCTTGGCCAAGCTGATTTCATTTCAGAGTCTCCATCTTGAAAATTTAAAACTAGTGAAGAATGCAGATCATTTGATAAAGTGATTGGCCAAGCTGATTTCATTTGAGTCTCCATCTTGGAAATTTAAAACTAGTGAAGAATCTAGATCATCTGATAATGTGATTTTCATGTAAACACTGATACAAAATGATTTGTTGAAGTCGCAAATATATAACAAAAAACTACAAGCTTGTCCACTGAAAATGCAAACTGGCCAGAAGCATAAACGTGAAGATCCAGGAATCAAACTTTATGAATAGCAAGGACAATGCAGAATTAGAAAAACTATGTAGCTTATTTGCATGTCTTCACAAAAACAGATACCTCGTCACTGACATAGCAAGAGGGGTAAGGTAGCAGCTTTCTTCCTAGCTTCCTCGAACTCTTTTATCTTGTTCTTCAAGGTCCTAAAGGTGTGAAAATGGAACAGTAGTAGGGTTTAGCTTAAATGCAAAATTAGACAAGAAACAACACGCTGGACTAAAATACTATTTGACCAACATTAGATAACATATCTAGAACATAATAGCCATCCTCTTAGACCAACAACGGCACTTAAGTTGAGACGGTATGTATTGCCATTACTGTATTTTACATAAGTACAGCAAGTGGCAGAGTACATGGCAATGACAGCACACATACTAAAGCCACCAACTCCAAGTTTAACAGCAATAATAAATCAAAAAAGGTTGATGTTAAAAATCAACACAAATGCTCGTGCTATGCATGTTAAAAGAAGATGCAGCGCACACCAATGCAAACATTAACAGAAGCTGCTGATCTAAAGACACAAATGCACAACATTTAGAAACACAATCCAAGTTTTATATTTCAAACTAATTCCAATTACAGAAAACCCCCACACCTCTCCACCCACCCACAACACAAAAAACAAATAAGGAAAAACAGATAGAGATAGAGAGGGAGAGAGAGACAGAGAGAAGTTGTTGAAGTGCGACACATATACTTTTTCAAGATTGAAGAGAAGCAAACATATTAGACTTCAAAGTAAGATTATCACTCTCTATAGCAATTTCAAATAAAAAAGACAAGAGAGAACATAACTCATGCAGCATGCATAATAGAATGCTATGATTTCTGATATATGAGACATACTATCGTCAGGTTCTGTTGACAGAAGATTTGCCACATGTGCGGCTGAAGCATCCAATCCCTCGATATCATCAGGACAATCCTCTGATATGTCGCCAACATCAACCCCTATAGGAAGCCAAAAGTAGAAACATGCATATCACTCTTAGAGCGAAGGGTCTCTGAAAGACAAGATCTAGAACAAATACTGATACTAATTTTTATGATTTCACATATGTTTAGGTTATGAAGAAAACATTATGCCAGTAAACTTACAGGCGGTGCAAAGGAATCCACCAAATACTGCGACAGGTCGTGTAGGCACAGTTGGGCATATGAATTTTCTGTGATTATGAAAATATGTCTATAAGCTATAAACTTTATTATAGCAAGCCATCACATAAGTACTTGCCAAATTAACAAGATAACTTCAGGAAAATTGCAATTATTGGTACATGGAAAGGATGTAAGATAGAGAAAACACAGTCCAAAGAAAAAGAGAATCGTGTGCTCACATTTGGAAGGGGCCGTGTTTCCAAGAGCTGGGACCAACTGCATGAAGAAAGAAGAGAATCAGCATGGTAGGTATACAAGAAAGTTGTCCAGTAATAATCTACATGACATTAAAACTGGGTGTGAACTAGATTTAAGGGAGAAGGTACTACAAAATTAATATCAAGATAGAACTAAAGGTCAAGGACCAAATACTGAGGAAAATGAATATAGTACTTTAAACTTTCTAGTTTACAAGCTACCAGTAATGGACAAAGTCGCAATAAGAGATTGATAACAAAAGGTATAGAATACAAGGTTTATTTAAGAAATAGTCATAACACGTGACCATAAGTCATGGGACATTCAAAATTTCAGCTCATTCAAAATCTCTCCCCCTAAAATAATTTGCTGACACCATCAAAATATTCCACCCAAACAAAAAATTCAACCACATTCAAACTAAAAATTAGTCACCCCAGAGAACTTAGTTCATTCCAAAAATTTTAGTTCTCCCCAAAGTTTAGTTCCCTCAAAATTAATGTCCTCCCAAAATTTAAATTTTTAGTTTCCTACAGATTTAATTCCCTCCAAAATTTTCAACAAACTCGCATCCTACCTATTGATTCATCAAGATTCAATCTCAGCTGTCTTTCAACCCGCCTATTTGTCATAGTCAGTAACCCTATTCAAAAACATCCCTCAATAGTATAATAGATTATTATTGAGTAATGTGTGTGTGTGAGGAGTAAATTGGGTGTGTGTGTAAAGAAAGTGTGAAATCATATAAATAGAAGTGATAGCCTCACTTTGGAGGCTAATCACATTTTCCCCAACTTTCTACATGGTATCAGAGCTAAAACCCCTAAAACCCTAAAACCCAAACCCCTAGCCCCTCCCACGCGCCGCCGCTGCTTGCCGCCGCCCGCTGCCGCAGCGCGCCGCCGCTGCCGCTGCGCCCGCCGCTGCCGCGTGCGCCGCTGCTGCGCGCTGCCGCTGCGCCTGCCGCAGCCGCCAGCCGCCGCCGCTGCTGCCGCCGCCAGCTTCCGCCGCTGCCGCCGCCAGCTTCCGCCGCTGCCGATAGCCTTCTTCTCCTCTCTCAAGTCCTCTTCTAGCCCCACAAAGCCCTACCTAGCCACAAAAAGGGAATCCCAAAAAAACCCTAACCCTAGATCTATGGTAGAGCCATGAAAAGGACTCCATAGGTCTACGGTTAGGGTATGACCTAGAAGAGGAGAAGGAGAAGTAGATCTGCGGATCTAAGGAGGGAGAAAGGAGAGATCTGCGGATCTGAAGAGATGGGGGACAACCTTACTTCAGCGGACATGAAGGCCTTCATCGGGGAGATAACGAAGCTACTTGCTTCGAAGGAGTTGGGATCCTCGAGTGGATCGACGCCTTCACGTCCCGTGCAGAAGCTGGAATTGATGCCCAATGATGTGAAATTGGAAGGGACGAAGAATTACCTCAGTTGGTCCAGGAGGGTGCTTCTCATTCTGAGGTCGAAGGGGTTAGAAGGAGTCGTTCTGGGTTCATGCAAGGAACCGCTGGACAAGGATGTGGATGATTGGAAAGTCTGGAGCACCACCAACTCACTGGTGGCTGCTTGGTTGATGACATCGATGGTTCCACCCATTGCTGGGATGGTGGAGGCCATAGAGAGTGCTGCGGGGATTTGGAGTATGGTGGAGAAAATGTACTCAGGAGCAGGGAATGTGATGCTCATGATGGAGGTTCAGGGCAAGGTCGACACCTTGAAGCAGGGGGAGATGACTATTCTAGCCTACTCTGCGGAGTTGAAAAGGCTTTGGTCAGAGTTAGATCACTATGACCCTATTGACCTACCTGATCCTAGGAGCGCTGCGATACACAGGAAGTGGGTGGAGCGTAGGCGTGTGACACACTTTCTGAGGAACCTGAATGGAGACTTTGAGGCCAGGAGGGCGAGTATGTGCCACCTATCCTCCATCCCATCCCTGGAGGAGGCCATAGCTGCAATGGCACAGGAGGAGACCAGACTGAGGGTTATGAAGGATGAGGGTACTCAGGTCACTCGGGCTGCACTGGCTGTACCCCCAGTGGCAGTAGTGAGCGAGGATCGAGAGTGCTACACATGTGGGGTGAAGGGGCACCTGAGCTTCAACTGCCCACAGAAGGGCAGTGGACGAGGACGTGGCACTGGAGGCAGAGGAGGAGGTCGTTGGGGCCGTGGAGGCCGTGGACGAGGTCGTGGTGGCCCACGGGCCAACTTTGCTACCGCTGATGGACGACAGGAGACAGTGATGATTGAGGCTACGCCAGCTGAGGCGTCAGACCTAGAGCAGCGGAGACAGTCCAGGTCTACTACTGAGAGCTCGGAGAGCCATGCAGACCAGACTGGGGATATTGCCTCGCCATTCGGTAACTTTGCCCACTTCGCTCACACAGGCTCAGGTAACCGATTAGCCCTTTCATGTAGAGATCATATAGAGTGGATTATTGACTCAGGTGCATCTAGTCATGTGTCAGGAGCATATAGACAATTTTCCACATATAAACCACATTCCATTCATGAAACCGTTCAGACAGCTGATGGCACATCCCAACCCATTAGAGGGACTGGTACTATTCAGTGCACTCCCTCCATACGCCTCTCTTCTGTCCTTCACGTCCCATCATTTCCAGTCAACCTCTTATCTGTTGGCTCTATTGTTGATGATCTCGACTGTAGCATTACTTTTGACTCTACTCATTGTGTGTTGCAGGAAAGGAAGACTGGAAGGAGGCTTGGGACTGGCGTCAGGCGTGATGGACTGTGGTATCTTGACAGAGCTAGTGGGGATGCTGCACTGGCTGTCGTTGGTGGAGAGAAGGAAAGGGATGTACTTTTGTTGCATTGTCAGTTGGGGCACTTGCCCTTTGATATTTTGAGTAAAATGTATCCCGATATTTTAAATGGAGTGAATGAAATGAATTTGACATGTGATGCATGTGAATTTGGGAAACACACTAGGACGTCATATCCTAGTGTAGGGATGAGGAGTGTAGAGAAGTTTCATCTTATTCACTCAGATGTTTGGGGGCCCTGCCCAGTGACTTCAGTGAGTGGGTTCAGGTGGTTTATCACCTTCATAGATTGTCACTCTCGGATGACATGGCTTTATATGATGAAAAACAAAGGCGAAGCGCTGAAGTGCTTTCAGGACTTCCATAGAAGTGTCAGGAACATGTATGAGGCCAGGATCCGTGTCTTGAGAACGGATAATGGGACTGAGTATGTAAACAGGGAGTTTGCATCTTACCTATCTGAGAGTGGGATAACTCATCAAACCACCTGCCCCAACACCCCCCAACAGAACGGAGTTGCTGAAAGAAAAAATAGACACTTGTTGGAGGTAACTAGGTCACTCATGCTCACCACGAATGTACCTAAGATATTGTGGAGTGAAGCAGTGATGACAGCCACATATCTTATCAACAGGATGCCTTCACGGATCCTTGGTATGAAGTCTCCATGTGAGATTCTTATGGGAAAGAACACTTTCGTAGTTCCACCAAAAGTGTTCGGATGCACATGCTTTGTGAGGGATCATAGACCCTCTGTGGGGAAGCTGGATGCTCGGGCAATTAAATGTATATTTGTTGGGTATCCTTCAAATCAGAAAGGCTACAGGTGTTGGAGTCCCTCAGAAAGAAAGCTGTTTGTGAGCATGGATGTGACGTTCAGGGAGACTGAACCGTTTTATGGAGGACTGACAGATTCTACATCAGTATTTGATACTGGGGCCTCTCCAAGCACAGGAGGAGTTGGTCGAGAGGGGGAGACTGATGACAGGAGGGTAGTGGTTGGACTTATACCATGCCCTGTCAGGGCTACTGGTACTGGTCCTGATAGCAGGGAGGAAGGAAGGACCTTGGTGGAAGAGGAGGAAGACAGGCTGTACGGCAGGAAATATAGCAGGAGACAGAAGGATAGTCATGGCGATGGAGGACAACAAGAAGACATCTTCCCCACTGAAGAACCACTAGCTCCACTGCCCCATGTCGAGGTTGATCAGTCTATCACGCCTGCTCGAGTCCCGACCTCCTTACTGCCTTCCTCTCCTACCACGGATGGTAACCTTTCTTTGCCTTCCTCTAGTTTAGATCTTCCACTTGCATCTCGTAGGGAGCCTCGTATCAATGCCGGCAGGCCTCCTGTACGGTATGGATATGAGACTGATATTGCTAATCATGTCTCCTACGCTTCTCTTACACCTGCATATAGGGCTATCATTGCATCCTTACAGTCTATCCCTATACCAAGTGATTGGCGAGTGGCAAAGCAACATCCCCAGTGGAAGAAAGCAATGCTCGAAGAACTTGAGGCACTGGAGAAGAACAAGACATGGAGACTTGTCTCACTTCCAGCAGGGAAGAAGGCTGTGGGCTGCAAGTGGGTATTCACAGTAAAGCAAACTGCAGAAGGGAAGGTGGACAGGTACAAGGCGAGGCTGGTTGCCAAGGGTTACAGTCAGACTTATGGGATCGATTATGATGAGACATTTGCCCCAGTGGCAAAGATGAGTAATGTGAGAGTACTGATATCCTGTGCAGCGAATTTTGGATGGAAATTGCATCAGTTGGATGTAAAGAATGCCTTCTTGCATGGAGACTTACAGGAGGAAGTATACATGGAGGTTCCACCTGGCTTTGGCACACAACAGACGGTGGGAAAGGTGTGTAGACTGGACAAGTCTTTGTATGGGCTGAAGCAATCTCCAAGGGCATGGTTCGACAGGTTCAGGCGTGCAGTCATCACCATGGGCTACAAGCAGAGTAATGGTGATCATACTGTGTTCTATAGACATTCAGGGCAGCGGATCACTCTTTTGGCTGTGTATGTTGATGACATTATTATCACTGGAGATGATGAAGAGGGAATCTCTCACTTGAAGGTGAGGTTGGCGAGAGAGTTTGAGGTCAAGGACCTTGGACAGTTGGGATACTTCCTTGGACTGGAGATTGCCAGGTCCAGGAAGGGTATAGTTCTCTCACAGAGAAAGTATGCACTGGATCTTCTGGCTGAGACAGGTATGTTGGGGTGTCGTCCAGCAGTTACTCCTATTGATCAGAATCATAAGTTGCATTCACAATCAGGGGAGCCAGTGGACAAAGAGAGGTACCAGAGACTTGTTGGACGCCTCATCTACTTATGCCATACCAGACCTGACATTGCCTATGCTATCAGTGTGGTAAGTAGGTACATGCATGATCCTAGGACTGGACATATGGAGGCAGTCTTCAGGATACTGAGGTATCTGAAGAATAGTCCAGGAAAAGGCATATTATTTGGTAGTCATGGTCACATGAATGTGACAGGCTACTGTGATGCAGATTGGGCCAGTTGCTTGGATGATAGGAGATCGACCTCAGGCTACTGTGTGTTTGTTGGGGGCAACTTGGTCTCTTGGCGCAGCAAGAAGCAGGATTTGGTGGCTCGTTCCACTGCAGAGGCAGAGTATCGTGCTATGGTGCTTAGTACTTGTGAGATGATCTGGTTGAGATCACTTCTACATGAGCTACGCCTGCTGAGAGAAGGACCATTGCAGTTGTTGTGTGATAACAAGTCTGCAATTAATATTGCCAACAACCCAGTGCAACATGATAGAACGAAGCACATAGAGATTGACAGGTTCTTCATTAAAGAGAGACTGGACAAGAAACAGTTGGAGATCTCCTACATTAGCTCTGGACAGCAACTAGCAGATTGCCTTACGAAGGGGTTGAGCTCTAAAGGAGTGGAGGATGCTTGTAACAAGATGGGCATGATAAATATCTTTTGCTCATCTTGAGGGGGAGTATTGAGTAATGTGTGTGTGTGAGGAGTAAATTGGGTGTGTGTGTAAAGAAAGTGTGAAATCATATAAATAGAAGTGATAGCCTCACTTTGGAGGCTAATCACATTTTCCCCAACTTTCTACATTATGAATCTAAACTTGTGTGAACACATATGGTAAATGCAACTATAGTCATCTATGCATATTAGCATAATTCTAGAATAGGGGAAGATGGAAGAAAATTGTCTTAGGATATTTTGTTAAACAAATATCTAGAAGTTATTTCTTTACTAGGAAGAAACAAAAGATTTGCATGAAAGGCAGTATATCCAAAACAATAGCAAATAAAGTATTATAGTTCATATTAATTCATGGTAAACACAATCAAAAATATATCAATAATATAAAATGAATGGGTAATAAAACTGTCAACTTGATCAATCCACTCTAATGTGTAACACAAAGATCAAATATACCATCTAAACTCTAAGCAGTTTCTCAGGCAGCTGATATTTAACCTAACTATGCCAACAAAACAGATTCCATTCTTTTGGGACCTCTAAGTATATTATCAACAATGCTATGAGCCTTTCTTCCCATGGCTTTACGGATTTTTATTTCCCAAATAATTTGATTTAGGTGATTCCCCTTGTCCCTACTCATTTTTCAGCTTATCTGTCATGGCTGTCTGTGGCACCACATAGTTCTCCTCCTCCCCGTTGTTTATTGCAAATCTGACATCATTATTGTATGCACATCTTTTTTCCTAGTATGCACATCTTTTTTCCTGAAAGATGGTCCCACATCTCAAAAAAATATGGGAGAAAAATATGCTATTATGCTGATATAGTTCATCGAACCAATCACTACCTCCATCGCTTGCAAACTCGTCAACTTCATCTTTTCTTGTCTAAAATGATTTAAACCTTTTTAAGTATCAATTTCAGAAGATGATCATACTCTAATTTACTGTCATCTGGTTTGTGGTATGCTTTGGTACGAGATACGGTACAGTGTAGCGCGTACGCTACTTTGAGCAATACGAGAGGGTAGAGAGAGTCGTCCGTTGTTTCAGGTCGTAATAAGCTCAAGTCAATGGGGGCATAGTTCACACGTGCATGTATATGTGTGTATACATATATAATATACTTGTATATGTATACATACACACATACATGTATACACACAATTCGTTTGGAAAGCTTTGATCATCTGTTTGACTTCGTTTGGAAACCCTATTTAATCTAATGGTTTAGATGATTAGGGTTAATGTTGATTTCAGATCTGGAGAAGAGAAGAGCTTGAGCCGCCGTTATTGAAGTTTTGTCGAGAGATTAAGGCTAGGAGTTTATGTTCTTAGAGTTAAGTGATTCTCTAATTGTCTCCTTGTTTTCTTCTTCCTTGAGTGAGTTTGTGAGGGCGTGTGCATCTAACCAATGTATTACTCACGTGAATGAAAGCAAGATTGTAGTCCTTTGAAAATCTCTCTGATAGTGGAATCATCTCGGAAGTTGCTGGATCTAGGTTGTTCGCAACCGAACCAGGGTAAACCTTCTTGTGTCTGCTGTGTGATTTATTTGTTGCTATTTCGTTTGTTACTTTACTTTGCAAGATCATATGAAATTTTGTTGCGGTATTTGAGTATCCGATTTTTGCTAGTCCTATATTCCTGCTCAGCATTTAGGTTTGGTTGTTTCCGCGGAGATCTCAAGGAGGTCATTCGCCCAACAACCTCTTCAATGGCAAAGCAAAAGGGGTAAGGTAGCAACTTTCATCCTAGAGTCCTCGAACTCTTTAATCTTGTTCTTCAAGGTCCATAAGCCACCAACTCCAAGTTTAGACAGCGTGTATTTCCATTAATGTATTTTCCATGAGTACGGCAAGCGGTAGAGTACATGGCAATGGCAGCACCCATACTAAAGCCACCAACTCCAAGTTTAACTGCAATAATAAATTAAAAAAGGTTGAAGTTAAGAATCAACACAAATGCTAGTGCCATGAATGTCAAAAGAAGAGGCAGCGCACACCAATGCAAACATTAAAGAAGCTGCTGATCTAAAGCCACAAATGCACCACATTTAGAAACATGATCCAAGTTTTATATTTTAAACAAATTCCAATTACAGGAAACCCCCACACCTCCCCACCCACCCACAACACAGAAAACAAAAAAGGAAAAAACACACACACAGAGAGAGAGAGAGGGGTGGGGGGAGAGAGGTGGGGGAGAGACGTTATTGAAGTGTGACACATGTACTTTTTCAAGATTGAAGAGAAGAAAACGTATCAAACTTCAAAGTAAGATTCACACTCTCTATATCAATTTCAAATAAAAAAAGACGAGAGGGGGGGGGGGGGGGGGGGATGGGGGGAGAGAGCGCGGGGGAGAGATGTTGAAGTGTGACACATGTACTTTTTTCAAGATTGAAGAGAAGAAAACGTATTAGACTTCAAAGTAAGATTCACACTATCTATAACAATTTCATATAAAAAAGACAAGAGAGAACATAACTCATGCAGCATGCATAATAGAATGATATGATTTCTGATATATGAAACATACTATTGACAGGTTCTGTTGACAGAAGATTTCCACATGTTCGACTGAAGCATCCAATCCCTCAATATCATCAGGACCATCCTCTGACAGGTTGCCAACATCAAACCCTATAAGAAGCCAAAAGTAGAAACATGCATGTCACTCTTAGAGCGAAGGGTCTCTGATGTTGGATCCCCGTGCACCTCCCCAATACTTAGGCTAGGTACACAACGCCACCTACAATGCGCGAAAACGGTGGCCAAACAATCCCAAGCCCGAATTCCACCGAGATGTCACCTAGGCACAAAACCAAACACCTCTCGGACACAAAATAAAGTTGTCACCAACAAATAACCCTCTTAACGATCTTGCGACAGATATATGTAGGCACACGAAAATATGCCATGCCCTGTGATGAACTCGCTGAAGGTGATATATGAGCACACACTGAAGGAGCTCCTCTCGGATTTGCCTCCTCCCTATATCCAGCGAGAACGCACTCGATATGTGGCCTCCTAACTCTCAGCTCCATGTCCCTAGTGGCAACTCTACCTGGGACCTCCATCGCAATCTACACACTGTCGTGGGAGTCTACATGCTCCACCACGCTATCAGATTCCCTGCTCCTCTGCATCTCCACCGGTCTGGCCTCTGAAGTATCAGAAGATGCACCTGATACATCACCCCTAGCCAAACGAGAGCCATAACGCCTGTGTCCATACTGTGAAGACTGCTCTACCATGCACATCGAATGCTCTACCCTGATGTCAAGCTCGTCAGAAGACCTCTCTACCCTGAAGCTGAAGATGTACACCTCAACACGTTGGTCCTTCTCAGAAGTAACCAACTTATACGTGCTAGAAACGTGAGAGACCTCTGTCTCCTCACCCACTGCAACCTCTGGCATTGGCGTGGAAACCAACTGCCCTACTCCTCCGTAGATCGACGGCCCTACCTCGAAGCTAAAGCTGCACACCTCAGCATGCTGGGACTCCTCAAGAGCACCCACAACGTGAATGCTGGAACCGTGAGAGACCTCTATCTCCTCACACACTGTAACTGACTGCATCGATGCGACGACCGACTGCAGCGCCTCCTCGTAGACCGATGTCCTCTGCACCTCCAACTGAACTGAATCTGGAGGTACATCGTGAGATACCTGCTGATCACTGACACTAACCACATCAGATGAACTCTGCACCCTGTCCGTTTGCACACGTGTCTGATCATCTGCCTGAGTCTGAATCTGAATCCTCTCATCCTCTATATGGACCGGGCTGTCCTCTGTTCTCTGTACACCGTCACGAGTCTGCTCCGTCCTAAGCACTGCAGACTCGTCAATCATGATGTGTCGTCTGACAATCACCTCACAAGTATTAGGACACCATAACATATACCCTCTCGCACCTCCAACAGCGTACCCGAGTAGGACACAATCATGTGCACATTGTCCGACCTCGACATCGTCCCTCTCGTGCGGCCACACAGGACATCCAAATGTACGCAAGTGCGAAAAGTCAACGACTCTGTCCGTCCATAACACCTCGGGAATAGAACTACCTGTGGCTAATGACGGTGTTCGGTTGATGAGGTATGCCGCAGTAGCAAGGGTCTCCGCCCATAATTCCCTAGGAAGGCCAGATGGTCTCAGTAGCCCCCGTGTCTTCTCTACCAACATCCTGATCATGTTGTCTGCTACGCCACCATGAGGGTCTCCATCAGGAATGGTGTAACGACACGCGATCCCCTCTGACTTGCAAACATCATGTATCTCTACGTCGTTGGTACGGATCTCTCCTACGGGTCTACCCATCCACCTCTCGACTATGCTCCTACATAGCCGCACCTTCTCATGGATCTCCTCCCGAGATCCCATGAGTGTAACCATGACTCTCCTCGAGAAGTCATCTATGAAGGCCGCGAAGTACCTCGGGCCTTCCAGAGAAGGAACTGGACATTGACCCCATACGCTGACGTAGACACACTCTAGGGGCTCCCTACTGTGTCTGACACCTGTCCCAAACAGCACTTGCCACGGCCGCTCTGCACCACAGGCACTGCAAGACTCAAGCCCACGATCACCTCCGAACACACTCCTCTGAAGAATGTCAAGGCTCTGCTCATCAGCATGCCCCAATCTGAGATGCAACAGTCTCGCTGGATCTCTACTCTCGGACTCCTGTGATCTGCCAATCTCGCCCACTACCGTGTGCCCATCGAGCGCATACAAGTTGCCACGCTTTTCCCCCTCATGACAACCAGACATCCTCGGGAAATACGAAGTCGATCCTCCTCGATCATTGTCCTGTAGCCCATCCTAGTGAAACCTCCTATCGATATCAGGCCATTGCGAAGATCAGGAACATGTCTGACGCCATCAAACACACGGCGATGCCATCGTGCATCATGACTCTGACCGTGCCACTCCCAACCTGATCGCACTCCATACCATTTCCCACGAGAATCCTCTCTCCAATGCATGGAATGTATGAGTCGAATGCACTCCGATCCGGAGTCATATGGAATGAACACCCCGAGTCCAATAGCCACGAACATTGCGCTTCTCCCACGGAGTATGCCACAAACACCGAGCAATCATTCTCGCCAGAAAACATCCCGTCTCGTGCTCCAACAAGAGTCAAACTTTGAGCAACATCTTCCAAAATGCCAATCGACGTCCTCGCTTTCAACCTCGGGCAATCACTCTTCCAATGCCCGCTTTCCTTACATAGAAAGCTTTTGTTGTCACCGCGGCCCCTTGACTTGGACCGCTGCCACAGCCGTCGATTCCAACTCTTGGAACGGCCCGTCTTGGATCTTGGAGTGGGTCCGCCCTCTTGGCGACCCCGGATGACATTGGTTACCTCACAACCATCGGTGTCACCTAACACCAAACTTTGAAGATCCTCCGTATTCAATGCAAACTTCACCTCATCCAACGTGAGTGAGTCTCGGTCATTCAACATCAAGCCTACAAACTTGGAATACACAGGAGCAAGAGAACACAATAGTGCCATGGCATGTTGCTCGTCCTCTATCACTCTCCCCAATTCCCGTAGGTCCATTACAATACGGTCCATCTCGCCAACATGGTTCCACAATGAAGTTCTCCTTTTCATCATGTGAGTATAGAAGCATTGCCACAATTGCAACCTTCGTCCAATTGGTGTCTTGGTCGAGTACCGAGCTTCAAGCATCTTCCATAGGTCGCTCACGACCTCAACATCGGCAAATTGCCTAAGGATCTCATCATCTAAGGATTGCAATATCTCACCAAGGGCTTTAAGCTCCATCATTCGCTTATCATACACCGTTGCCTTACATGGCATGCCGGTATCACTTACGGCACCGTAAACTCCATGGTGCTTCAACAAAGCCACAATCTTTTGCCGCCACGGACCATAGTTGTCCCGGCCATTTAGCCTCTCTACTTCGTATGAACACCCGGCCGCATCCTCACATAAGCAAGACGTTATCGCGGCACTACACTTCTTCGTAAAACGGAAGCTCTGATACCACTTGTTGGATCCCCGTACACCTCCCTAATACTTAGGCTAGGTACACAACGCCACCTACAATGCGTGGAAACGGTGGCCAAACAATCTCAAGCCCGAATTCCACCGAGATGTCACATAGGCACAAAACCAAACACCTCACGGGCATAAAAGAAAGTTGTCATCAACAAACAACCCTCTTAACGATCTTGCGACAGATATATGTAGGCACACGAAAATATAATACGAAAGTAAGCAACACAAAAAAGACGGAGATTTACCCTGGTTCGGTTGCGAACAACCTACATCTAGCATCCAATGCACCCGGTTCCACTAATGATCAAACAAGGCATACACTGACCCCATCATCTTCTTCGTCCACAATGAGAGAATAGCTCCAAGCAACAAGACCTAACTCTAGATCTCTCACCAAGCTCACACACTCTCAACCAAGTGGGAATCCTTGATAACAAAGCCTCTACAACACGTAGAGCTCCTCAAGAGACCAATCCCGCACCAATGGAGATCACTCCTTGGTAATATAGCCCCAAACTAAGAAGCTACCCAATGGACTCTAGATCTCAAACACGGAAGAAGAAATGCAGACACTCACCTTGGATCTCACTAGCAAAGCTATTTGGCTTTCCAAAACACTTGCTTTGCTATCCTATTCTTCTGTGATCCAAGACCCTAAGCCAAACAAAAGAGAGAGGGCTCTCTGTTTCTGCTCTCTGCAAAACTGAGAGTAGGCACTCCTACACTTTGCTCTCTGAAAAATGTAAGGCTCTCTAAAAAACTGAGAGTACACATCCCTTGTATGCTGTTGGTTGCCCCAAAGGAAAGCCAAGGCACAGTCCATTTATTCCCCAACTCCCATACAGAGGGGCCTCATGAGAGTTATGTAGATGGGTGATTTATCAGCAAAAAACAACATCTGAAACACAAGATCTAGAACATATACTGATACTAATTTTATGAATTAACATATCGCTAGGTTATGAAGAAAACATTAAGCCATTAAACTTACAGGCTGTGCAAGGGAATCCACCAAATACTGCCACAGGTCGTATAGGCACAGTAGGGCATATAAATTTTATGTGATTATGAAAATATGTCTATAAGCTACAAACTTTATTACAGCAATCCATCACATAGGTACTTGCCAAATTAACAAGATAACTTCCAGAAAATTGCAATTATTGGTAAATGGAAAGGATGTAAGATAGAGAAAATCAGCCCAAAGAAAAAGGGAATCATATATGTGCTCACATTTGGAATGGGAAGTGTTTCCCAGAGCTGGGACCAATTGCATGAAGAAAGTAAAGAATCAGCATGGTAGGTATACAAGAAAGTAGTCCAGTAATACTCCACATGACATTATTTCTGAAAGAAAACTGGGTGTGAACTATATTTAATAGAGAAGGAACTAAAAATTAACATCAAGATATAACCAAAGGTCCGGGGCCAAATACTGAGGAAAATGAACATAGTACTTTAAACTTTCTAATTTACTAGCTACCAGTAATGGACAAAGTTGCAATAAGAGATTGATAACAAAATGTATAATACAAGGTTTATTTAAGAACTAGTCATAACACATGACCATAGGTCACGTGACATTCAAACTATTCTCTTGAAACATTTCAACTCATTCAAAATCTCTCCACTTACAAAAATTTGCAAACACCATCAAAATATTCCACACCAACAAAAAAATTTAGCCACATTCAAAATAAAATTTAGTTCCCACAGATAATTTAGTTCACCCCAAAAAATTTTAGTTCTCCCTAAAGTTTAGTTCCCTCCAAATTTATATCCCCCAAAATTTAAAATTTTAGTTTCCTGCAGATTGAAGTCCACCCAAAATTTTCAACAAACTCTCATCCTACTTATTGATTTCTCAAGATTCAATCCTAATCGTCTTTCAACCCACCTTTTTGTCCTAGTCAGCAATCCCATTAAAAACCTCCCTCAATTGTATAAAAAAATTACGAGTATAAAGTTGAGTGAACACATAGGGTAAATGCAACTATAGTCATCAATGCATATTAGCATAATTCTAGAATAGAGGAAGATGGAAGAAAATTGTCTTAGGATATTTTGTTTAACAAATATCTAGAAATTATTTCTTTAATAGGAAGAAACTAAAGATTTGCATGAAAAGCAGTATATCCAAAACGACAGCAAATAAAGTATTATATTTCATATTAATTCATTGTAAACACAATCAATAATATATCAATAATATAAAATGAATGGATAATAAAACTGTCAACTTGACCAATCCACTCTAATATGTAACACAAAGATCAAATATAACATCTAAACTCTAAGCAGTTTCTCAGGCAGCTGATATTTAACCTAACAATGCCAACAAAACAGATTCCGTTCTTTTGGGACCTCTAAGTACATTATCAACAATGCTATGAGGCACTTCTTCCCATGGCTTTACGGATTTTTATTTCCCAAATCATTTGATTTAGGTGCTTCCCATTGTCCCTGCACATTTTTAGCTTATCTGTTATGGCTTTGTCTGTGTCAGCATAGTTCTCCTCCTTCCCGTTGTTTATTGCAAATCTGACATTATTCTTGTATGCACGTCTTTTTTCCTTGAAAGACGATCCCAAGTCCCAACCTTCTCAAAAAAATATGGGAGAAAAATATGTTATTATGCTGACATAGTTCATCGAACCAATCACTGCCTCAATCGCTTGCAAACTCGTCGAACTTCATCGTTTCTTTTCTAAAATGATTTAAACTTGTTTATGTATCAGTTTCAAAAGATGACCATAATCTTATTTACTGTCATCTGGTTCGTGGTACGCTTTGGTACGAGATACGGATACATGATATAGGGTAGAGAATACGCTACTGTGAGCGGTACGAGAGGGTAGAGAGAGTCATCTGTTGTTTCGGGCCACAATATGCTCAAGTCAAGGTGGTGTAGTTCACACGTGCATGTATATGTGTGTATACTTATATAATATACATGTATATGTATACATACACACATACATATATATACACACACAATTCCATTTCTTAGTCATTTTTTAAATCTTAATTGTTTTCCTCATTTCTTCAATCAATTATCAGTTTTATGATATATTATGTTAATACTAGATCTTCAACTTTTTTTCTCATATATATTTGGGTTAAAACTTTTTGCAAACCAGATTGAGAATGCCTTGCAAATAGAGTTGTGTGAGCCAGATCGTAGATCCATGGGTTGTAGAAAATTGGGTAACACTGATCTTACCTTTGTTGTGTACCCTCATTAGTAGTGCAAAGGTTTAACACCCATACCAGCCATACTCCCTCCCCCCCCCCCAAAGGAAAAGTAAACGACCTACCAATTAAAAACCGCCCGCCCGCCCACACAACCATCGACTCCTTAGAGCAAACAATTACAACTATGTTAATATTATTTGAATTTTCTTTACTTCGTCCTCCTATTCTTCAAACATGATCTCCTACAGAAGATCCGACGCCGTCAAATATTAGTATATAGTTAAAAGCTCCAAATTCTAATAGTAAGGGCTGCATAGATTATCTCATATGACCTTAAAAATAGGCATTACATTGCATATGAATTTTGAAGACTACATGTTACTGTTTGAATAGAAAAATGTACACTGGTGCCATTGTATTTCAATCATTTATCAGTGTACTCATCACAAAGACTTCAACAACTACTACCAGAGTCAACTAGATGCCAAATAAAAATAGCATGACCAGAAACTGCAGTTTTGTAATGGTAAATAGGCATTTGTCAATTTTCATTTCTGTAGACTATCATTATGGTCAGAAAAGAATTATGGGTTGCCAAAATTCTTCGTGCTGCAGAGATCGCCCAAATTTGAGCTTATGTGCTTATGCATGCTATAAGTTTGGCTAGAAATGGGCCTAAGGAACTCGGGGCATATTAATGCCCAAATCACAACCAGGATCTTAGCTTGTATATCAAGAAAGGATTTGTCTATAGGTGGTCCTTCGTTTTAACAGTATCACTGATAAGGTCCCATTTATTGCTGCTATTAGACATAACTCATGTTTTACAATCCCTCGCGAATTCTATATACATTGGCGCATAAAGTGAGAATTAATATATATTAACATGGAAGCTCCACTGGAATAAAACTTCATGACAATATGCATCTTGGTTTAAAAGTCAAGGCGGTTAGTCGGAATCTAAGAACAATCCAACCCAAGTGTAAAGAGTTCCATAATGCGCTATCCTAACTTGATTTCAAACAGATTCAAGCCCTCATCAAGCAAATTATTAACCAATCACATGCTGCTCAGGAAGACTAGTCCAAGCAAAATCACCAGGTTTGGAAAATAATTGGATTTTGCATCAAGGGAAGAGTTTATTGCTTGGCATGGGAAATGCAGTGGCATGCCTAAAGATTATTGCTTAGAGATGTCAAAGATAAATAGAATTGATATTTGCTAGTCACTATAGTGTATCGTAGCGTCAAGCAACAGATATGAGAGAAGCAGTAATGAGTTTAGAAATTTGTCCCTGATAGATTGTTATAAAACATCCTTTAAGTTTTTGCGTTCTTTAATGTCACCATAAGCCACAACTTACTCAAAAATAAAGTATTTCATGACCTACTCAAGCAACACCCTTGAACTCACAGTGCATGAGCTCCTCTGTCGTGAGTTTTGGCACTGGAATCATGCATGAGACAAAGGGTGTATCCCCTAGCCATCGCAACAAACCTCTAGGTATATCAAACCTGATTGTGCTCTCTTAAGGAGAATGCAACAAAACCAACGAATATGAAGTGGAAACTTGTACCAGAGCAAGTGGACCATGTTTGCTCCTGCACTAGACTGTACAAAGACCGTGGTAGCCTTACAGGAAACCATGGCTGTTTCCGTAATATCAACAAGAGATTTGTTAACTTCTATGAACTTAATATCATGCCCTAGCAACTAGAGTTTTTTAAAAAAATCCATACACGCATATCATTTCCTGATAATAATAAGAAAGGTGATATATTTAATTGTGACATCAACTCTCATGCTACAAGCAGAAAGTAGACATATATATCTAAAAAGAGATACTAAACAGAGTTTGTTTGTCTATAATAAAAGGAAGCTTGATGCCATCTCGCAATTGCATAATTTTTATAAGACAACCACTTGAAAATAGAATTGGACAAGCAAGGCTGATATAAACGAAACTACTCAAATTCAGCTTAAACCTTGGTAAGTTCTTTCTAGAATCTTTAATCATCTAAATCCATACAACGACCCAATTTCCCAAAGACAAGTGTGAAAATATCATATGCCTGACTTACACAAACTTGGTATTCATGATATGATTTGGGTGAAAATATTTTATGTTGTTAAACAAACGCACCATCACCAACCACATTGATTGTTACACTCAAGTCATATATGATATGATGCTGGAAAGTCCAACACGGTGAAATACAATGAAATGAGAAATAAAGAAGCATTATTTGTAGAATCAAGAAAAGTACATTTTAAACAAAAGAAACAATTTAATAAATGAAAACAAGAAAAAAGTGTCAGGAGTGGTCCTAGAATGAACAATGCAAGCATATTCCTTCTCTTATCTAGTAGACGAGTGTCCCAGAACAAACCAGATAATTGAAGGAAATAGCAAAAATGTAAGGTAGTACGACTACATCATTTAGTAACTTCAAACTAAACCAACAGGTGGTTGGTGTGGTGGTAAAGCAAGTGAGAAAGTCCAGATGGTTGGTGTAGGGGACTGGGATGCTTTACCATTGTCAATCTCCATATATCCTTTAACTAGAAAAATTCTCCTTTTCTTGTTATGTAAGATATAAATCGAAAAATGTTCTAGGCTTAACTCTATAATCACTCAGAATGCTAGGTCATCATCTTAACGAATAATGTTCAAATAGATATTACTCTTTGTGATAGTGAACTAATAGCTATTCATTTATCCTCCACAGGTACTTTATTGCCTTGCGAGTTAACATTGCAACCATTCTTGGTCATCTGTTTGTAGAGTCAGATTTACTAAAAATATAGGCATGCGTATATGATGAGATCATCACCTATCAACAAAGATGTCGCAAGAAGGATCGCTGGATGAACAACTAGGCCGAGGGCATTTTTGTGTTGTTTTGGGTATTTTTGTAATTTGGGCTAAATCTGCCTCAATATGTTTGAGGTGTGGTTTTCATTTGTTCCTTATGCAAAACTTGAGTGTTAATCCCTAGTTTAGAAGAGTAGAACCCTAGATCAAGTGAGAGTAAGCTTTCTCTCTTAGATTCAAGCTTGGAGAGTTGGTTTACTCTCAAAAGTAATCCTTATCTTGTATTACTTTTTTGTTATTTATAAAAATCTCACCTTTGTCTTCCAAATCCTAGCTTTCACATCAAATTGGTATCAAAGCAAAGATCCACCGTGATTAACACAAGATCTAAGAAGAAGGTGGATGCCCTAGATGAGAAAGTTGGGGAAATTGAAACCCTAAAGAAGCAACAACAAAAAATGTTTGAAAGGACGTCATCTTTGGATACCATGTTCAAGTCTTTTATGGAATCTCAAGCGAATCAGTGTCGTGGGTAAGAGAGGCCCAAGAACGACGGGATCCGACAGAACCATTCAGATCTGACCCGAAAAGATCCACTTTTGAGCAAAAGAAAAGGGCAAATGGTGATCGTGAAAGACGTTTCTCCGGAAGAAGACAAGGAGTGCGTGTGGGGGTCAATTTCCCCCTCCACCAGCTTGGGAGGGGGCATCGGGGCCTGTAAGGGGACCGATCGGCCCCAAACAACCGACCGGGGGCTTCAAACCCTCTCGGCCACCGCCTAACCTCGCCTGGCCAGGCGCCACTGCCGGACCCCGGCAAGGGTCTGACGAGCCGCTGGGACCTCGAGGGCCCAGCCAACTCCTGGGCGCTCGCGAGCCCCCATCGACAGCCTTGGGGCCTCGCGAGCCCCCAGATGAAAGACAGGGGCCTCGCTCCCAGCGGCTACGTGTGTCAAATCATTCTAGTCCCGGTTCTATTTCATTTATCTTCTATGGTCAGATCTTTCTAAACTATGTAGATAGAATTATGTGTGAAGCTATAGTGTCCATAACAATCAGTCCATTGGATCAATAGTCCATTAACAATATCATTAATTGCACAATTCTAACAACATATTCTGTTCTCTAACAATAACAATTTTATCAATCTATGTCTATAGTAAAGAAAAGCACTACACAATCCACTTCGGAACATTTCAAACAAAAACATCTTTTAACAATTAAAACTTAAATGAAATCATTTTGAAAGGAAATAAAACATTCGTAGGATCAGATTCATCATTTTTACCATCCAAAAAAAGGTTTTAGGGTTTACCAGCTCAAGGGAAATTCTGAAAATCCTGTGAACTTGAACAGTAAAAGATCTAGATCGCATCGCACTGCAATTAAAATCCAATTAAATCAGTCACATATGCTACAATAACAAACTAAATCGAAAGCCCACAGAACTACAACACAGCCAGCTGAACTAACCTAAAGGAGAAGTGGAACCGCAAGAGCCAACAATACGAACCCACTAGAGAAAATAACCGACTGAACAACTCCACAAAAGAAATTAGCTAACTGAATAACCCCACAAAAGAAAACAATCGAACATCTGTATCAGAGGAAAAACACAACCGACAGAGCCGGCTAAAGAGGAAACCCCTTCGACGGCCAACCCATAACCCTCAAAACCACAAAGCAAAACCCAACTGTACGGAGCGGCGGTAAAAGTTACCGCCTTGCTCGTCGGATGCTATAGATTTCAAGAGGAAAGAATTCATTTCATATTCTAATTGAACCATTATCTCCATACCAAAAGAAAACACCCAAGACACTTTTGAAACCTAATTTCTTTAACAAATCAAATGCATGAAACAAAGAAGTTAAAATGCATGAAACGAAATAACTGAAGTTTAGAGCAAATAGGATCTACCGTGCACCATAAAAGCCAAGTCGAAGAAATCTGAAAGATCAAAACTCCAGAAATATAATCCAAATGCTCAGTAAAATTTGAAGAAGAAAGAACAATTTTCATATGCGGAAAACCCCTAGAAACTTACTGCATTTAAATAGAGGAAGAGGAAAGCATGTGAGAAGATAAATAGGAAAATCCGAAATTGAAGGAAACCCTCATCCAAAGGTGGCGTTGGGTGGAGAAGGCCTAGTGTTAGGGTTTTTTTCTCCCATCGGAGCCGTCGGCTGCTGGGGATCGTTCGTGAGAAAGAAAGAGCGAAGGTGAAAAGATCGGGTCGGGTCTCTTGAGGGCTGCGGTGAGAGAGAGTGAAGGGTTTTGTTTAAAAATGAGGGTGTGGGCTTTGTTGTGGGATGATCTATATTTTATTTAAAAAGAAAGAAAGGAAATATATAAAGGAAAATAAAAGGAGCAATTAAAAGATTGTAACAAAATTTATGTATACAAAATATGGGTCATTATGAGAACAAGTAAAGAATTGCCTATCATAAGTGTTCCAAATTAGATGATGAGGCCTAACTCAGTCATAAAGGGGTGAGATTGGTTTTGCACAATCTCAGCTTCAAGACTAAGCAATGTTATTCCATGATAAACAAGAATATGAGGCATCTTCAATTAGACAATTAAATTTCAAATCAATGTGTAATTTCCTTTTTTTAAAGATGAGTAGGGATAGAAAATTTGATCACCATCGTATATTTCATTATCTTCAATCGTACCTGATTCAACAGTTCCATAAGGATACATTGAACTTCCCTATCAGCTCCAGTTTGAGCATCAAAACGTGCAGTAGCAATAGCATCAACCTCACCAATAAATATAATTGCAGGGGCATTCTCCCTAGCAAGACTGAAAACATCATGAACCATCCTTGGACCATGGAACAAGCCAAAGATGCTATAATTTGAGTTGAGACATCGAAAAAAGGCAGTCATGGGAATAGGAATGGTTGTAAGAAAATAAATGCTGAATGACTATAACTGTCTTGAAACATCAAATCATATTAATTAACATGGGATAAAATTGATGGTTAAGAATGAACCTATATCAACAAATAATCCAGGAATAAAATCAAGGTTATGCAATAATGATAGCTTTAGTGTATCCGACCAACTGTTTGTGTTTCAGTTAAAAACATAGAAAATATAAAAGAAATGGCATAGAAAATAGATGAAAAAAGCTCGCATGATTTGAAAGAAGAAAATAAATAGTGAATACATTTATACCACACCGACTGAGTCACAAACATACCTCACTCACCCAAATGCTTGTGGACAACTTCAGAGCCAATGACTCTTATAAAAGCAACAGCGGTATGTTTTTGCCACAGCTTTGCCGAGAATGTTTTTACCCATACCAGGTGGACCATAGAGGCGCACACCTCTTGGAGGATCTATACCAATCTGCTTGTATAGCTCGTGGTGAGGAAAAGGTAACTCGACAGCCTCACGGATCTCTTGCTTCTGAATATCACAACCTCCGATATCCTGAGAAGCCAAAAAAGAAAAAAGGCCAAGGAAGCACGTCATATTATTCAAAATTTTGCATGAAAAGCAATGAACTCTCTGCATATTCTCAAATTTCAAAAGAATATCACGAACCACACAGAGGCACGGTTCAAGAATTAAACATTGAGTCAATCAAGAGTTGATCTTCATTCAGAGTCACAAAACAGAATAAATGATGTTCTCACTTTAGCCAGGGTTATAATACAATACAACCAAATCAATAAACGGAATCACGTTTACTGATTGAAACAAAAGAACAAGTTTTCAACTTCATTGGAAAATACAAGAATCAATAACTACATTTCACAAAATTATGCCCTAAAAAGCAATTTTGTGGGCTACGCAGGATTCCCCGGCTTCTTCCAGTTCCATGTGAACTCCGAAGTTAAGCGTTCTGGAGCGAGCAGTACCAGGATAGGTGACCTTCTGAGAAGTCCTCGTGTTTCCGCGACTCATGTGTCCTCACTCCCGCTTTGTGAGGTTGAGGGTTCTTTACTGCTTTCCAATGAATCAAAAAAGCAATTATGTTTGTAAAACTAACACCGACATGAAATAGGGCAAAAGGTCGCTCATCTAACAAAGAAATCAAACGAAACAACTCAAGAAACGTTTAGATCACAGCCGAAAGAATCGAACTTTCAAGTGATTAAGGAGAATACTGACCTTCAAGAGAAGAATAAAGCATGAGATCACAATGCTTTGGGGGGATTTTTAGAGAGAGAAATACATGTGGGAGAGAGACTGGATCTCTATTCTCAATTTTGAATTACTAAATTACCCCGCTTGTTGAATTAAATGACCAAAACCTCTACACGATGGCAAAAGATTAAATTACTCCGCTTGTTGGATTAAATGACCAAAACCTTTACACGGTGGTAAAAGATTATTCTGAGTGAGAGGAGTCTGGTAATTTTGTGTGCACATGATTGGTCTCTGATTCAATCATGAGCAATACATGCTTGGTACTTAATTTCTCCTTAATAATAGTACTTAATTTCCAAAATGCTCACGTTTTGAGACTTATAATCCCTAAAGTGCTCAGAAGAACTCTTTCTTCTTCTTCTTCTTCTTAGCCTTTAGCTTTCATCTCAAAAATATATTAGAGTCGGCTTGGCGGACTCAATAGAAAGAATGTCTTCTTCCCTGTATTTGTCTTTAGAAAAATGCATAGAAACTTAGGTGTATCAATAGTTCTTTCACATATTTTCCTGTTGTGGCACATGACACATGATTTTTTTGCTTAGCTTTGTCTGCTTCTCATAGAAGTATCTATCCATTACTGGGTAAATGACGAGATTGATGGTGGACGTCTGCATCTCATTCAGATATCCTTGTATTATTGCATCTTGAATAAACCTTTGGAATTTATTGGGTGCATGTGATGGGCTCACCGTGAAATGTCAAGTTGTGAAAGTTTCTTAAAGCCACATGTTATGTGTTAGCTTTCATCTCAAAAATATATTGGGGTCGGCTTGGCGGAATCAATAGAAAGAATGTCTTCTTCCTTGCATTTGTCTTTAGAAAAATGCATAGAAACTTGGGTGTATCAGTAATTCTTTTCAATATTTTTCTGTTCTGACACATGACATGATTTTTTTGCTTAGTTTTGTCTATTTCTCATACAAGTATCTATTCAGTGGACCGGCACTGGGCAAATTAAGGGTTTGATGGTGGATGTTTGCATCTCATTCAACCATCCTTGTATTATTGCATCCTGAATGAACATTTGGAATTCAGTAGGTGCATGTGATGGGCTCACCATGAAATGCCAAGTTGTAAGAGTTTCTTAAAGTCATTATTGTTTCTGATTGATTTATATTTTATGCACTGTATTTTTCTAATTCAATTTCCATTTTTTACATCACTGTGGCCAGTGGTAGTCTTCTTTTACACCCAAAAGAGTCATTGTGATATTTTTCCTGATTCACCTGTGAGGGACTTTAGTGGATTATTTAAGAATTTGCACTTCTTACTTTTTCTTTTTAAGCATTGTTTTGTTTCACATATGTTATATGTGTTACTATAATGACCTTGTTGCTTACTTGATTGCTTCATATTGATTGGTACGTTCATATTGCTTGACTACAGAGACCTTGTTATTGCAGTGACCTTGTTATTGATCTAATAAGAACCAAGTCTGTATCAACAATGGTTATAACTTTAACATCTGCTTCTGTATCATTAAATACATCTAAACTATGAAATTAATAGAAATTGCCCTTAAAAGTAGCAAATACTAACCATGTTTTATTCGTGTACTACAAATAACATATGCACACAGTACACGACGTCAAAAAATTCATACAGAAATGATGTGGTGCAAGTGCGAAACCAAGAAGGAGAGAGAAGTGTAGGGTTGTGTGTGTGGGAATCATTGAGGGTAAAGGTGGAAAATTAAGGGCCAAATCGCAAAAAAAAACCTTGGGGGACAAAGTGCAACAATATCAATGGCAATATTGCACATAAGGAAAATGGCGGGTATTAAACCCAACTCTCCAAAGCCACACCCCAAAGCAAGCACATTCTCCCACCCACTCGCAAGGGGGCCCCACCCTGCTTAGGTGGCACAACCTAGGTCAATGGTTTCTCTTATTGGGTTTGTCCTACTAGGACAAACATCAAATCAAAGCCATCAAATGTATAATAGATATAAACGAACACCCAAGGTACAAGGATAGTTTCTATTAATTTCATAATTCAATGGTGTTTAGTGACCTAATAATACACAATATATCATCGACTCTGACTGGATGGCTGAAAAGGGCGAAGGTTAGGCTTAGCGAAATTAGAACACATGAAAGATGAAGAACATACTAATCAATATGAAGTAAGCAAACAAGCAACACGGTCACTGTAGTAACACACATAACATATGTGAAACAAAACAATGCTTAAAAAGAAAGAGTAAGAAGGGAAAATTCTTAAATAGCCCATTACAGCCTCCCATATGTCAATCGGGAAAAATATCACAATAACTCTTTTGGGTGCAAAGGAAGACTACCACTGACTGTGATGTAAGAAAATGGAAACTAAATTAGAAAAATGCACTACATAAAACAAAACAGAAATTAACCAGAAACAGTAATGGCTTTAAGAAACTCTCACAACTTGGCATTTCATAGAGAGCACATCACATGCACCCAATAAATTACAAAGGTCCATTCAGGATGCAATAATAAAAGGATGGATGAATGAGATGCAGACGTCCACCATCAAACTCTTCATTTGCCCAGTACTTGATAGATACTTGTATGAGAACCAGACAAAACTAAGCAAAAAAATCAAGTAAAAAAATCATGCCATGTGAAAGAACAGAAAAATATAGGAAAGAACTACTGATACACCCAAGTTTCTATGCTTTTTTCTAAAGACAAATGCACAGAAGAAGACATTCTTTCTATTGAGTCCGCCAAGCTGACCCCAACATATTTTTGAGATGAAAGCTAAATGTTAAGACGATGATGATGTTGAAAGTAAGAGTTCTTCTGAGCACTCCGGGGATTATAAGTCTCAAAACGCAAGTATTTTGGAAATTAAGTACTATTAATAAAGAGAAATTAAGTATCAATCATTTTTTTCCCATCCATCATATATTGTATCATCTTCAATCGTACCTGATTCAACAGTTCCATAAAGGATATGCTGAACTTCCCTATCAGCTCCCATTTGAGCATCAAAACGTACAGTAGCAATAGCATCAACCTCAACAGTAAATATAATTGCAGGGGCATTCTCCCTTGTAAGACGGAAAACATCACAAGTCATCCTTGAACCCTGGAACAAGTCAAAGATGTTATAATTTTTGAGTTGAGACATTCCAAAAAAGCAGTCATGTGAATATGAATGCCTGTAAGAAAATAAATTCTAAATGGCTATAACTGTCTTGAAACATCAAGGCATATTAATTTACAGATGATGAAATTAATGATTAAGAATGAAAATATATCAACAAATAATCCAAGAATAAAATAAAGGTTATGCAATAATGATAGCTGTAGTGTATCAGACCAACAATTTGTGTTTCAGTGAAAAACATAGAAAATATAAAAGTGACATGTGTTCATTACATATTTACATATTAGTAAACAATGAAAACAAACAGATAACTTATTTAAAAGAAATGGCATAGAAAATAGATGAAAAAAGTTCGCATGATTTGAAAGAACATAAATAGTGAATACATTTATACCTCACCAATTGATTCACAAACATACCTCACCCACCCAAATGCTTGTGGACAAATTCAGAGCCAACGACTCTTATAAAAGCAGTATGATTTGTCATATCTTTGGTGAGCATGGTTTTACCTGTATCGGGTGGACCATACAGACGCACACCTCTTGGAGGATATATACCAAACTCCGGGTGAGGAAGAGGTAACTCGAATCCTGCCGCCAAGGAGAAGACGGGGGAGAGGAGTAGTGCATCGCAGGCCGGGAGTAGTTCAGGCGAATGACGAACGCAGAGACAAGGGAGAAGCGGCAGAAGGGCCTATGATTCAGATGCGGTGAGCGATTCACACCGGGCCACAGATGTGCGGGGCGCAAGCTCCAGGTACTGCTGCTCGAGGATGAGGAAGACGAAGCTGACGTCAAGGACGAGGCCGCTGAGGTAGAGGAGTCTGAGGGCCATCAGCTAGACATGGCGGAGGTTTTCCTTAACTCCGTGGTAGGGTTCATCGCGAACCATACCATGAAGTTGAGGGGGCATATCGACAACCAGGAGGTGACAGTGCTTATTGACAGTGGGACGACCCAGAACTTCAATTTCAGGAGAGTAGTGACTCAACAGGAGCTCCAGTTGACCGACTGTGGTAGTTTCTGTGTCATGATGTAGACGGAAAAGAAGGAGAGCAGTCAAAGAGTTTGCAGAGGACTGATGCTGACGTTACAGGGGGTACAAGCGATGGCAGACTTCTTGCCTTTAGACTTGGGGAGCACCGACGTCATCTTGGGTATGACGTGGCTGCAGACGTTGGGGGAGATGACGGTGAACTGGAAACTGCTCAGAATAGAGTTTCAGGAGGAGGGGAGAGCATTCACATTACAGGGGGATCCCAGCCTATGCAGAGTATTGGTCTCGTTGAAGATCATGGTGAGGACCATTCAGACTGAGGGCAGAGGGTACTTAGTGGAGTTGTACTCGTTAACTGAGGAGGGAGGTGCTGAGGCCAGTGATGAGCAGTCCATTCCAGGACAGGTGCAGCATCTGATGGTGCAGTTTGAGGTCTTCCAGGAGCCTCCGAGTCTTCCACTGCTGAGGGATCACGAGCACGTTATAGTACTGCGAAAGGGCATGTCCCCCATCAGTGTGAGGCCCTACCGTTAACCCCAGCATCAGAAAGATGAGATCGAGAGGATGGTGGCAGAGATGGTGCAAGCGGGAGTGATACAGCCTAGTGTGAACCCATTTTCCAGTCCAGTGTTGTTAGTGAAGAAGAAGGATGGGAGTTGGCGCTTTTGCGTAGACTACAGTGCCTTGAACAAAGAGACAGTACCGGATAAGTTTCCTATAACAGTTTATGATAAGCTCTTGAATGAGTTACATGGGGCAGTCCTATTCAGCAAGATAGATCTCAAGTCGGGCTACCATCAGATCAGGATACGGCTGGAGGATATGCCCAAGATGGCGTTCAGGACGCATGAGGGCCACTACGAATTTCTGTCATGCTTCACATGAGAGTTTGACAAAATGTCACTTTTTAACATTACGTTCAAATTATCTTTGAAACAACTTCTCTAGTTACATGAATGTTTGTACAATAGAGTTGAAATGTTTTCAATACACATAATCTTGATCACTCATCAAGGCAAAGAATATGTTTGGCATTGCTCAAAGTAAATGCTTTGAGTCTTTTGACAACTTTTAAAGCAATACGTACCTTTTGTTTTGAAAAAAGACACAGGTTTGATTGCTAATGAAAAAGAACTTTGGGATAAGCAATATCCAAAATGCTGCCTTTTTGGAGAAGCTATTTTTTTTTTGCTTCTATTGTAAAAACCAAAACATGCACCACCAGTGTTGGGTTGATTTTCTGTATCATTCATAAGGTATTCGCATTGAAAATTAATTCAAAAACATTAATCCAAATAGATTCAATCAGGAAGGGGTGGGGCTTAAATGGCACAAGGATTGCCATTAACTGGGCCATCTTAAGAACCAGTAACAATGAGTTTTAGTAATGTCCATCCACCTTGTATCAAAATAAGCATAACCCCTTTTGATTGGCTTGTTTGCGACATTAATAGCCATTCAACTTGCACACATGCATCACCATTACTGCCCATAAGATAGTATCTACATTGATATAAAGCCAACATTGTACAGAAATTACAACAACAGTTGCTCAACTCAATTCAGAAATTCACAATAAAACACAAACACGTAAAATGAGTATCTGTTGGATGAGTATCTGTTGGAAAACTATGTATCTAAATTTAGAAAGAAGAATGGCTGACAGAATCATTCTCCAAGTTAAATTAGAGACCACAGCTATATTAGTGTGGCTCAAATTTTTGGGACTAATGCTTTTACTGTAATTTTGTGCAGAGAGTCACTGTGTTCATAAGATGGATACGCTATTTATCGTTCAACAACCACACCTACAGACTCCTGCTTAAGGTGCAGTATGATCATATACCGCCAAGTCTACTAGTCGGCAAACTTGATGGTGGTTACAATGAGGTTGCTGCCATGATTGCCATGGTTTTCGGTTACAGGATACTGCCATACATTTCCTTAAGGAGGACGACGCTCCAAGCTTAGCCAAGATTTTATCGAAGCATGGCAACCGGAGGAGTTTTTGCTCATCTATCGCCCCTATCTTCCATCAACTGCAATCTCAATGGAAGAGAAAACTTCAACTTCAAGTGATGAATCCAACAAAGGGGTATGACAAACAGAAATTTCTGAATATTCTACTGTGAGCTTAGATATTACCACCCTGTCTTGAAATACCATGTACCATGTACATGATATTACCACCCTGTCTTCAAAAAATTTAATTAGAAAGAGCTGATGCCATGCATAAGAAAAAAAAGAGAAAAGAGTTGTATGTAATGTTAAAAATTGATGTATTGTCAAACTCTCATGTATAAAACATTTTTAATGCTTTTTATGAAAAAAGCTAATTTTTTGATACATTCTCAATGCTTTACATGAGAGTTTGACAAAATGTCACTTTTTAACATTACCTTCAAATTATCTTTGAAACAACTTCTCTAGTTACATGAATGTTTGTACAATAGAGTTGAAATGTTTTCAATACACATAATCTTGATCACTCATCAAGCCAACGAATATGTTTGGCATTGCTCAAAATAAATGTTTTGACAGCTTTTAAAGCAAATAAGGGCCTTTTTTAGGAAGACAGATGTTTGATTGCTAATGAAAAAGAACTTTGGGATAAGCAAAATGCAAAATGCTGCCTTTTTGGAGAAGCTATTGTTTTTTTGCTTCTATTGTAAAAACCAACACATGCATCATCACTGTTGGGTTGATTTTCTGTATCCTTCATAAGGTATTTGCATTGAAAATTAATTCAAAAACATTAATCCAAATAGATTCAATTAGAAAGGGGTGGGGCTTAAATGGCACAAGGTTTGCCATTAACGGGGCCATCTTAAGAACCAGTAACAATGAGTTTTAGTAATGTCCATCCACCTTGTATCAAAATAAGCATAACCCCTACTGCCCATAAAATAGTATCTACATTGATATAAAGCTAACATTGTGCAGAACATACTGAAATACCATGTTAGCCCTGTGAATTAAATCATCCTCTACTCAACTCAACTAAAAATGTTCTCAATAAAGCTGAAACAACAAATAAATCGTGCTCAAGTTTGATATCCTTTTTGCATATCGCCTTAGCTATACACGTTGAACACCATATCTGCACAAATACACAATAGCCAAATAAATTATAAATACTGAGCTAACATCGTGGCAACATGCACATTACAGTCAAATACCTCGCCAATAACATGCACATGAATTACAACAGTTGCTCAACTCAATTCAGAAATTCACAATAAAACACAAACACAAGTAAAATGAGTATCTGTTGGAAAACTATGATGCAAAGATGATATGTACTGAAATTGAAATGACAAAACAACTACCGATACATATTCTTCATGACAGATTCTTCATTGTTGATAAAATCATGTCAGTGTCACTACCATATTCTTATTTTCTAACCATCAGAAAACGACCTCGTCATACTCGTCACCATTGCTAACTCACTATTAGCCTTTCACCGTCAACGCTGTCACCTCACCACAATTCTATTGTTGACACCCACTAGCAATCATCACCAGCCTCCAAATGCGCTTGTGAGATTCGTGATTCATACATCAGCTTAATTAAGAAACTAGGAACTCGTCAGCTTAGCTTTAAGCCAACCCAATTAGGTTATTAACGGCGCATCCCAAGTTAACACGATCTGCCTCAATTCAGCTTATTAGCCTAAGGTGGCCAGACCAACTTAAGAGGATTCATGTTCAATGGCTTAGTCCAAGTTGTATTTTAGCAAGATTAAGCCAGTTTTGAGCCAAGTTCGAGCCCTTTAATTTTTTAGTATTTTTGGAATATTATGTGATACGTTTATGCATATTTCTAGGCTTTTTATGATGAATTCTATCTTCTGAATGACAACTATCAATCCAGCAATAAGAGTCATAAGTTCTATGTTATCCTACTTTGAAGTATTCAAAGGCCATTATGTTCTGGATATTGAGAGATATGTATCAAAGATTTTTTTCTCTTACTGTAAAATAACAAACAAGAGAATGTTCTTATATGTCCGATGCATGCAAAGCATAACCTTAACTTGGTGAGTAGTTTGAAGTTTTATCAACATTGGTCCCAGATGAAAATTAAGAAATTAAGTTTCAACATATGTATCTCAGTAGTCTGCCACCAATCCATTGTTCAGTCCAACCATTATCAGATTTAGAGCCAGAACTAGGAAGAGAGCCACAAGCAAATTTATGCAAGAAGATCGAATGCTACTTCTAGATCTGAAACGTAAGCTACAATTGCCCAAGAAGTTAAGGTACATATGTTTAAAAATTATGTTTGCAAAAAGATATCCAGATATCAGTACCATAGATGTATCATATACACAAACAAACAGATATCAGTACCATAGATTCATATCCAGCATATTCTTCGTATATGCCTTCAAGTTCAAGCTCCATCTTCATTGATGCATATATATCCAAAATAAATAAATAAAACACATTATAGTTGCAAATATATTGATGATAAAATATATTTCGGTACACGAGAAACTTACCCATAATAATTTTGGTCGTATCGCACTATTCTAGCATCGTTACAACAGCTATGAAACTAATGACTACAACCATGACAGACTTGATGCCGGTGTCCATGCAATCAAATATTGTGGTCTTCACCTGCATGCAATCACATATCATCGTCAGTTAATTTGTTGAAAGTAAAGTGAAATATCATTAATAATTGAAAAAAATCATTACAAAATATTACCTGGATCATGTAAAATGTCGAGATTAAGGCCGTGGCAAAGCCAACGACGAGCACGGCCATCGTAACGAAGAGAACACACCTCATGAATAGAGCTGTAGCACTCTGTGCTCTCATCCTCGCATCAATGTCATCTTGGAAAAGGCCGACTAATTTCACCTTTGCCCACTTCATCGCTATCACATAGAGTGCTACGCATCCAAATGATAAGAATGCGAAGACTATGGTCAATGTTTCCTCGTGAGACCCCGATGAACAAGCATCATCTAAATACAGGCTCTGGGAGTCTGGGATTACACTAATCACCAATACCACTATTGATAAACAACCTGTCCAACGCACGAAGGAGCTAAACCTCAATTCTGAGTCGAGTTCTTGGCGCTAGAGTTAGTGCCGACTGCCGTCAATAGAAAGAGAAAATGGAGATGAAAAAGATGCAGAGAATGAGATGTCCAAGTGAGACTGTGAGAAAGCAATATGGGTCGGAATTGGAGGTATTGGAATTCTTAGCATGTAAACAATAGCGATTTGGGGGTCGTCAATCTCGTTCCAGGGGTTCAGACATGAACGAGGGCTTTCCAAAATTCCAACTTTCCAAGGGTTTCACATCTGAGAGGGGGCATAGAAGGGGAGAGTTTTACTAGAGACTGAATGTTTTCTCTATTTTTCGATGTCTACCAAAAAACAAGAAGAAATTGACAAGTACAGAATACTCACATCGGAAAGCTGGCGGGCTACTGAGGATCGCTAGAGCCTGGAGGCCGGGGGTACCTAAGTCCGAAGGTGGCCGTGGGTGGTGGACGAATGGGCGATGGCCGGTCACCGGCGGTCTCGTCTCGTGAAGAAAGGCAAATGAGAGAGCAAAACTCTATTCTTCGGTATGTAGATGAAAGAGCAAATGAGAGCAGGTGTCGAGTTGGGGAGCTAGCTGCAGGTTTGAGCCGATCATATTTCATTTTATTTTAAGAATTGGAGCATAATAATGATTTTGTCTTGCATCCAGATTACGCCATTACTAACTTTCTCCATGAGACGAGACCACCGGTGACCGGAAATTTACTTTTTTGCCCACCAACATTTAGTTCCGCCCCTCTCTAGTAGACTGGCAGAAGCTTTCGATGCCCCTCTCTAGGATGCGTCGCTTTTTCTCGACCAAAATTAGCAGGGCGCTCGCTTTTATTATCGACTTAAACCTGCGCTAGCTCCCCAACTCGGCACCTGCTCTCCCATTTGCTCTTTCATCTACATACCGAAGAACAGAGTTTTGCTCTCTCATTTGCTCTCTCATTTGCTCTTTTTCCACGAGACGAGCCCACCTTTGACTGGCCATCACCCATTCGTCCACCGCCCACGGCCACCTTCGGACTCCGGTACCCCCGGCCTCCAGGCTCTAGCGATCCTCAGTAGCCCGCCAGCTTTCCGCTGTGAGTATTCTGTACTTGTCAATTTCTTCTTCTTGTTTTTTTGGTAGACATCGGAAAATAGAAAAACATTCAGTCTCCAGTAAAACTCTCCCCTTCTATGCCCCCTCTCAGATGTGAAACCCTTGGAAAGTTGGAATTTTGGAAAGCCCTCATTCATGTCTGAACCCCTGGAACGAGATTGACGACCCCAAATCGCTATTGTTTACATGCTAACAATTCCAATACCTCCAATTCCGACTCATATTGCTTTCTCACAGTCTCACTTGGACATCTCATTCTCTGCATCTTTTTCATCTCCATTTTCTCTTTCTCTTGGCGACAGCCGACACTAACCCTAGCGCCAAGAACTCGACTCAGAATTGAGGTTTAGCTCCTTCGTGCGTTGGACAGGCTGATGGTCCAAAGAAAGCATAGCCATTGGATTACGTCTCTGGATTAGAGAATAAAAAACAAGAAGTGCTGGGTAATCCCTTTGCAATTAAATGTAATTACGAAAAATAGAGAGAGACAATGGCGGCATGCGGTACCGGAGCAAAGGCGGTGAAGGCGTTAACTTTCCCAGTGAGGTGATCGGCGAGCTACAGCAGCCGAGGGAGAAGATCGAGGCCCCAGTGCGACGAGCGGCGTTCTGCGAAGGCTGTTCGAGTTGACAGAGACGATGATGAGAGAGAGCGAGTTCGTCGAGTGTCTTCGTCAGCGAGGTTTGGTGTGATCAAGCTCCTTGTCGTCGTCGTCGTTGTCGAGGACCGTTGGAGTGAGTTCCTCGTCGTTGAGGGCCGTCTTCAGACAATTTTCTCGTCGTCGTCGGTATTGACAAGCGGTCAAGGCTTTATTTATTTTTTTAACTTAATTTGGCGACAGAGACTTAATCCAATGGCGTGCAACGAACGAAGGAGCTAACCCCAACCCTCTATTTAGAAATTTGCTATATAAACCGAATGTGATTCGGTGTATGGAAGTTTTTTTGTCTTAGTTGACAAATTTGTCACATCAACAAACCCCGATTTGACCATTAAAGGAAAGTTTTACCATTTAAGGCAAAAATCAAACCTACACCGAACGTTGTTCGGTGCATTGAGCAGGGCTCTCTATTTAAAGCAGAGACTGTGGTGTTTTAGCGTGGGCCAGATGTTGCGGTCAGGGGCAAGGCTGCCCGGGCTGTTTCTCTCCGCACATGAGTGATTGGTTTCTCGCTTTATCCTTTTTTGGGACCACACACTAATAAATGTCAGCAAACAAAGAAACCGATGGCCTTGTGAGACATGTGACATCAATGTACAATGAATTAATTAATCATCGATTTTTGTATCCCTCAACCTGTGACCAAACCTACAATTTAGCTAACGTTGAATTTTGACTGAAACTTGAGACTCTCTCCCAGTTGCTTTAGGTTTGAATTGCAATACAAATTATATGGAATAATTTGACATGCTAAATTATATGAAATAATGTCCATTAAACTTTTCTGAAGTTGATATTTGTGGTTTCTGTTGTGTCATACAGCTACATTTGATATATTAAGTGCCATGATACCCAGCGTTTCAACTAAAGCTTGAATCAAAACTATTTATTAATACATAAATGTATTATGTATACAACATTCTGCAAGTCTACAGTCCTGTTCTTGCATATTTATATAATACAAAATTCACAAATTGAACCAAAAAAGCAGCAAGTCCGACATTTATCACAAAACACACCCAACCCTGAATGAATTTTAAGAGAAACAGCATCAAGATTAATCGAAATCCATGACAAATTAAACCTGTAATGCACCGGCTTTCTTAAGGCGGTCCCAACACCAAATCATCAAGATCAATCAGTAGCTCCACGGCAGTATCATCGGTCCTGAGATAATAAGTACTAAAACATAATAGCCACCGACTACGCTATCCAAACAACGGCAAATATCTTGACCCCTAGTTAGGTCATCCGTGGAGCCTCAGAGACTCCAATAGTAATGCCTGTTTTCACCCAGTTTTAGCCTTCCAGAAATAGTTAAAAGCAAGGTTTAAGGTATCGGTTTCGGAGAGGGTATCGCTCCGCCCAAAATTTAGGTTTCGGTATCGGTATCGCCCGTTTCGGCGGTTTCGGAAGCCAGTTTCGGTATCGTCCGTATCGGTAGTTTCGTTTCGGTATCGGTATCGGTATCGGAGATATTTTCCGTTATTTTCCTGTATTTTCCTGTATTTCGAAATTTTCTTGTATTTGATACTTTGTTGTATTTTCATGTATTTTCATGTATTTTATACTATGCTGTATTTTCCTGTATTTCGGTATCGGAGATACTTTGATGTATTTTTCGGTATTTTTCATGTATTTTCATGTAAAAGAACAATAATAATAATTGATGAGTCATATTTATGGCATCGTAATACAAAAGCTGAATAAAATACATCAAAAGATACAAAAATGAAGAAAATAAATAAAAAGATACATTCTTGAAATAACCGCCATGACTGCCTGAGTATCCACCGGAAAACGATTCTTGAAATATTTCGTATATGTGATAATTTCTCATCCCTTCAATTCAAAAGACAATTTCAACGGAAAGCCTCCAGAATACCAGTAATACAATAAAAATGGCCAATATGATGCGTATAGACAATAGAATTATGTAAGCATGTAATCTGTAGTTTGAATGAGGCGTACACGTGGACATATGCAGTGCGTATGATACTGGATTTTAACCTGATTAAAGGAGAAAGCAACTCGGTTGATTTCTACATTAATCAGAGTAAAAGCCAGTATCATAAGCACTGTATATGTCCACGTGTACGCCTCATTCAAACTACAGATTGCATGCTTACATAATTCTATTGTCTATACGCATCATAATGGCCATTTTTACGGTATTACTGAGGTATTCTGGCGACCTTCCGTTGAAATTTTTCTTTTGAATTGAAAGGCGGGGAAATAATCACATAGAAGAAATATTTCAATACTCCGCATTTAAATGTGTCATCTTCTCACCAGCATGGCCTCGACTTGAAAATGGAAAATGAAGACACATTCACTTTGAAAAATCTCTGCACGGCCATCTTTTGGTGCTTCAAAACATGTCATCATATCGATGGTTAACTTGTAAGCTTGCAATCCTGCAATGAGTTAACATGTAAAAAGTGTAAGCAATTATGAAATATATTTAAAAAATATGAAAAACAGCTAAAATGTATGAAACACATTTAAACTTTAAAGATCTGCATGTATTTTTCGGTAGTTTTCGGTATTTTCTGGCAATTTTATGCATTTTCTTTATTTTTCATGTATTTTCATGTATTTTTCATGTATTTTTCTGTTCACCTTACTCATTTGGAACAACAATTAACTAATTAATATATATATAAGAACAATAAATATTGATGAACCATAAATCTGCCTTCATAATACAAAAGCTGAATAAAATACATCGAAAGATACAAAATGAAGAAAATAAATAAAAAGATACAAAAATCTCATTCGTAGTTCTCATCAGCCGGCTGTTGTGCATGGTAGTATGGAGGATATGAATACTGCATCTGTTCCGGGCCTAAAAAAGATATCATCATGTTATCATATGCTGAGAGCCGGCTCTGCTCGATGAAAGGCGTGTCATGACTGCCTTGACTGCTGGACTGCTCAGTCACGTTCGGACCGTACCTGTATTGGCTATCATAGTCAGCATAGACATCAGAGTGTCTGTACGGTGCGCAATAATCGCCTTGGCTTCCTGAGTATCCACCGGAATAAGATTCATAACCTCCATAATAATCAGAAGCGCGTTGATACCCTTGATATTCAGAGTGTCTACCGTAGGCATCGTCCCCCCGTTCTTCACTGTGCTGCCTAGCATGCTCTCTATACCCATGCGTATCATAAGTATGGTCTCCACGTCTCTCAGCAGGGCGAACGGATGCCGACGCACCACAACCTCCGTCTGTAGGACCTTGGTCATCGGGAGACGAACCATCATCGCTATCGTGCCGAGCCCGAGTGGGTGCCTTCTTTCGCTTGTACGTGATATTCGCAGGGGCGTGACTTGGCCGCGGCTGGTTGCTTCGTGTACGTTCTGCTTCCGCAAGCGCCTCGTCCAACCAAGGATTGTCTCTGTCATCGAGCACCATGTCTTCTGTCTCCCTGGTCAATTCCTCCAATGGATCATCCTCGTGAAAAATCTGATCCAAATCGATCAGCTGGTGATCGGCCTTCTCGCTCCTTCTCGCATGTCTATGTCGCAGTCTCATATTATAATGCACATAGACCAGCCTTTTAAGGTGTTCCATTGTTAGCCTGTTCCTGGTCTTTGTGTGAATGAGGGAGAAGGTGGTCCAGTTTCGTTCACAGTTGGACGACGAGACAGTTTGGCTCAACACATGCACAGCTAATCGTGTAAGCGTTGGAGCTTGCTCTAACCCAACGCTTAGCCACCATTGAGCTGCAACAAGTTCCAGTGGTTAGAAAAGATGGACCGTTTTATGGGGAACATATAGAAATCTAAGATCCATATAGATACCTGGAGTGACCCTTGTTATCGCCATTTCCGCCTAAGCAGAGCCGAAATAACCAACTCTCATCTTATAGGCCTCCAGCTACAATTATCAATCATAATTTTAGAATGTGAACTGCTACATCGAATCATATATCAAAATAAAAATATCCGAATTTCATTTACCTCTCTGTCAATGTCAATTTGCTTCGAGATGTCTGGTTCAAGCCTCTCGATCACGCGTCTGAGTCCAACCAGCACCTCGTTGTCATTTGTTGCATTGGAGGAGTATTGAAAGCGAGGATTCAGAAAATAGGCTGCAGCATGAATATCTTGATGTAGCTGCTTATCTCATCTCTTGTCTATCATGTTCCACCATTTTCTGTATCCCCTACCATTCTTCCGAATTTCCTCTTTGACACGGTCCATGGCCTCGTAGAGATACCCCATCTCGGCCTTATCATCGCTGTCGACCATTCGAAGAACCTTCACCAGGGGCTCAAATACGGCGATGACATTAGAGATACTCTGCCAGAATTCATCGCCGTGAATCAGATCGTACATGTTGTTTCCAACCTCCCTAACTTTTGGTTTAAGCCTTGGAAAGTTATCGGACCAGTCCCTGGATGTGATCATTCTCCGCATGTCATCTCGGTGCGCGTACAGAGAGTCCAAAGCAATGAAGTGGGTCGCAAATCTTGTTATCGCGGGCCGGATCAACTCTTTTCCACCCGTCTCTCTTCTCATCAAGCTGAGCACCCATCCTTTGTTGTATATGAATCATGTTACCATCTGACTTTGTGTGACGATATTTTTGACTACTTCTTTTGCCATGTCAGAAAATATCAAGTCGATACAATGCGCCGCACACGGGGTCCAATACAGATGTTGTCTCTTTCGCATCAGCAGCTGCCCAGCTGACTTGTAGTTTGCCCCGTTGTCGGTAACTACCTGGACTACTCTATACTCCCCAATTAGTTCTACATATTTGTCCATAAGATCAAATATGTAAGGACCGTTCTGGAATTGGTTGGTTGCATCCACAGAGTCCAGGAACACCGTCCCGTGGGTCGAATACACAAGTAAGTTAATTATCTTCCTTCTGTTTTGTGTTGTCCAGCCATCGCACATCAGTGTGCAACCGTACTCATCCCACTGAACACGAAAAGTTTCTACATAATTTTTCATCTCTTCATACTCCATGTCCAAGTATGTGTGTGACAGCTCCCAAGCAGTGGGTGGAGCAACGCCACGTCCAGATTCCGCAATAGCATCCACCATGGGCCTGTAATATGGGCTAATGGTCACATTGTATGGGATGTGGTTGAAGTAGAAAAATTTGGCCATAGCTCGGCCGACATAGGCCTTGGCATTCTTCATGAAGGTATTCTTTATGGTTGATTGGGATTTACCCTTCTTCGTTTGAGAAAAAGGGTCGGCACCGGGTCTGAGAGCGCCGACTGGTCTACCGGTTGGCTGAACATCGCGAGCAGAACCGCACGCGAACATACCGGCCATTCGGGCGGCACGACTACCCGATCTGGCTAGCCCAGGGGCTCCAGACCCAGACGATCCTGCTCCCATCCTTCTGCCCTCACTTCTAATCTCTTCTTCGACAAGTTCTTGTCTACTTCTTCTAAGAGCTCTTCTAAGGTCCCTCGCCTCCTCGGTCTCATCCTCATCCTCATCTGAGTCATCTGATATTGCCTCCGTCTGCTTTGCCCTTATCTCCTCCTCTATCCTCTTCTTCTCAAACCTGGCCTGTACCTTTTCGGTCTTCTTCTGAAATATGTGTGCTCTCATCTCTTCACGCACTTCTTTAGGTACATCGGGGCATGTCAGCACATCCCCGGTAATTCCTGCCAAGTGATCCTTAAGGCGAGACACGCCTCCATACATTTCTTTCCGGCAATAGTTGCACCTTACTTGTCTATGGTTATCTTCGATCATTTTACAGTGAGCCCACCCAATATCCACCGTCTTCTCCTTTGGAGTTCTTCGAGACGTGTTAATTACTGCACCATAAACCAAGGGTTACAATTAATCTAGAAAAGATTATTAACGTATTGGACTTAGATATAGTCGACGGTGTCACATAATCATGATTTGCGTCCTTGCGGTCCAGCGAAACACGGTCAGGGAATTGACTAAGCCAGGATCACTTATACCCAGTCTAGCTAGGTTGATCCAGCAAACTTAGCCAAGCACATTGAGCCGGATCATGGTCCATTGAAGGAAACTTATCATTCATATGTTTGCCATCAACTAAAAGACTTTTATTAAAACTAGTTAATCCTATCAACTAGTTGAATCCTAAAATTTGAATTTATTATGATTCGTTAATAACTTTTATTAGAGTCCTTATCAACTATAAAGTTTTATTTGTTTCAACGTGCTATCCTAATCATGTATTTGGATTTTAATAGATTCACAGTACAACAATTTAGAAGAATTTTAATGGCTAACCTAAGAGGCTTTCTTGAATTATCATATAATATGCAAGAAAATAAAATAATAACATAAATAATATGCAGATAAGCAACTTAAATATCACATAAATAATAACATGCAACTTAAAAATTTATCCCATAAATAATAACATGCAATTTGTCGTATATCTATTGTATTTTTATAACCAATCTGTTATAAGTTCTAACATATTTTTATTAGAAAATTTTAGTATTTTAAGTATTTCGTATTTACTATTATTTTTATAACCAATCCCTTAAGTATTATTAGAAAATTTTAGTATTTTAAGTTCTAACATATTTTTAGTATTTTAAGTAGTTAATTGATCATTAATTAATGTAGCTTCTCTTTTGTTTTTAGTATTTTTAGTATTTTAAACAAATATTTTTAGTATTTTTGTTTTAAGTAGTTAATTGATCAGTAACATATTTTTTCCTTTAAGTAGTTATGAATAACAAATATGGTAATTAAATTGATGGTAGACAAATAGTATTTTTAGGAGTCCATATAGCATTTTAGGATTTATTATGTAGTTTAAGTATTTTCTGTATTTGTTATGCGTTTTCTGTATTTTTAGTACTTATTTTGTATTTTAACTAATTGTTTTTGAATTTATTATGTATTTTAAATAGTATCTTTAGGCGTCTATGTAGTACTTTTAGGATTTATTATGTATTTTAAGTAGTTATCCATATTTGTTATGCATTTTCTGTATTTTTCCGTATTTATTTTGTATTTTATATAATTTTTCCGTATTTATTATGTATTTTAAATAATTTTTCCGTATTTATTTTGTATTTTAAATAATTTTCCTTATTTATTTTGTATTTTACATAATTTTTTCGTATTTATTTTGTATTTTACATAATTTTTCCGTATTTATTTTGTATTTTAAATAATTTTCCTTATTAAATTTGTATTTTACATAATTTTTTCGTATTTATTTTTTATTTTAAATAATTTTTCCTAATTTATTATGTATTTTAAATAATTTTTCTGAAATTTTTACGTATTTTTCGTATTTTTTACGTATTTTTACGTATTTCTTACGTATTTTAGATTATTTTACCGTATATATATATTTATTTGTATTTTACAATATCAAAACTCGAATTGTCTAACAAGTCCGGTAATTCCATTTTATTTACAAGTGTGCCATTCTATCAGTTACGTGTTTTCTCTATTATTGGCAAACTTGTAATTATAATGAAAGTTAAGGATAGTTTGGTAATTGACCCGACCCGCACTTACAACTGCGGTTTCATCTTGTTCCATCGAGTTCACAATATTTACAAGTTAGCCGTTACTTACGGTTTATTAAGGTTTTTCAAGCAATGGCGTACTTGTAAATACGCGACAACCCTACTGCATTTTAGTCATTTCCCTTTAACTAACAAATTTAATACGTTCACTTACCTATCTCCGAGTCTTCTGCCTCTCGACACAGCGAAAGAAAATTAAGAACCCTAATCTCCGCGGCCTCTTCCTCCAGCGGCGACCCTCCTCGGCGTCTTCTTCCGGCGGCGAGCTCTGCCTCGAGGCGGCGTCTTCTCCTTGCGGCGAGATCTCCTCGAGAATCAGCGACACTCCAGCACAGCGGCACAGCGGCTTCGACTTCGACACAGCGGCGAGATCGCCTCGTCGTGAATCAGCGGTTTCGACTCTTGGCTGCCTCGTCGATTGCTTCGACTCGGCACAGCGGCACAGCTCCGATGGCAACGATGCAAAGGGGTACGAAATTAGGGCTTCTGCTCGGGGTTTCTTCTCGATGAGGTAAGCATCTGCATCTCCCCTCCCCTCTTTCCTTTTATAATGGAATGAACCCCCTGATTGCACAATAACCCACCCCGTGAATGAACAGGCAATGTGTGTTGTTCATTCACGGGGATGTCTTCTGTAGGGAGATTCGCTAGGTTTTAGACTTTAGTGTTAGGGTTTAGGGTTAGGGGGTACTGTTAATTCACGGGATGTCGCTAGGGTTTAGTGTTAGGGTTTAAGGGTTGTCTTCTTCCCCTTGTTTCTTTCTTCCTGTTCTTCTTTTTTACATGTTCGGCCATTTTCTTCCCGTTCTTCCTGTTCTTCTTGGTTTTTTTTTTACTTTTTCTGACCGAAACTCAATGGTTTCGGCCAGTTTCGCCCGAAACTGGGCGAAACTGGCCGAAACCATTGAGTTTCGGCCGATACCGAGTTGGATGATGCGGTTTCGGACCGGTATGGGGCGGTACCGGTCCGAAACGCCCGAAAACCCTAGGTATCGGACGATACCTCATACCTTGGTTAAAAGGACACTGACTTGGGATAAAGTAATAGGCCTATAAGTAGTCTTCCTTCTTACACACGGCTTCCTTTTTCACATGCCTTCTTTTTCAAAATTTTCAAATATTTTGTAATGGTTTTCCTTTGAGAGGGTGGTGTTTACGGGTGTTTTCTCACCACAAGATCAAAGACTTGACGGTCAACGTGGTCAAGGGGTCGGTTCGGTTGGGATCCCTTGGTTCTTCCGAGCTTGCGTGTCCTTGATGTTGGACGCGCGGTTTCCCTCCACGGCTCGTGAAACTGGTCACTTAGAGGGTTAAGGGCCTCGGTCTTCGAGGTGCGGAGGGGCAGCCTCGGCACCCGGATGAACGTACGGCCTCGGTCGATCAAGTTTCGAGGGGTAGCCTCGGAGCCTTGATTACTGCTCGGTCTTTGGTCGGTGGCTGCACTCGCTAATGGCGGGCGGGTTCGTTCTGCGCTGAGGAGTAGCCTCGGTGGCTCGGTCCGCTCCTTCCTAGACAGACGAAGAAACTCGTCAAGGGGGCAGGACCTTGGTTCTGGCCAAGTCCCCTCCGATGCTTAAGTCAGAACGGATCTGATCAATGCTCGACGGGATCGGTACGGCTCGAAAGGATGCCAGCACACGTATTCTCGATCCGAGCTATGGGAGAGGGGGAAATGGAAAAGCAATGGTCGGTTAGTGGAATACCTCCGTTGTAGGTGTCTAGGATTCGATCCTCCTTCCGGTTGCCTCTGTTGTCCCTTTATAGGGTTAGACCCGTGATCGCCCTCAATCCACGTCCCCTGACTGCTCACCACTCACGTCTCTGCGATCCGCCTCCATAAAGACGCCTGCGTGCGTCGTGTGGGAGTCAATTAATGGGCTCCTTTATGGTCATTAAGGTGCCGCGCTTTCAGAGGAACGGGTTTCTTCGGAGAGCGCGAGCTAATCGTGCGTCTTCCGGGCCGTGGCCGATCCGACTCCAAGTCCTTTCGTGGGCTTCGTCGGATGGGCCAAATCCCGTTAGTGGGCTTCCCGTCCTAGGCCTGGACTTGGGCCTCTTGCTCTTGGTCTTCTCCAAAATAGTCGTATCAATTGCCCCCATCGTCTCAGCCGTTCGGATTCTGCCAGTTCAGTTCGGGCGATGTGACTCTTGGGGATTTTGACATGTGCATCAGTCGAGGCCAATCCATTAAATGTGGGCCATCATGATACGGCCCGTTTCTCTCGGTGCGGGATTCGAAGCGCCGTCGGTCTTCAGTTGCTGCCACGTGCCCCTCTTAGGACGGTCTTGATTCTGAGATTGTCTTCCATATAAGGGCATCGGCCTTTCGGGTTTTGATTCTTTCGCGCCTTTCTTCCTGATTCTGGTCTTGCGAGCTCCTTCTCTCCTTCGTTTATCTTCCTTCGGGTTCAAGGTAACTTTCTTCCCCTTCATTTTCCCCATGGCTGCACTTAGGATAGGTGATTTCGCGCTGGGGTCAAGGGACCTTCTGGCGCTCGAGTCCGACGCCATCCCGTCTTTGGGGCCCAGCGTACCCCTGGCGACACACCCTGTACAGGAGAAGGGGAAGGGTTTGCTTTTTGTGGACCCTGTCGGTGACGATGTGGCCCGGGCCGTTGAGAGGTTCGACGTTCCCCCGGTGATCCTCGGGTCGCCGTCCCTGGTCCCCTTCTCGAAGGTTACGAAGATCTGGGAAAAGTATTTGTACCATCCGTACGATGTCCAGATCCCTTTTAGCGACGAGCGGATTTGCTTTCCTCGGAGCAGGGAGGTCGGCGTCTACGTCGAGATATTCCGTCTGGGACTCCGTTTCCCTCTTCATCCTTTCATCATCCAAGTCATGGAATTCCTGATGGTGGCCTTGTGCCAGTTGACACCGTACTCCATCGCGGTGCTGACCGGGTTCATCATGATCTGCCGCGTCCACGGCTTGGAGCCGTCTCTTCCCCTTCTCTTCCACTACTTCCAGGTCCAGACAGTCGGTCAAGGGTCGTGGCAGCACCTCCGGGCCCGCTCAGGGAGGGAGTGTTTGCTCAGTTTGCCCCGCTAGGTGGGGGACTGGAGCTCGAGCTTTGTTTTCGTTGTTTTCCCTAAGGACACCGAGATCTTGACGGGTTGGGGAGGGTTATGTCAATATGACTTGACGTTGACCCTCTTCGAGGCTGACCGGGCTGCTGTCCGGCTTCTGTCGTCTTTACCCCTAGAGGAGAGGTCGGTTTGGCCTCTGCTGGACGACCTGCTCCTTAAGACCGTCCTGTGGTCCTCCGGTAGGCGCTCCTTTTTCTTTCTGCTTTCCCTCTTGCTTACCCTGATCTTCATTCCTCTGCAGAGATGGCTGGTCGTGAATTTACCCGCAATGTCGATGAGCTCATCCGTCGGGGAGCCAGCAGAAGCCGAGGGAACCCTTCGGGTCAGGCGCTCCGCCGCACCGTTGAGGAGGAGGTTCGTCAGGCCAAGCCTGCGGTTGTGTAACGGCCCGCTTCCGGGGGCCCGTTACTTATTTGATATTTGCACAGGTCCTACAGGTTACCAGTGAAACCAAAATAGCCACGATGCAGAGATGTACAAAAATACTCAAATAGTGTCCAATTATTACAATCCATACTGTACAAGATGTCCCAACAGATATACATGAAAGAAGAAAAGTACATAAGTGCAAATAACTCTGGAAGCTGTGATCGAACTCTGGCACTATTAGCTCAGGAGCATATACCTCCATATGTACGTCGTCTGCGGTGCCATAGAGATGGAACCGTAGGTAAGTCACAACAATTCTAAATATAGAAAAGAAGCAGTGCACAAGTATGACAAAAGTAACTACGTACAAGCAGACCGAGTGAAAAGTAAAGTACTGAGCAACAACTGTACACAACTGAAAAGTAAAGGCAAACTGAACTGAAAGGAGAGAACCACTGTACTGTGGTAGTGCAAGTGTAAACCAGGCTAGGCAAGTGAAACATACTACTGCTGTAACTAAAAGTACGACAAGTAAAGTACTGGTAACTGTACAAGTGTAGTAACTAACGTGCATGGAACGTGTAAAGTAAAAGTGACTGTAGTGCGTAAAGTAAAAGTGACTGTGTAAAAATAACTACACTACGTGACTCAAGTCGGAGAGTACAATATGTGACCATCGAGTTCATCTCTTGCCTGGGTGCGACCCAGACGAATGCCGAAAACACAGGCAGCTAGACAGGATGCTGATATGCAGCATATTTTTGTTTACCGAAACACAGACAGCTAGACATGACGCCGAAAACCCAGGCAGCTAGACGTGTAAATTGAACTCCAGTCACTCCCGCACTCTCTCAAACTATGAGTTACCCCAAAAACCCCACTGAAGTGTCAAGTGCTCTATGTACATGTTTTATACGGGATGTTCCACAAGATGTTCCATGAGATGTTCCACCAGATATTCCACAACATGTTTCACAAGATGTTATCAATTCCTTGTTTACGATGATAGTTAACCAGGACCACTGGTCTTAAAACCAGAAAGTAAAGTAAAGTGGATGCTAAGAAATTTGAGGATAAAGACAAGTCCAACAAACATGGAATACAAAAATTGTTGGTTTAAGGGTGGTAGTTTCGTTAGCACACAATTTACCCAAGTTGATGGTTGTGTGTTACAACCACCAAAGTTGAAAGTTGGCAAAGTACTCTGTAGTTGATTACTTTTCTTATTAGATTAGGTTTCTAGTTCGATTCAAGTCAATAGCCGTTCTGAGGCTATATGTGATGTCCTAAGTTCATACATGGACACTAACTAATTTTCTAATTTTAGAATTCGTCGTGACTTACTTTATCGAGCTCGTCGTGGCAAGACGATGTTGGAGCTAAAGGAGCTGGTGCACGAGGATTGGTACCTGCAAATACAAGAAATGGCCGGTTAAAGAGTACACTATTTTCTTAACGTGTTTGTATTTTTATAGTAGCTTAGGACTCGTCAAAATACATACTAAATATTTTTAGATAGGATAGATGGGAGTAAAATAGTTTCATATATGAAGAAAATATTTTTCTAAAGCTCCTAGGTATTTTTCATAATTTTTAAAAGCTTAAAATCAATTAAAACTAATTAAAAATGAGAAAACGATTTTTAATTATATTCTTTAAAGATTTCTCTAGGGCAAACCATACGTCGGAATTCTTCCAACAAGTAGTCAAAACGACCGTATTAACTAGTACTATAACATATATTTTTCTGTATGCACATCTCTAGCTTGGAACGCTTGTATGTGATGTCTCGATCGAGGTCAGATCTCTTCCGAGAGGACCCATGGCATGTCGCTAACCAATCATAGGCTTCCTCCACAGCGATGAATTTGTTGATGCAGCTCACCAGGTGGGCGAAGGTGGAGGACCGCTACTTGCAGATCTCGAACTTCAGACCTAATCCATCTCTAAAGCTTACTAGAAGGGCCATCTTGGTGATGTCGTTATTGCAGACATCGACTGCCATGTGAGCCTGGTTGAAATGGGCTAGGAAGGTCCTGTTGGACTCTTTTGGCCCCTGCATGATAGAAGCAAGTGACTCATTGTATCGCTTTGTGACCTTCTGGATCGCAAAGTCGAGAGGAACTTCTTCCTAAGGTCAGAAGGAGCCGACCGACCATTTAGGGAGGTTTCTGAACCAATGACATATGACCCCAGTTAGGCAGCTGGGAAAGGCTCAACACATCGGGTTCTGGGAGTGGCCTTTGACTTCATATGTTCAGTGTAGGTTTCCATGTGCTCCATAGGGTCGCCTACACCAGCATAGCTTGCGACGTCATCGGCAGAAGGTGGGGTATACTTCTGCGGATCGAGATCTTCAGGGGGATCGAGGTCCCCTCGTCAAAGTTTGTGAATTTGCCACTACATGTCAGTGATTTGATCATCAACCCTAGAAGGCCGAGCTACCCGCCTCACGTTAATCTTCAGCCTGAGTCGGCCTTTTTGCCCTTCTTTCCCTACAGGCAGGAACAAAGGCCGTCGCTAGTTGTGGACATAAGGCTTTTGTTGTGTCGGCTAGGTGACGCCTTCACATTGCCTTTGTGATGCTCGCGATCACCGCTTTTCGACCTCTCATCGTTGTTGGGGCTCTGCGTCTCCCCAGCGTCTTTGCCTTCTATGCGCTCCTTCTTCGGGGAGGTACCTCATGGCTAACATTCTCTGCTGAGGCGTTGGACCTCCATTCTAATGTCAGATCTAGGAACATCTCGGGCAAAACTTCGATTCCTTAGACTGACAAGCCTGGACTTCCCGCATCTCGCGGAGCCCTGCCACGAGAGCTTGGAAGTCGGCTGTTGTGGGAGTGGCAGAAGCTTGCTGTGGTGGGCCACCAACATCTTGGCTGTCATCTATGGTATTGATTTTTGCCGCACCACTGGGCTCGCCCCCGCACTCCTCTTGCCCTTCACCATTGGAAAGGATGATGCTAGAAAGACGCTAAAGTGGAAGCTGCATCATGAGCCTATATAACAGGAGTTGTCACAAGGCCCTTCATCTAGCATCCCCTGTTGATGCGTGAAATTAGCAACAGAGAGCCCAGACAGTATTTCACAAGGCAACCTCCTTATCTGGTGCCTGAAAGTGAGAGAATGGCATTGGATGATCGGAGGGTGGATCTTCGATTCGACTCTAATGCTCAAGTCACTTCAAGCAGGTGGAAAGATGTGTATATTATTAATTGAAGCGTACAGAGATAAGGCCTTGTGATGTTTTTGTAGAGATGGGGATCACTTACACCACGTAAAGGGAAGTTATGGTGATCTCAGATATTACGCATGTAACTGACTCTCCAGATCAAGCCTGCTGTTATACAGGTCAGCTAGTGGATGTTAACTTTTTCTTGTGACATCCCAGAAAGAAAGTCGAGCAACTGTAGGAAAGCGTGTTGTCTGAGTTTGCGGGATAGTTATGGCGGCCGACCTTGTCAGACGGGCAGTTCTCTGGTAGCCGCTATAAAGGATCCGACCTCGGGTGTTTACCGATAAGGTCCTCCTTGTATAGTGTGGCACGTAAGAAGCCGACCTCTGGTGTGTATAGGGATGGCAGTAATGGCCTGACCCGCCCGGCCCGACCCGGCCCGCAGCCGAGTCGGGGCAAGCTTGGGCTTTGTATGCGCCCCGGCCCGCCCCGACTCGCCCCGGTAAACTATATAGATTCTAAAAAACCTTACTATTTTGATGCGGAATATGTAGTGAGTGAATAACCCATAACTCATACTCTATTTCACTGTTCTCCCAATTGGGCCAATTCCCAATTCCAAATTACCAAATAAATCAAAATTCTCCCAATTCACAAATAAAATTTTTATTTGGGATTCATATGGATGGCAGTAATGACCTGACCCGACCGGCCCGACCCGGTTTTGGTAAGAAAGTACTTGCCCCGCCCCGGCCTGCAACCCGCCCCAGCCTGCAGATGGGTCGGGGCAAGCATGTGTAGTTAAATACACCCTGCCCCGCAATATTGCCATTCCTAGGTGTGTACCGCTGAGGTCGTTCTTGTGTGAGTCCTGCTTGTCGACCTGGATTAGCGAGTGCAGGTCTGTCATGCAAAGCTGTGCCTACAGATTGGTCGGACTAACCTCCCAAGATGCTCTGAGTCCGTCACCGAGGACACGTCTAGCTTTTAGACCCAGGCAAAGTGGATCCACACTGTCTGGTCCGGTCGAGCCCTAGATGGGGTGGGCCCCAAACCAAAATACCACTTACACTAACTATGGGAAATGCCGAATTCATGAAGTTTTCCCAAATTAATCGTTTGCCCAAGTGGGACATCCATGAGAGGAAATGATGCCATTGTGACCAAAGCTTTGTAGGGAGAGTGGGAGAGGGATCTATCATGTGAACGTGAGGCCATGGAAGTCAAGAAACAAATTGGAAATCCCAAGCAATGCCATCCAAGACTCTGAAGCTAATTTCCTTCATCCAAGACTCCGAAAGGGGGAAAATTGGAAGCCCCCTCCACTGTCAGTCTATGGGCAGCTTATTTCAGGATGGAGCTGGCAGGTGCTCCTCTTTGTTTCCATCATAAACTAGCAATTTTATTACACGTTTCCAAAATAAGTCCATTTGAATACTGCCTTGAAATTGAAAATCCCAGTAAAAACAAGAATTCCATCACTAGTAGTAACCAAAAGGCTTTTCTTTTATGTTTTCATCACAAGACAGACACAAGATCCTTCGATACAAAGGTCAAGCATAAAAACCAGACTAAATCGGTACAAAATATTACAAGCACATAGGAAATGTTATAACAATTTACCACATCAATTAAAATTTATGTAATAAATCTATTCATCTATTTATTTCAAGATCTTTGAATGATTTCTCAACCATCAAGATGACCCGTCCAGCCCCAAGCTTGCTGTAAGCCACTTGCAGACATCTCTCTCTCTTCCGGGAATGTTCATTGACCGAGCCTGCAAAATTCCAATCGCTGTAACTTGTTATTTTTGTTAGGAATAAACTCTCTTGTATTATTCCAAGGGCAATAGCCCGATATATATAGAGTACAGGGAATGGTAAATAAGCACAAAAGACCCTATACAAAGGGACATATACATCTAACACCCCCCCTCAAACTCATGGTGGATCAACAACACTGAGTTTGGAAAGATAGAAACTGTGTTGTGCTCTGGTTTGGGCCTTTGTGAAGAAATCCGCGAGCTGATACTCAGAAGGCACATACTGTAGAGCAATAACCTCATCCCGTACCTGTGAACGCGTAAAAGAGGCGTCCACACCAATGTGCTTGGTGAGCTCAGGCTTCACCGGGTCACGAGCAATACTGATGGCACCTGTACTGTCAGACAACAAAGGAGTAGGTGTGGAAATAGAGACGCCAAAATCCGCAAGTAACCAACATAGCCAAATAATCTCTGCTGTCAACAAGGCCATAGCACGCAACTCAGCCTCTGCACTCGATCGAGAAACCGCCTGCTGCTTCTTGGTCTTCCAAGTGATGAGAGAGCCACCCAGGAAGACACAATAGGCAAATAGAGACCGACGATCAGAAGGATCACTGGCCCAAGTCGCATCAGAGTATGCATGGAGCTGTAAAGGGCCAGAGCGTGGAAAGAATAATCGACGGTGGCTGGTCCCGCGCAGGTAACGCAGGACACGAAGAAGGTGGCTGTAGTGAAGCTGAGTAGGTGCAGAAACAAACTGGCTCAGGATATGCACGGAATATGAAATATCCGGCCGAGTGATCCCAAGATAGACCAGGCTGCCAACAAGATGGCGATAACGAGTGGGGTCTGGAAGAGGCTCACCGTCAGTAGAGCAAAGATGTACATTCAGCTCCATCGGTGTATCAGCGGTACGCTGATCAAGAAGAGAAGCCCGATCAAGAAGATCCTGAATATACTTCTCCTGAGAGAGATAGTAGCCATCAGGTGTGGAGGAAAACTCAATCCCCAGAAAGTAACGAAGAGGGCCAAGATCCGTCATTAGAAACTGCTCGCTCAGCCGTGCTTTCACAAAAGCAATAAACTGGGGATCATCTCCAGTGATAATCATATCATCCACATACAAAAGGAGAAGCGTCCGACCACGAGATGAAGTATGAATAAAAAGAGCAGGATCATGATCACTCGCAATAAAACCAGCAGCAATGACGACAGAAGAGAAACGCTGAAACCAAGCACGGGGAGCCTGCCGAAGACCATATAGGGAGCGACGAAGGCGACAAACCATGCCCTCGGGGACAGAATAACCAGGTGGTGGTCGCATATAAACCTCCTCATCAAGAACGCGATTGAGAAAAGCATTCTTGACATCAAGCTGGGAAATAGTCCATGAACGAACATCAGCAACAGCAATAAGACTGCGAACAGTAGTCATATGAGCAACATGGGCAAATGTCTCCTCAAAATCTATCCCATGCTCCTGCTGAAAACCACGCGCTACAAGACGAGCCTTGTAGCGCTCCAGAGTGCCATCAGATCTGGTCTTGACCTTGTAAACCCACTTGCACGTGATAGGACGAACACGGACAGGCAGGGGTACAAGATCCCACGTGCCAGTACGCTCAAGTGCAGCGATCTCCTCTGCCATAGCATGCTGCCACTCCTGGTGAGCAGCGGCATCTCGATAAGAGGTCGGCTCGGCAAGAATAGCACCCAGAGAAGTAAACCGACCAGGAGGGCGTAGTGACTCACGATCACGAAGGTGGTAACGAGGAGGGTCACTGGAGGAAGAGGGCAACTCAGGAGGGTCACTGGTGATGGAGGGCATCTCATGAGAAGGTACTGCAGGAGGATCCTCGACTCGCTGACGACGAGTGTAGTGAAGAGGAAAGGGAGAAACATGTCCTGGGGTAGGTGCAGAGGTGACCGGAGGCACTGGTGGTGGAGGCGAGGGCACAGGTGATGGAGGTATGGGTGGTGGAATGGGGGATAGTGGACTATCAGGAAAAGTGAGAAACAAAAGAGGCTCAACAATAGAAGCCGGACTGGAAGATGAAGAAGGACGAGGGAAGAAGGGACGAGACTCATCAAAAGTCATGTCACGAGAAATCCGCATCCGTCGAGCTACAGGATCCCAACACCGATATCCCTTGTGCACAACACTATATCCAAGAAAGACACACTCAGCAGACTGGGCTGTCAACTTGGTGCGCTCACGAGGGGCCAACAAGACATAGCAGACACAACCAAAAAGACGAAGCTCAGGATAGGACGGCAGATCTGGAGGTGGTGTATGAAGGCGCTCAAGTGGAATCGCACCCTGAAGAGGAGAAGATGGCTGCATGTTGCTGAGATATGTAGCAGTAGATACAGCCTCAGCCCAAAACTGAGGGGGAACAGAGGAAGCAATCATAAGGGCACGAGCAGTCTCAAGTAAATGACGATGCTTGCGCTCAGCAACGCCATTCTGGGCATGAGCACCAGGACAGGAAAACTGTGAGAGAGTACCCTGGGTATCAAGAAAGGCACGAAGGTGCCGAGATAAGTATTCTCCAGCAGAGTCAGCACGGAGAACCCGAATGGGAGTGCTATACTGTGTAAGGATCATGGTAGCAAAAGATTTATAGATAGATAAAACCTCAGTACGAGAGGACATAAAGTATATCCAAGTATAGCGAGAAAAATCATCTATAAATATAATATAGTAGCGATGACCCCCTTTCGAAACGAAGGGGGCCGGACCCCATACATCTGAGTGAACAAGATCAAAGGGACTCTGAGAGACAGACTCACTAGTAGGATAAGGTAGTTGTAACTGTTTGCCTAGTTTACAGCCCATACAGTCTAAAGACATATCACCAGAGACAGACCCTAATAAACCTCGACGAACCAAAGAAGAAAGACGTGAACCACAGAGATGTCCTAAGCGATGATGCCACTGGGCAAACGAACCGGTAGACGATGCAGCAGAAGCGGAGGCAATAGTCGTGATGGGAGGACTGGCAGAGGCAGCGGAAGGAAGATGAAGCCAGTCAAGCTCCCAAAGACGTGGAGAATCACGCCTGCGGGGGCCAGAACCAACTAGAGTGCCCGTGCGACGATCTTGGATAGAACAAGAGTCAGAATCAAGAATAACACGACAGCCATGATCAGTAAGTTGGCCTGCCGACATAAGCCGCATGGTGAGTTTTGGAACGAGGAACACAGCAGGGACATGAAAAGTGGGACTAGAAAGTGTGCCTAGCCCAGTAACTGAAAGTGGGGTGCCATCTGCAGTGAGAACTGTAACAGAGCGGGAGGGAGTACTAATGGAATGTAAAGTGGTAGGGTCAGGAGTCATATGAAATGAAGCACCAGAGTCAAGGATCCAAGGAGAGGTACCTGAGGTGGTGGAAGATGGTGTCGCAGTACCTGGAGGCTGACTGGCAGAAGAAGCAGAGCCTGATGTCCCAGAAGCGGACATCCGACGAAATAACGTGAGAAGCTCCTGCTCAGTATCAGATGGGGCAGTGCTCCTCTGAGATGTGAAACCCCCAATGTGAGTCTCCTTCTTGGCAGCAGCCTGATCCCTCCGCTTCTTGTTACAATGCACCTCCACATGTCTGTCTCGGTGGCAGTAGGTGCAGCGTCTGGTGTCACCCCGCACGGGTGCTGTAGCAGAAGGCAGATCTGGTGTGATAGGAGCAGAAGAGGCAGGAGCACGGGTCACCAAAACAGAAGCAGAAGGTGCCAAAAGACCAGCAGTACGAAGACGAGTCTCCTCAGTACGAATAGCAGCAAGAACCTCCAAGAACGTCACGCGTGGGTGACGGGCAAGCAGCTGGGCACGTATCTGCTCGAACTCAGGCCGAAGTCGGGTCAAAAAGTCATAAACCCGACGAAGCTGCAGGTGGGAGTGCTGATGCTGGCAACACTGGCAGATACGACAGATCGCCGGTCCCAAAGAGTCGAGCTGACGCCAGATAGAAGATATCTGTGCATAGAACTCATCGATCGTGGCATCACCCTGCTGAAGAGCCTGCTCCTGTCTAACGACAGCAAAGTAGAGGGAGTCACTGGTAGGCTCATAGTGAGAGCGAAGATGATCCCACATCAGCTGAGACGTCGCCAAACTCACAATGTCGCCAGTCAGGGACACATCAATGCTAGCGATGAGGATGTTGGCGGCACGAGCATCGTCATCACACCATCGCCGATAGAGAACATCCTGAGAGGAATAAGCAGCAACAGCAGTCGCATACGCATCGGTTGCAGCCTTCTTGGCAGTGTCATCAACAGTGGGAGGGAGTGGTGTCTCGTTGGGAAGCACCGGTCGCGGTGGACAAGGACGATCGCCGGTGAGAAGGTCCCAAAGGCGCTGACCGCGCATATGGAGACGAATGTGCGGTACCCACTCCTTATAATTAAGGCCATCAAAAATCAATGAACACCTAGGGATAGCAACATGATGATGATGAAGAGGTAGATCCGTAGGAGACGCCATAGGGGGCACCGGCAGTGGCAGGCGGCGCGTAGAGGGCACCGGTAGTGGGCGCGGCGCGGCGCGGCGGCGTGGGCGCAGGATCTGGGCGGGGCACGCGGATCTGGGCGAGGCACGCGGATAACCGCGGCTCGTCGGCGCTGCATTGCACAGGGCCGGGCGAGGCGCGCAGATCTGGGCGAGGTGGCCGACAGCGGCACAGGGGCGCGGCAGCGGCAGCGGCACAGGGCCACAGCGACAGCGGCACAGCGACGCGGCTTCACAGGGGAAGGCGGAGCGTCACAGAGTCGCAGGCAGAGGACGGAGTCGGCGCGGGGGCAGCGACACAGGATCTGGGCGCGGGGGCGTGGTTGGGCGGTCGGACGCGGAAGTCGCAGAGTCACAGTCACGGAGCGTCACAGGATCTGGGCGCGGAGCGTCACAGAGTCGCAGGCAGAAGACGGAGTCGGCGCGGGGGGCAGCGACACAGGATCTGGGCGCGGGGGCGTGGTTGGGCGGTCAGACGCGGAAGTCGCAGACGGAAGTCGCGCGGGAGATTGTTGCAGAGGAAGACGCGTGGAAGCGTTTGGGCGGTCGGACGCGGAAGGCGCGCGGACGGCGCTGTCGTGATGAAGGGAGGAGGACGATGACGTCAGCGGGGACGAAAGCAATGACGGGAGCGACGATCTGTTCGAGCTGGAGAATTTGAACGGACTGCGCTCGGACGGCACGGGCGTGATGGTCCTCGCTCCCTACTGTGAAGCCGCGTGGAAGTCGCGACTCACGGCGGCGGCGCGGGCGGAGGGCTAGGGTTTGGATTTTGTGGGAGAGAGAAAAGGACGGCTAGGGTTTAGGTTAAACCTAGCTCTGATACCATGTTAGGAATAAACTCTCTTGTATTATTCCAAGGGCAATAGCCCGATATATATAGAGTACAGGGAATGGTAAATAAGCACAAGAGACCCTATACAAAGGGACATATACATCTAACAATTTTGACACTCCAAAGATCATTAGAAACAAATAGGTACATGAACTCAACTTCGATTTGAGGTAGTTGCTAGCTCAAGTCTGGAGTCGGGCAAACTAAAGAAAATCATTTTTAAAAAACATACCCGTTGTAAGTTTTAAAGGTCACATTTTGAAATCCAATTGATTTTAGAACCTCTGCAGATTTCTCGCCATGCTTATAAAGCTCGACGTCCGGAGTCCATTATCTATTGAGATAATCTATTGAGATAAGACTGAAAGGAGATCCAGAGTCCATTATCACTAGCAATATATCACAAGCTTTGTGTTTGATTGCCTGACAAGTCACTTGCAGTTTCGGCATATTTCAGGATCAAACCCCATGTATCTGCTGATTCTGGAAGCAGATGATTTCTGCATGTGATTTTAATTTGAGGCGACAATTTGAGTCTGCGAATCTAAACCAAATTACTTGGTTATTCTTTTGATCAACCAAGTAACAGAAACCACCACTGACCTAGATGTCATTTAGCTGGCATCATCCTCTATCATTTCGACTATTCCTCACATCCCTCAATCTCCTCCTCCAACTTGTCTCACCTAATGTAATAACCACTGAAGAATCAACTCCCAAAGCCCTACAATGCTAGAACACGAAAACCACTTAAGCTAGAGCAACCCAAGCCCCAAACTCATATGAACACCCGCTCTCCCATTTTTGTCCTTCACCCAGATTCTTCCTGCTCAACTCCATTCTCATTATTGAGCTGCACCATTTACTGCAACTTAATAAGTTCTAGAATAATTATGTAAATTTATTGTTGATAAGTGAATTTTCTACATAGATTCTGCTTTGTTATTCCCATCATCCGGTAACCATAGGATGATCGAAATCTCATTTAAGTAATGGATGCCGGAGTTCGACAGAGCCTCATTATATGCAGCAACTAAAGGCCTAAGTGGGAATCAATGAAGGCCCCCAAACAATCGTCTTTTCAGGAAAACATGCGAGTTTAGTTCGTCTTCTAGCTCTCATTCTAGCAAGATGTATTGCAATCTGATCATCAAAAGGATCCACTCCACTAGTGAGAAAGCATCTTTCTTAAAAGAAAAAACAAGTCAAAAGCTAGTGTATGGTATAGAATAATTGGGTCCTCTAAGATAGGTAACACCCCCTTATTAAGTGGGATAAGATGAATTGAAATGTTGGGGCAGGTACTTGCAATTGGTGGACATGGCTGGAAGTGGGCTTGGGCCGGCACAAAAAAATAGGCTACGGATCCTTTGTTACAAGCCATGGGCCATGTCTAGGCTTTAAAAAAACACATTTATGTTTGGGCTGGGCCTAGGCCTACCCAATGTTCGTCTCGATTGGCCCCATGAAATTATTCGGCACACTGTCCCCACCAAAGTCTTGCAAGGTTAATGCAAGTCTAAACCTTATGACTCTAAAAAGGAGACTAGAAAAATTAACATCCTCCACCAATCCACATATCAATGAATTATTACATCTATTAGTTTAACGGAATGTTCACAGTCAATGTTCACAGTCATTAGCATGGTAGCAATTTACAAAGACCCATATTACCTTTTGCTCATTCACAAAGTTTTGTTATTCCACTACACATTGGAATTTATATTAACATAATGGCTTAAAATTAGCACATCATAATTATATAAAATTACCACTTACTTATTCAACAGGGATAGAGTAGCGTGATACAAATATGAATGGGCCAGCACGATGCAACACAAATGGGATGACATGCTGCGACACAAATGGGCTGGCACGATTTCCACTAGGCCGGTATATGAATTCATAATTCTAGGCCCGTATGAGCTTTGGGTTGTACCTCGGCCTAAGTATTTTGTGTGAGCCGCCCACTTCCAACCCTACTAGCAAAACTTAAAGGTTCACCCTTCATGTCAGGTTTCACAGCCTACAATGAATTGTGACAAACATGCAAGACATTGGCACAAGATGACTTAAGTCACCATCACAAAACATATTCTCAAGAAGCACACAAGAACAATGACACAAAAAGAAGTGAAGTATTCAATACCATCTCCAACACAACATGGTCTAATGTAGTGCACATACTTCATAGCTTCTAATATTTTGGTGGATCTTTATTCCAATTATGGTAGGGAGACAACAAAGGTATCCTTTTTATTGTTCAAAGACAATGAAGATTGAAGAGGCAGTCTTCTACGGGGTTCCCCTCCATCATGAGTTCAACATTCAAAACCTTTGTGTTCCATAGACCTTAATCTCTGGGTACATGGAAGCATCACCCATACATTTACCATGACCATCTGTGATGCCAGTTTTCTGGCTTTTCTAAGTCATAACAAGAGTGCAACCAACAGATCTTTAACCACAATGCTCAATAATTTTTTCGGTGATTTCACCATTTTACCCTCAAAAAGGAAAAGAAAAAGGAGCTACCGTGGTAGATAAGCTAAAACATATATACTTCCGATCCAAAGTCCTACTAACAAGCAAAGTAAATCATTTCATATCATGTTCCAAAGGGGCTCACATGAATAATATACAACTGTCTTGCACTAAATTGCAATGGATGCTTGGCCAAGCTGATTTCATTTCAGAGTCTCCATCTTGAAAATTTAAAACTAGTGAAGAATCCAGATCATTTGATAAAGTGATTGGCCAATCTGATTTCATTTGAGTCTCCATCTTGGAAATTTAAAACTAGTGAAGAATCTAGATCATCTGATAATGTGATTTTCATGTAAACACTGATACAAAATGATTTGTTGAAGTCGAAAATATATAACAAAAAACTACAAGCTTGTCCAATGAAAATGCAAACTGGCCAGAAGCATAAACGTGAAGTATCCAGGAATCAAACTTTATGAATAGCAAGGACAATGCAGAATTAGAAAAACTATGTAGCTTATTTGCATGTCTTCACAAAAACAGATACCTCTTCACTGACATAGCAAGAGGGGTAAGGTAGCAGCTTTCTTCCTAGCTTCCTCGGACTCTTTTATCTTGTTCTTCAAGGTCCTAAAGGTGTGAAAATGAAACAGTAGTAGGGTTTAGCTTAAATGCAAAATTAAACAAGAAACAACTCGCTGGACTAAAATACTATTTGTCCAACATTAGATAACAGATCTAGAACATGGTAGCCATCCCCTTAGACCAACGGCACTTAAGTTGAGACGGTATGTATTGCCATTACTGTATTTTACATGAGTACAGCAAGTGGCAGAGTACAGGGCAATGACAGCACCCATACTAAAGCCACCAACTCCAAGTTTAACAGCAATAAAAAATCAAAAAAGCTTGATGTTAAGAATCAACACAAATGCTCATGCTATGCATGTCAAAAGAAGGTCCGCAACTTTCACTTTGGGCCTCGACCCCAAAAGGGGAGGATGCTGGGGCGGACTGGCAGGCCGAAAGCACAACCCCGAAAAAAGAACAAAAATACAAAAGGAGGGTGACAGGAGGGCCGAAGCCCACGGTTTTTGCTGCGGGCCTTGGACCCCAAACCAAAAAGAAGACGAAAATAAAGAGAAAATGAGAAGAAAATTAGTGAGGGGATAGAAATTTTTTATATAATAAATATAATGTGGCATAGTTCAGTTTTTCAAAAAAATCTAAACTAGACCACATTACCAATGTCTATAATTTATTTTTCAGTATATTACTCAACTGTGATGCATGCACATTACTCGAATGCATGTATATTACTCGACTGTGATGCCTGTTTTAGGATCATGTTAATATGCTACATATCACATACTATCTTGCAAGTTTATATACTTCACGTTGCTGATTTGTATGGCATTTTTCTTGAGAAAACGTGAAAATAGATTAGAAACAATGTGAAATTGAAAAAAAATTAAAAATAAATAAGAGAAGCAGGAAAAGTAGTTAAATGTTCCTTCTTTTTCTTTACATTAGTCCTTAAACAAGAACAGCCTCTGAATGAGAATAGTATGTTAAGTTACCGTAATTTTTGCAACCTAAAATGCAATACTGAATCACTGAAATCGTAGTATCTTTGGGAAGGCCCAAACATTATTCTCCGAGTATGGTTCATGTGTGCTGCATCTCTCTCTCTCTCTCTCTCTCTCTCTCTCTCTCTCTCTCTCTCTCTCTCTCTCTCTCTCTCTCTGAGTATGGTTCATGTGTGATGTCTCTCTCTCTCTCTCTCTCTCTCTCTCTCTCTCTCTCTCTCTTTCTCTCTCAAAAGAAACTGATTTAACAAAAGATGTGTCTCCTCTTAGATCTGAATGGGGGAAAAGGGGAATCAGGGACGTACTTAAATCACCACTTATTCCATAACTATAATATCTTCTTTATTAAGAATTTATTTCCAGTAATAATAGCAGCTAAAGTGGAAAACTAGCCAAGACCATGTACCTCGCTATTGCAGTTGCCAGCAACATCACAATAATACTGGTCGATGACGATAGGGTTGTCTACATTGGTGAAGTTGCAATGCTCGAATCTGATACCTCTTGCAGAGCCTTTGCCTCCCTACAAATACATTATTCTAAATTAATGGTGAATTGTAAATGAATAGTGAATTGGAAATGATGTTACATTATATCCATAGGGCTTCCATATGGAAGTATAACAATGCCTTTAAAAAGTCCTAATATATGTTAGTGGCTTATTTATTGTTAGTGTAGTTTACAAATTGTTTCTATGTGAATGATACAGGTTGTGGAAGTTAACAGACCTCCTAGATCGGATCTGCATAGGCCTAATTTCATCTCTTACCTGCCACGTCTTAATTCTTACCCCATTGGTTGTACCATAAAAACTCGAGTAACTTATATGTACACCTTAAACCGAAGCGGTCACCCCTCCCCTCCCTAAGCTTCCGATGCTAGCAAGAAAAAAAAAGATCGATCAATGATACCACATTACAAGAAGCACCAAGAGCACTAACAAGGTCTCAATTGGAAATTATAGCATAGCGCATCTATGTCCCCCATTCACAAACCTGAATGCCATGGCCAGGTCCACAAACAACATGATTTACATGGAAAACGTAAATAAAATCTCCAATTGAGATGCAATCATCACCTGCACTCCAAAGAGAGGATATATCATGAGCTGCATGGTCAGTTCTATTGCTAGAGGGAAGGGATGCTCTTTACCTGTCTGTATGTTAGAATCCTCAATCAGTACGTGCTGGGAGTCTTGGATATGGATACCGTCAGTGTTGGGGCTATCTCCAGGAGCCACCAATTTGAGGTTGGAAAGGTTAACCCTTCGGCTATTAAAGATAAGCATATGGGTTTGTGCGCTATCAACAGAGTGCAGATCTCTCACCCACATGTCACTGCAATCTTGGAGCTTTATTGTATGGAGTGCAAACAAGACCAGCATTGATCAACTGTTTACAGTGCTTTTCATCCATACACATGACAAAAATTGTATGACCATTAAAGGTTGCTATGTGAGTATACACCATAATGTTAAATGGCCACGGTGTTCTGAACTGACTAATGAGTTCAAATTTAAATTTAGTTGGTTGGGTCATCACTCGTTCAACCATATTGATTATATTTCACTATAAATCAGAATAACCATGAAGCTAACATAAAATAGATGCATCATTATTTAAAAGAAAAGGACAAGGGCATTCCTTGGTGTGACATAATATATATGGACGTCCTATAATGTATGCTGCAGGAAAATCATCCATGCAGCATGGATGTATGCTTATTTTTATACAACTGAAATAATTTAAAATGATGAGAGAGTTGCTATGTGTGAGCTAATTGTCGATATTAGACCTGTATTTAGATATGCGTACAAATACTAAGAGTTGGAACTTCCGGACTTCAAAGAACATGCATACTGAGTTCAATGTGCAGTTACATCTATATATGCAAATAACAATATGCATGACACCGGTTCCATTTTAAACCTACAAGATTAGCTTGAATGTAAAAAAATTGGAAGGTGCGAAGAAACTTCGCTTGAACAAACTGCAGCTGTTGAGGTGGCAGTCATAAACTAATTAAGATCAAGTTAAGCTGATGCACTTTCCCTGCTGATGAATAACTATGGTCTCAAAAGAAATTTGAAACAATTCAGCTATACCTTGATTTATATTCAAAGTAAATGAATACTCACGGTGGGTGCTGTCCAAGTGCAACACTGCAAAAAGAAGGCAGATTTTTTAAGATGTCAAAAATCTTTTGAGATTCTAAAAGAGTACATTAATGCATGTAGTTATCGATTAAGAAAATCAGACTTGTAGCCCTTTATTTTAGACTATGGGGCGATATATGCTTCAGTGATTATCTAAAATTATTTTTTTAAATGACATGCACCAAGCTTTGATGAATTTCTGCTGAAAACTTCAAATGCATTTACGATTAGGCAAATAGAACATAATCGCTACCAGATCAGGTTACATTACCCCTAGCCACCCAGCAATCACTCCGCAATTCAAAAACAGTATCGTGTACTAGTCTTAACTGGACACAGCCTATTATCTAGAGCCACATACAAATGAAATCACACTCTATTTGGATGTAACAAAAATGCATCGTACCGGTTTAGGATTATATTTGCACGACTGCTTCCACCAGCTTTGCCCTCGACCGTTTATTTCTCCAGACCCAAGGATATTGAGTCCACCAATGGAGTCAAACTGTAACAACACAGATGGATCAAGCCCCTTCCACTTACTAGTATCATTTGGAGCCACCACTGTCCCTTCAATCTAACACAGTAAAATTGACAGAAAAATGTAAATGTGTTGCCATCAGGAAAATTTGCAAATAAGAAATTAAGAAGTGATAGCCCATTATTATTTGCAAATAAGAAGTGATAGCCAATTAGATAATAATGGGCTGACACGTTGACTTCAATTTGAGATTCTTTGAAAAAAAATACACATTAATTATGCCAAACATTTCGCTGTCAATATTATCCATCTTCTTTACCACCATTTTCCTACTTTCCAACATCAAAATGCACTAGAATAAAGGTGAATTTATGTAAATGGTTTTGTGTGGCACCTGAACATAGGCTTTCTTAGACTTGCATGGGCTCTTGAAAGTTGTTGGCATCACGAAGAATGTCTTGTCCTTGGATACAATCATTGTGGGTGGGCCTGTAGGTGACCCACAAGTTGTTGCCCATGCTCTAGATGCCTGCAAACAAGAACAGAACCCACACATATTCAATAATTAATCGTGTCATTCACGGGAAGGAGATACAAAATATATGTGCTATAATACATGTGTGTCGTCTGCAACACCATTTCCCACAGCTTTGAAATTTAGGACATTAAATACATGTGGAAGGCCTGCAATAACAATGCCAACTTCCAACAAAGGAGCTAGGCCAAAGATTAGCATAATGTATAAAATATCCTACATTAAATTAAAGAAAACAAAAGAATAGTAAAAAAGATTCTTTCTCACAAGAAACATTTTGAATCATGACACACAATATAACCACAATACACGACTATATGAAATCTGGATGATTGTCTTTTCAATTATCAGATTGTCTTTTCAAAATATATTAAAACAACTACATGTCCAATTTGATTCAACTCGGCCATAATGGCGTGAGATTGTCTTTTCAATATTTCAGATTCAAGACACAGCAATGGCCTTCGTGCTCCGGGCATACTAATATATCTCTACAATTCTGTAACAATCCTGTAACAAATGACAACAAACAATCAATTTTATTTATTGTTGTAGTAGCTGGAAATATATTTTTTTAATATTCTAAAAATACATGCTCAAATTATACTTTACAAAATATACGGTAACATCCAACGTAAACCAAAAGAGAATCACACTTCCATCCAACATAAGAACTTACCAAAAGTCCTCTAGTACATGCCATAACCTTCAATCAGCAGTAAGATGCACATGGCACACAGTAATACAATCAAGTCAACATGTGCGACGACGGCCATGCAAGTGAACTTTGTAGACTTCACCTACATACAATTGCTTAACATCGTCAGTTAATTTGTTTGATTTGATGTAAATTGAAATATCATTAACTAAGTCGAAAAATACATTACAATATATTACCTGAGCCGCGTAAAATGCTGTCAATACTGCAAAGTAGAAGGCAATAAGGAGCATGCTCTACACGAAGACGAGGGTCCACATAATGGTGGAAGTGAGAGTAGCTCGCGCTTCCATCATCCTGCCAGTTTCCTTCTCTTGGGAAAGACGGCATGGATAGCATAACGAGACCAACTGATATGAAGGCCAGAGTCAAATTATACTTGGACCCGTCTGGAGTACAATCAGCTTGAGTATTTTTTTCAAGTGGCTGTGGCTGAGAAATAAACGTAATTGCGAATCTACCAACCGTCAAGCTACTAACAAAAAGTGTGAAAGCTATCATCGAGTCAACCGTGGCGGTGGCAGCAGAAAAAGAGGATGTCATCTGTGAATGGAGTATTTACAAGTAAATTCACATTAATGGTGGCATATGCTCTTAAAATAAGCACAAAAAGCAAGAGCTCATGCACCAAGAAAAAAATTTAAGAAAAATATGTGATCGAAAGACACAAGGGATGAAATCATAAAAAATGAAGAAAAAATGACCAAGAAATAAAGGAGAAATAACTGCTCAAAAGAATGGCAAGAAAAATCACAGCTTGATTTTAAAAAGCTAGATTAAAATTAAAGGAAATAAAGATCATTTTTAAATTCAAAAGCATCTAGGATAGCACAAACATGTCACTGAAAAAATTATGATCCTTAAGATGGATGATATTGCCTGCTTAGCTTTACATTAAGCTAAAAAATATTACAAAACAAAGTGAGAAATAGCATAAAAATCTTTAAGTTATTTGAACATTTGTTTAGCTTTTTGAGAAGCAAAGTTTTAAATCAAATAGTAATATTCAAGCTAATCCAATTTATTTATTAAGACATTTCAGTTAGAACATAGAAACAATATTGTTGCCACTTGACAATAATATGACCGACAACGGAAATAATTAACTCCATTTAGTAATTAACCAAAGATTCCATTAAATACAAATAATTAACTCACTTTAGAAATAAATTAAAAACAAAAGCATTACAAACCTTTTTCTCCTGACGGATGGCACGCCGCCACCGATGATGATAACAATTCCAATACCTCCTATTCCGACTCATATTACTCGCTCACATTCTCACTTAGACCTCTCATTCTCCACCGTTTCATCTTCATTCTCCACCCAAAACTTCAACTACAACGCCACTCTTGCACCTGCTGATACCAGCAACAAAAATAAGGATATAATAGGGATTCAAAAACATAGAATAAATATTAAAGAAATCAAATATAGTGGCAAACTTGTAACTAAAACACAATACTTTAAGCAAAATCTGTAATGTGAATAGCAGCACTCAGAAATTTAAGCGGTACGTGTGTGAAGCAAAGAGGCATTTGTATGGAATTACCCCCACAAAATTTTGCTATAACAAAGCAAAGAGGCATTTGTTATTGAAGTCTTGCCCGTTTTCGATTTGGTTGTACATAAACAACAAGATCCTTGATGACTTTCTGTGTTGCATCACTGCTCAAATCAAGCCTTCTATTATGGGCAATCCGTGAACTACTTGCTCGCTTCATTGTACAGAGTTTATCGGTCGTTCTGAAGAAATCATTTTGTGATACAACTTGCGGTTTATGACGAGGAAGCTTCCTACATGGTCCTCCAACCTTCTCCCTCTCTCACTTCAGGCAGGTTGCCAAGAGGATGAGAGGAAGCTTCCTAATGGTTAATTCTCTGAACTTCTTTTGAATTAATGAGAGAGGAAGAGAAAGCTTCCTATATTTTTGAATTAGCACGAGCAGAAGAAAGATGCATCTCAAAATCGGCAAAATGTAACTATCCTAAGACCCTAAATACTTATCCATATGATCCCTCATCTCTGATAGACCTTTGTTTTTTAGCATCAAAGTAGAAAAATCTTCTCACATCCCATGAACTGGGCGTGCTGCTAGTCAAGTAATCATCCTCTTGGCAACTCAAAATGGGACACTAGCATATAGACCTCATAAATATCCCCTGTCGCTGGCATCCTCTTGGCGACCTGCCTGAAGTGGGAGAGGGAGAAGGTTGGAGGAAGCAGTGGAAATTTTAATAGTTTACATATATTGTAATGTAGTTTACATTAAATATTTAACAAACCATTTGCAGGGTCATCCCTGGGCTGCAAAAAGATGCAAAAAACTATGTATCTACTCTATTCTGATTTGGAGTGATACTTAATAAACCAACATGAATACATTAAACTATGCTCAGATACATTAAAAATGATCAGATACACTAATATTTCTACTTAATACATTAAACTATGCTCAGATACATTAAAACTGATCCATTACTTAAACCAACGTGAATCACATTGTCCAAGTGGTTTAGGGCGTTAGATTTAGGCTCTTGTTTGATTGATAGGATGCGGTTTCAAATCCCGTGGCTGACAATTTCATTTTATTTTAATAATTTCAGTTCAACTGTTGAGTATTTTGATTTATGTTCAACTTTTGTCATATTTAAGATTTTGCTATGCATTTTTACACTATTGTTAATTGTTACTAATACTATTTATACTCTTGCCCTTTTAATCTTTTAACAGCTTTAATATACATGTGCAAAGTTTTATTATTTATACATACATTGTTATAGAAAGAACTAATTTCAAATTTTAAATTTGTAAAATTTTCTATTAATTTTACGCATGTCAAATTTTCAACCTTTATTGGCATTCGTTTTTCAGCCAAAACTAAGTGAGCTAAAGTCAACAGAGTAGAGTACGTTCATTGACAATTGGTTGTGTATTTTTTATTAGGATAATTGCATAGCATGTATGATCTGTTGAAAGCAAAAAAAACCCTTTTAAAGTAAAATTTGATTCAGTACTCTAAATTTTATACCATATATAATAACATTGAATCACTTCTTTACTTTAAATATGTTTGATATCATGCAATTGTCAAGTGAATTCTAACAATTAATTATTTCATTCATTTCTACTTGGCATTGTTTATCAATTTTCGATACATATTACTATATTAATTTTTAAAGCTAAAATGTCTCCAAAAAGAATGAAAATTTTGTCTTCGTTTTATTTCAAAAAAGATGTTATTGAAGTCTTACGTGAGTCATATCATATAGAGTCAACAATAAATAATACTTTTCTATTAACTTAGCCAGAGTTTCATGAAGATAGATACTAGCTTATATATAAATATATGAATATTGAGTATATGCATGACACTATTTGTTGATATCATCAAGATATAATCAAAGAATTCTTAGGTTTAATTTTTTTGCTTTGATATTTATGAAAGATTTATTCTTTGCATCATCATTATTTTTGCCCAGCGCAAAAATAATTCCTGTTTATGCCACTGCATGATGCATCACTGTCGTTCTCTTAATTCTTCCCAAACCCGTTTTCTTAATTCTTCCCAAAAACCATGCCCATTTAATGCCCAACGGACTTTTCTACCTATAAATGTGTATATATTTAAATGGACTTTAAATGGGTAAAAGTCCATTATGGTTGTACAGAAAATTTCCCCTGCTTCCTCCAACCTTCTCCCTCTCCCACTTCAGGCAGGTCGCCAAGAGGATGCCAGCGACATGGGATATTTATGAGGTCTATATGCTAGTGTCCCATTTTGAGTTGCCAATAGGATGACTACTTGACTAGCAACACGCCCAGCACGCCCAGTTCATGGGATGTGAGGAGATTTTTCTACTTTGATGCTTAAAAACAAAGGTCTATCAGAGATGAGGGATCATATGGATAAGTATTTAGGGTCTTAGGATGTTACATTTTGCTGATTTTGAGATGCATCTTTCTTCTGCTCATGCTAATTCAAAAATATAGGAAGCTTCCTCTCCCTCTCTCATTAATTCAAGAGAAGTTCAGAGAATTAACCATTAGGAAGCTTCCTCTCATCCTCTTGGCGACTTGCCTGAAGTGGGAGAGGGAGAAGGTTGGAGGACAATGTAGGAAGCTTCCTCGTCATAAACCGCAAGTTGTATCACAAAATGATTTCTTCAGAACGACTGATAAACTCTGTACAATGAAGCGAGCAAGTAGTTCACGGATTGCCCATAATAGAAGGCTTGATTTGAGCAGTGATGCAACACAGAAAGTCATCAAGGATCTTGTTGTTTATTATCTTGTTGTTTATAATACAAATTCATTGTACGCGAGTTCCACCCCGCAACACAAGCAAATCGAAATGATCCTACCTTAAAGCATCGGCAATGGGAATGCCGGCGAGATCTGACGGTGTCAAGCAAACTCGAGGCACTGCAGGGTCCGGGGACGAACCCAAGCCCACTGCAGAGGTACACAAGGAGATCCTAGCCCCAAACAACGTGTAACAAAAGAGCGGACAGCCTACAGCAGCGAAACAGAAGCACCCAACATGAACCGAACAGCCTACAGCAGCGAAACAGGAGACTGAAGCTCCAAACAGCAGTGAAACAGTGAACCGATGCCCTCAACCCCAAGAAGCCAAGAGCCGAAACCCAAACAGGGAGACGAAAAAAGAATCCAACGGTAACAAACCCAAGCCCAAGAGAACAACACCGTACCCAACCATCAGGGAAAAATAAACCCCTCACCCAACTCATCATTTCCAATATCTCAACCAAAGGAAATCATGCTCAAATTATATTTCTAAATAATTTCCATATTAATCAACAAAGAACTGAAATCATGTCATGAACAAAATCGCATCAATAATTCCTCAAATTTCAGAAATAATCTAAATTAAACTTGGATAGAGTAGATCTACCGTGCACCGAAGATGGAAAAGCCAATATCACCACGGATCCCGGTCAAGCCCTCCACCTTTCCGTACGGCGATGGTGGTTACTCGATCCACGAGGAAAAAGCGAAGAAATCAAACCCGTAAATTTTAGAGGAAGACAATGTTTTTCGCACGCCCAAAAAACGCGTGAGCCGATATCGTGTGGGAATATTGCGATCGAGGCGGATCTCTCGCCGAGAGAGAGGCGGCGGCGGTTCCGCTCGTGCGTGAGGGGAGAGTAATAGGGCGGCTAGGGTTTTCTCAAGAGGGAGGAGTTTTCTCAAGGAGAGAGTAATTCGGTCCTGTTCTTTTGCTTGACTTTGGTCGAGAAAGTTGATTTTTGCTCAGCTTGGAATCTTCGGCCCCATTTTTTATATGTCTATTGTTTTGCTCGAGAGTTAGGGCCTGTTCTTTTCACGGAAAGTATGGGATGGAAAGTAAAAAAGTTACTGTTTATATACTATTCATGCACTGTTAATAGAAATCCTACTTCACTTTTTATTTGCGTGTTCTTCTGTAATTTGTGTTTTGGGAGAAAATGGTCCTACGTGGAACTTGACAGTCGGAATCCCAATGGGCGAAACAAATCCAAGCTCAACTTTCCAAAAGAACACACAACACGGAGTGGACCCGATCTCAACTTTCCAACTCCACAATCCAACCTCACTTTCCAACAAAAGAACACACTACACACCAATTTCTCTCTCCTCGGATTCCACACATTCTCAACTTTCCCAATTACACTTTCCTACAAAAGAACATGCCCTTATCTCCGGCTTTTGTGGGAAATGCTAGAATTTAGGGTTGTGGGTTTCACGGGGTGTTTCTTCTCACCGTCTCATTTTCTTTATTATACTTTTTTCAACTCCATAACAAAAAGTATACAAGAAAGTTTAGTAGACCCCATAATAAATTCTCAACTCCACTTTTCATCAAATCTTCCAACAAAGAAACACACTACATCAATTTTCTCCCCCACCCCAAGATTCCACACTCATACAACTTTCCACAATCCCACATTTTTGGCAAAAGAATATGCCCTTAAGGAAAGGGAATAGTTTTTAGGGAGTGGGCCTGGGCTTTTAATGAAAGAAAAAGGAATAAAAAGGGAGATAACGGGGAGAATATTCAAGAAGGCTGTTGTGGGCTTGGGCAGGGGATTGGGCCAAGGGATAAAATAAGAAAATTAGAAAATTAGAATGTAATTTAGAATAAAAAATGTAGAAAAATTACAGAAAATTCCCAATAATCTCATTAAAATTTTTGTACCATTACAAATATTATTTGGGTAGAATTACCTCCACTAAATTTTATTATAAATAAGCAACTCATATTCAAGCAAATCAAAATTTATCCAACTGTAAAGCGTCGGCGAGGAATGCCGCTGATGGCGAGATTTGGGTGGTAGAGTCCAGTTGGGGACTGGTTAAGACGTAAAGAGATGGAAAAGAGAAAGCTAGGTAGAGCGAGATAATGTTGGGATGGAGAATGAAATATAATATATATAGAAAGAGATAGAGGGATCGATCGGCAGATGGATGAGCTAGGGATACCTTGCAGTAGAACTCTTTAAGATTTGAGTCGTTCGATGCATTAAAATTGAGAGCTTTCATATTTTATTTCGTGGTATCCCTTGCCTTCTATCTTTCATACTTTTTTAGTCCACATTGAAATGTGTGGTTTGCTTGAAATTAATATAAATGTGTTGAGAATTGAAAAAATGGTGGAGGCCATACCTCTTATATTAATAGAGTGTTGTTATTCGCATCACAGAAAGTTATGAATACACCACATTACTTGATTTATCACACTTATATTTTTAACATCAGATGTTCGGATTTGGAGATCCGAACGGCTTTAATACAATAGATGTGTAAATCCGAACACAATACATATTTTATTATACTGTTCGACTTTGGAGATCCGAACGGAAAAATAAAAATACTAGAGCCGTTCGGATCTCCAAATCCGAACATCTGAAGTTAAAAATATAGGTGTGGTGAATCAAGTAGTGTGATGTATTCATAAATTTCTGTGGTGTGAATAACTACGCTCATATTAATATAATCTTGTTGGATAAAAATGAACTCAAGAGAGAGAGATGTAATTTGTAACGGCCTGTATTTTTCCAATACTTTCAAATTAAGTATTTAAAGAAAATTCAATTTTAATTGTATTTTATAATAGTTTGTTAGGAGTCTTAAACTGATTTCAAAAAAATTTCCTATAAAAATATTTTGAAGTTTCAGACTAGTTATGGAGTATTTTGGTAAAATCGGATTTCGTCAAATACCTCTGAAAGATCTGATAAAAATTCATTTTCAGATATTGCAGTTTTGGGTCAACAAATTTATTTTCTATTCAAACGTCTTCAAAACATTTTCAAACTTCTGCAATAGCATCCTATGATCATTTAGGGCTCCCCACATTAATTTCGTAATTTTCTGATATCGTTTCAATAGAGAACCCGCAAACCCGCTTTCTAAACGTTTTGGCCAAAATCTAGTATTTCCGTAGCCCAAACTCTAGAACGGTCTCCGTATTCGCCATCCTCGTGACGATACGATCATGTGGGTATGTTTTCGTAATTTTTCGGACACGTTTGCTAGTAGGGGCATTTCCGCAATTTCGTTACACTAATGACCTTTCGTTAATTGGGTTTTATCTTGCTAATTACCTACTTAACCCTAATTACCCCACCTAATCTAACCCTCATCCCCGTCTAACCCCCTCACCCCCTCAGCTAACCCAGGAACTCCCATCTACCCTATTTTCTCAACCCTATAAAGCAAATCCCCCTCCCTCTCTCTATAAACCCACACAGACCCTCTCTCTTTCTTTCATTACGTTCAAACCCACACAGCCTATATCTCTCTCTATTTTTCAAATAACCCAGGCCGCTGCAAAATTTCCGCCCGCTTCTCTCTTTCCCTCAACTCTCTCTCTCTCGTTCACCCTCTCCTCCCTCCGGTGGGCTTGACCGCCGCCACCGTGTCCCCCGCCTCCGACTGAGCCCGCACGAAGCCGCCGCGACGCCCCGAAGCGCTGCACTGCCTCCTCGAGCGACGCAGCCGCTCCGCCTTCGTCTCCGACATCGACCCTCCGCCGGTGAAGCTACGCTCGAACAGCTCCGGCGCACTTCGTGCATCCCGCCGCTCCATCCAACTTCACCACCTCCGTGAGCACTCCCCTCCGTCGCCCTCGCCCTCCCGTTCGCTCCGCCACCACGGAGGCCGCTGCTCCGCCGCCTTCGAACAGCAACACCGCCATCCCCCCACGCCTGCTCCGCCGTCGTCGACCTCACGTCGGAGCTCGCCCGCCGTCCTCCTCCTCTCCGTGCTCCGAGACGCCGCCGCCTCCCACGTCCGTACCGTCACCGCCCGCCCACCGGAGAACGCCTCGACCCCCCCTCGCTGCATGCGAACGAACGGCAGCGTAAGGTGATTTCGAAATGGCAAACTTGTAAATACGAATGGTATTTCGTATTTTCGTATTTTTATTAATTAATAAATAGGGTTTATTGGTTTTAAATTTTTAAGTAATTATATAAACCCTAGAAAAATGTGAGACTAGCTCTAGAAAATCAGAAATGACATTCTGGACCCAATGGCGCCAGTTTCGTCTCAATCCGACGCTTAGTTTTCTCAGAATTAATTTTTAAGCCTAAAAGATAAATACGTATAATTCGTTCAAAAATCCGTATCTTCTTATTTTTACGTAAACAAATATGTGATAAAAATATATGCTAAAGTACTCTTCAAGACGGTCATTTTGACACCTCATTTGCAACATTCCGATGTGGATTGCATCCGGAATAAATTCCTGAATAAATACGTCACGAATTGAAAAATGGGTTTTAAATTGTTTTTGAGCTTTTAAAAATTCTAAAAATTACTATAAGCCTCAGAAAAATATTCCTTCTTGCAGTAAAATTATTTTTATCATATATAGGCTATATAAAAATTTAGAACGCTTTTCGACAACGTTTTAAACCGGTTTTAAAAATCAAAACGATCAAGTTTAATATATAGAAAATAGGGTACGCTTTAACCAAGTGTTTCATGTGTTTGCAGGTACCAATCTTCGTGCACCAGCTCTTCCAGCTCCAATCTCGTCTTGCCACGACGAGCTCTAAAATAGTAAGTCACGACAGATTCTAAGTTTAGAAAACTAGTCTACTGTGCTTGCATGAACTTGTGACACTTCACCACTTATAGCCTCGAACGGCTATTCGACTTAAACCAAACTAGAGAACTAAATGAAAGTAATCTACCAAAGATTACTTTGCCAACTTTCAACTTGGGTAAATTGTGTGCTAGCCACACTACCACGTGCTCAAAGCACGGAAGTAACAGCTTTTGGTGTTGGACTTGTCTTTATCCTACTTGCTGGTTTTCAATGAGGAAGTCAACCAGTTGACTTGGTTGACTAAGCAACATGTGGAATATCATATGGAACATCGTGTGGAATATCTTGTGTGGAATATCTGATGGAACATCTCGTGGAACATCTTGTGGAACATCTCGTAATGGATACACATCACTGGGGTTTGGGGTAACTCATTGTAGTGAGAGTGTGGGAGCTATGACCGGGGGTTCATCTACTTGCATGTCTGTGTCTACAAGGTCTGCCTGCGTCGGCAAAACTACAAGGTCTGCCTGCGTCGGCAAAACTACAAGGTCTGCCTGCGTCGGCAAAACTACAAGGTCTGCCTGTGTCGGCAAAACTACAAGGTCTGCCTGCGTCGGCAAAACGGTCCCTGGCAATAGATGAACTTTATGGTTGCATATCATACTCTCCTACATGAGTCACGTAGTTACTTTTGCACAGTTACTTTCTTTACAGTACATGCACTTTACTTGCCAGTACAGTCACCTTTACTTTACGCATTCCATGCACGTTACTTTCTACAGACACTGCACCGTACTTTACTTTCACTTTGGTCTGCTTTGTCATACTTGTACAGTACTCCTTTTCTTTGTTTAGAATTGTTGTGACTTACCTACGGTTTCATTTCCGTGGCACCGCAGACGACGTACATGTGGAAGCAGATGCTCTAGAGTTAATAGCGCCAGCTTCGACCATGAGACCGCAGCTTTCAGAGCTATTTTTGGTTGTGTACTTTTCTTCTGTCATGTATATTTGTTGGAATATTTGTACGGACGGATTGTAATAATGGACACTATTTGGGTATTTTTGTACATCTCTGCATCGTGGCTATTTTGACTTCACTGGTTAACTGCAGAACCTGCGCAATTATCAAATAAGTAACGGGCCCCCGAAAGCGGGTCGTTACAAGTTTGGTGGCCCATGCAGGTCCTCGCTAACTACCTCGTGAACATTATAGCAAGATCAGGATGTATAATATAAAATACTCAAATTGAACTCTCGAGTACTGGTTGTCTCGAGTGTTCACCTGTATTGGATATACGGGTGAAGTGTCCTTATTACCATCTTCATTAGGTCTTCCTTACTTCCTTTGAACTCTTAACCCTTGCTTAGGAATTCGTGTTCCATTCTTGATTATACCTCTCTAGTACCCTCTTTTGCTAGCAGTTATAGTAATTTTTTTTTTCGTCGGTTGGATTATCTACCCACTTCATCACCTTTCCTTCAGTTGTTGATGGTACGCATTTAAATGATGATCTTCCTTCAATGGACCATGATACCGGTCAATGTGCTTGGCTAAAGTCTGTTGGATCAACCTAGCTAGTCTGGGCATAAGTGATCCTGGCTTAGTCACTTCCCTGGCCGTGTCCGCTGGACCGCAAGGACGTAAATCATGATTATGTAACGCCATCGATCTTCATCACTAGCACCCTTTTCTTTAGCTAGTGATGGCCTTCTGATCATTCTACTAATTCTTATAATTCTTCCTGATCACTTTTAGTTCGTCTAAACTTTAACTACGTTTATTCTAAGGAGGGTAGCATCGATCACCAGAGGTTCGAATTCGACAACGGAAGCGAATCAAAGGACGCTCAGAAGTATTGTAGGATATTGCTGAAGAATTTGAGACGAGCCAAACCTGACGTGCAAGTGTAGGTTGTTCGTGTCTTTTCATCCTTCTTGAGCTCGTGTTTCTCTTCTATTCGTACCCTATTCCTTTCCCACCGACCACCTCCCCCCCTCTTTAATTCCTTTGTCCGCTTCCCCCCTCGAGACCCGTGCCCGCCGAACCCTACCCTACCCTAACCCCGACTTTGGTGCCCCCTTCCCCTCTTTTTTCTTTTTAACCCTCATCTCCTTCCTCCGCAAGCCTCCCCGTGGCTTCCCTCAGACATCACCCCCCTCCTCCTCCCGGCCTCTCCCCCAAGCGAGCTCGATCGGACCCCGCATCGCCACTCCGATCTCCTATCCGCCAGCCTCACCCGAAGATCCGCCAGCTTCCGCTTCGCTTCATCTCGTAGGCCCTAGCTCCTCGCCATGGATCATCAGCCCGTCGCAGCCCTCGCCGCCATGGACCGACAGCCGCCGATGGCCATTCGACATTCTATTTTGGGATTCTTGGCCTTGGCAACGACCCTCGCCGCCACCATCGCTACCGCTGCGTGGCTGAGATCTTGGGAAGCCGTGATCCTTGGGCTTCTCTTGAGCTCTCTGCCTTGGGTCTCACCCACGTTGAGATCCCGTTTAGGCTCCCTCTTGCGTCTACTCCTTTTAGTGTGCGGGAAAGTGTGTTTTTGGTTGTTTACTTGTTGGGTGATGTTGGGTGTTGCGAATGTCAGGTATTGGTCTACGGAAGGAATGATGGCGATGGTTACTGGCATGATATTGGCCTTGGGTGTTGAAGTTGGATGTAGGCCTTGTGCTTGGCTCTGGATGAGAGCATGGATCCTGCCTTATTGTGTGATAGTATGGAGATTGACGGAAGAAATGCTGGCAGTGACTACTGACTTAGAGTGTTGGCCTTGTACTTACATTTGGGCGGTGATTTGGACGTTAGCATGTGGTTGGGCATTATGGAAATTGATGGTGTTGGTACCCGTGGATTAGTCGATACGTACTATATGATGAGCGACATCTTTGATTAAGACCCAGTAGCACGAATAAACCTTATGTTCTTCCATTTATGTGGTTTAAATAGCTTGCTACTGGCTTATCACCTCAGGTTCCAAGTTCGAGCAGATGTTGTCATCATAATAGCCCTCATTTTCATGTGATTATCTCATGTTAATTTTGGACTACTTGAGAAGGCATGGTAACTATTGTAGTGATACTGGTCGGGACTAGTTACAGGAACTATGATGATGTTAATACTTATTAGAAATATCTCTTGTTTTCTTGATGCCATTATATCACATTATATTTCATGCTATTAACAACTTATTTTCTAAATTGTAATCATTCGACTAGCTTTCCATTTTATCATTTATTTGCTTGAGCTTCTTTATAATATCAATTATTTGTTTCAAAAAGACTTTTAAATTCCGAGGACGGAATTATTTTTAAGGAGGGTAGAATGTAACGGCCTGTATTTTTCCAATACTTTCAAATTAAGTATTTAAAGAAAATTCAATTTTAATTGTATTTTATAATGGTTTGTTAGGAGTCTTAAACTGATTTCAAAAAAATTTCCTATAAAAATATTTTGAAGTATCAGACTAGTTATGGAGTATTTTGGTAAAATCGGATTTCGTCAAATACCTCTGAAAGATCTGATAAAAATTCATTTTCAGATATTGCAGTTTTGGGTCAACGAATTTATTTTCTATTCAAACGTCTTCAAAACATTTTCAAACTTCTGCAGTAGCATCCTATGATCATTTAGGGCTCCCCACATTAATTTCGTAATTTTCTGATATCGTTTCAATAGAGAACCCGCAAACCCGCTTTCTAAACGTTTTGGCCAAAATCTAGTATTTCCGTAGCCCAAACTCTAGAACGGTCTCCGTATTCGCCATCCTCGTGACGATACGATCATGTGGGTATGTTTTCGTAATTTTTCGGACACGTTTGCTAGTAGGGGCATTTCCGCAATTTCGTTACACTAATGACCTTTCGTTAATTGGGTTTTATCTTGCTAATTACCTACTTAACCCTAATTACCCCACCTAATCTAACCCTCATCCCCCCCTCACCCCCTCAGCTAACCCAGGAACTCCCATCTACCCTATTTTCTCAACCCTATAAAGCAAATCCCCCTCCCTCTCTCTATAAACCCACACAGACCCTCTCTCTTTCTTTCATTACGTTCAAACCCACACAGCCTATATCTCTCTCTATTTTTCAAATAACCCAGGCCGCTGCAAAATTTCCGCCCGCTTCTCTCTTTCCCTCAACTCTCTCTCTCTCTCGTTCACCCTCTCCTCCCTCCGGTGGGCTTGACCGCCGCCACCGTGTCCCCCGCCTCCGACTGAGCCCGCACGAAGCCGCCGCGACGCCCCGAAGCGCTGCACTGCCTCCTCGAGCGACGCAGCCGCTCCGCCTTCGTCTCCGACATCGACCCTCCGCCGGTGAAGCTACGCTCGAACAGCTCCGGCGCACTTCGTGCATCCCGCCGCTCCATCCAACTTCACCACCTCCGTGAGCACTCCCCTCCGTCGCCCTCGCCCTCCCGTTCGCTCCGCCACCACGGAGGCCGCTGCTCCGCCGCCTTCGAACAGCAACACCGCCATCCCCCCACGCCTGCTCCGCCGTCGTCGACCTCACGTCGGAGCTCGCCCGCCGTCCTCCTCCTCTCCGTGCTCCGAGACGCCGCCGCCTCCCACGTCCGTACCGTCACCGCCCGCCCACCGGAGAACGCCTCGACCCCCCCTCGCTGCATGCGAACGAACGGCAGCGTAAGGTGATTTCGAAATGGCAAACTTGTAAATACGAATGGTATTTCGTATTTTCGTATTTTTATTAATTAATAAATAGGGTTTATTGGTTTTAAATTTTTAAGTAATTATATAAACCCTAGAAAAATGTGAGACTAGCTCTAGAAAATCAGAAATGACATTCTGGACCCAATGGCGCCAGTTTCGTCTCAATCCGACGCTTAGTTTTCTCAGAATTAATTTTTAAGCCTAAAAGATAAATACGTATAATTCGTTCAAAAATCCGTATCTTCTTATTTTTACGTAAACAAATATGTGATAAAAATATATGCTAAAGTACTCTTCAAGACGGTCATTTTGACACCTCATTTGCAACATTCCGATGTGGATTGCATCCGGAATAAATTCCTGAATAAATACGTCACGAATTGAAAAATGGGTTTTAAATTGTTTTTGAGCTTTTAAAAATTCTAAAAATTACTATAAGCCTCAGAAAAATATTCCTTCTTGCAGTAAAATTATTTTTATCATATATAGGCTATATAAAAATTTAGAACGCTTTTCGACAACGTTTTAAACCGGTTTTAAAAATCAAAACGATCAAGTTTAATATATAGAAAATAGGGTACGCTTTAACCAAGTGTTTCATGTGTTTGCAGGTACCAATCTTCGTGCACCAGCTCTTCCAGCTCCAATCTCGTCTTGCCACGACGAGCTCTAAAATAGTAAGTCACGACAGATTCTAAGTTTAGAAAACTAGTCTACTGTGCTTGCATGAACTTGTGACACTTCACCACTTATAGCCTCGAACGGCTATTCGACTTAAACCAAACTAGAGAACTAAATGAAAGTAATCTACCAAAGATTACTTTGCCAACTTTCAACTTGGGTAAATTGTGTGCTAGCCACACTACCACGTGCTCAAAGCACGGAAGTAACAGCTTTTGGTGTTGGACTTGTCTTTATCCTACTTGCTGGTTTTCAATGAGGAAGTCAACCAGTTGACTTGGTTGACTAAGCAACATGTGGAATATCATATGGAACATCGTGTGGAATATCTTGTGTGGAATATCTGATGGAACATCTCGTGGAACATCTTGTGGAACATCTCGTAATGGATACACATCACTGGGGTTTGGGGTAACTCATTGTAGTGAGAGTGTGGGAGCTATGACCGGGGGTTCATCTACTTGCATGTCTGTGTCTACAAGGTCTGCCTGCGTCGGCAAAACTACAAGGTCTGCCTGCGTCGGCAAAACTACAAGGTCTGCCTGTGTCGGCAAAACTACAAGGTCTGCCTGCGTCGGCAAAACGGTCCCTGGCAATAGATGAACTTTATGGTTGCATATCATACTCTCCTACATGAGTCACGTAGTTACTTTTGCACAGTTACTTTCTTTACAGTACATGCACTTTACTTGCCAGTACAGTCACCTTTACTTTACGCATTCCATGCACGTTACTTTCTACAGACACTGCACCGTACTTTACTTTCACTTTGGTATGCTTTGTCATACTTGTACAGTACTCCTTTTCTTTGTTTAGAATTGTTGTGACTTACCTACGGTTTCATTTCCGTGGCACCGCAGACGACGTACATGTGGAAGCAGATGCTCTAGAGTTAATAGCGCCAGACTTCGACCATGAGACCGCAGCTTTCAGAGCTATTTTTGGTTGTGTACTTTTCTTCTGTCATGTATATTTGTTGGAATATTTGTACGGACGGATTGTAATAATGGACACTATTTGGGTATTTTTGTACATCTCTGCATCGTGGCTATTTTGACTTCACTGGTTAACTGCAGAACCTGCGCAATTATCAAATAAGTAACGGGCCCCCGAAAGCGGGTCGTTACATAATTTCATTGCTAAGAATGAGTAACCATAGCTAAGAGCCATGGTGCTCTATTTATTTATCTCATAGTGGGGAGGCCAAAAGCCTCTAGTAGACCAAGGGTCCCCATTACCCTGAGTAATGGGGGACCTAATGTATGGGTAATGAAGGAGGGGAGGCCAAAGGCCTCCCTCATTCATAACACTCCCCCTTACACATTCATCACTTCGGTCTCAGCTACTGAGGCAAAGGGGTGGATACTTCTGGATCCAGAGTAAGTGTGTTTGCCTCGTTAAAACCTTAGCTGTGGAAAACCCAGTGGGAAACCCAACAGCTTAAGGAAAAAGAGTGTAACCCACAGGTTACTCCCCCTGATCCGTACAAGCTTCAGGCTTGCAGGTCTTTCAACTGTCGCGTACCAATGTTCTTTACAAGCTTTACAAAAGTACATTTAGGCAATGCCTTAGTAAAAAGATTAGCTAAGTTGCATGACTGGATCTGTCGAACTTCAATCTGCTTGTCGTTCTTCTGCTCGTGCGTCCAGAAAAACTTGGGAGAAATGTGCTTTGTCCTGTCGCCTTTGATGTAGCCCTTCTGAAGCTGAGCAATGCACGCGGTGTTGTCTTCGAATAGGGCAGTAGGCTCCAGATCACCGGTCTTCATGCCAGTGGATTGGAGGATGTGTTGGACGACGGAGCGTAGCCAAAAACATTCTCTGCTCGCTTCATGGATCGCGATGAGCTCTGCATGGTTGGAAGATGTAGCAGTGGTGGTTTGTTTTACCAATCTCCAGGAGATAGCAGTTCCTCCGTAGGTAAAGACAAAACCAGTCTGTGATTTTGCCGTATGCGGATCTGAAAGATAGCCTGCATCGGCATAACCAAGTAACTGGGAGGAGGCACCTCTCTGGTAGTAAAGTCCAAGGTCTACGGAACCCTGGAGGTATCGCAGAAGATGCTTTACTCCATTCCAGTAGCGCTTTGTAGGCGCTGCACTGTGTCTGGCTAGGAGATTGACTGCAAACGCTATATCGGGACGCGTGCAGTTAGCTAGATAGAGAAGTGCACCAATGGCACTTAGGTAGGGTACTTCTGGACCCAGTATCTCCTCCCCCTCTTCCAGAGGCCGGAAGAGGTCCTTTTGTATGTCTAATGATCTCACGACCATAGGGTTACATAAAGGATGACATTTATCCATTTGGAACTTATTTAAAAGCTTCCTGGTATAATTGGATTGAAGTAGAAGGATTCCACCTCATAGGTGTTCAATCTGCAAGCTAAGGCAATACTTCGTTCTGCCTAGGTCTTTTATTTCAAAAGTGTGCTTTAGCCTTGCAGATATCTCATTAATCTCTGCTGGAGAGCCTATGAGATTTAAGTCATCAACGTAAACTGCTATGATGACGAATCCTTTTCCCGTTCTTTTGATAAAGATGCACGAGCAGACTTCGTTATTAGTGAATCCTTGCTGTGCTAGGAAATCACTTAGTCTGTTATACCACATTTTGCCTGACTGTTTTAGTCCATACAAGGATCTATGTAGTCTAACAGAGAATACGTCCCGAGGTATCTCTTTCATCTCTGTGGGTAAGTTAAACCCATCTGGTAGTTTCATATAGATCTTTTTATCTAAATCGCCATAAAGATATGCAGTCACAACGTCCATGAGCTGCATTTCTAGGCTTGTCAGAGATGATAGGCTTATTAAGAATCTGAATGTATTAGCGTCCATTACCGGGGAGTATGTATCTTCATAATCGATACCCGGTCTTTGGGAAAAACCCTTTGCTACAAGACGTGCCTTGTAGCGGACGATCAGATTTTCTTCATTTCTTTTTCTAATGAAAACCCACTTATATCCCACAGGTCTAACACCTACTGGTGTTTGGACTACAGGTCCAATGACTTTGCATTTCAAGAGTGAGTCCAGCTCTACTCTTATCGCCTCGTCCCACTTTGGCCAATCATCTCTGCGTTTACAATCCGCTAGAGAAAGTGGTTCGACGTCATCGTCGTATTCAGCGACGTGAACGGCAATAGTGAATGCAAAATCGTTGTCGACGATTGTGCTATGTCGGTCCAGTACCTCCCCAGTACGTACAAAGTTTAATGATGTTTCTCCTAATGTTTCCTCTGCGGGGGAAATTAGGAGGGGAGAGGTAGCTGTCCTGAGCTCAGTAACCTGTGGAGGGATAATCTTATTTTCACCAGGAATCTTCCTCTTTCGAGGAACTTTATCTTTTGAACCTGGTGGCCGTCCTCTTTTCAATTGAGGTACAGCCATTTCTGCTGCTGGTGGATTGCATCCATTTATAGGGATGTCAATCCTAGCTGGAGTGTTAGCAGCAGGGACGTGTGAACGGACAATCTTCTGGTTGTCCGTGAATTTATCCGGTAATTGGTGCACTGTATTCTGGATGTGAAGGATCTTCAGGATCTCATCTTCACACAGATTTGTACGCGGATCATAAAGGGACAAAGACTTATTTTCCCAATTAATGGTCCACGAAGCTTCAGGCTTCTTGGAATGTGTGCCTAGCTTTGGAAAAGTTTTCTCATCGAATTCACAATCAGCAAGACGTGCTTTAAATGCGTCCCCCGTTAGGGGTTCTAGGTATCTAATAATCGAGGGTGAATTAAATCCAATATAGATTCCTAGACAATGTTGAGGACCCATTTTGGTCCTCTGAGGTGGTGCTATTGGGACATAGACCGCACAGCCAAATATTCTCAAATGAGATATATCTGGAGTTGAGCCGTATGCTAGTTGCATCGGGGATAATGTATGGCCTCCAGAGGGGCGTATCCTGATAAGAGATACGGCATGCAGAATAGCATGCCCCCAAGCATCCACCGGCAATTGGGATTGCATAAGCAATGGACGTGCAATCCATTGGAGTCTCTTTATAAGAGACTCTGCTAATCCATTCTGGGTGTGAACATGAGCTACTGGATGTTCAACTTCTATACCTGTTGCCTGGCAATAGTCTTCGAAGACTTGAGATGTGAATTCGCCCGCATTATCAAGACATAGTTTCTTGATATGGTTATCGGGGAAATGAGCACGTAACCTAATTATCTGTGCCAACTGCTTTGGAAAAGCTAGGTTACGGGTGGACAAGAGGCACACATAAGACCATTTTGTGGATGCATCTATTAGTACCATGAAGTACCGAAATGGGCCACTTGCGGGGTGAATAGGCCCGCAAATGTCACCATGTATCCTCTCAAGGAAGCCAGGAGACTCTAAACCCACTTTTAAGGGCGATGGTCTCGTTATTAGTTTCCCCTTGAAACAAGGGGGACAAGGAAATTCACCTTTCTGAAGAATCTTCTGGTTCTTCAAATCATGTTCAGATAAGATGCGTCGCATCAGAATGGATCCAGGGTGACCAAGTCTGTTATGCCATAGTTGAAATGGTGGCATTGGCTGGCACGTATGGTGCTCAGTCATATTGGCTTCGACTGGTTGAATGTATGTTTGGTAGAGACCCGACGGGAGTCCCTTAAATATTTCGCAGATGGTCTTCTGGCCATCTTTACGAAGGGTGACATGCATGTATTCAACCTTATTTTCATCTCTAGTTTCTAAGTGATATCCGTTTAAACGGATGTCCTTGAAGCTTATGAGATTTCTATTTGATCTTGGAGAAAATAGTGCATTTTTGATTTTTAGTCTTGTATTATTTAAGAGCAATAATATTGCGTCACCAGATCCTTCGATTATTTTGGACAGTCCTGAAATTGTAATGACAGGACCGTCATATTTACTTATGCTAGTGAAATAGCATTCATCGCGAAGGATAGTGTGCGTCGAGGCACTGTCCACTAGGCACTCATACTTCATCTATATAAGCAAAAAACGATAATTTATTGATGGAAATGTAAAATGCATACATTCAAAATAAAAGATCGTCTTTATTAAGCGTGCTAGAGATGAAGCTACAATTTATTCTTTGAAAAGCATAGATAAAAATAAGGCTCAATCGAGCAGATCGTCATTTTCGAAATCATAGGAAGTGAACTTCGTCGGATTTTCCACATCTGTCATGTTTGTTTCAGGCGGAGGCTTCTGGCTCGCCTGATACAGTTCCTGTAAGTGGCGAGGTGTGCGACAGTTTCTGGACCAATGTCCAAGCATGCCACAACGATGACATTTGTCCTCCCATGTCTTCTTTGGAATTGACACTGTATCAGTGTTCTTACGCTTCCAAGTGAGGTTTTTCTTCCCTTTGTTATTCTTGCTTTGGGGAGGAGCACTGGCTTGTTTCATAGGGGCCATTCCTTTGTTCTTTCTGCCCCTCTTCTTGTTCTTCCACTTCGGGGGGTGAACACTGTGGGCTTCGGGGATAGGAGCTGAGCCTGCCGGGCGCTGGTTATGAGTGGCCAGTAAAAGGTCTCTATTCTGCTCTACCCTCAGGAGGCAAGAGAGCAGGTCAGAGAACTTCGTGAAATTGCGTTCACGATACTACTGCATGAGGATAGCATCTTTCTCGTGAAACGAGGTAAATGTCTTTTCCAACATGCGGTGCTCCGAGACTTCTTCACCACACAACTTCAAGCGTGAGGTGATGTTATGAAGTGCTGAGTTGTACTCAGCAACGGACTTGTAGTCCTGTAATCGGAGGTTCTCCCACTCATAGCTGGCACGCGGGAGAATGACATCAATTTGATGTCTGTAGTGTGCCCCTAATGCTGTCCATAACTCTAGAGGGTCCTCACCGTCAAGTATTCGGCCTTCAAGGTCCGATCTATGTGTCGTCTGATATAGATAATGGCTTTCGCCTTATCCATGTCAGAGATGGTGGTAGAGGTACTGCTAGCTGAAGTGGCCGCTTCTGGGGCTTTGCTAGCAGATGCATCGGATGCTGCGGGAGCCGATGATTGGGCCACTGCGGGGGCCAGGATGGAGTGCAGGAGCGCCATGGAGCGCAAGTGGAACTTCAGGTCCACTCGCCAGCTCAAGTAATTCTTGCCAGCTGCATCGAGCACCTCGAAATCGACGCTTGCCAATTTGGCCATTTTATCTATGCAATTTAAAGATAAGCATGAATTAAAACAAATTCAACAATCCATGCATAAAGAAATTAATAAGTAAAAATACGGGGATCGGCCAGATACCCAAAATAATACACAATCCAAAGTCCGATTACAGTCCAAAGAAAAGAGAATGAAAAATACAAACTTTGGAAACCCCGGGTAGGTCCCTATTTCTGCATCCGTCTTCTTATGCTGTTGCACCGAGCCTTGGCTATTTATACAATTTCATCACTTACAAATTCTCTCAAAAAAAAGAAAAAGTGCTGGAAATGTAAATAGGTATGCAATGGCCGATCCCGAAAGACACATTTTTACTTATTTTAAACATCCACGCAGTTTATATAAATATGCTACAGGCATAAATTAAACAACCACGCATATATCTCAAGCACAAAAATATGGAAAAAGTAAACTAGAAAATATAATTATCTCGTAGACCACGTGGAAACGTCATACACCGTTAGGTTAGTTAACTAACGGAAGAGCGGTCTCAGGATCTTTGAGATGATTATATTTTTTAAAAATTCTAGTAAACCATACATAATATGCAAGAGCGATAAATAAATAATAGAATATAGAATTTAATTTTTTTTTATTTTACAAAGTTTTCCTGATTTTGCCAAATTATTTTGATGTGTAGACATGAATATGATTAAATATAAACATGTTTATAGGCCTTGCTAACTACTTGACTTGGGGCTTCGGGCCCAAGTTTATTTATAAGTTTTATGTTAGGCTTATGGGCCTAAAATCCATTCCGCTTAACGTGTGCGCATGCCCCTTCTTTGGTTTATTCATTTAGATCTAGCTTTGGGCTTTGGGCCCAAGCTAATTAAAATGAAAAAGAATTTTTTTCTTCTTTTTATCTTTTGGGCTTGGATACAAATTTTGACCCAAAAGGCCCAAGAGGTTTTCTAGAAAACCCTAATCTCTAACTTTTTGTTAGAGATCAGCCGTCATCCTCATCTCGCAGCCATGGCCTGGAGTTTGATTGCATCCATTCCCCCCCGGATGGTGGTGAGGCCGTGGGAGGTGCCCCCCTCTGCAGGGGGATGCGGCCGCAGCAAGCGCCCCCCCGGAGGGGGGGTGCCGGTCGGAGAAGGCCCCCCCTGCAGGGGGCTATCAGGAAGGCCCCCCTCCCCCGAGGGGGGGGGGGGCTGCGGCAAGCGCCCCTGCCGGGGGGGGGGGGGGGGGGGGGGGCTATTGGGAAGGCCCCCCTCCCCCGCAGGGGGGGTCAGCTGCGGCAAGCGCCCCCCCCCCCCCCCCTGCAGGGGGTGGCAGGCGAAGAAGGCCCCCCTGAAGGGGGGGTTCGGCTGCGGCAAGCGCCCCCCCTGCAGGGGGGGTGGCGGGCGAAGAAGGCCCCCCGACAGGGGGGGTGGCCATCGGGAAGGCCCCCTCCTGAAAGGGAGGGGTTCGGCTGCGGCAAGCCCCCCCCCCCCCCCCCCCCCCCCGCAGAGAGGGGGGGGGGGGGGGAGGTCCCCCTCTGCAGGGGAAGGGGGGGTTTGGCCGCGGGGTAAAGGTCCCCCTCTGCCGGAGGGGGGTGGTCAATCCGTTTACTCTTCCCGAAAAGAAATTCATGGCAAAATGAAGAAATTACTTTGTAAAACGAAAAAAAAAATTTTCATTTTAATTTTTACTTGTATTTTAACAAGGTAAAATTTTTCATGTATAGACCGTTGTAATCTACGGGAATAAGAATTTTACCTCTAGATCGATGATCTAGGGACGGCCGTAGATTAGAACCGTAGAATAAAAATCTGAGCTCCCGAACGCTTTGAGGATGCCGCAACGCTCCAACGAATCGCCGCATCAACTATAGATTCCTTGCGCGTAGGGGATGAAATTTTGCTGAAAATTTGTGCTCAAGAGGAGAACACGTGCTGATAACGTGTTGGATGAAAATGAACTCAAGAGAGAGAGAGAGGTAATTTCATTGCTAAGAATGAGTAACCATAGCTAAGAGCCATGGTGCTCTATTCATTTATCTCATAGTGGGGAGGCCAAAAGCCTCTAGTAGATCAAGGGTCCCCATTAACCTGAGTAATGGGGGACCTAATGAATGGGTAATGAAGGAGGGGAGGCCAAAGGCCTCCCTCATTCATAACAAATCTCTTATATTAATATAATTAAACGTTATAAGATGGTGGATACCAAAGGTCAATGCACATTTATAACACTTCCCATTATCCATCCTAAAATAGTCATAAAATTTGATTATCATTAAAAACTCATTGGGATAAAAATCATGCAGAACTTTATATGAAGCGGAAAACCACAAAAATTGATTATCTAATAAGCTGTTTCATTTAGGGCCTGTTCCACTCGGGTTTCTTTTGGGTTCTATCGGGTGAGAAACCTCTGACCCGCACTATTCCCCGGTCATATCTTGGTTTCTTTGGCGAAAAAACCCTAGAGTTTTCTCGGGCGTGTTCCTGCGCCGCTGCTCCTCGCCGCTGCTCCTCGCCCCTCCCCGCTGCTCCTCTCTCCTATGTGGCACCCCCAGCTGCCTAGCTTGAAATCTCCGGGTTTCACGGCGATTTCGCGAAATTTCTGAGGAAAGCGGGCCTCACCCGCTGTGCTCACCCCTCATCTCGCCTTCTTCCCGCGGTTTGCAGTTGGGGGAGGTGGTGAAGGGAGGCCGACGGTTTCGACTGCTCCATATGTTGGTTTTGGTCGGAGGTGAAGGGGGTGTGCCGAGCGTAGTCGGATTTCCAAAGCTCTGAGCAGAACCCTAGCTTCGATTCTGGCCCATCTTCCTCGCTGGGGCCTGCGCCAACTCCTGTGTTCCGTGATTGGCTGCGGGGGTCTGGAATCTCAGGCCATCTGCCTTGTCGGTGAGCTTTACCCTAGGCTTACAGCGATATAAGCGCGGAGGTATATTTTCTGCAACTCAAAATTAATTTTTGCAGACATTTGATCATTCCATTTGTGTCTATATGGGATGCAATTTGCTGAATGGGTTTTATTGCCTTGGGACCTTGCTGGTGGTTTGTTTGGAAGGATAGGGTTTCAAATTTGGGACCCCAAGGGCATAACAGGATATTAATCTGAAAATAATATTATTAGCTTGCATGATATCTATGTATGATGATTTATATGTCTTAAGAATGCAAAGAATTGTGCTATCTAAAAAACCCCAATGATGATAAAAAAAGTCGGGACGGATGAAATTCGCACACGGTGGATGGCTACCTACGAATGTTCCCTTGAAGCCCCAGTTAGAATCGTGCCATGGCTGATCCCCATTACCCCGAGAGTTTATGATGTTATTTGTGTTAAGTATTAAATATAAATTATTAATTTATCAATGAGTTTATGATGTGATTTTATGGTTGTTTATTTTGGCTCAGGATCTCAGATTTTTGGGGCCTTGCTGCTTCATTTTTGGTCATGGTATCAGATTTATGTTGCATTACTCCATGATGGTTTTTGTGCTTATGGGATTGGTAATTATGGTTAGTGTTATAAGATTTTTGGGGCATTGCTATAGGAAGGCAATTTGTGCATATGTTGTGGTAAATTTTGGAAAATGGAATGAGATTTTTGAGTCTTTGCTTCTGCATTTTTTGGTACATGTATCAGAGATTTGGTGCATTGGGATTATTTGGGATTATGTTAAGTTAGGATAATGGAATCAGAATTTTTTGGCTTTGCTCCAGTTTTTAATTTGTTGTATAAGGGGGTCATTCCTCCAGGCTGAAATTTGTGTTTATGTGTGTGGTAATTTTGGTTCAGTGACTAAGATTTATGGGGCTTTTCTCCATTATGCAGTTTGTGTATATAATGTTGTTAATTTTGGGTCCTGTTTTCAGAATTTTGGTTCCTTGTTCCAGTTAGGTTTTCATGTTTCTGGGGATGTTTACTTTGGGTCATGTGTTCAGATTTATGGTTCATTCCCTCAGGCTGCAATATGTGATTATGTGTTTGTTCATTTTGTGAAGCTGACTCAACTTTTTTGGTCATTTATCCTTTATGCATTTTGTGTATATAGTGGGGTTAATTTTGGAAAATGTGAGAAGTATTTTGGGACATGGCTCCATGATTGTTTTAATGTTTTTGTGGATGTTAAATTTGGGTAATGTATTCAGATTTCTGGGTCATTCCTCCAGGCTGAAATTTGTGTTTATGTGTTTGTTACTTTAGGTTCAATGACTCAGATTTTTTGTGGAAAAAAAAAACAGAAGCAACCCCAATGGAACAGGCCCTTAGTGTTTCAAGCTATGTATCTGATTTTTGGGGTTTTATGGATACATGTTTGAAAAAAAATTTTTTGGTTTCTTTTGGGGATCAGTGTTGCAGATTTTAGGGTGGATTTTATGGGGTGACACTGCAGGAGCAATCGTACTTAGCAACCGCGTGTGTGACTATGAATACACAAATAATTCTGAGGGCTAGTGATTTGGATATGCACAATTTTATATGTAGTGTTTTACTCATGTGTATTATGTTACGTATATAAATAACATTAAATATATGTGTTATTAAATTAAGGGTGACATGGATACACAAGGAGACCATTCGGCATGTGAGTTATGTATCGCTGCATCGGCTGCAGTTTCGTATGCCGTAGTAGCCATACAACTTTACGTAAATGCTAGGGCTGAACCTATACCAAGAGAGCCCTCTGCTATGCGGGATCTGCATAGAAAATCCCACATGCGGAGAATTCTGTGGGGGTCTGATAGTAGCTGTTTGGACTACTTGCGGATGCGAAGACATGCTTTCATGAATCTTGCAGCAATAATGCGTCAGCGCGATCTTCTCAGGGACACTATACAGGTATCCATCGAGGAGCAGTTGGCAATGTTCCTGCATATTGTAGGTCACAAGTCCAAGAATAGGGTCATGCAAGTGGACTTTATTAGGGGAGGGGGGACAGTCAGCAGGTATTTTAACAAAGTTATGGGGGCAGTGTGTTCAATTCGGGATATGTACATGAAGCAAGCTGCTAATGAGACGCCACAAGAGATAGTCAATAACCCCAATTGGTTTCCATTTTTCAAGGTATGTTTCCTTACCTGTATATGTCTCAGGCTAATAAGTATCGGCGGGATGATTGATAATAGGTCTCATTGATTACGTTGTAGGACTGCATTGGTCTCATTGATGGGACTCACATAGATGCCATGCTCCCAGCAAGTCTCGTATCCCGCTTTAGAGGTCGTAAAGGGATTACACAAAATGTGCTCGCAGCTGTTACTCCAAATAAAAGATTCACATACGTACTGGCCGGGTGGGAAGGATCCGCAAATGATTTTACGGTCCTGAAAGATGCATTGTCTAAACCACCCCCCCTGGGGCTGCGAGTGTATGAAGGTAATATGCATATATTTACATTAACAAACTAAGTACTCCTATCATAGATCGTTGGGTCATTAATTGGGTTATGTTTTCGAATGCAGGTAAATATTACCTTTGCGATGCTGGGTATACAACAATGCCAGGGTTCATTTCTCCATACCGGGGCGTTAGATACCATTTGAAGGACCATACTGATAGGGTTCCTAGAAACCGAAGAGAGCTGTTCAACCTACGCCATTCGACCTTACGATCAAAGATCGAGTCGACATTTGGTATCCTAAAGAACAAGTTTAAAATAATGACAGCCAAGCCTCACTACACATTCAAACGTCAGGTCGAAATCGTACTTGCTTGCAGTGTTTTGCATAATTACATCCAAATAGAAGATCCACATGACCCCCATCTAACTGAAGATGGAGATGGGGTTGAGGAGGCTGTAGAGGGTCTCGATGAGCTTGATGATGATGTTATGGATCTGTCCCAACAGGTGCCCGTTCGTGAACAAACCGAACAACGTGATCAGTGGAAAATGCGTAGGGAACAGATAGCTTGGGATATGTGGGTGGACTTCTGTAACAAAAATAATAACGGGGACACTATTGAGCATGGGCTGTGAGGGGGTCGGCGTATATTATTGCCTCCTATGACTGAACATTGTATTCCTTGTATCAGACATATTGCAGTAGTATTGCTATGTTGCTTTTCCCAAATAATTACCTGCCTTTGTTTAGGAACTATGTGCTTTACACTTATGCAATTTTATAGTCGAATGCAGTATATGTTCATGTTATGGGTAGGTTGGATGTTTATAGCCTCAACGTTGCATTATCAATTTAATTTGAATGATGTTGTAGGGATGGAAGGCTCGTCAAACGCTGGTAAGGGGGGTGACCCAAACCGGCCTGGGAGTGATCCGATGCTACCCAGCTATGAAAATGTTTATGGTACACAATGGGTAGAAGCTGACAGAATGGTTGATCCCATTGTCAACCGACCTATTCCCAAGAGGATGCAAACGATGCCCTATCACATGCATGGCTTCCAAGCAGGCGGGCTTGTGTACCCAGCAGGTGGGCACGGAATGGGATATCCACAATATCCAAATTTCAACAGTCCTATGCAAATGCCAATGCAGATGCCATCGCAGCCTGGAATGGGGTTTATGAATATGCTGCAAGGGGGAGAGCCAGCCTCGTACAGAAGCCCAGCTTCCCCACCTGCATTCGCTATGCCTACGCCACCTAGTGGCAATGAACGAACCCCCGGCAGTGACTCTTCTAGGAAGTCGAGCCGTCGTAGCGAAGATGCAGATGGGTCTGTTTCCAGCCCCCGAAAGAAGTCGAAGCAGCCCTCATCTTCAACACAACAGAACAAACTGTGGACGAATGCTTACGATGAAACCCTCATTCCATTCCTTGCGGAGCTTGCACGGCAGGGGTATAAAGCGGATAAGTCTTTCAAAAATACAGCCTTCACTGCCGCCGCCGCGGAAATAAATAACACCCATGGGACTTCCTTCTCAAGTGTTAATGTTAAGAATCACATGAAATCGTTGAGGAGACGTCTCAAAGACGTTCAGGAGTGCATGGTCCTAAGCGGAGCCGGATGGGATGCGGACAATAATGTCATTACGCTTGATCCCGAGACGTATGATACATGGGCGTCGGTAATTACTTCTACCTTTTACATATGCTATGTGATACTACATTAAATATAGCTTTGCATGCCCGTTATCATATATGATATTGTAATTGTTCAGGCTAACCATCGGCTGCGGGCGTATGTGAACCATCCACTACCCTGGTATGACGATCTTGTTATCGTCATTGGTGATGACGCTGCGAAGGGGGATCTTGCAATTGGTGTTTTTGAAAGGTTTGGTGGAGAGTTTCATGAAGGCGGAGGCGAGGGAGAGCCCGTAAGTAACGAGCCAATTCATATAGATTCACCACCACACAATTTCACGGAAGAAATTCCAACCCAAGCTAGCACCGGGCCTGCTACTCAGGGAGGGCCAAGTCAGTCAAACCCACAAGCGATGGGTAAAAAGAAACACCGCAGACGGGGCATGGTTCAAGATCCCGACATCATGCGAGAATTATCAGAAAACATGAAAGAGGTCGCGGATGCTATAAGGTCCGCACACTCACATGAGTCACATTGGACCAAACCGCTTGCCAAGCTTGTCTACGAGTTTACCGAGTATCCCCCGGGGATATTGTTAAAGGTCTTTAAGGCACTGCGCAACGATGAGATGGAAGCAAGAAGCTTTTTGGCCTTGCCTCATGATGCTCGGAAAATGATGATAGAAGATATAGTTGCGGGGTTTGATGTGGACTAGGAGGCTAGCTGGTTGGGATGGGAAGATGTTTGAGCGGGGGCCATGTTATGTTGGGGGAGATTTGGAAGGGGGGATGGAGAAGTATTCAAAATGTGTTAACATACTTTTGGTGCATGGCTTACTTTTATTGTTTTTGTGGCAATGCTACTTGTGGTAGTATGTTCTGATGGGGGGTGTTGGGTTATGGGGCACTGTATCATTTTGTGTTACTGGGGTATATGGGGATGTTAAATTTGGGCAATGTTTACATATTTTTGTGGCATTGATCCAGGCAGGTAAGCATGTGTAGGGGTGATAAATGTGGGCTCAGGTTATCATATTTTTGGTCCAAAGCTCCTGTATGCATTTTGTGTACATTGGTTCAGAGTTTTTGGGTCATGTTGCAATGAATTTTGTGGCATTGCTGGGCAGGGATCCCATTTTTTGTGTCAGATTTTTTGTTCTCAGATTTTCAGAATTTTTCTGGGCATAATTTTGTGGCATTGCATTGCTGCGCATCATGTTCTCAGATGTTTTGTGTCATGTTCTCAAATTTTTGTGGGATGCTATACTTTGGAATCCAGTTTGCACTCATGTTTACATATTTTTGTGGCATTGATCCAGGCAGGTAAGCATGTGTAGGGGTGATAAATGTGGGCTCAGGTTATCATATTTTTGGTCCAAAGCTCCTGTATGCATTTTGTGTACATTGGTTCAGAGTTTTTGGGTCATGTTGCAATGAATTTTGTGGCATTGCTGGGCAGGGATCCCATTTTTTGTGTCAGATTTTTTGTTCTCAGATTTTCAGAATTTTTTCTGGGCATAATTTTGTGGCATTGCATTGCTGCGCATCATGTTCTCAGATGTTTTGTGTCATGTTCTCAAATTTTTGTGGGATGCTATACTTTGGAATCCAGTTTGCACTCATGTTTACATATTTTTGTGGCATTGATCCAGGCAGGTAAGCATGTGTATGGGGTGATAATTGTGGGCTCAGGTTATCATATTATTGGTCCAAAGCTCCTGTTTGCATTTTTTCCGGCTGTGTATCAGGTTATTTGGGTCATGTTTCCAGAATTTTGTGGCATTGCTCCAGTGAACACATGTTTTATGTGGGTTGATATTTGTGGGCTCGGGTTATCAAGTTTTTGTGCCAAAGCTCATGTTTGCATTATGTGTACATGGGTTCAGTTTTTATGGGTCATGTTTCCAGAATTTTGTGGCATTGCTCCAGTGAACACATGATTTATGTGGGTGGATTTTTGTGGGCTCAGGTTATCAATTTTTTGTGCCAAAGCTCATTTTGCATTATGTGTACATGGGTTCAGATTTTTTGGGTCATGTTTCCAGAATTTTGTGGCTTTGCTCCAGTGAACACATGTTTTATGTGGGTTGATATTTGTGGGCTCAGGTTATCAAGTTTTTGTGCCAAAGCTCATGTTTGCACTATGTGTACATGGGTTCAGAATTTTTGGGTCATGTTTCCAGAATTTTGTGGCATTGCTCCAGTGAACACATGATTTATGTGGGTGTGTTTTTGTGGGCTCAGGTTATCAATTTTTTGTGCCAAAGCTCATTTTGCATTATGTGTACATGGGTTCAGATTTTATGGGTCATGTTTCCAGAATTTTGTGGCATTGCTCCAGTGAACACATGATTTATGTGGGTTGATATTTGTGGGCTCAGGTTATCAAGTTTTTGTGCCAAAGCTCATGTTTGCACTATGTGTACATGGGTTCAGAATTTTTGGGTCATGTTTCCAGAATTTTGTGGCATTGCTCCAGTGAACACATGATTTATGTGGGTGGATTTTTGTGGGCTCAGGTTATCAATTTTTTGTGCCAAAGCTCATGTTTGCATTATGTGTACATGGGTTCAGATTTTTTGGGTCATGTTTCCAGAATTTTGTGGCTTTGCTCCAGGGAACACAGTATGTGTTTGGGTTGATAATTCAGGATTCATGTCATCTGATTTTTGTGGCTTTTCTCCAGCCTGCACCCACTTTGTTTGACAAGTTAATTCTGGCTCATGTCATCTGTTTTTTGTGGCATTTTTGCAGGCATCATTTGTTATGTATGGGTGGGTAATTTTCTATCTTGTACTCATAATGTTGTGGCATTGCTCCAGGCATTGCTCTAGGCTGCAGATTGGTAGGCAAGGCTCCTTGTTATGGTTTACCTATAGCCCAATGATGAAGATGCTTAATTGATCCCTATGTCCCTCGGTTATGCATATATAGTTGGTATTAGGCTGGATGGTTCCATTACTCCCCAATGATGTAAATTAGTGAGCTACATTGAAAATCAAATGAAATGATACAGACGGTATGCATCGGTATATGAGATGAGCGGGTGTTAACTGAGGGGGTGATATGTGATGGAGCAACTTCCTATTACCAACTATGTATCATGATATAAGTAATTTCTTTCTGAGGGCTTATGTATGTTTTGCATACAACCAGCAATCTGGAGCAATGCCACAAAAATCTGATAACATGATCCAAAATTAACAACCCATACTCACATACTGCAACCTGGAGCTATGACACAAAAACCAACTGCTGCCCGATGATGATGAACAATAAATGAGAAAATTGACCCTCGGACAAGAAGATATAGGGGTATTTGGCTGGAAGGTTCATTTATAATGAGCAACCGTCATATACCTTCTGCTGTTCATGCTACAAAACATGTTTACCTGAGGGCACAAGTCAAATATTTTTTATTTGACTTGGGTATGGACCAAGTTGGTATGGTGCAATTTCCTTGTGGGGATTGTTTGGTTTTCGCAAACGTTAAATTATTTCATCGAGCTTTCTTGGTTTTTATGGTTTTATATGTTTATTAAATTGGTTTCTTCATTTGTATGTTTCAATTTGTGGTGCCGCTGCTTGATGCACTGCTGTAGGTAGCCTTGCTCTTTACAGTTTTTTTTCATTATTTATTTGTATATATGTTGTCTGCCTCCGTTGTCAATCTTTATTTCTTGCAAGGTACAAATGAGCACCGGTTCCAACCAGTCTGTTATTTCCAGACCCAGACTTCCTACAGGGTCGCTGTTGGATCCAGATGATGATGACAGCAGGGTTTGCCATTGTCGGATACGGGTTCCCAGGAAGACATCATGGACCCCAAATAATCCTGGTCGTCGCTTTTGGAGCTGTCCTGTGCGAGGGAGTAATAAATGCACCTACTACGAATGGAAGGATCCGGCTCACTCAGAGTGGTCCACTTATGTGATACTACAGTTGCTTGATGAGCTTGCAAGAAGCCCGACCCATGCATCCTCTTCCACAGCGGTATCTGATAGGCGGCTTTTGGAGATTGAGGGGCGGTTGGCTAGGAAAATGGACACCATTCACGCTGAATACAAATGGATCAAGTTGGTTTTGTATGCGATCTTAGCCTTTCTGCTGTTTTTGATACTGTTGTTTATTATCGCACTTAAAATGTAAACATTTATTTCTGTATGTTGGCCTAGTCAGATGATACTTCTCATATGTATATTATAAGTATTTTGTAAATATTGGCTATTTTGGAATGTGGTTTTCGTTTGTTCTAGCTGATATGAGCTTATCGGTGAGCATTTAAAAATCACCAACATGTTTTGATGCCAGTTCAATAAATGGTTTTTAATTTCTGTTGGTTGCGTTGCTTGTCGTGCTTCCGCTTCTACTTATTCGGGCGTATTCATTTAAATATTCCTTAGAAAATTCGGGTTTTTAAAATTTATTTACGTAAATTGTACCTAAATATTTTATTTAATATTAATTTATTTCATTTTTACTACTTATTTAATTATAATTTATTTAACAGTTGGGTTTTCACAAGTCATAAGCACTGGAATTAGGTTTGGGGGTAATCTCACCTCAAATAACTATAAACAACTTTCTCACTTTCCTCAACCAACTTTCCCAATACACATTTAACCAAAGAAACACACTACTTTACTCTGGGCCCCACATACAAAACTCCTCTCCACTTTCCAACCCAAAGCAACCAAAAGAAACCAAAAGAAACACACTACTTCTCTTCTTTCTCTTCCCTCATTTCTCCTAGGATTTACTATTCCCTACAGTAAATCCTCCATCAAAAGAAACCCAATGGAACAGGCCCTTATTGAATGCGGTTTGTAAAATCTTACTGTGATGTGAAACCTCAGTTTGGGAAAAATAAAATTTTTTGTTTGTTTCGATGAAAATCTGATTATCTTTTATGCACATAGAAGGTAGCAAGCAAGTCACTAGATATCTGAGAACAATCACATAGCACAAGAAGAACCAAAATTAGGACGACATTATTTCTAGATAGAACATATCAATCTTATTTATCAGCACTTGATATTCTCAAAAAAGACTGCATTGTATAGAAAGTCATCTGAACAAGAAAATGAGAGAAGAAATACGAAACACAAATCAGGTCATATAGCACAAGACCTCATCGCAATATTCAGCGTCTCATACAGTTATTGGCTTCTTCAACCAAAACAGAGAGAACAAATATGACCCTCTGAAGGTGTTGCTGAAATCAAGCCAAATTGTCGCATTATTATACAGACATAACCAGATCTCAACAAAACATAATGAAAAAGCAAGCTTCGAATTGATATGGAAACCGTTGAATTTGCTAAAAATTTCAGGTTTACAAAATAGAAAACACCCAATTCCCAAATTTTGAACTAAACTCAAAATTGCATCGAATCAACAATGCTCAATCGGTAAATCAAAGACCCAATAATCCAGCATAATCCAGCAGTGAGACCGACTTCAAATAAGTAAAATGCAGAATGAGATCTTAAAAGAGACGACCTCACTCTAGATCCGAGCATTTGAATATCCTCATCCGCAACCGAACTGCAATTATGAGAAAATCAAAGGCAGCTTAAATATAGAAAAAGAGGAGAAGAAAAGAAAAAGAAATGAAAGATGAGGATCAAAAGGATACCAGATGGTGGAGGATGATCGACGGACCGACGGAGCGGTGACCGATTGATACGATTAGGGTTAATCGTAGCAAAAGTTCAGATTTTTAGTGGAAAGAAAGAGAAGAAAATTGATTTGGAAATTGGAATTTGATAATAAAGAGGCAATTTTGATCTAAACTGGAGTAGATCTTCTCCGTAGCTTGCGATAATGGATCAAGCCTAATCCCCCAAACCCTAGCCGTCAAATGACGATTGTCTCAATAATTCGATGTCCATACAACTAGGTTTAGCTCCTTTAAATACCCTCCTAACAATTTACTAAACACACCGACAACTTAAACGCATAAAGGGAAGTGCATAAAGCAAAACTACTAAAAATACTAAGTCGATCCCCCGACCGCTCCCACACCCGAGTCCTTGCGCCTTCTGCGGTACACGACCGCATCATTACTCCCCCCAAAAATCGAACCTTGTCCTCAAGGTTGAAATCTGGAAACTGCGCTACGATGGTGTCCTCCAGCTCCCACGTAGCCTCGTGATCAGGCAGCCCCGCCCATCGTACCAACACCTCTCGGCCCCCGCCCTCGATGCTCCGCACCTGTATAATATCCTGGGGCTCCATAAGCACCTCTGAATCAGCTGTCAAAGTAGGTGGCAGAGTGACTACTGGCGTATGTGCTCCAATCGCCCGCCATAACTGAGACATGGAAAACCGGATGCAATGACGATCCTGGGGGCAATGTCAACTTATAAGCCACGGGCCCAATCTTCGCCTCTATCTGAAATGGCCGGTAAAATAGAGCAGCTAACTTGTCGTTCAGGCGCCGTGCTAATGATCTCTGACGGTATGGCCTCAGCTTCAGAATATACCTGGTCTCCCACCGCGTAGTCAATCTCTCTGCGATGTCCATCCGCCTTTGCCTTCTCAGCTGCTGAGACCTCGTAAGGTGCTTCTTCAACTTTTCCAAAATCCCCTCGCGCTCCTCGAGGTACTGGTCCAACTGCGATATGGGTGTCGACCCACTACGACAGTGGATCAACGCAGGTGGGTCCCTGCTGTACAACACCCGAAATGACGTCGTCTGGACTGCAGAGTGAAAGGACGTGTTGTACCAGTATTCGGCCCATGCCAACCACCGATACCAACTCCTCGGGCAATCTGACACAAAGCAGCGAAGGTACGTCTCAACGCTCCTGTTGCCGACCTCCGTCTATCCGTCCGTCCGTCTGGGGGTGGTAAGCTGTACTCCTCCGCAGAGCGGTCCCCTGGACCCTAAACAGCTCCTTTCAGAACTGGCTCAAGAAGACAGTGTCCCTATCCGACACAATAGAAGTGGGAAAACCGTGGAGACGAACCACCTCCCGTATAAAAGCCGTCGCCACTGTCACTGCCGTGTAAGGGTGACGCAGCCCAATGAAATACCCGTACTTGCTCAAGCGGTCGACCACCACCAAAATCACAATGTATCCCTCAGACTTGGGTAGCCCCTCGATGAAATCCATGCTGATCCCCTCCCAAACCTGCTCAGGAAGAGCCAAGGGCTGCAACAGCCCGGCCGGAGCCATGGCCAGGTACTTGTGACGCTGGCAGACGTCACAGCTGGCCACCATCTCAGCGACGTCCTTCATTCCTCGCCAGTACAGCTCTCTGGCCACCCGCATATACGTCTGCTGGACTCCTGAATGGCCACCCACAGCGCTCCCATGGAACTCCTGAAAGATCAACTGTTTGTGTACTGAAGCCCGCGGTATGACTAGCCTCCCTCGATACAACAGTCGCTTCCCCTCCAAAGAATAGCCCGGGTACTCAGCCACCCCCTGAACCAACTCCTCCCGGATCCTGGATGGCTCCTCATCGGTGTCCACCTCCCTCCATAAGGGCTCCCACTCCGCTAATAACGGTACTGACAAGGCTGCCAAGGAGGTAACCTCCTCTCTCCGTGATAGTGCATCCGCAGCCTTGTTCTCCAATCCCGGTCGATAGTGTATCTCAAACTTGTAGTCAACAAGTTTAGATAGCCACTTCTGATAGTCCGCCGCCACCAGCCTCTGCTCCTACAAATACTTCACTGACCTCTGATATGTGCGTACAATAAACGGCCGTCCCAACAGGTAAGGACGCCATTTCTGGATCGATAGGGCGATCGCCATCAACTCCCTCTCATACACGGATTTCTGCCTCGCCCGTGATGACAAAACCTGGCTAAAGTAAGCCACGGGTCGCTGATCATGCATCAGCACTGCTCCCAACCCGTATCCCGAGGCATCGGTCTCCACCACAAAAGGTCTGCTAAAGTCCGTAAGAGCTAGTACCGGAACTGTCGTCATCGCCCCTTTCAGGGCCTCAAACGTAGGGATGGCAGTAATGGCCTGACCCGACTGGCCCGACCCGGCCTGACCTGGTTATGACCCGTCCCGCCCCGGCCCGCAGACGGGTCGGGGCAAGCTTGGGCTTCGTATGCGGCCCGGCCTGCCCCGGCCCGCCCCGGTAAACTATAAAAGTTCTAAAAAAACCTTACTATTTTGATGCGGACCATGCGGCCAGTCCATAACCCATAACTCATACCATGTTCCACTTTTCTCTCGATTGTGCCAATTCCCAATTCCAAATTACCAAATATATCACAATTCTCCCAATTTTGAAATAAAAATTTTGTTTTGGATCCATAGGGATGGTAGTAATGACCTGACCCGACCGGCCCGACCCGGTTTTGGTAAGAAGGTACCCGCCCCGCCCCGGCCCGAGACCCACCCCGCCCCGACCCGTAGATGGGACGTGGCAAGCTTGGGTAGTTAAATACCCGCCCCGCCCCGCAATATTGCCATTCCTACTTAAACACTGCAGTCGCCTCCTCGGTCCACTGAAACCCATCCTTCTTCAACTGCTCAGTCATCGGCCAGGCAATGGTACTGTAGCCCTGCACGAACTTGCGGTAATACCCCGTCAAACCCAAAAACCCCCGTAACGCCCTCAGTGTAGTCGGCCGCGGCCAATCTAACATGGCCTCAATCTTGCTTCTATCAGCTGCTACCCATGCTGCAGACACCACGTGCCCCAAGTACTTCACCTTCGTCTGAGCGAACATGCACTTCTTTTTGTTGGCATACAGCTGGTGAGCCCGTAGCACCTACAACACAGTCTCCAAGTCTCGCACGTGCTCCTCCATTGTACGGCTGTACACCAATATGTCGTCGAAGAAGACTAAGACAAACTGTCGTAGGTATGGCTGGAATATCTTGTTCATCAATGACTAAAATGTAACGGGCGCATTCGTCAACCCAAAAGGCATGACGAGGAACTCATAGTGTCCCTCATGAGTCCTAAAAGCAGTCTTCTGCACATCCTCTGCCTTCATCCGGATCTGATGATATCCCGACTTCAGGTCAATCTTCAAAAAGATCGACGCTCCATGCAACTCATCTAACAACTCATCGATCACGAATATAGGAAAACGGTCCGCCACCGTCTCCTTATTGAGGGCATGGTAGTCTACACAAAACCGCCAACTACCGGCCTTCTTCACCAAGAGTACCGGGCTAGAGAAAGGGCTAACACTCGGTCTAATCACTCCAGCCTGTAGCATCTCCCTGATCAACCGCTCGATCTCATCTTTCTGGACATGTGGATACCTGTACGGTCGAACGCTGACTGGCGCTACTCCCTCCCGTAGCACAATGGCGTGCTCGTGGTCCCTCTGAGGTGGAAGTCCCTGCGGCATCTGAAACACATGCCCATAGCTGTCTAACAACTCCACCTCTGGTGACGCCTCCTGCTCTTGTGCCTCTGCCCCCAGCTCCTGATAGGACACAAAGTACGCCTCTCCTCCCACCGACACTGCCCGGGCCAAGGACTTCAGCGAAGCCGCACGACAACACAGACTGGGGTCCCCTAGCAATATCACAGTCCTGCCATCCTCACGATACTCCATCCTCAGAATCTTCCAGTTGAACTTGGTGTCGCCTAATGCTTGTAACCACTGCATTTCCAACACCAAGTCAACCTTCCCCAACTCCAGGGGGTAACAATCCACCACTACCTGAGCCCCCTGCACTGCCAGAATCACTGCCATGCAGACACCCCTGCTCTCCTCCCTCTGGCATGTGCCCAAAATCACCCCGAAGGTGGCTTTCTCACTCTCCTCGAGCCCCACCTGCTCCACCAACTTCCTGGAGATGAAGTTGTGGGTTGCCCCACTGTCTATCAGTATCGTCACCTCCTGGTCTGCCGCCTGCCCACTAGCTTCATGGTGTGATATGGAGTAAATCCCACCACGGAACTAAGGGACACCTCCACGGTCTCCAGGTGTGGCTGCTCCTCTGTCACCTCGTACTCTACTTAAGTATGATCGTAGGGTCGCCCTCTTCCTCCTCCTTAGCCGCCACCTCCAACTGCATGGCTCGTCCCGCACACTTGTGTCCCGGTGTGAACCGCTCGTCACACTTGAAACACAGCCCCTTGGCCCTGCGCTCCCGCATCTCTGCCTCCGTCATCCTGCGGGTCTGACCCCCCGGACGTGTCTCCGGCCCAGCCCCCCCTCGATGGTGCCACTGCGCCTATAGGAGCCTTGGGTGCCCCTGTCACTGCCGGGCTCCGCAGAGCAGATCCTCCCCAAGCTCCCCTTGCCCTCCTATCCTCCGCCAGCTTGTCCTCCACTTTCCTGGCTATCCTCATCATAGCGGACAAACCCCTGGGTTCTTGAACCCGCAGCTCGGCTCTGACCTACGGCTTGAGGCCCTTTAGAAAGTTTCCTTCTATGGACTCAGCGGAAACTCCCTCTACTCGGCTCGCCAGCCGCTCAAACTTCTCCACATATTCCCTCACTGTCCCCTCTTGTCAGTAGTGTATACAACTACTCAAATAGGCCACCGGCCTGTGTCTCCTGAAATCTCTCCATAAGGCACTCCGTCAATTCTATCCAAGTGCAGATATGCCGCTGCCATTGGCTCCAGCGGAACCATCCCAAGGCTTCCCCCTCAAAGCACATCGCCACTGTATGCATCCTCTCCGCCTCAGACAACCCCAACACATCGAAGTACCTCTCCGCCTTGTACATCCAAGCATCTGGATCTCTTCCCTCAAAAGGGGGCATGGTCAGTTTCCTCAATCGGCTATCTGGCCCACCATCGCCACGTGGACCACCATCCCGTTGTCCCTCCTGGTATCTCGGACGAGCAGGCTCCTCCAACCTCCATCTGGGACGATCTGGCTGCCCATACGCTCCCCAAATCTCCTCCCTGGCCCTCTCAGCAGCCCTCTGCTCCTTGGCATCCCATGCATCTCCATCACCCCATTCCTCCTCCTCTTGGAGGTTATCGGCATAGCGTGTGTACTCCTCATACTCTGGCACATGCCCCACATCCTCCCCGGTCTCCTAAAGTCTTCGTACATCCTCCTTGGCGCGCCTCAGAGCCTCCAACGCTCCATCCATGACCAAGGGAAGACCGGAGGACCCCTGTCGGCCCCCCAAATAGCCCCCGAGGGCTGTCGCAGCTGGGCGGGGCCCCTGGCATGTCGCCAGGGCCCCGCCGGCCTCATATCGGCCTCGCCGGCCCTCAGACCCCCGCGGGGGTCGGCGCGACCCCCTACAGGGCCGTGCGGCCCAGATCTGGGCCGCACAGGGTCGCGCGGCCTGTCGGAGGGGCGTGCGGCCCCTGGCGGTCTGCCAGGGGGCCATCGCCCCCCAAAAGGGGCCCCCGCATGCCGATTCGCACCGTTGGCCTCCCGGAACTTCATGACCCGCTGTTCCGGCTCCACGTACGCCAGATCTCCCCCTTGATGCCCTAGATCTGAAGAAAGATTCGGACTTGTCGATGTTGAAGCCCTAATTTCAGATTGGGGGTTGTTGACGAAAAGCTTGAAGGAGGTCTTGGATGTCGGTGGATTTCGTAAGCCCTTTCATCTCTTGGTGGATACCTCTGATATCTCCTTGAAACCCATCGATCCGCTTGTTTACTTCAAGTTTGCCATCGAATTTTTCCTCGACAAGCTCCGCCGCCGTCTTTGCCCTAGTTCTCGCCATCGGATCTTAATGCTCTGATACCAAATTGATACGATTAGGGTTAATCGTAGCAAAAGTTCAGATTTTTAGTGTTAAGAAAGAGAAGAAATTTGATTTGAAAATTGGAATTTGATAATAAAGAGACAATTTTGATCTAAACTGGAGTAGATCTTCTTCCTAGCTTGCAATAATGGATCAAGCCTAATCCACCAAACCCTAGCCGTCAAATGACGATTGTCTCAATAATTCGATGGCCATACAACTAGGTTTAGCTCCTTTAAATACCCTCCTAACAATTTACTAAACACACCGACAACTTAAACGCATAAAGTGAAGTGCATAAAGCAAAACTACTAAAAATACTAAGTCGATCCCCCCGACCGCTCCCACGCCCGAGTCCTTGCGCCTTCTGCGGTACACGACCGCATCACCGATGGAGGAGGATAATCCATGAAGATCGGAAGCGAGAGATCAACGAAGACTCGTGAACGAGCGAGTGAGAATGCGATCCTCGGGCCAGTGGAGGCTGGTGCTTAATGGGAACGTCGATGACTTCTTCGCCGAGAACGAGCCGATGTCGATCGGGCCGGGGATGTGATGCCTCAGAGAAGGGAAGAAATTTTTTGAGATAGATATCGTTTTCTCTCGCTTAGGGAGAGAAAAGTAGAGAGAAAATTGTATATCTTTTTTCCTTTCATTTTCCCCCTCATTTTCTTTCCTTTTACTTTTCTTTCCAACCAAACAAATGAAATTAACTTTCACATTCCTTTTCTTTCTCGTGCTTTCCTTTTCCATGCAATCAAACACACCGTTAGTGTCGCAGTGGTCATTGATGCAGAAGGCCTTAGTGTCAACCTTGCGATCTGATGAGATGATGTTCTCAATGTCGAATTCCATGGTTGTGGACGGCCCGCTCTGGCTACAGTAGAGACTGATCGCGAGAGGGGTCCTTAAAGATCCTTGCAAGTTAACGGACTTCACGTTGCTGATTTGGACAGCATTTTTCTTGAGAAAACGTGAAAATAGATTAGAAACAATGTGAAATTGAAAAAAATAAATAAAAATAAATAAGAGAAGTAGGAAAAATAAGTTAAATGTTCTTTACATTAGCCCTTAAACAAGAACAACCTCTGAATGAGAATAGTATGTTAAGTTACTGTAATTTTTGCAACCTATACTGCAATACTGAATCACTGAAATCGAATTATCTTTGGGAATGCCCAAACATTATTCTCCGAGCGTTGCATCCATCTCTCTCTCTCTCTCTCTCTCTCTCTCTCAAGAAACTGATTTAACAAAAGATGTGTCTCCTCTTAGATCTGAATGGGGGAAAAGGGGATTCAGGGACGTACTTAAATCACCACTTATTCCATAACTAAAATATTTTCTTTATTAAGAATTTATTTCCAGCAATAATAGTAACTAAAGTGGAAAACTAGCCAAGACCATGTACCTTGCTATTGCAGTTGCCAGCAACATCACAATAATACTGGTCGATGATGATAGGGTTTTCTACATTGGTGAAGTTGCAATGCTCGAATCTGATACCTCTTGAAAAGCCCATGCCTCCCTACAAAATACATTTTTCTAAATTAATGACGACTTGTAAATGAATAGTGAATTGGAAATGATGTTACATTATATCTATAGGGCTTTCATATGGAAGTATAACAATGCCTTTATAAAGTCCTAATATATGTTAGTGGCCTATTTATTGTTAGTATGCTTTACATATTGTTTCTATGTGAATGATAGAGGCTGTGGAAGTTAACAGAACTCCTAGATCGGATCTGCATAGGCCTAATTTCACCTCTTACCTCCCACGTCTTAATTCTTACCCCATTTGTTGTACCATAAAAATTCAAGTAACTTATCTGTACACCTTCAACCGAAGCTGTCGCCCCTCCCCTCCCTAAGCTTCCGATGCTAGCAAAAAAATGATCAATCAATGATACCAGATCAATGATACCACGTTACAAGAAGCACCAAGAGCACTAACAATGTCTCAATTGGAAATTACAGCATACCGCATCTATGCCCCACATTCACAAACCTGATGCCATGACCAGGTCCACAAACAACACGATTTACATGGACAATGTAAATAAAATCTCCAACTGAGATGCAATCATCACCTGCACTCCAAAGAGAGGGTATATCATGAGCTGCATGGTCAGGTCTATTGCTAGAGGGAAGGGATGCTCTTTACCTGCCTGTATGTTAGAATCCTCGATCAGTACATGCTGGGAGTCTTGGATATGGATACCGTCAGTGTTGGGGCTATCTCCAGGAGCCACCAATTTGAGGTTGGAAAGGTTAACCCTTCGGCTATTAAAGATAAGCATATGGGTTTGTGCGTTATCAACAGAGTGCAGATCTCTCACCCACAGGTCACTGCAATCTTGGAGCTTTATTGTCTGGAGTGCAAACAAGACCAGCATTGATCAACTGTTTACAGTGCTTTTCATCCATACACATGACAAAAATTGTATGACCATTAAAGGTTGCTATGTGAGTATACAACATAACGTTAAATGGCCACGGTGTTCTGAACTGACTAATGAGTTCAAATTTAAATTTAGTGGGTTGGATCATCACTCATTCAACCATATTGATTATATTTCACTATGGATCAGAATAACCATGAAGCTAGCATAAAATAGATACATCATTGTTTAAAAGAAAAGGACAAGGGCATTCATTGGTGTGACATAATATATATGGACGTCCTATAATGTATGCAGCAGGAAAATCATCCATGCAGCATGGATGGATGCTTATTTTTATACAATTGAAATAATTTAAAATGATGAGAGAGTTGCTATGTGTGAGCTAATTGTCGATAATAGATCTGTATTTATATATGCGTACAAATACTAAGAGTTGGAACTTCCGAACTTCTATGAACATGCATAATGAGTTCAATATGCAGTTGCATCTATATATGCAAATAACAATATGCATGACACCGGTTCCATTTTAAATCTACAAAATTTGCTGTGTAAAAAATTGAAAGGTGCGTAGAAACTTGGCTTGAACAGACTGTAGCTGTTGAGGTGGCAGTCATAAACTAATTAAGATCAAGTTAAGCTGATGCACTTTCCCTGCTGATGAATAACTATGGTCTCAAAGGAAATTTGAAACAATTCAGCTATGCCTTGATTTATATTCCAAGTAAAGGAATACTCACGGTAGGTGCTATCCAAGTGCAACCCTGCAAAAAGAAGGTAGATTTTTTTAATATGTCAAAAATCTTTTGAGATTCTAAAAGAGTACATTAATGCATGTAATTATCAACTAAGAAAATCAGACTTGTAGCCCTTTATTTTAGACTATGGGGCGATATATGCTTCAGTGATGATCTAAAATTATTTTTTTAAATGACATGCACCAAGCTTTGATGAATTTCTGCAGAAAACTTCAAATGCATTTACGATTAGGCAAATAGAACATAATCACTACCAGAGCAGGTTCCATTACCCCTAGCCACCCAGCAAGCAATCACTACGCAATTCAAATATGGTATCTTGTACGGGTCTTACCTGGACACAGCCTATTATCTAGAGCCACATACAAATGAAATCACACTCTATTTGGATGTAACAAAACTGCATTGTACCGGTTTAGGATTATATCTGCACGACTGCTTCCACCAGCTTTGCCCTCGACCGTTTATTTCTCCAAAACCAAGGATATTGAGTCCACCAATGGAGTCAAACTGTAACCAGACAGATGGATCAAGCCCCTTCCACTTACTAGGATCATTTGGAGCCACCACTGTTCCTTCAATCTAACTCAGTAAAATTGACATAAAAAAGTAAATACATTGCCATCAGGAAAATTTGCAAATAAGAAGTGATAGCAATTAGATAATCATAGGCTGACACGTTGAATTCAATTTGAGATTATTTAAAAAAACACACATTAATTATGCCAAACATTTCACTGTCAATATTATCCATCTTCTTTCCGACCATTTTCCTATTTTCCAACATCAAAATGCACTAGAATAAAGGTGAATTTATGTAAATGTGTGTGGCACCTGAAAATCGACTTTCTTAGACTTGCATGGGCCCTTGAAAGTTGTTGGCATCACGAAGAATGTCTTGTCCTTGGGTACAATCATCGTGGATGGGCTTGTAGGTGACCACAAATTGCTGCCCATGCTCTAGAAAATGCCTGCAAACAAGAGAACAAAACCCACACAAATTCAAGAATTAATCGTGTCATTCGCGACAAGAAGATACAAAATATATGTGCTATAATACATGTGTCGTCTGTAACACCATTTCCCACTGCTGTGAAATTTAGGACATTAAATACATGTGGAAGGGCATGCACCAACAATGCCAACTTCCAACGGAGGAGCTAGGTCAAAGATTAGCATAATGTATAAAATATCCTACATTAAATTAAAGAAAACAAAATAACAGTTAAAAAGATTCTTCCTTTCGAGAAACATTTTGAATCATGACACACAATATAACCACAATACACGGCTTGATGAAATTTGGATGGTTGTCTTTTCAATATATCAGATTGTCTTTTCAATATATTAAAACAAGTACATGTCCAATTTGATTCAGGTTGGTCATAATGGCGTGAGATCGTCTTTTCAATATATCAGATTGTCTTTTCAATATATTACAACAATTACATGTCCAATTTGATTTAGCTCTGTCATAATGGCGTGTGATTGTCTTTTCAATATATCAGATTGTCTTTTCAATATATTAGAACAAGTACATGTCCAATTTGATTCAGCTCGATCAGCTCGATCAACTCGGTCATAATGGCGTGAGATTGTCTTTTCAATATTTCAGATTCAAGACACAGCAATGGCCTTCGCGCTCCAGGCATGCTAAGAGCTCTACAATCCTATAATAAATGACAACAAACAATCAATTTTATTTATTGCGGTAATAATTAGACGTGAAAACAAGTGTGAGAGCCTAATTAACCAAAGATTCCATTAATTACAAATAATTAACTCACTTTAAAAATAAATAAAAACCAAAAACATTACAAACCTTGTTCTTTTCTCCTGACGAAATCCACGCCACCTATGATGATAACAATTCCAATACCTCCTATTCCGACTCATATTACTCGCTCACATTCTCACTTAGACCTCTCATTCTCCACTGTTTTATCTTCATTTTCTCTTTCTCCAGTGGCAGCCGGTGCTAACCCCCTTCTCCTACAACAACCAGATCTGCAAGGCCGGTTCAAGCATAAATAAGGCCTAAAGCCAAATAAAATACGAGTCCTAAAACGAAACAAAATGAGGCCTAAATATTAAGCAAAAAAATTAAGAGCCTAAAGGGAAAGAATTCACTATGTTGCACAAATCTATGCTTTTCAAAGAATGTTCTGAATGAGACAACCTTCAATACAAATGAAATATGCACAAAAAGCTACAACCTGGTATGGGGTTATTGAGAATGCATAATAGGTTTTTAACCCTTGTTAATTTGTTGCACTAATGCAATCAATTAAGCTTGTCATTCATCGGTGATAGAAAATTACAAAACTGTTTCAATCCCTATTGATGATGTTCCTATCAATGTTATATGTACCCTGGTCTTAATTGCCGCCATATTGAAGTGCACAGTTTATAATACACCTGCAAAATTTACTGTTTGACTGAATATGCATGAGACAGATTCAAATCTTCCAATGTTGAAAGCATACTTTCATCTAACTAATGGGGAGGGTTCCAGTCATTGTGTGTGTAGTTGTAAACATGACACATACCGGATCTCCTTGTCACAATACTCAAGCCTTTGCCAATTGCCATCACGACTCATCTTTCTAAAGCGACCAAGGGGCTTTGTCCATATTTCAATTTTCAATTTAATGTTGAGTGCATACACATTCATTATGATTTCTACATCTTAATTTAATCATTTTTTTGAATGAATGATGCAAAACCCAACAGACCAATGGCATGAATTATTTTACAAAAAAAATTATTGAAGAAATGTAATCAAACAAGCAAGCAATTCACCAGGTCTACTTCAAAATTTCAAATCAATTCAATAAACTTTCATGCCGATGACCTAAACAATAAATTACCAAAGATATCATATTCAACCTTAATCTGTCAAACTGTCACGAGACGAGGCCGGAAAGAGACAGAGCTCGAGGCCGATTGGAGCCAATTGGAGCCGGTCCGCCGGTGAGAGACAGAGGGTCCGTGACGTCCGTCGTCCGAGAGAGGGAGAGAGATGGAACTTCTTGTGAAGGGCCCGCCGATGCTGGAGGGAGATAGACGGAGTCGCGGAGGGGCTGAAACGGCCGATCCGCAGATTGCCGATGCTGTCGATTGGAGCCGGGCCCAGATGGAGACTGGGAGAGCCAGCAAGACTCAGAGAGAGTGAGTGAGTGAAGTGAAAGCAGCGGCGCGTTGGAGGGCTAGGGTTTGAGATCTCTTTGTTTTTCTGATCCTTGGGAAGCAGAGATCTCTTTCAATTCATTGGAAGACAGCGAGACTCAGAGAGAGTGGGTGAGAGAAGTGAGAGCAGCGGCGCGTTGGAGGGCTAGGGTCTCTTTGTCTTTCTGATCCTTGGGAAAGCAGATCTCCTTCAATTCATTGGACCTGAGGCGGGCCGTTCAGTACAACAAGCCCAAAGCGCTGGGAAGAAATAAGAGGACTGAGAAATTTTAATTGAGGGGCCTAAATGCTGTTGGGCTTGGACATAAACTGAAATATGAGGCCTCTCTAACTTGGAGGCCTAAAGCGACTGCCTTTTAAGTGGTTATACTGTTGAATCGGGCCTGTGTAGCTTCTTCTGTACAGTTTATCCGCCTTTTGTCACTCGTGCACCATTTACAATATCGGAATATGGTATAACATCCTCTTGGATCAGTATGCGTACTCCTAGTTTCGAGTTCTTCACGTTCCTCTACGCTGATGTAGAAGTGGTTAATTGTGATGAGAACGTGATGATTCGGTGCTAATTATAACCAAGTTGTTTTTTACTGCCAATGTGCTCCTTCTTCTTGTTTCTATATCTTTTAGCATTTACCAGCTCAATTGTTTCCTGGTGATGTCTCCAGATTTGTTTTGGGTGGAAGCTGGTAACTCCATTTATTTTCATTGTTCAGTCGTTCTCTTCACAATATGTTTCATAGATTTACAACTTAGTACGTTTATCTGGTATGACTACAACTTTCTACATCAGTTCTATAAAATAATTTTCTGATAAAGGTTATCAGAATGTCTTGTTCCTTTATTAGTTGAAAATAAGATAAACTATTTTTGTTGGTGTGAGGTAATTCTAAAGTAAATCATATTTTTTATAACAATTTATTTATCAAACAAGTATCTTTTTTACGAGGATCACACACATTGTCATTCTAGTACGTTAGATGGCTAGCTTGTGTTCGACAAAAAAACTGGCATCAGAAAGTTGTCACCTATCCTAAATAAATTTCCTTTATTCAATCGAAAAATTAGATGAGATGAGAAGCATTAAACACGACTAGCTGATGTGGTACCAGTTTGTTGTGCGTCAACGGATAATCGTCGTAGATCCCCGATGAGAAGGACAAGCAAAGAACAAGTAAAGCAATATGAAAGACTATAACTTTGGTGCGCCGGCCGGCCAATGGCACACCAATAAGCTTTATTACGAAAGGAGAGAACATATACAAATCTTCTCTCGTCACAACGAAGAAGAAGCACACAAGATCTATCCAAAAGCTCACAACAATCTCTCAAAGTTGGCTCTCAGCCGATGGCGGCTCAAAGTTCTCTCAATGTGTTCCACACCTTTGAAAACCTCGTCTAAACACCATGTATATAACCCTAGGGTACAATAAGTGTTCTAATCGAAGAGGGATTCCCAAACGATAAGACCTCTGACTCTAACAAAACAATGACCACTCTACTACAAATATGATATTGCATCCTATGGTCGGCTCCCTCTGTGCTGCCAAGCTTCATGCTGAAGTCCGAGGCATCGAAGTGCCGAGCCGAGCTATCTGAAGCTCGGACTGTAGAGCTACCGCCATGTGAGCTGTCGATTCATCGATCCTCTGAGCCTAGGAACAATGCACAGCAGAAGTCAAATAGCTCGGCATCATCGTATCTGATTTCTATAGAGTCATAGGTCGTATCCGAGCACAGCCGAGCTAGCTCTGCACAAGATAGCTCGGTTATCGGTCTAATACTTCTTCAGCGGCTCAATCGAGTCAACTTTCACAAAAGCTTTTATGCAACCAAATTTGTGATTATTGGTAGTGAAGCATGTTAGAATGTGTGACCAGAATCCGGTTTTTGACCAGACCCGAAGAGCTCGCGGTGCGACATTTAATGGGGAAATTTTCAGGGCTCTGTGGTGGTAGCGGAGGGATCAGGCTTTAACCTTTCTAATTTTGCCCATATAAATATGATGTAATCTAGGGTTTCGGCTTTAACCTTTTCTTTAGCCGCCGCATTTCTCTTCATTTTGTACCAGTTCTTCGATATAGTGAATTTCTCTCATCTGCCCGTGGTTTTTTCCCGTTTTGGGGTTTCCACGTAAATCTGTGTGTTCTTTATTGTGTTTTTCATTGTATGTTCTTGATCAATCTCGTAACAAAGCATATAAATGATAAAAATGTTGAAAGAGGCAGTAAAGACTGACAATTGAGACGATAACAGAACTGATTGAGAAGCAATCGACAGATTTGCAAGAGCAACAACAAAAGATTGATATTGATTATATCTGGATTGTGACCTAGCTAGCCTGATGTGCAAGTGAAGTCATATGAGGTTTTGTAAGAAGCTAATGGGTCATACCCTTGTATATTTCTAAGAAGAAAGATGCTTTTCGAGAAGCAAAAATAAGGATCCAGCTGACCATGGCAGTAAGAGTGTTGTTATTCGCACCACAAAAATTTATGAATACATCACACTACTTGATTCACCACACCTATATTTTTAATATCAGATGTTCAGATTTGGAGATCCGAACGGCTCTAATACTTTTATTCTTCTGTTCGGAATTGCAAAGCCTAACAGTATAATAAAATATGTATTGTGTTCGGATTTACACATGTATTGTGTTAGAGTCGTTCGGATATCTAAATCCGAACATCTGATGTTAAAAATATAGGTGTGGTGAATCAAGTAGTGTGGTGTATTCATAAATTTCTGTGGTGCGAATAACAACACTCTGGTAGTAAGCCTACACAATTTTTTTCCTCCCCCCTTTTGCCCATATTCACCCTTTTTTTCTTCTTTCCAATCCGAAACTATTATTATTATATTCACAGAGCGTATTGAAGATAAAGAAAGAAGACTGCAATTTATGGTTACCATTAAGATTGTGTTTGGTTGGTGGGAAATTGAGAGAAAGAAAAGTGAAATGAAAATGAAATGGAAAGAAAAAGAAAAGGAAAAGGAAAAGGAAAACGGTTTTTTTATGTTTGGTTAGTGAGGAAAATTGCAAACATAATTAAAATGAAAAAGGTAAGGAAAATAATTTCTCATGTTTGGTTGTTTAATGTTATGAATCATCATCTGGGGGAGAAACCCCCAGCTCTTTTTTTATAGCATATAGAGGAGCGTACATAGATAGGCCCATATCGTCTGTATCCTATCTAAGTACGCTCCTCTATATGCTATAAATAAAGAGCTGGGGTTTCTCCCCCAGATGATGATTCATAACATGTTATCAGCACGAGACTCTAATTAAAATTTCCACACAAAATCGATCGTTGCGAAAGCGAAGGAAGGCGGGATATCTACACGTGCGGCGTCATCCACATCAAACAAGTGTCGTCATCCACGTAGGCTTTGTTCAACCGTCGCTATATCCGGAGGATGGATATAGAGGTAAATCTCGCTAAAAATGTCATTTTTATCATACGTATGATAATTTTATCCATTCACAACAGAAAATATGATTTTAGTTATAATTAATAAGTTAAATGGTCTCATTTTCTATTAACCTCAATCCAAAACCATCCTACTAAAATAAAAAAATGAGCAATCCATACCACAGCATTTTAGCACAACATTCTCAACATACGTTTAAATATGAAACATCTACATCACATGATTCTCAGTTTATAGTAAAATATGAAAAATCCACACCACAACATTCTCATTCTAAGCACAACATTCTTTGCATTCTCATTCTCATCATTCTTAGCATTCTTAGCAAGTTCACAACTAGATGTTTAACATGGACAATCCCATTACAATCAGTACACATCCAAACATTGGGAAATTTCACAACAAAATGTTTAACAAGTTTAACAGCAGTTGTTGAACATGTACAATTTCTTTACAATTTCACAATTCTTGAACATGGACAATCCCATTATAATTTCACATGTAACAGTAGCTGTCAGCATCAAATTTTCACATGACAATGCTTCCATTGTCTTTATAATCAAGATGTTTAAAAACAAGTTGATATTGCTTCCATTGTCTTTCACATTGCTACTCTTCATTGTATAAAAACAAGTTGCTAATGCTTCTTGTTACGACTAGAAGATCGTGATAGTTTGACCTTCCGCCCTAAACCACCGAAGTTCCCCGTTGGCTCGCCCCTCCTGAACGAGCGACCAACCCAGTGACGGGGCGCTCCTCGCCAGAGCTTCAGAGGCCCGCAGGGCACAAGTCGATCCGAGAGTCCGACACGATAGGGAGATGGGCGCATCCAGCCTCGGCCACTGACAGAGGCACCTACCCGCTCTCCCTCGATCCGCCAGGAACAGCATGCGCAAGGAACGCCCGGACAGCGCAGCCTTGGACGTTGACGGGGAGCACCCGTTCTCCCCCGGTGATCCAGGATCCACACCCAAAAATGTGCGGTCAGGCCACACGTCCACTGCCCAGGCCGGGCCGGAGGCTCGCCAGGGGCCCTGCCACTGGGAGGCGCTCCGCCAGATCCTTGGCTCATCGGACACGACAAACAACCTAGCACAAAGGACGCTGCTGACGCTTACGCTGCCCGACCACCTGACAAAGCACCCCCTGGCTGCTGCGCCCCCTGACACTTAATGCTTTCGGCCCTGGCACCCAGACAATAGCGCCCCTGGCCGTTGCGTCGTCTGACAAAAGCCTGGCTGACACTCCTGTTCCTGACATCCTCGTCCGAAGCTTCCGCTGATAGTGGGGCCAGCTCAGCACGTCGAGACAGCGTGCCAGGTCAGCCCTATCTAACCGCCTCCCGTCAGGTATAAATACCCCTTCGCCTCCGACGATGAAGAGGTTGGCAAATTTACTCTCAAATCTCATTACTCACACACAAGAGCAAAGGTCGTCCATATCTTTGTTCTTCCACTCATAGCTCGTCACGTGCGGTCGACTCACCTTTAGTCCGACCTGCGTGCCTAGCCCCCGCTTTAAGTCCTATTACTGACTTAGGCATCGGAGAGGCTAAGGGTTGGACCCCAACCCGGCCTTTCTGACGAGTTGTTCCTTGCGCAGGATAGCTCGTCCCCCCGGTCGTGCTCACCCCTAGCTCCAGCAGCTCGGCCCCCCTCGCCCGAATCCTGCCGGATTCGACACCGTGGTCAGCCTTCACAACAAGTTCAGCCTCTACACCCCACTAATCACCTGTCAAATAGCTTACCCTAACACCATCATTAGCTTAACCATCGTGCCCTTGGTTCCCCATAATACAAATTCATTGTACGCGAGTTCTACCCCGCAACAATTGGCACCGTCTGTGGGAACGAAGGGTCACACCCATATCAGACCCCATACCAATCAACCGAAACCCTGACCACGGCAAGGATCCCTTGGATCAAGAACCACACTCCCAACCAATGACTCCTGCGACTGACCCACCCCCGGGGGTAGAGGTCGAGACAATCCATGCCACGGCCCGTACGATACAACAAAACTTCGAGGCCTTCACTAAGGTGATGGCGGGCTTCGCGACAATAGGGACGAAGCACCCCCCGGCCCCTCTGAGCCCCCGAACGTGAGACAAAATCTTCACCCTCAGTTCAAGGAGGAGGGGGGAGACCAGGGGCTCGCCGAGGAGATTGCGGCCCAACGGAGGCTCTTGGAGGAAGAAATGGAGATCGCACGGCTTGGGAGGCGACAGGAGGAGGCGACTGCTGCGTAGAGGCACCTGGGCGAAGCGGCCGAGGCCACCCGGTAAGCCATCCTGGATGACGAGACCGCCCAATGCCAACTTCGCTTCATTATCACGGAATGTGAAAAGCTCTGGAGGGAGAACGAGGAGAACCAGGAGATCTTAGAGGTGTCGGCGACGGGCCGGCGACACATGAGCGAGCGCGGCCCGCTGCTCGCCAGGTCTCCACCTCGGAGACGAAGTCCGCCCCGTTGGCATCTCTCCACCGATCGTCTGGACGAAGAAGTCGTTCGTCAACAACTCCGCTTTCTCGCCGCTGAGCGCGAAGGGCTCTTGAGGGAGAATCAGGGGCGGAGAGAGATCTAGGAGGCGACGGTGGGGGGCCGGCGATACTGGGGTGACCGTAGCCCGCCGCCCGTCGAGTCCTATACACGCGGAAGGAGTCCCCCCAGACGACCGCTTCGCTATTCCCCGGGGCACGACGACCGTCGGTGGCCGAGGCAGGACCGAAGCCAAACCCCAGAGTGGCGGAGAGGGCACCCGCCAGAGCGCCCCGCCTATCCTGAGGAAGCCACGCCATCGGCGCGGTGGATCACGTCCGCCCCGAGACCTGCAAGATTCAAGGCCCCCCACCTGGCCACCAACAACGGAAGAGGAGACCCCCTCTCGCACGTGCAACAATACCGGGGGGCGATGGAGGCGCAGGATGTGGATGACGCGTTCTTATGCCGGCTGTTCTCGCAAAGTCTGAAGGACACGGCGTTGGAGTGGTTCTACGGCCTACCCGCGAGATCCATTAGAAGCTTTGGCGAGCTGTCCCACAAGTTCTGCCAGGAGTTCCTGGCCGGGCGTACCAGGAAGAAGCCCTTGGACTACCTCAGCACGATAGTCCAAGGGGAAGGAGAGACGACTGGGAAATACATGCGCCGCTTCCAGGACGAGAGGCGGGTGGTGGTGGCATGCGGCGATGAAGTGCTCATGCTAGCCTTCAAGACGGGGTTGCGGACTCGGAGCCTCCACAAATCCCTGCTCCGAGATCCGCCGGCCGACTACGATGCGCTTGTCGCTCAGGCAGAGAGGCATGCGCTGGCCGAGGAGACTCTCGGCACGAAGAAACTATTCCTCCCAGCGAGGCTGCCCCAAGACGAACCTCGATCGCTTCCATGGCCAAGGAAAGAAGACGGGTCTCGAGGGCGCGACCATCTGGCCCAACCGAGACGCGACCCGGTGGGGCGGCACCCGCAAGATCGCCCAGGCCCAGCGCGAGAGTTCGCCCCGGCCAGGGAGCCCGCCCGAGCTATCCCGAGGCTAGAGGGACCCCTACGGGCCCATCACACGCAGCTCAACACCCCCATGATAGAGGTGTTGGCCGTGGCGACAAGAGCTGGACTGCTGCCGGAGCCGCCCAGGGAGATGAGATCAGACCCGACGAAGCGTGATCTCTGGAAATACTGTCGGTATCATCGGGACCACGGTCATGATACCGACAATTTCTACACCCTCAAGAGGGAGATCGAGCGATTGATTCAGGCGGGTCACCTGGGAGGCTTCGTGGAGAACAGGAAGGTGATCCAGGAGGAAATGGCCCAGCGAGAGGCGCGAAGGCCAAATCCACCGCTAGACAATGGGCAGGAGGAGCCAAGCCCCACAGGGCGGTCTTGCGTATAGACGTGATATGCGGAGGGCCGTCCTCTGGTGGGGCGTCGTCCTCGAGCAAGAAGGCATATGCCCGGCAGGTGATGGCGGCGGGCATCGACAGCGATGCGAAGCAGAGAAGAGTGGCTCGACCCCCATCACTTTTACTGATGAAGACTTGGAGGGAGTCGAGCTTCCGCATGACGACGCCATCATCATCGAGGCTCAGGTCGGGACGTCCATCATCAGCCGGCTCCTGATCGAAACTGGGAGATCCTGCGACATCTGTTTATGTCGACAGTTGAGAAGATGGGGTTGAAGCGGGCCGATCTGAGGCCTTGCACGGGGCCCCTCATTGGCTTCACCGGCCACGCGGTCCCCATTGTAGGGGTGATCACCCTGCCGGTGTCACTTGGGGAGGAACCAAGGGTCGTCACCCACATGACGCAATTGGTTGTCGTCGACATTGCGTCGACATACAACAGGATCATTGGGCGGCCGTACATGACGGCCATCGGGGCGCTCCCCAGCCTGTTCCACCAGATGGTGAAATTCCAAACCCCGCGAGGGATGGGGCTAGTGCGGGGGAACCAGAAGCTGTCCCGGAGCTGCTACGAAGGGTCGACCAAGCGCAAGAGCCTAAAACAGGCCTTATCGGTTGACCTTCATGACGACAGGGAAGACTTTCGCGACCAACGGCCGACTCCAGCCGAAGAGGTCGAGGAGGTGCCCGTAGCCGCAAAGGAGGGCAAGACTGTCTCCATCGGGACGAAACTCCCGGCCCCTCTGAGGGCAGCCCTCATCAGCCTGCTCCGAGAGAACGTGGATATATTCGCCTGGTCACCCGCGGACATGCCAGGGGTCGACCCATCCGTAATATCCCATAGGCTGAATGCGGACCCGGGATCTCGACTGGTCCGGCAGAAGAAGAGGAGCGCCAGGGGTGAAAAGAAAAGGGCAGCCGAGGAAGAAGTGGAGCGGCTTCTCCATGCCAAGTTTATCAGGCCGGTGGACTATCTGGACCGGCTCGCCAATGTCGTCTTGGTGAAGAAGGCCAGCGGGAAGTGGCGCATGTCCGTCGACTTCACGGACCTCAACAAGGTATGTCCAAAGGACAGCTTCCCCCTCCCTCGGATTGACCACTTGGTCGACCAGGCATCTGGCTACGAATTGTTAAGCTTCATGGAGGCCTTCTCGGGCTACAAGCAGATCCCAATGGCAAGGGAGGACGAAGAGAAAACATCCTTCGTCACCGATAGGGGCACCTTCTGCTACACGAAGATGCCCTTCGGGCTGAAGAACGTCGGGTCAACTTACAAACGGATGGTGGACAGGATATTCAGCTTGCAGGTCGGGCGAAACCTGGAAGTCTACATCGACGACATGCTGGTGAAGAGTAAGAGAGCCCCAGACCACCTTGCCGACTTGCGGGGGGATGTTCCGAAGGGTTCGCCAATACGGCCTGAGGCTGAACCCGACGAAATGCGTCTTCGTCGTGCAGTCAGGGAAATTCATAGGCTTCATGATAACGAAGAGAGGGATTGAGGCGAACCCCGATAAGGTGATGGCCCTCGTCAATATGGCAGAACCACGGACGATCCGGGACTTGCAACGCCTGAATGGCCGGATCGCGGCTCTAGGGCGATTCTTGTCAAAATCTGTGGAGAGGTCGCTCCCTTTCTTCAAGGTCTTGCGCACGGCCTTCGGAGAAGCCAAGGACAAAAGAAAAGTGATCCCGTGGGACGGCGACTGCGTTCGAGCATTCACGGAGCTAAGGGCCTACTTGCAAAGCCCACCGCTCCTCGCCAAGCCGGAGGAAGGAGAACCGCTGGGACTATACCTGGCGACCAATGAGGAGGCTGTCAGCTCCGTCCTAATCAAAGAGGAAGGGGCATGCAGCGGACTGTATACTATGCAAGCCAGATTCTCCGAGAGGCAGAGACTCGCTACAGTCCCATCGAGAAGGCCGCCTACTGCTTGGTAACCACGATGAGGAAGCTCCGACCGTACTTCCAGGCCCATCCCATCACCGTCCACACCAACCTGCCCCTTGAGAAGAACCTGAAGAGGTTGGAGCGATCGGGCAGGATGCTCAATTGAAGCGTCGAGCTCAGCGAGTTCGACATAACAGACAAGGCCCGGACGGTAATCAAGGGCCAGGCATTGGCAGACTTCGTGGTGGAATGCACTGCCGAGGACCCGCCGGGAAACCAACCGGACGCACCATCAGCAAATGCCTCTCCGCAAGCGATGAGGGTGGCTGGACCCTCGGAGCCCGCCCAGGGGGACGTGGGCGAACTATGGACCATTCACGTCGATGGCTCGGCGACGGGGTCTGGGACGAGGGCAGGAATTGTCATCCAAACCCCCGACGGATGCTTGCTGCAGTACGCCCTGCGCTTCAACTTCCCGGCAACCAACAACATTGCGGAATATGAGGCTGCAGTCAACGGCTGAAGCTTTGTAGGGCAGTGGGGGCGACGAATGTGCTGCTGCTTAGTGACTCACGGCTCGTCGTCCAACAGATCCAAGGGAGCTTCGAGGCCCGAGAAGAGACGATGAAGCGCTACCTTAAGCGCATCCAGGCTGAGTTTCAGAAGTTCAAAAGGGCAGAGGTTCGACACTTACCCCGTTCCAATAACCTCCGGGCGGACGCCCTGTCCAAGCTGCCTCCTCCTCCGCGGCCGAGATCGGAAAGGCCATCTATGTCGAAAGCCTGCTGGCGCCCTCCATTGGCGAAGAAGAGCTAATGTGTGTCGGCTCGACGACGACGTGGATGACCCCAATAGTGAAGTACCTGGAGACAGGGGCCCTACCCGAGGAGCGATTGCAGGCCAAGAAGGTAAAGAGACGGGCCCTATTATTAGTGCTTCTTGACGGAGTATTATACCGCCGGCGCCGCGCCAACTTTGACGTCGTGCCGTTTCTGAAGTGCTTGGGGCCAGAGCAGGCCGAGCAGGTCGTCCGCAAAGTGCATGAAGGCTTCTGCGGGAACCACCACGGTGGTCGCACTATCGCCCATAAAATAATACGCCAGGGGTATTATTGGCCGACTATGATCCATGACACGGCACAGTACGTCAAGAAATGCGAGGCAAGCCAAAAATTCGGTCGACACACGGCAGCGCCTCTGGCCGACTTGGTGCCCATCGTAAGCCCGATTCCATTCCCCAAGTGGGGGCTCGATATCCTTGGGCCCTTCCCAAAGGCCTCTGGGGGAAGGAACTGGTCGTCGCCGTGGACTACTTCACAAAATGGGTCGAAGCTGAGCCGTTGGCACGCATCGTGGACTGATATGAAAGGTTTTATCTGGCAGTCCGTGATTTGTCGCTTTGGGATACCCCGCTCTATAGTAACGGACAATGGGAGATAGTTCGATTGCGAAGGCTTTCGTGACTTCCGTTCGGGCTAGGGAATCAAGCTCCATTTTGCATCGGTCGTCCACCCGCAGTGCAACGGGATGGCAGAGGCCACCAACAAATGCATCTTGGGCCCCATGAAGAAGAAGGTAGACGCCGCTTTCGGGGCATGGGTGGACGAGCTACCAGGCATCCTCTGGTCCTACCGTACCACCCACAAGGCCTCAACTGGAGAGAGCCCATTCATGCTGGCATACGGGTCGGAAGCGGTCGTTCCTGTGGAGATTGAAGAGGAGACACTCAGGCTGAAATTCTTCGATGCGGACATCAATGGGGAAGGCCTCAGCATCAGTCTCGAACTGGTGGACGAAGTAAGGGACTGAACCTTGACGAACCTCGTCCGGCACAGCCAGAGGATGGCCTAGCACTACAACTCCAGGGTGAAGAAGCGGACCTTCAGAATTGGCGACTTGGTCCTCAGAGACGCCACCTTCAAACCCGAAACAGCTCGTCGAGGGAAATTGGCCGCCAAATGGAAAGGACCCTACGAGATCGTCGACATCGTCGGACCAGCCACGTACATCCTGGCGACCCTGGACGGGAGCAAACTAGCCCACCCCTGGAACGCGGAGCACCTGCTAACGTACTACCAATAATTATGAGTCTTTTTAATAAAATATCGTCATTTCCGCACTTTTCCAAACCCTGCTGTCTCCACCCGAGTATTTCAGACCCGAACGCACAAGCCTCTGGGGCAAGGTCAACCCTCGCCACCCAAACCAGAGAAGGGCACGGGCCGAGCTACGCGCTCGCTCCCCCCTCAAGACCTCTGGGGCATGGCCAACCCTCACCACCCAAACCAGAGAAGGGCACGGGCCGAGCTATGCGCTCGCTCCCCCCTCAAGACCTCTGGGGCAGGGCCAACCCTCGCCACCCAAACTAGAGAAGGGCACGGACCGAGCTACGCGCTCGCTCCCCCCCTCAAGACCTCTGGGGCAGGGCCAACCCTCGACACCCAAACCAGAGAAGGGCACGGGCTGAGCTACGCGCTCGCTCCCCCCCTCAAGACCTCTGGGGCAGGGCCAACCCTCGGCACCAAAACCAGAGAAGGGCACGGGCCGAGCTACGCGCTCGCTCCCCCCTCAAGACCTCTGGGGCAGGGCCAACCCTCGGCACCCAAACCAGAGAAGGGCACGGGCTGAGCTACGTGCTCGCTCCCCCCCTCAAGACCTCTGGGGCAGGGCCAACCCTCGCCACCCAAACCAGAGAAGGGCACGGGCCGAGCTATGCGCTCGCTCCCCCCTCAAGACCTCTAGGGCAGGGCCAACCCTCGCCACCCAAACCAGAGAAGGGCGCGGGCCTAGCTACGCGCTTGCTCCCCCCTCAAGACCTCTGGGGCAGGGCCAACCTCGCCACCCAAACCAGAGAAGGACGCGGGCCAAGCTACGCGCTCGCTCCCCCCCTCAAGACCTCTGGGGCAGGGCCAACCCTCGCCACCCAAACCAGAGAAGGACGCGGGCCGAGCTACGCGCTCGCTCCCCCCCTCACGACCTCTGGGGCAGGGCCAACCCTCGCCACCCAAACCAGAGAAGGGCGCGGGCCTAGCTACACGCTCACTCCCCCCCCCCCCCTCATGACCTCTGGGGCAGGGCCAACCCTCGCCACCCAAACCAGAGAAGGGCGTGGGCCAAGCTACGTGCTCACTCCCCCCTCCAGACCTCTGGGGCAGGGCCAACCCTCGCCACCCAAACCAGAGAAGGGCGCGGGCCGAGCTACGCGCTCGCTCCCCCCTTAAGACCTCTAGGGCAGGGCCAACCCTCGCCACCCAAACCAGAGAAGGGCGCGTGCCAAGCTACGTGCTTGCTCCCCCCTTTCAAGACCTCTGGGGCAGGGCCAACCCTCGCCACCCCAAACCAGAGAAGGACGCGGGCCAAGCTATGCGCTCGCTCCCCCCCTCAAGACCTCTGGGGCAGGGCCAACCCTCACCACCCAAACCAAAGAAGGGCGCGGGCCGAGCTACGCGCTCGCTCCCCCCTCAAGACCTCTAGGGCAGGGCAAACCCTTACCACCCAAACCAGAGAAGGGCGCGGGCCGAGCTACGCGCTCGCTCCCCCCTCAAGACCTCTAGGGCAGGGCAAACCCTTACCACCCAAACCAGAGAAGGGCGCGGGCCGAGCTACGCGCTCGCTCCCCCCTCAAGACCTCTGGGGCAGGGCCAACCCTCGCCACCCAAACCAGAAAAGGGCGCGGGCCGAGCTATGCGCTCGCCACCCAAACCAGAGAAGGGCACGGGCCGAGCTACGCGCTCCGACCACCCAAGGGTCGGATGAACGCCTGGAGCGGGTCTGACGAACTCCGACCACCCGAGTCAAGGAGAGGCACAGAATGAAATATCCACTCGCTCACCACCCCCAAAGCAGACCCATGACCCTCGAAATCTTGAGCCTAGGAGAAAGGACAAGGGCACACAAACCGAGACAGACCTGACGCAGATCGATGACCGCTGAACAACTCTTGCTGGGTAAACGCCGGGTCCCGATAAAGCAGGCCCCCGATGCGACTCATCGAAGCGAGGGGACGCTCGGGAAATGCGCCATTAATGACGACACGCCCCCCCAAATAGACTAGGGCTGACGAATCGTGTCAGGCGCCACCTGGAAAAAGCGGTTTCCAAAGTGCGTGATTCTGAGGAGCCTATTAACAAGGCCAGCTCATCGTATTAACTAGGCGGAAAACCGTCAACAAAATCCCCCTATAAATACCCCCCTCACCCTCACGAAGGAGAAAAAGAAAAAGAAGAAGAAAATATGAAGACCGATCTCAATCCCATCCACCAAGTATGAAAAGCCTCAAGACACCAAGCCCGAACATAAGGCACCCGGCCATCGATGGATCCCACACTGACAGGCGATCGCTTCCACACAACGACATCCGACGGACTACTCCTCTTACCCAGGGAATGGCCCACCTATGTGACCTTAAGTTCCCTTAGACAACTTAAGGCACGGGAACTGGAGCTCCAATGGCGGACCGTTCCCCCCTCCCGGAGCCCGATGCGCGCTGACGCTCCAGGCCGAGAACCCGAAGGACGGGGCAGCCCTGCCAGATCACCCCTTCGGACACTCCAGTCTCCACCTGGGCATACTAGCTTCCGCGGGCCCGCCTCCCAATGGCCCGCCACGCCGATAGGCTATTCCTCTTACAAACGGGTCGCCGATGGGCTATTCCTCTTACACAAGGGGAGCCCCACCTTCCACCCCTCCGTCTGCTCTGAACCAGATGAAACAGTGGAAGGTCGGCATCCGTTCCCCACCGATCCCCGTCGACGGGAAAGGCAAAAGCCCCCCAGTGCTTGCAGGTCTCCACCGACGTGCTTCCTAACGACCCACCTGCTCGCCCTCGACCTTCCCTGCAAAGCCAGCCCGCTGGAGAACCCCCCATGGAGGCGACGCCTCCACCTCCACCTCGTCCGCCTCCTCCTCCCGGGTTTCCCTTCGATGTACGGACCCCTCGGAGAGGCCTTGCAACCGGTCAGCATGACGAAGGCGAGGCGGGATATGACAAAGCAATGGAGGAGAAGGAGGGCTGCCCTGCAGGCAGGGATTCGCTCACCTTGACACAGGTCACAGCAAGACAGCTTCCCTGGTGAATCCAAGCAGCCGAGGAGACCTTGCAACCCTTCAGCATGGGGGACGTGCAGAGAAACGCGATGAACAACGGAAGAAAAAAGAGGCCCGCCCTATAGAGAAGAGTCTGCCCATCCTGATGCAGTTCGCAGCGGGATAGAACAACTCCCCAGCCCGCCAACGGATCGGGTCGCACTCACCTAACTACCGAAGACCTTACCAAGACCTCATGTAAAAACTTAGGTTGAATTCTTGTAAATTTAAAGGAAAAAGACTATTCCAAGTGAATCCCTAATCACTATACAAACATGCTCTAACTTGGGAACGATCCCCCGTCAAATTGCGAGGCGAGCTCACGAAACTGGGCCACCCATCACGGTGGAGAGAAGAGGGGCCGAGTTGAGCACTCCCCCTACAGGTATAACTCGGGGCTTCACCAAACAAAAGATGGCGAAACCAACGGAAATTACATATATGTAGTCCGAACCTTACGATAGTAGCAGGGTCCGACGTAACGAAACGAGACCTCCCTCGGACCGAACCCTCCGTTCCCTTTAAACAAAGGGGGGAGAAGGATGAGACAAGACCTATCCTTTCGGGCCACGGCCGCCTGAAGCGCCACCGCTCGGTGAGGCAACCGAGGGGTCGACCACACTATCGATAGCCCCTATCCATGCAACGGACCCCGACACGCTTCGACTACCGCCCTCTTTTTCATTGAAATGATCGCGCCAAGACAAAACAACTTCAAACCCAGCCTCGTCCCACACCTGGGTCTAAGAAGAACCCCACCATCTTCACGACGGCCAAGGTCATTGGGCGTCACCTGCTCGGGATCGGACTGTGACAACGACCCCCCCAACCTGACAGGGTCTGACAGGGCGGAATGCCTCACCTCGACCCGAACCAATGATCCTCCGATCCGCCTAGAGCTCACGCCTATGCCATCAACATACTGTGTCAACACCACCCTCCCCCTGACCTAGCGCTCTTGGACAGTGGAATGTTGGGGGCAATTATACCCTCACAAGAAAGCAAGCGGTCCACACACTCAATAAGGAGAGGACGGAACAAAGGCAAGATCAATCCAACCAGTTTATTTCAAATAGCAAGGCTATTCATGGAGAGCACCGGGAATACAACATTACATCGACCGGCCGTGCAAAAAGAAGAAATCTCCCCTTGGGACGACATGCTCATCACGGTAGCGACGGATAAAGGCACGCCCGGCTCGAACTACATTAGGACCAGCAACCCTGGGCAAGCTAACCGACCCGCATCAAGTTCTCCAACCGGCGGTGCGCCTCGGGCAGCCCCGCCAAGACCCGCGCTTTCACCAGGTCCTCCCCGGTTAGCTCCACCCCCTCGTTTGCCAGAGGGTTCAACGCCCCCCAATTCGACATCAGCACCGTGTCGACCGGCATATCGATGAAGACAAAATCCTCCATCCACCTTTCGACATCGACTGGCACCCCGACTGTAACGACCACTTTTCGTTGTGCGTTGTTCGTACACGTGCTTTTGGCCGTGCACGTGTTTGCTTTAGACTTTATTTGTTTGTGAACACTTTTGTGTGATATGCCGTTGCGAACGTCTCTGAGAGTATTAAATAGTGGCACTATCTTGGAACGACACTTCTCGAGTCGTTTTCCCACAATTTAAACTCACTCGATGAGACGTGACGATTTTCACTTTTGACGGGAGACGTTTCTATTTTTAGTTTCGTCGTCCGACGTCGAATTTGAGATCCGTCTTCTTAGTTAGCTCACATTCGTCGCCACGAACACCACGATATTTATTTTATAATTTTTGGAGTTTATTTGACCACTTTTATAATTTTTACAAGTTTTATATTATTTTTAATAATTTATTTTTAAATTAATTTTCGGCCAAATAAAATTTATTTGAGCTTTAAACGTTTTAAAGAATTTTTGAGCCAATTTCCAGCTCATTTGGACTTGGTCAAATCCTAGATTGGGTTGGAGAAGTTTAAATTCAAATTTCAAATCTTTTTGAATTCTAATCCTATTAGATTTAGCCCTAGACCAAGTCAACCCTCCTATACTATATAAGCAACCCCTAGCAAGTCCTATTTTCCAAAGAAATTAGCCCTAGCCTCTTCCAAAGTCATTTTGGACGTTGCGACGAATCGTCGCAACGTTGCGACGTTCAGCCCCCGCACGACCGAGGAAAATCGCCCCGTTCGCCCGCTCCGACCGGCCGTCCCGCCTGCATCCGCTTCGCTCCGCACCGCAGCATCGACCGCCGCTTCGTTCCCCGCTTGATCGATAGGGCCTCTCGGTCTGACCGAGAGAACCGCCCGGTCGCCCCGCTCCGCACCGACCCGCTCTGTCGCCCCGCTCCGCTCCGTGCCCGACCGAAGGAAGCCGCCGCTGTGACCGAGCGCCCGAGCGTTGCATCGCTGCAGCGCTGCAACCCCGCATCCCAAGCGCCTGACCGAGGCCTCCACCGTGTCTGACCGAGGGAAACGGCCGCCCCCGCTGCCGTGACCGACCCCCACACGTTGCACAGCCGTTCCCTAGTGTCTGACCGAAGGAGATCCCCGCACCGAAGCTGTACGACCGACGGCCACTTGTCGCAACCCCGCATCCGTCGCACCGCTTGCCTCCGTGGGCCCCCCAAATTCTCCAGAGGTATTGTGGGTTCCCCAAAGGTCCCTAGGACTACTGTGGGCCCCACTTTGGTACGTTCTCTTCGACGACTTGCCGCGTACGATGTCGTCGCACGTCGTAGCCCGTCGTTGCACGTACGAGCTTTGGAATCTGGAATCATCGCCCGGGATATTTTCTCTGATTTTCCAGCGAGGAATCTATTTTGGAAACAGGACTTGGAGCGCGTTCTCTTATTCCAACCCCCGGCGTCGCTACCCGACGCCGGTGTAGCTTTCGCGTCGTGTTGAGGTAACGTTTTGCACCCCTAGGACCCCCAACCCAATTGCATGCTAATCAAGACTAAAAATCAGTATTTTTAAAGTATTTTAAATGTTTTAGAATCCACTAATCAAGATTAATAAAACGGATGTAGGCCGGTGGACTTGAGCACGTAGGAATCGTGACTTTGGACTCGTTGGACAGAGTTTTCTTGACGTGATAGTTGCAGGCAAGTGAAACTTGCCAACTTTTGTGTAGGGCCATGTTTTTAGGCCACTTACTTGCTTTTAGCGTAAAAGAGACTAGTCAGTGAAATGATAGCTGGCTAGACGCCTACTTGATCTAGTTTGACAACGAAACTAGATCCGTCACCTAAATGATCTAGCTTGACAACGAAGCTAGATCCAACCCCTTAAAATTGTTGTTCATGCATGCTAAACTGTCACGTTTACTTTCCTTACCTGTACGCTTTACTTTAACTGCCATGTCATGTCATCCATGCATTGAATGTTGCATTCGTAGCACACGCTACATACTTGTACTTGCTTGTCCCGGGCTAGGCGCACCCCTACGCCATACTTGTTTACACACTTCCTGGCTCGTGGTCCAGAAGCGAGCATTACCGTTCGGGGGTAAGGCCCTGGCTCGACACACGTGGAGGGGTAGGGATAAACGTTCGCTTGAGCTTAGGAGTTGGCCCGCGCAGCCACTCTAGCCAAAAGACGGAATCTCTGTGCACGAGGTGCTTACTTTTCTTGTCTTGTACTTGTCTTGTGAATGTCAAGCCATGCTCGTACCTTACTTTACTTTACCCTACTTGTTGCACTCATTTCTTTAAACTGCCATGTCATTGCATCATGCTAGAACTGCTAGGTTGCTTTACTTTTACCACCTTTCAGTTTCACTTGCACAAGTCTTCCAGACTTGCTGACATGTGCCCCTTGCTCTTTTGGGTGCCACATGTTAGACCCTGAGCCAGAGACAGTTGCTGAGGACGAGGTGTTTGCTGACGTTGAGCCCGAGCCTACGTTCGTTGAGGAGTTCGAGGACACCGGAGACCAGTCTTAGAGACTGATTTTACTTGCTTTTGCTTTAGGTTGCTGTTAGATGTCGGTGCTTGCACCTTTTCTTTGTTTTCGTACTTTGTACTTTTGTTGGCCATGCTGGGCCTCTTTTAGACTCTTTTATTTGTAGCCGGGTGGCTTTTCTGCGATGTTGAGATTTATTATTATGGATATTCTGAGATGTACTTTTGTCTCTTTCGTTATTATTATCTTTGTTTCGTTTCGCGTTGCAAGGACCTGCAGTTTAAAGTGATTGACGCTTATCGGACTTGCGGCTTTGTAGCTTCAAGTCTGAGCGGACCTTCTCACGCTTCGCCTCCACGTTTTTGGGAAGCGGGGCGTGACAGGTTTTGTTGGTGGCCCATGCAGGTCCAATCTTGCAATTGCGAACTAACGGAACAACGATAATAAACGGAATATCCATTAAATAAATAGCAACATCCAAGTCATTAAGCTTCGAGTCTAATTTGTTTGCTCGTTTTCCACGTCATTAGATGGCTGGACGACGACAGACCCGATCTGGCAATGGGCCCAATCGTGCTGAGGTACCTGATAGAGAGCCCACCAATGCTGAGATCATGAGGATGATGCATCAGATGATGCAGGTACAGCAGGGCATGCTCCAGAACACTCAGAGTACTCCTCGCCATGAGCCAGGAGCGAAGCAGTTCCGGGAGCTGGGCCCGACGTACTTTGATGGATCTGAAGGACCGTTGGCTGCAGAGGAGTGGATCAGAAACACCGAGGATAATCTGAAGATGTCGAAGGTCAACCCGGCTGGATGGGTTGATCTGGTGAAGAGGCAGCTGAAGGATAATGCCCGAAATTGGTGGGATGCCGAGGAGGAGTTGTTGGTGAGCCCTATACCTTGGGCTACTTTCAAGTCTAGATTCGATGAGGAGTACTTTCCGAAGGCTGCTAGGAGGGAGATGTTGCAGCGCTTCATTGAGCTGAAGCAAGGGAGTCTGACGGTGGACCAGTACCACCAGGAATTTACTAGATTGAGCCGCTTCGCGCCAAAGATGGTAGAGGATGCTGAGGAGAAGGCTCAGAAGTTTCTGCAGGGTCTTTCTCTAGACTTGCAGAGTCTGGTGTCTACGTCGGACATGGAGTCGTATCAGAAGTTGCTGGTAGCTGCTCGGAGACAGGAGAAGATTGCAAAGCAGAAGAGAGGACTGATTTCTGGAGCTGGGAAGAGGCCTATGGAGCAGTCTAGGCCTGGGGTCAAGCCTACCCAGCCAGTACAGTTCAAGAGGCCAGGTGGGCCTATTGTGAAGACTTGCCATTTCTGTGGCAAGACCGGGCATTTCAAGGATCAGTGTAGGAAGATGTTGGGACAGTGCCTAGTTTGTGGAGATCTACTCATGCTGTGAAGGACTGCCCGAGCTCTAAGATACCTTGGAAGGATCCTGTTGCCGCACAGCCGTTGCAACAGAGAGCACCTGCACCTGCAGGTCGTGGAGCGCCTCTTCCTCCGCAGAGGCAGGCCTTTCAGCAGGCCGTGCAGCCGAGGAGGCAGGCTTACCTGATGACGGCAGTGGAGGGCGAGACTGTGGGTGAGGTTATCGCAGGTAACTCTCGACCTAGTTGTCTCTGCCCTTAGATAGTCCTGACTTGTTAAATTATGCTTGCATATGATTGTTTGCAAATAGGGTTGACTGTTAGGCTGGTAATTAGAGTCCTTGCTGGGAATCGATTTAATCGCCATAGGAGTTACTTTAGTGGTCCTTGCCTACCCCTGACCATACCAGACTTCTAGAATTCCTTTAGTCGTTCGTTTGGGTTCATCGATTATGGACCGAGCTGAGCGCATTCCATTATCGCCTAGCTCCTTTAGAAAGACCAAGCGCCAAGTCCTAAGCTTCAGTTGGGCGACCGTAGGAGTTTCCCCGTAGATCCCCCTGATTCATATCCTAGGTGTATGTATGTTTTGAACATCTGACTGTTTCCCTTGCCCCGATTCCCGAGATCGCCTCATGACTATCGTCATCAATTTTTGAAACTCTCCGTTGCAAAATTTTGAACCTTCTGCAAGCATTTTCTTTTCTTTTTTGATTTCCTTTTTCCCTAAGTTTTAAATGTGTTCAAATTCTAATATGTATATATACTTATACTTCATGCTCCTCGTTGATTTAAATTCTTAAAACTTTTGTCGAAATTTTTGAAAATAGTTATAATGCTTCTTCAGCCTACACTTTCGCATCTATGAAAATACATTTTTCTTTCATATACTAATTTTATTCTAAACCGTACTTGCATTCAACTTGTAATTTCCCTTCTAATTTATGCCATTCATATACCTTCCAATCACATGGGATTTCAGATTTCAGCAAGTCGATTTTATGCTCACCGTTTTCCCTATTTTAGACTTTTGTAAAAGTTACCATTTCATAACCACTTTCTGATTTAGACCCCACACGAATTGATTTTAAAGCTTCACTATCAATTTTGATAATTTTACGACCAAGTTATTAATATTATCTTTCCACTTCCCCTACGAGCTTTTAGGAAAATTTCGAGACTAAATAGAATTTCAATTATTTTTATAGTTGTACCAGGTTCGTTGTGCTCGTATGCTAAGGACCTTGTGTAAATCAGTTTTTTTTCATTTTTGCAAATCCTGGTTCCCTTGAAAAGCAGCTTCAATATTGACTATTTTAAAATTTTCCATGACCGAAAAGTTTTGAAGGCATTTAACATGAGTTTAAATTCTTCCGTTACTTGATTTCCTTCTTTGACTTTCGCAAACATTATATTAAATTACTGCCGTATAATATTTTCTAGACTACGCCTTCAATATTCGTGTGAATGATTTTACTTCCTCTTTTAATGATTCTTTAAAACAAATAGACCATTTTCTCTTATTATGAATATTCGACCCAAACCTATTTTGAAACAACACGTTTTATCGATCTCCAAATATTTCTTTCCGACGAGGATTTCAACCTTTGAAGTACGACGGTTTTCAAATTCCGCATATGTTGGCTTGAATGAGCGTACCCTCCATGGTATATTAATGGCTGCTTATTGAGTGTTATATATATTCGGAGTTATTCATGATTTGTGAAGTTGTTTGCATGTTAGTAGTTATAGTTTGGTGTGTGGGTAGCTATACCATACTAAGGATGCCTGTGAGATTTAGAGTAGAAGTACTTAAGAGGCTGTAGGTAATTAGGGGATACTTATAATGGTTGAAGCAATGTGCTGGTGAAACTATATGTGTGCTAGGTGTGATAATAATAATAGGTTTAAGTATACGACGTATGTGAATGTATATATACACGTGTTAGTGGTATTAACGTTTGACTATCTAGTGCATATATAAGCACTTGAAATGAATATACCTGGTTAAATTATTATATGGCTTGATTGGGGTAGTTACTAGAGCGACTAGTTATATTAGAAAGTCCGAGGACGGACTTTATTCTAAGGTGGGGAGGATGTAACGACCACTTTTCGTTGTGCGTTGTTCGTACACGTGCTTTTGGCCGTGCACGTGTTTGCTTTAGACTTTATTTGTTTGTGAACACTTTTGTGTGATATGCCGTTGCGAACGTCTCTGAGAGTATTAAATAGTGGCACTATCTTGGAACGACACTTCTCGAGTCGTTTTCCCACAATTTAAACTCACTCGATGAGACGTGACGATTTTCACTTTTGACGGGAGACGTTTCTATTTTTAGTTTCGTCGTCCGACGTCGAATTTGAGATCCGTCTTCTTAGTTAGCTCACATTCGTCGCCACGAACACCACGATATTTATTTTATAATTTTTGGAGTTTATTTGACCACTTTTATAATTTTTACAAGTTTTATATTATTTTTAATAATTTATTTTTAAATTAATTTTCGGCCAAATAAAATTTATTTGAGCTTTAAACGTTTTAAAGAATTTTTGAGCCAATTTCCAGCTCATTTGGACTTGGTCAAATCCTAGATTGGGTTGGAGAAGTTTAAATTCAAATTTCAAATCTTTTTGAATTCTAATCCTATTAGATTTAGCCCTAGACCAAGTCAACCCTCCTATACTATATAAGCAACCCCTAGCAAGTCCTATTTTCCAAAGAAATTAGCCCTAGCCTCTTCCAAAGTCATTTTGGACGTTGCGACGAATCGTCGCAACGTTGCGACGTTCAGCCCCCGCACGACCGAGGAAAATCGCCCCGTTCGCCCGCTCCGACCGGCCGTCCCGCCCGCATCCGCTTCGCTCCGCACCGCAGCATCGACCGCCGCTTCGTTCCCCGCTTGATCGATAGGGCCTCTCGGTCTGACCGAGAGAACCGCCCGGTCGCCCCGCTCCGCACCGACCCGCTCTGTCGCCCCGCTCCGCTCCGTGCCCGACCGAAGGAAGCCGCCGCTGTGACCGAGCGCCCGAGCGTTGCAGCGCTGCAGCGCTGCAACCCCGCATCCCAAGCGCCTGACCGAGGCCTCCACCGTGTCTGGCCGAGGGAAACGGCCGCCCCCGCTGCCGTGACCGACCCCCACACGTTGCACAGCCGTTCCCTAGTGTCTGACCAAAGGAGATCCCCGCACCGAAGCTGTACGACCGACGGCCACTTGTCGCAACCCCGCATCCGTCGCACCGCTTGCCTCCGTGGGCCCCCCAAATTCTCCAGAGGTATTGTGGGTTCCCCAAAGGTCCCTAGGACTACTGTGGGCCCCACTTTGGTACGTTCTCTTCGACGACTTGCCGCGTACGACGTCGTCGCACGTCGTAGCCCGTCGTCGCACGTACGAGCTTTGGAATCTGGAATCGTCGCCCGGGATATTTTCTCTGATTTTCCAGCGAGGAATCTATTTTGGAAACATGACTTGGAGCGCGTTCTCTTATTCCAACCCCCGGCGTCGCTACCCGACGCCGGTGTAGCTTTCGCGTCGTGTTGAGGTAACGTTTTGCACCCCTAGGACCCCCAACCCAATTGCATGCTAATCAAGACTAAAAATCAGTATTTTTAAAGTATTTTAAATGTTTTAGAATCCACTAATCAAGATTAATAAAACGGATGTAGGCCGGTGGACTTGAGCACGTAGGAATCATGACTTTGGACTCGTTGGACAGAGTTTTCTTGACGTGATAGTTGCAGGCAAGTGAAACTTGCCAACTTTTGTGTAGGGCCATGTTTTTAGGCCACTTACTTGCTTTTAGCGTAAAAGAGACTAGTCAGTGAAATGATAGCTGGCTAGACGCCTACTTGATCTAGTTTGACAACGAAACTAGATCCGTCACCTAAATGATCTAGCTTGACAACGAAGCTAGATCCAACCCCTTAAAATTGTTGTTCATGCATGCTAAACTGTCACGTTTACTTTCCTTACCTGTACGCTTTACTTTAACTGCCATGTCATGTCATCCATGCATTGAATGTTGCATTCGTAGCACACGCTACATACTTGTACTTGCTTGTCCCGGGCTAGGCGCACCCCTACGCCATACTTGTTTACACACTTCCTGGCTCGTGGTCCAGAAGCGAGCATTACCGTTCGGGGGTAAGGCCCTGGCTCGACACACGTGGAGGGGTAGGGATAAACGTTCGCTTGAGCTTAGGAGTTGGCCCGCGCAGCCACTCTAGCCAAAAGACGGAATCTCTGTGCACGAGGTGCTTACTTTTCTTGTCTTGTACTTGTCTTGTGAATGTCAAGCCATGCTCGTACCTTACTTTACTTTACCCTACTTGTTGCACTCATTTCTTTAAACTGCCATGTCATTGCATCATGCTAGAACTGCTAGGTTGCTTTACTTTTACCACCTTTCAGTTTCACTTGCACAAGTCTTCCAGACTTGCTGACATGTGCCCCTTGCTCTTTTGGGTGCCACATGTTAGACCCTGAGCCAGAGACAGTTGCTGAGGACGAGGTGTTTGCTGACGTTGAGCCCGAGCCTACGTTCGTTGAGGAGTTCGAGGACACCGGAGACCAGTCTTAGAGACTGATTTTACTTGCTTTTGCTTTAGGTTGCTGTTAGATGTCGGTGCTTGCACCTTTTCTTTGTTTTCATACTTTGTACTTTTGTTGGCCATGCTGGGCCTCTTTTAGACTCTTTTATTTGTAGCCGGGTGGCTTTTCTGCGATGTTGAGATTTATTATTATGGATATTCTGAGATGTACTTTTGTCTCTTTCGTTATTATTATCTTTGTTTCGTTTCGCGTTGCAAGGACCTGCAGTTTAAAGTGATTGACGCTTATCGGACTTGCGGCTTTGTAGCTTCAAGTCTGAGCGGACCTTCTCACGCTTCGCCTCCACGTTTTTGGGAAGCGGGGCGTGACACCGACGATGAGCTCCCTTCCCCCTCGCGCGCAGATGCAGTGGTACATCCCCCTCTTCTGAACTACAAAGAAGTGCTGGAACAAAACCAGTGACGGACTCAAGGAGCTGGCAAAGCATAGCACGGCAAACCCCACCAGCAAGCCCCAGGAGCGGGGTGCCAAGGTGAAGATCGGCACCTCTAGGAAGTTCATCAGGCGTAGGAGGTAAGGGTGGATACGATATACTTTATTTATTTACATGATCGTTTTGATTTTTGAAACTGGTTGAAACGGTGTCGGAAACGTTCAAAATTTATATATAGGCTGAAAATGAATATTATAATTTTACTGCAAAAGAAAAATATTTTCAGAAGCCTCCAGTATTTTTTATAATTTTTAGAATCTAAAAAATCACTTTAAAAATCCAATTTTCTTGAGTAACGTAATTCTTCCATGATTTATTTCGGGAGCAATACTAGTCAGAAATGTTCGAGTGAGCAATCAAAACGATCGTCTCAAAGATTACTATTACATATATTTTTATCACATATCAGTGTATGTGAAAATAAAAGGTTACAGATTTTAGAATGAATTCTACGTAATTAAGTTTTCGGCTGAAAATGATTCTGGAAAAACTAAGCGTCTGATCAAGATGAGACCAGTGCCATTGAATCTAGAATATTATTTCCGTTTTTCTGGAGCTTGTCTTATATTTTTCTGAGGCCAATAATTCAAGTTACGAATTTTAAATCAAAAACCCTATTTAATAAATATAAGTAAACGTAATATACTGAGTCTTATATGTATAAAATACGTATATACCTCCATCTCCCTTCTACTGTTCGTTATCCGTGAGCGGGAGGGGGTTATGTGCTTCGACGACGGTAGCGGTGGAGGCGGACGCGGCGGTGGGGCGACGATGGTCGCCGGGTGATGTGTCATTATATTCCACATTTTATCTATTTGAGTACACGTCAAAATGGTTTCTCATTTACATATTTCATACGCTTTTACGCTATTATTTGGAACAATATGACTTTCGGAGTGTTTATGTCCATTTCAGGGATTTTGGAGCGATCTGGGACCCAATTTGGATATGGACATATCTGGCATGCCCATGAGCCCGTTGGCGAAGCTCTATAAGAGTTTGCCGAGTTTTGAGAGCCATGGGAGGAGTGGAGGAGAGAGCAAGAGGAGAGGAGGAGAAGCTGCAGCTAGCAGCTGAAGACTTCCCAGGTGACTCGACCGAGCAGAGCAGCTGCTCGGTCGAGCAGAGGCAAGACAAAGGAGGGATTCAGATACACGAGCTACTCAGACCGAGCACTCATGGTGCTCGGTCGAGCAACCTTTAATTTTGATGCTCGACTAATCCCTGCACGGCCTGAGCAGTTCCTTTGGCGACCGAGTCAGCCGTCTGATCGACCGAGCAGAGCTGACTCGGGCCGAGCAGACAGAGTAATGATTTTTGAAGGAGCACGATTTACTATCGTGCTCGGTCGAGCAATACATCTTCTCGGACCGAGCAACCGACCGAGCAACCTACTGCTCGACCGAGTCACTGACTCGGTCGAGTAAGGCGAAGGCCCAGATTGTCAGATAGCCGTGCACTCTTTTCAAATCTTCTATCACCTAGGATTTTTCAGTATTTTTCTGATATTTTTTCCAGATATTAGGCTTCCATATGGTTCCAACGCCATCAAAAACGCACCAATTGGAGGTCGGATGAGCTCTGGAGAATTTCTGCAAGATGGTGTTGCCGTGCTAAAATCTGCACTCGACCGAGTGCTGCCGGGGCCCACCAATAAGTTGCGGCCAAGACCAGATCTGGGCCGAATTTGAGAGGGGTTTTAGGTTATTTTGGAGGGTTTAGAGGGGGATATATATTGTTTTCGTAGCCATCATTTGAGGGGGACTTCGGAGAGTTTTTAGTTAGATCTATCAAGTTTTGGGAGACGATCTTTTGGGAAGTTAGGCTATGCCATAGGCCCCTCCTCTTGTATCAAGCTAAGTATTTTATCTTCTTAATTTTATTTTAGTTCTTATTATTGTTCTTATATGATGTTAGAAATGATCTCCATTGTTTTTATAATATTTGCTATGCTTGAATAATCTTTTCTAGGGCTAAGGGATTAGCCCTAGGATTTTAGGATCTAGATGCAAAGATGGGATTTTTATGATGCATTGGGTATAAAAGGGGTTGTATTTTGGTTGATCCAGCAAAATCCCTAGGAGAACTCGTACTGAGATCGTGCCCACGGTCGGTGGAATCGATTAGCTTAAGGAGTATCCTACAGACTTAATTAGGGAGTTAGTGAGTTCAACCAAGGCTCGTGACCATGCCCGGCTCGTGCCTTGAGGGGATCCACCGACGGACTATATCACTACATTGACGGCTACCGCCATTACGTCAATGAGTGACCATTCCCATAAATCCAATGCGACGAAAGAATTCTAGCCTAGCGTCGATATCCGACGATCCTAGTGGCGAGTCCTAAAGCCCTAGTCTTTTATATTTTATTTATTTATTTCTTTGTGTGGAACCCCTCATTTGTGACATTGAGTGACACATCATTCGCATCCACCACCATTACGACCCTCCATACTCCACTTCCACCAATAAACCCGCAATTCTAACTCAACCTAGGGTGGATAGGTAGTATAGCACCGCTTCCCCGTGTTCGATACATGCTTGCCACTATACCATCTGCTTGCGGTAAACGACATCATTTCGGAGTTAATTCCGGGCCGATCAAGATTATGGCGCCATTGCCAGGGAGGCGTTCCGCCATATTATCTATTTACCACTATTGGGTTGATTAGATTGCATAAACAACAAAACAAAACAAAAACAAACAAAAACAAAAACAAAAACAAAAACAAAAACAAAAACAACGACAAATAAAACCAAAAGAAAGAAAGAAAGAAAGAGATAGTTTCCCCCCACCTGCTTTATCTTTATCTCTATTTTCTTGTACCACTGATATCTTTTCCAGGTTTTCTGTTTTTTGACTTTTCAGGTATAATGGATCAATCTTGGCATTATTCAGGTAATGATTATTTGGCACAGTATGAGGCTCCAATAGAAGAATGCGAATATTATTCACATGATCCATACTATCAGATGGAAGGATATGATCAATATTCAGAGAGCTATGCCTACTGCGAGTCTTGTGATAAGGAGGGACACATGCCCTACGAAAGCCGTGTCTGTCTATTGAGTCCTGACCATCCTCTCAATTTGACACTCAATGCATTTATGGCACATGTATACGAGAGCATGGATGTCAGCGCTATGATGAGTGAGTCACATGATCGATGGCAGAAAGAGATGGCCGAAATCAACAAGTGCCTTTCATATTATGAGCTCGATGGAGAGTCTGAGAACATTGATACTTCCATATCTGAGGAGACAACGGCAGACATACACGATGCATCCAAGGGCGACACATTCACTTCCATACCCACAGAGTCATAGCTTGTCACCGAGGAGGTCATGCGTTGGGATGAGGACACAGATATTCATAAGGATCCCGAGTGTTGCCCACCTTCAGTTGAGCTTCCGCAACCACCTCATCCTTCCATTGACAATGATAAGGATTCGCCTGATGAGACCCATATTCATATGCCAGGGCTGCCTGAAGAGCCTGTGACGAACGACAAGGAACTGCCTGTCATGGTACATGAGAACGGAGATGTATTTTCAGGGAAGTATTGTCTACCTATTTTTACTTTTCATATTTCTTTTGACGATCTTCTTTGGAAAACTTTTATTTTAAGGAAAAATTTGCCACATCAGATTGATGCGGTTTATCTCTTCCAGGGTACAGGTGGAGTCCTTGGAGAGATGCTGGGAGCCGCATTACTGGAATCTGATGGAGTCCGTGAAGATAGACACGTGGCGGAGCCACAGAAAGTGGAGATAGAGCGGCTGCCTGCACCGGCAAAGATATTGGACCCGCCTTTTGCTACATGTGGTACCAATCTAGTAGAGTAGTATTTTAAGCTTTCAATAAACACGAATCCTCTCGACAGCAAGAGGACCGTATATGATTTTATATGCTTTCTTAGTTTAATAAATTCACCCCATATGATGGCTCAATTATCTTTTGCACCCTTATATTTAGCGCTTATTTTGCCTCTCTCCCCAATTTTTATGTGTTGTTTAAGCTTGGGGGAGAGAGACTATTTTGTTGTGTAGCCCCCTATCTTGTCGTTATCCTCTATTTATATCATACACACATTGAGGACAATGTGATGTTTAAGCTTGAGGGAGTGCTAAGTGCACGCACTTTGCTTCATTTATTTATATCTCCATGTGAACCATGTCACTTCTATATTTATGTCTCATATGCTTCATTTTCTATGAAATATCGTGGATTTATTTTTTTATGAACTCTGATATCTGTTAGATTAGAGTTTGATTCCTTGATTAGTGTATCTTTGTTAATATGCTTTTTCTTAGTTGAATCCATAGTTTCATAACCATATTCTCGAAACAGTTAAGTTAAAATGAATGAATGAACTCTGAAAATTATTTGACACATGTGTGATTTGATTGATAATTCTATTTCTTCATGGATGTTTAGCGATTCAAATGAGATAGGATAACCCCACGACAACCAAAGTAGTGATGATCAGGATTCCTGAAACCGAGCCATGTCTAGATTCTATGCTTTTTCTTTTTCTTTTGTGAATAGCCAATAAATGATCTTTGATCATGTTTTGCATTCCATCGCGTTTACGTGAGTTTGCAAAAATCCCAAAAATTCAAAAATCAAACAAATATCCTGAATAAAAGGCCCTAGGGGTTCTTCGTGACCCAATGCCTTAAGACCGTCTGGTCTGGGATGCATAGGCCGCTTTATGTATATATTGAGTTATCTTGTGTATATAAAGAAAGAAAAATGCATATGAAATATTCATATAGCCAAAAACATTATAAAACTACAAAAATCCCATATCCTTATCTCCATTTATATATAGAACAAAGACATGGAAAAGTTGATGGGTTCTAGGAGTCTTGAAATGGTCATAGTGTGGTGATGCCTTACCTTGATTGAATTTATTAAATTCATTCCATGAAGTATAACAAATACCACACATGCTTGAAAACGTTTGATCATGACATATTATACTGCTTAGAGAATGAGTTGTGGACATTGGAATCATTTCCGTGAACTTAGTATATTGCATGATAAACTATGATATGATATAGCTCTACTCTCATTTTATCACTTATCAAGTTCATTACATTTATCGAAATCTGTGTTATTTCAATTCGAGCGAGATTTAAGTATTTGTTGTGTATATGTGTTTTAATTTCATATTGACATGTGTTCACGTGATCTTGCATACCTTGGACTCTTATATTTTCTGAATCTAAGATCGAACCCCTTGTCTCCATTACACGCCACCGCCTCGTATCTCCATTGTATCCCTCTCCCGTGTTCGCTTCTTACTAGTCTTCCTCGAGGATGAGTAAGAGGTAAGCTTGGTGGAATTTTGATGTGTCATTATAGTCCACATTTTATCTATTTGATTACACGTCAAAATGGTTGCTCATTTACATATTTCATACGCTTTTACGCTATTATTTGGAACAATATGACTTTCAGAGCGTTTATTTCCATTTCAAGAATTTTGGAGCGATTTGGGACCCAATTTGGATATGGACATATCTGGCACGCCCATGAGCCCCTTGGCAAAGCTCTACAGGAGTTCACCGAGTTTTGGGAGCCATAGTAGGAGTGGAGGAGAGAGCAAGAGGAGAGGAGGAGAAGCTGCAGCTAGCAGCTGAAGACTTCCTAGGTGACTCGACCGAGCAGAGCAGCTACTCGATCGAGCAGATGCAAGACGAAGGTGGGATTCGGATACACGAGCTGCTCGGACCGAGCACTGATGGTGCTCGGTCAAGCAGCCTTTAATTTCGACGCTCGACTAATCCCTGCACGGCCCGAGCAGTTTCTTTGGCGACCTAGTCAGCCGTCTGCTCGACCGAGCAGAGCTGACTCGAGCCGAGCAGACAGAGTGATGATTTTTGAAGGAGCACGATTTACTGTCGTGCTTGGTCGAGCAGTACATCTGCTCAGACCGAGCAACAGATCGAGCAACCTACTATTCAACCAAGTCACTGACTCGGTCGAGTAAGGCGAAGGCCCAGATTTTCAGATAGCTGTGCACTCTTTTCAAATATGCTATCACCTGGGATTTTTTAGTATTTTTCTGATATTTTTCCCAAATAGTAGACTTCCATACGGTTCCAACGCGACTAAGAACACACCAATCGAAGGTCAGATGATCTCTGAGGAATTTTTTGCAAGATGGTACTGCAGTGCTAAAATCTGCACTCGACCGACTGCTGCCGGGGCCCACCAATAAGTTACGTCCAGGAACAGATCTGGGCCGAATTTGAGAGGGGGTTTTAGGTTATTTTGGAGGGTTGAGAGGGGGATATATTTTTTTAGTAGCCGTCATTTGAGGGGGACTTCGGAGAGTTTTTTAGTTAGATCTATCAAGTTTTGGGAGACGATCTTTTGGGCAGTTATGCTACACCATAGGCCCCTCCTCTTGTATCAAGCTAAGTATTTTATCTTCTTAATTTTATTTTAGTTCTTATAATTGTCCTTATATGATGCTAGCAATGATCTCTATTGTTTTCACAATATTTGCTATTCTTGAATAATCTTTTCTAGGGCTAAGGGATTAGCCCTAGGATTTTAGGATCTAGATGCAAAGATGTGATTTTTATGATGCGTTGGGTATAAAAGGGGTTACGTTTGGTTGATCCAGCAAAATCCCTAGGAGAACTCGTACCGAGATCGTGCCCATGGTCGGTGGAATCGATTAGCTTAAGGAGTATCCTACGGATTTAATTAGGGAGTTAGTGGGTTCAACCAAGGCTCGTGACCATAGCTGGCTCGTGCCTTAAGGGGATCCACCGACGAACTATATCACTACATTGACGGCTACCGCCATTGCGTCAATGAGTGACCATTCCCATAAATCCAATGCGACGTAAGAGTTCTAGCCTAGCGTCGATATCCAACTATCCTAGTGGCGAGTCCTAAAGCCATAGTCTTTTATATTTTATTTCTTTCTTTCTTTATGTGAAACCCCTCGTTTGCGACATTGAGTGACACATTATTCGCATCCACCATTATTACGACCCTCCATACTCCACTTCCACCAATAAACCCACAATTATAACTCAACTTAGGAGTAGATAGGTAGTATATCACCGCTTCCCCGTGTTCGATACCCGCTTGCCACTATACCGTGTGCTTGCGGTAAATGACATCGTTTCGGAGTTAATTCCGGGCCGATCACCGGGGCAGTGGCGAAGGCGGAGACGTGGCTCCTCTGTACAGACGACGGCATACTGCAGTGCTCCTGGGGATGCTGTGCTCTGTTTGAACGGGGGAGAGACGGCGTAGAGCGGTCGTCGCCGGCGGTTGTTGAGGAGGCGGGACGGTGAAGGGCGTTCGCGGCGACGCCACGGGGGCGGGGTGAGGCTGAGGCACAGGGAGGAGTTTGTCGGGTGGCGTCGGAGAGTTGGGGCGTTGCATTTGGAGCATGAGCTCGGGAGGTGCTCCGTGAGCAGACGTCAAAGGCGAGGGAGGTGGTCGAGGCGGTGGGACGGCCGAGGCGAAGGTCGACGGCGTGGTCGTCGGCGTCGTGGATCCATGGGAGAGAGTGACAGAGAGAGGAGAGAGGATTACAGTGTGCATGTGTTTCGAAATGAAGGGGGAAAGCTCAGAGAGCCTGGGTCAGCTGGAGAGAGCTGTGGGTTAAGGGGTTTTGCGTGCTTACTGTGAGATAGAGAGAATATGAGGGGGGTGTTTGGCCTGGGTATATTGAAAGGGAGAGGGGAGAACTGAGAGTGAGAGGAGGTTAGCCTTAGGTTATACGAAGAAGCTGGGGTGGGTTATTTTCTGGCTAGGGGAATTAGATTGAGAGAGAGATGCGAGTGATGCCTGGGTTGTTACTGTGGTTGAGAGAAGGGGGTAGGGTTGTTATATAGAGTATATAATATAAGTAGACACATGTAATAGGCTAGGGTTGTCAGATCTGAATAAATTCAGATCCAATCAACTTTTACGGTGGGTTAATGGATTACGTTAGGAAAAATAATTAGGGGTAAATGTAACTAGTTAAAAGTAGTTAGTAATAGTAAAAATGTCATCAGTAAAAGTAATTAGCAAAGCGGAGGAATACAACTCCGTTTTTACATACGACTCCGAAAAATTACGAAAACATACCCACATGATCGTATCATCGCGAGGATCGCGAATACGAAATCCATTCCGGGGTTTGAGCTATGGAGACATTAGTTTTAGGCCAAAACATTTAGAAAGTGGGTTTGCGCGTTTTAAATTGATTTGATATCAGAAAATTACGAAATTAATATGGGACGCCCTAAATAGTCATAGGATGCTACTGTAGAAGTTTGAAAATGTTTTTAAGAAGTTTGTATAGAAAATTAATGATAAGCATTGGTTTCGAGCGGAGTATAAAGGACCAGTGTGCTTATGTCCGCACACTTGATGGTGGGTCAACGATATACTTGCTTCTGTACGTTAACGATATGCTGATTGCATCACGGGACATGAAGGAAATCAATAGGCTGAAGGAGAAGCTTGCAGAAGAGTTTGATATGAAGGATTTGGGGCCTGCAAAGATCCTTGGTATGGAAATCAGCAGAGACAGAAAGAGTGTGGAGTTGAGGTTGAGTCAGGAGGGTTACATAAAGAAAGTCTTAGCACGCTATGGAATGGAGAAGGCGAAGCCTGTCACCAAACCGTTATGAGCTCACTTCATTCTTTCTGTGAGACTGTCACCTAGCACTAACGAGGAGGCACGTTACATGTCTACAGTCCCCTATGCTAGTGTCGTGGGAAGTTTGATGTATGTTATGGTTTGCACACGTCTAGACTTAGCCCAAACAGTTAGAGGCGTCAGCAGATACATGGAAAATCCAGAAAAGGAACACTGGCAGGCTATAAAATGGATACTGAGATATCTGAAGGAAACGACCGGCGTTGGTTTGTGTTTCGACAAGGGAGATGGGTTCGTGATATCTGAATTCTGTGATTCAGATTATACAGGTGATAGAGATAGAAGGAGGTCTACAACTTGGTATGTGTTCACTTTGGGCACTGCCACGATATCATGGAGATCGGTCCTTCAGTCAATTGTAGCACTGTCAACCACGGTGGGGGGGGGGGGGGGCTGATAGCTACAGTTGAGGCGATCAAGGAAAGCAAGTACCTGATGAGTCTACTAAGAGACTTGGGTAAACTGCAAGAAGTGACAAAGGTTTATTGCGACACTCAAAGCGCAATCCACTTGGTGGAGCATCAGGCCTACAGTTCGAGGACCAAGCACATAGAAGTGCGGGAGTTCATCCTTCAAGAAGAGAAAAAGGTGATAGCACTGGAGAAGGCCTCGACGGATCACAATCCTGCAGATATGCTCACAAAGGTTGTTCCCGCAGTCAAGCTCAGTCATTGCCTGAGCTTGATCTACACATGGTGAGTGATTGATGTTTTCCCGTGGTCATAAGATTTCGTAAATTCTAAATCTGGGTAGAGATGGTTGGTATCTGGGTAGAGTTGCTGTGGAGAGCTTGAGCATGCCATGTTTGCTGATGAAGTTTGAAGCAGGGTAGAGTTTGTTGGTTTATGCTTTAATCTTAGAATCTGGGAGGTTGACACGGCCATGCATGTCATAGCACGGTCGTGCGTGTCAGAAGACATATCAAGTGACTTTCACAGATTTGCGGCACGGTCGTGCAGCCGTTCGTGCTGTGCCCGTGCACTTCAGCAGCTCTCTATTTTATAGTAGCAGATTGGTGCACGACCGTGCAGCCGTCTGTGCTATGCCCGTGCACTTCAGCGGCTCTCTGTTTTACAGTCGCAGATTGATACACGGCCGTGCAGCCGTCCGTGCTATGCCCGTGCACTTCAACAACTCTGTTTGACAGTCGCAGATTGGCGCACTGCCCTTCGGATATGCGGCACGGCTGTGCCGATGCCTAGAAACCCTAGAACGACAGATTTGAGATTCACACGCGATAGAAAACTCTCCCTTCTACCATAGTTATTGTTTCTATCATATAAATACCAAGAGATTCACATGCGACGGCGGTGGCGAGAAAAAGGCTAAGGCTTTCGCGACGAAGAATTGTGAAGATTCCTTGCGTCTTCAAGAAGAAGGTGACTACAAGCTTTGGGATATAAGTATTCCTTTTCCTAGAGACTCTGGTAAGATTCTCTCCATTGGGTGTGTGCATGAGACATTGTAATTATTAGAGTGCTAGAGTTATTTTGTCGAGAAGGCATACATATTGTATTGGAGGAGATTGGTAGTTGGTGTATTCTCTAAATTAACATCTCTAATCTAGTGGAAGCCGTGACAATGGAAGACAGGACGTAGGCCATAGGTTGGGCCGAACCAGTATAAATCTTGTCTCTTTGTGTGATTGCTTGGCTTGATTGTGTGGTGGTTTTTCTTGTTCTTCTTATGATTCATCCAACATCCTAACTCTGCTTGGCGACATATTATTTCATATATTCTGATGTGTACACTTAGGTGTTGTTTGATATTGTGTTGGATTTTCCTAACATGTCTAGCATAGAATTAGATAAATTTTATTGGTTGGTTGGTGCAGCTTAGATCGTAAGTGGGGCACCGAAAAAGGATTGTCCCAGCCCATTGTGAGGCAATGGAATACAGATTAAGAGAATATGACCCTTCACTTAAGAAGGAATGCATTCGTAATTGTTGATGCATTAAAAAACAACAGAAGCTATTTTATTTGGAACTAAAGAGCACTGTTGCTGTCATACTGCACCTAAACTAACTAACGTTGCAACAATAAGCAAGGGCCGAGCCAAGAATCCAAAGGAACATGGGCTACAAGGGTTAATCGATACTAAGGCCGGGCTGCAAGGGTTACCGGCAGTACAGGTTGTAAGGAAACGAGGCTGCAAGTGTTACCGGGAGTTCGAACGGAACCCGGGATGCAGCCCACCTCAGCCCCCTACTTGGTTCCGCCCTTGACAATAAGAACCAAGCACACCAATCAGAAGGCAAGATGTTCTGCTCTAATATTCTAAAAGTTACTCGTAGTTTTCCAAATTGCACTTGCATATGCATTTGAAAATGTGTAATCATATGATCCCATGCTTTACATACTGGATCAAAGATAAATATGGGTTCCAATAGCAAATATATTATAATGGTTCGTAAATTTCGCAAATATATTATAATGGTTCCAACAGCAAATACACCAATCAAGGGTTTTACGATTTCATAAATTTCTTATAAAAATATTTTGAAGTATCAGACCAGTTATGAAGTATTTTAGTAAGTTCGGGTTTCATCAAATACCTCTAAATAATCTAATAAAAATTCATTTTCAATTATTACTATTTTGGCTTAATGAATTTATTTTCAATACAAACATTATTAAAACGATTTCAACCTTTTACAGTAACATTCTATAATCATTTAGGGCTTCCCACATTAATTTCGTAATTTTCTGAAGTCAAATCAATAGAGAACCTGCAAACCCGCTTCCTAAACGGTTTGGCCTAAAACTCATATTTCCGTAGCTCAAACCCCAAAATGGATCCCGTATTGCGATCCTCGCGACGATACGATCCCGTGGGTATGTTTTCGTAATTTTTCGGACACGTTTACTAGTAGGGGCAAAATCGTAATTTCGTTACAATTTTACTATTACCATAGCTAATTACTATAGCCTAATCACTAATTACCTTTAAATCTACCATACTTAAATACTTTACACTAGTCATTTTACCCTCACCTACCTCAAAACACTTAACACGGTTTATTTTTTTCCACCTTTAGTCAAAAAGGTTAACCATCCTAATTAAAACTCACCTAACTACATAAATACCATTGACTAAATCTAATACTTAATTACCTATATAATTACCCCCCAACTCTCTCCCAGGCTCACAAGCCCGAACGAAGCCCACATCCTGTTTTTTTCCTCTTCGTTCAATTTTTCCCCAGCCCAAACAAAGCCCCTCCCACTCTCATCTCTCCCCTCTCCCTCAACCCACAACACAGCAAGGCCATCCCCTCAAATTTTCAAAACCCATGCAACTCACACACACAAACCCCCTCTCCGCCATCTTCGACTCCGAGCCCCCGCCTTGCCCTGACTACTGCCCCTCACCCTCGTTTCGCCATCGTACGGGCGACCCTCCGAGCACCATCGTTGCTAGCACCTCCAGGAAAACACCCCGAGCTCACCGTCCGCCTGCTCCCCCACCCATGGCCTCCCCAAACTACGCCGCTCTTCCCTCATGACCAACCCCACTGTCGGAGCTCCCACGCCAGCACTGCCGCCCGAAGTCGCTACCCAGCCGTCAAGAGAACCCCCTTCTCCGACTAACACATGCTGCCACAGCCTCACGGGAGCTTCGAGCTCGCATCCCCGCCGTCGATACGACGTCTTCCGCATCAACACAGCTCTGGCCCTGCATCACCGCCGGTGACACCGTCGCCTCTCGACCAAATCCGTTCCCCCGACGTCATCCTGCCACCATGCACCCACCGCTGTATGCTCTTCCCTCCTCTGTCCACTGCAAATACCCCGCCCCCTCTCTCTCCTCGTTCAACATCACGCCCTTCAGCCCTTCGCTGCCGCCCACAAACCCCACGGCGAGCCTCGTCCGACTGCAGCCACCCTCAAGAGCCCGAACTCTGCTGTACATCGCCAGAGCACCCCACTGCTCCATTCCCTTGCTCTGACACCTTCCCAGCCCGAACACCCCATTGCCACCCGTCTCCACGGCGACCCCCAGTACTGCCCCGCTGACGCTGACGCTCGCCACCTCCGACCGCCAAGCTCCGCTCGCCATCGCCCCGTATCCCCGCCGTCGGTCGACGCAACACCCCGCCCCCATGCAAACGTAACGACGAGGGAGAGTTTAAAATAAAACGTATTTTAGTAAAACGTATTTTAGTATAAATACGCGTATTTACGTATTTAGTTAACTATATAATATGGGCTTTATTGGTTTTAAATGCATAGTAAATAATATAGTGACAAAAAATGCAAGACCACTTTAGAAAATCAGAAACGACGTTTTGGATCCAATGGAGCTAGTTTCAACCCAATCAGACGCTTAGTTTTTCCAGAATAAAATTTTTAGCCTAAAACTTAAATACGTAAAGTTCTTTCTAAAATCCGTAACTCCTTAATTTCACGTACACTGACACGTGATAAAAATATATGTTATAGTAATCTTCAAAATGGTCGTTTTGACTACTACTTGAAAATTTCCTACTAGTATTGCATCCAGAATAAATCATTGAAAGTTTACGTTATTTAAGTAAAATTGGTTTTTAAAAGGGATTTTGAGCTTTTGAAAATTATAAAAAATAACAGAGGCTTCTGAAAATATTTTCCTCTTACAATAAAATTATATTCTTCATTTTCGGCCTATGTAAAAATTTAGAACGTTTTCCGACCCCGTTTCAACCAGTTTCAAAAATCAAAACAATAAACAAAAATAGATAATGTAAGTCATCGTTTCAACCAATCCTCATGCACCAGCTCATCTAGCTCCAACCTCGTCTTGCTATGACGAGCTCGATAATGTAAGTCACTCTAATTCTAGTTTTAGAAGTTAAACCAGTGTAAAAGCATGAACTTAGGGTTTTACAAATAGTCTCAGAACAACCAATGATTCTAAATAACTTCAAATGAGTTTCTTCAACACCTTTCATTGCACGTAAATTTATAAATCTCGTTCACACTTGTCTACCATGTTTGATGCTTATCATTTGAAAACTACGCATATACTTTGTATGCACCTGTGGCACGATTGCTCATAAACACATCACCTGCTGCATGCCATTTAATACTCAGTGAATGCTCATGAACTATCAAATGGAATATCATGTGTGGAACATCTTGTTGAACAACTTGTAGACTATCTTATGGAATATCTCGTGGAATATTTTGTGGAATATCTTGTGGAACATCTCATGGAACATCATGTAAGGAACATGTACTAGATTCACATGACACATCACTGGGGTTTTTGGGTGTAACTCATTTGAGAGAGTGCGGGAGTGACTGGAGTTCAATCTACATGTCTAGTTGCCTAAGTTTTCGGCATCATGTCTAGCTGCCTGTGTTTCGGCAAACAAAAATATGCTGCCCGTTTAGCATCCTGTCTAGCTGTCTGTGTTTTTGGCATTCGTCTGGGTCGTGCCCAGGTAAGAGATGAACTTAATGGTCACATATTGTACTCTCTGACTTTAGTCACGTAGTTCTAGTGTAGCTTGCACGATCACCTCTACTTCACGCATTACACGCACTTTACCTACTACACCTGTGTAGACACCAGTACTTTACTTCACCGGCTTAGCCTGCTTTACTACCTTCTACCTGTTTGTTTTATTATTGTTAATCCACATGCATGTTACTTTACTATTGTTGTTACTTTACCTGCTTTATTACCATGTCATATATTCCATGTCATCATTGCTGCTCTCATACTTTACTTATTGCACTTGCATATATGATTGTTGTTCCTTTCCTTTTTGTACGTAGTTAGTTCCATAGTCTGTTCTTTCCCATGCTTGTACACAACTTTTACTACTATTGCTAGAATTGTTGTGACTTACCTACGGTTCCATCTCAGTGGCACCGCAGACGACGTACATATGAAGGTAGATGCTCTTGAGTTGATAGCGCCAGAATTCGACCCTGAGACCGCAGCTTTCAGAGTTATTTGCACTTACGTACTTCCTTTCTTTCATGTATATATGTTGGAACATTTTTGTACAGTATGGATTGTAATAATTGGACACTATTTGGGTATTTTTGTACATCTCTACATCATGGCTATTTTGGTTTCACTGGTTAACTGCAGGCCCTGGGCAAATATCAAATAAGTAACGGGCCCCCGAGAGCGGGTCGTTACATAATTTAAGATTTGCATTCTGTTAGCAGGTTTCTAACGGACTAAATATGTAAAAATGGTAGGTGGCCAATCAAACCTCCATGATGTTTAATTTTGTGGGAGTCATCTTTCCATCCAAAACCATTCTTCAAGTTACTATGTAAATGCACAAGAAACTCCATAATGTTTAGAATTCAGCCAGTTTTTAGTGCTAGATGTAGATTTACTGTTTTCCACTGCTCAACAATGAATTAAATTTCAATATAAATATGCTTGCACAATACTGATCTGGAAATTAAAAATAAGGATTGATCCTAAAAACCAGTATATGATTGGAAGACGTCCAGAAGACGTGAGTCGACTGGAGTGTTAACAAGCATCTAATGAAATCAAAAAAGACATTATAGACAATCGCATAACCCTCATATCCCGGTGTTGGGATGGCTGGATCTAGTTTGGTCGACCATGCTGACAAAAGTAGTACCATATATCGGTTGGAATACGCTACAATTTCTCACCATGTTCTAGCGATAAATACCAAATGAGAATGGGTTCTTGCAACAATACTTTTGGGAATTTTTCAATGTGTTATGTTTTTCTTTTCAGTACCCCTGTCATTGCCATAATTTCTTTGGAGTCTGTTTCTATATTTCCTTTTTTCACTTTTTGTGTCTTCCTTTAGGCCAAACATGATAATTTCTTACATGCTGCCCTAATTTCTGGATGATCTGGACAATTCTATATGTGTAGAGTAACTATCCTATCAAGTCCAGTAAAAATTTCACAACAAAATGAACGCAGAGCTAGAAAGTTATAATTGGGCACTGATCGCTCCGGGATGTGACCCAAAGAACGGTTGTAGTTTTACCGCAAGCGCACGGAATAGCGGCGAGCGGGTTATCGAACACAGGGAGGACGAATGACCGTGCTTGTTCCAATCAACCTGGCTATTTAATAAGAGAGAAATTTGCCTTTGGCGATCCTGTCACAATCGTCAGACAAAGTACGGAAATATCAAATCAAATAAAGAACGTCTAGGGAATGGGGAATCCCCGCTACTCACCGTATCTCGTCAATGTGGTTCATTGGTGTCAACATTGCTAGGGTAGAAATTCGGATGAACTAGTTGCAACTGAATGTAGAACCAAGCTCACGCTCTCGCGCTGTTGCCGGTCTATAGCTATCCTAGGTTCGGGTCCAATCTCTTGCAAACCCTAGCCTAGGGAAGCTAGCATTAGGATCAACATCATCGTACAATCGCGCCCCGAGCCCACTCTCGTGCAAACTCGGGCCACAACCTAGGTTGGGATAGTTCCTACCCGTCCAATCTCTTGCAAACGGGTATCGGCACGGAATTGCAACCGGAAATCCTAGTATCGATCCAATCTCTTGCAAACCGATACTTCGAAAATTCGATTCCAACCCAATTCGGATTTCTAGGGTTTCCTATCGAATTGGAATCCAATCTCTTGCAAATCCCAATCGATATGAATACCTAGCCATCCATAGTAAATTGATCCCAATCTAATCCCTAATAGCAATTCTAGCGAAATTTCTACCAATTCATCACAAATATGAAATTGGGCTTGTAGGGTTCATCCCCACGCCCCAAGACGTGGAGACTACTCACAAATCATAGCACAAACACAAAAATAATCAATGAAATAAGCAAGAGAATTCATCACAATATTGAGATAAGCAATAAAAATAGTATTTTTAGAGAACAGAGATGCAAACCAATGGAGTTCTTCCAATAATCCAACAAAAATCAACCTTTTTTTCCCTCTCCAATCAAAAGAATAAAGCTAAAAAGTTAATCTAAAAAGCTGCAAAAAATCTAAGGAAAAGCTCTCTCAAACTAGGGTAAAAACAGGGGTTAAATACCCCCCAAAATCGTCCAAAAACTGTGACCAAAATACCCCTGCGCAGCCTGTTTTCCGCAATTTTCGCTACAGGCAGCGCGTCGCACTCAGCCGAGTGACAAAAGTCGCTCGGCCGAGTGAAAAACCCTGTAGATTTCCAGTAAGTAGGGGCCTTTAGGGGTCTTCACTTCGGGAGTCGCTCGGCCGAGTGAGTTGTCGGCACTCGGCCGATGGCTTCTTGGTACTCGGGCGGTCGTGATTATCCACTCGGCCGAGTGGGTCTTCTGAAGCTCAGGCAGACGAAAAACAGTAAGTTGGCGATTTTTGACATGCGTCGTCTGGGTGCCACTCGTGCGGACGGGGTCTCGTCACTCGGTCGATGTGGCTTCCGATGCTCAGCCGAGTGCACATATAAATCGTGTCTGATCTGGTCGGCCGAGCGGTGTCTCGCTGGTCGGCCGAGTGACTCCTTCACTCGGCCGAGTGAGATACCAAAAATGCCAAAATGGCTTGTTTTGGCCTCCTCGTCGCTCCTGCGACGTTCTTTCTTCTTCCTCTCCTCTCCAACAGCAAAATACCCCTCGGGGATGTCGTCGGTGACACTCTGGAGTAGGCGTATCTCGAGATCACTCCAAATCGCTCCAAATCACCTGAAATGCGACAAAAACAACAAATCGTGAAAAGCATCGTAATATCGTCGATATATCGTGAAAAACATGATTTGGGCGATCCAAATGGCATGCAAACATGCGGGAAAAAAGTGTAAAATAAGGAGTGATCAAAATCCCCCAAGCTTACCTCTTACTTGTCCTCGAGGAAGATAAGTAAAAGGCGAACCCTGTGAATTCGGAAAACGAAAACGGCGAGAAAAAATGGAAAACGGAGAAAAAATGAAAGACGAAATAAAAACAAAGAAGAAAGAAAGAAGCGAGAGGGAAACTGCTAGATCATTTTCTCAGGACGTGGGTTTCACTTACTCATATAGCATGCACCGAATGAAAAACACATGTCAAAGAGTTTTATTTTGATATCATAGTATAATAGTGCAAATAGAAATAGAAAACCCACGAACAACGATATAATCATGAAAAACGGAATAGTTTTAGAATTAACATCGTCTGAATCATCTAAAGCGGTATACAAATCGCAGATTACACACTTTTCAATTGAACGCTTTCTATGAGGAGTATAAGAATATCACTCAATAGAATAGAAAGAATAGAAAAGTATGGATTTCATGAAATGAGTGCTAGGCATAGATTTCTGGACTTCGTAAAGCTAGAAATAATCTCACCGAGTATAGAATATTACTTAGCCTAGGTTGTCGTGCAACGTCAAGTAGTCACTCTCTCACACATCAATGGATTCTCTCCCCCAAGCTTATCTATAAGCATGGTGGCATAAAAAATATTTACGTCCCCATTTCTATAAAGCTCCAAAAGTAATAAGAATAAAAACAAAAAGAGGGAAAGAAAGAGAGAATATGAGATGTGATCTTTTATTGAGGATTTTTCCTCTTTTCTTTTTCTTTTGTCTTTTTCTTTCTTTTTCTTTTTTTTTATTTTTTTGATATAGCATATATACACAATGATCCCAACTCAAAGAGAGATAATGATATACAAGAATATTTTCTCTCTTTTTTCTTTTTTTGGGAAATTTGGAGCTAGGAATTAGAAGCGGGGGAAATGCCATATAATAGAATCGCTAAGGGGAGATTCACCAATGATTTTAAAATAGAGAAATGATGTTCAAGATTTGTGGAGAAAGAAATAAATGTATCTCTCGGTTCACTCTATAAGACATGCACGACAACTTCAGCAGGGTAATCTAATCTACTCAGTTTCGATCACAAAAAAGCTAACTAATCCAGATTTATCATAGCTAACATCATTCAATCATCCTGAAGTTAAATGTACAAATCATGCATATAGAAGTGATATAGGAAAAGAAATCAGTACTCCAGATATAAGCATTCAATGCGTGAATCTTGGTGTGTTTTCTGCTATAGCATACATATGAATATTCAGACTCAGCTAATAATAAAACTTCATCCATTTTCATGTGGAAAAGTGTGGGTTACTATTCCTAAATGCATGGCAATGTCATAGCATATGATATCAAAAATAAAATCTAAGACATGACAAATAAAGCATGCAAATAGAGTAAGCTAACTCCACGTCATCATCATCATAGAAAAGTCATCTCTAGTATGAGATGAAAAGGAAAGAAATAAAGATAAAGGAAAAATAGAACTATTTACAATGCGGCACACAGAAAAAATAAGAAAAACGTTATGCATGGTAAAATAAAAGAAAAATGATGAAAATAAGTGCAAAAGCGGAAAATGGTGTGAAAAACTAAAAATAAAGGTGGCAAATCGAAAAAGAACGTGAGAACTCACTCCCCCAAGCTAAATGGCACAGTGTCCTCAATGTGCAAAGTGTGGCACACCGAGAGACAAGTAATGGGAGGGGCAAGTGAGGATGCATGCATGGTGAGAAATAAAGAAAATAAAAGGAAAAAGAAAAATAAGAAAGAAAAAAATATGATGTGGACATGATGCATGCAAATAAAGGAGTGATACGGATATAAAGATGTGACACCAAAAACTCTCCCTCTCTCCCAAAAAAGGTATATAAAGATACGATCAGAATGAGACTCCCAAAATAAGTGAGGGGAGGGGGGTGGAAAAAAGTGAATCAGGACCCAGCAGAAACGGGCAGCACAACGGTAAAAATAATCGATGGCATCAAGGGTGCCTAAGAAGGTGGTGCTGCGCCGTCTCCGTCCTGAGGCGGAGGTGGTGGTGGCGGTGGCTGCTGAGCGGGGGTGGGTGTGGGAGTGGAAGCAGGCTGAGTGTGTGTGGGAGTGTGGGTGGGAACCTGTCGGGTGGGTGGGGGTACGCGGAGAAGACGCTCCAGGACCTGGGTAAGACAGTAGTGAATCTGCAGGAGCAGGTCAAAGCGGCCAGCCATCGCGGAGACGGTGGAGGACAGGGTCCTAAGGTCGCCTCTGAGGCCACTCACCGCCCCCTCTAGAGCACGAATGCTCTGAAGTACAGTGTTGGGGGGAGGTGGTGCAGAGGGACACACCGGTCTGTGCTGTGCAGGTCTGGGCTGGCGGACTCGGGTCACGTAGGTGATGGGCTCAGCAGGGAGGGGAACAAAAGGTGCTGCGCTCGCAAATGGGGGCCTGGCCTCAGTGTGAGGCCGGGGCACCGGCTGGTGAGAAGTGGAGGCAGCAGCAGCGAAAGAAGAGTGCAAAAGTGGCAGCGAGGTGGCCAAAGAGGTCGGTGGCACAGAAGTGTGGACAGATGCCACGACACTCTCGGAAAATACAGCAGTGGTGGAGACAGAGGTGACTACCGCTGGGGAGGACGTGTGTGGTCCAAAAGGCGCAACCCTAGCGGAGATCATGCTAGCCATGGTCTCCACGACCGCGACAAACGAGGGCTCTCCACTCTCAACAAAGGTCGGTGGGTGCTCGGGAAGAGCGGAGCAAAGAGGCTCGACGGACAGAGGGCCAGTGGTGGTGGTGACAGGCGTGGAAGCGGTGGAAGTGGGCTCAGCTAAGGTACTCCCGACACCGACAGAGGTGTCTGGAGCAGCAGAAACATCGGGGATAGGCTGAGGGGCCACGGGGTCGACAGGGGCAGCAGGCTCGGCAGGGGCAACAGGGTCTGCGGGGGCAGCGTGGGCCTGCTCGGCCTCCTCAGCCTCGAGCACGTATGCGGCTGGGATCAGAACATCCATCGCAGGGAGCCAGTCCACCTGGGCTGGTGTAATCTGAGTCCGAGCTGGGCTCGGAAGAATCATGTAATCGGCACCGTAAGGGCCGTGCAGCCAGACCCAGTGGCGCTCACCGTGCGGACGCAGCATCTTCATCCGGGCCATAACATCCATCGACAGAGAAGTGGGGCCCGGGGCTCGTCGCAGGTCAGTCGGTAGGTCCTCGCCAGTCATCATGGTAAGCAAGGTGATCAGACCGCCGCATCATATCGGTGAGCGAACGCCCACCGACACAATGATGCGGTCCAAAAACCAAGCCGCGACGTCGATCACGACGGCGGGGACCAGCTCATCGCCATCCCTAGATAGAGCCCTGGGCTGTGTCATCGCGTAGAGCATGTAGAGCTCTGGCGTGGAACATCGTACCCGGCTCATATCTGGCCAAAAAGGTCGTCGCCATAAGGCGCTGAGCTATACGGAGGCAGGGATGGACAATGGCCGAGGCCTTGGCCCTACTGGGGTTAAAGGCAGCGTGGAGACCCGTAATCCGAGCCCAGAAGGCACCGGCGTCGAAGGAAGGTGGGGGGATATGGGTGGGTGCGTAACCTCGATCGGCCCCGGGGACGTCGGGCCACGAGAAGAAAGCTCTCATCATACCGAGAGTGACCTGGCACTCCCGGTCCATGAACCGAAACGAGCATCCCTCGTCGGTCCTGGCGATCGAACTAAGAACCTCAAGTGTCGGGCGGGTAAATGTGTCTGCCGACACCTGAAAGAAATCTCGCCAGCCCACGTTGTCGTACAACGTGAGCATATCCTCTAGTACCCCCAGGCGTCCTAGGTCAGCGAGGTGTGCGAACCTGTAGGGTACGATCGAGCGCTGGGAGATACGCTTGAAGACGGCGCGGTGTGCGTCGTCTCGAAACGTAATCCTGAGCCGCCCGACAAGTGGAGCCGGAGGTGGTGGCTGTGGAGCGGCAGGGGGTGGCTGTGCGGGGTGTATGGGCTGTGCGGGCTCTGCAGGCTGTGCGGGGTGTGTGGGGCCTGCAAGCTGTGCTGGGTGGACGGGGTGTGTGGGAGAAGGCGGAGGAGAGTCCTCTACCTCGTGGGAGGGGCCGGCATCGTCCGACCGCTTCCGCTTGGCAGAAGCTCTCCTTGACATCGGCCGTGTCCGGGACGGCGTATGGGCCCCGAGCGTGCACCGAAAAGCGTAAAAAGTGCGGCGTGTGTAAAATAAGAGTGTACCATGACACGCCGCGAGTGCAAAGCAGTGGAAGCGTGCGAAGACGACGCCTCCACGCAGCCCAAATCAGTCCCGAGAAGCCCCCCTGGGCTCCCCTAAGCTCCCAAAAATGACCTGCGCATGAAATGGAGATATCAGCGGGTAATATTCAAAACATATGGAGCATTAGGTGTATAATAGATAGATATAGAAATTAATTTGGGTTTGGGGTTCGTTTAATACATGGATCCTCGAAAAACACACAAAAAGAGGAGAAATAGGCTAAATAGGCGATACCGGAGGTGGCCGGAGACGTGGCTGCCGGCGGCGACTCGGGCGAGGAGCGGCGACGGCTCGGCCGGTGGTGGCAGGCTGAGCGGCGGCGCGGCGATCGACCGTCGGGCGAGTAGGGGCGAAGGGTTCGGGCGAGGGAGCTGAGGAGTCGGGCGCTGCGATTTGTTATGTTTCGAAAAATGCGCCCGACCCCGCCCCCTTTTATAGGAAAAAGTTACGACTCGGCCGAGTGACTAGGTCACTCGGCCGAGTGGGATCAATGAAAATCCCTACCCGCTAACGACTCGGCCGAGTGGCCTTGCCAGCCTCGGCCGAGTGGAGTAAGTCCATTCGGCCGAGTGGCTCAAGCTACTCGGCAAGACTCGCCCTAGGAGCGTATCAGTTTTACTCGGCCGAGTGAAGTTATATACTCGGCCGAGTGGCAATTGTACTGAAATCATGAAAATAAACAGAGAGTTGGGTACAGCAGACTTCCCTTGTTCATGTGCGGCTCGACCGGACGAACTTGTGTGCTCGGCCGAGCGACTAGTATACTCGGCCGAGTGAGCCTTGTGTTCTGCTGTTTTTCTTCGTTTGGGCTCTAAACTCCGTCTTTCTTCCTCCAGTCGATTTCATCTTCCTCCTAAGCATCGAGCGCCTTCCTGTGGCACTCCTTATCACCTCGTTCATCTCCTCATGATGGATTTACCTATCTCCTCTCCTGTCAAGAAAAATAGGACCCGTTATCACAAAATTTTTGGGCGAACGACTCGAAACACTAAAAATTTCTAAAACAAAAATAAAGAAATGTCAAAATTAAGCAATAACTGTCGGGTTGCCTCCCGACAAGCGCTCGTTTAAGGTCGTGAGCTCGACCCCCTATGATTTTCAATTAATGCGGGATGTTTGGTGCATATGAAATGCACCCATCAAACTTTCCGGGGAGAACGCTTGGATTTGAAGGTTGCGGCGGCGTGTTCTCCCTCGGTGGTCTCCTGTCTCGAATAGTGTTAGGGGGAGGCTCTCCCAAGCTAGCATTTGCTCCGGTCAACGGCTTTACCGGTGATGCCGATCTCCGTATCGGCGGAGCTTTCTTCGGAGACTTTAATTTCGAGAGCTTGCAGAGCTCTCGAATCCTTGCGACATCAGCGTCGCCTTCATCATTTTCAGCGGAGAGGTCGGGGGAATCATTTGTCTTCTCTTCTTGGCCTAAATCCGGGCCTTCCTCGAAATCCGCATCGAATAGAGCACCGATTGAGTGGGGGACCGCCTCCTCAATTACCTCATCAAGGAGGTCCATGTAGTCAAGCTCCTCGTGGTAAGGCATGTGTTTCATAGCCTTAGGAATGTGAAGCTCCACCTCGATGTTGCCAACGTTCAAAGTTAGGGTACCTTCTCGCACGTCGACAATCACACCGGCGGTGGCGAGGAACGGGCGTCCAAGTATCAATGATGTGTCTCCCTCCTCCTTAACGTCCATGATCACAAAGTCACATGGCAAGCATATTCCCCCCCGGGACTTGTAGCGGGATGTCTTCGGCGATCCCTACCGGCCTTGTTATTCGCCCATCGGCCAATTGTATCCGCATGTCGGTAGGTTTCAACTTCGTCCCGGTGTTTAGCCTTAAGAACATGGAGAGAGGCATGAGGCTTACACTAGCCCCTAAATCCACCAACGCCTTTTGTAGGGGGACGCCGCCCAAGGTGCAAGGAATTCGAAAACTCCCCGGATCTTTGAATTTGGCCGGCTCCTTCTCTCTCTTGGTGAACCAAGAGCCCTCCTCGGCTAGCATAATCTTTTCCTTCCTCTTTCTCCCCGAAATCAAATCCTTTAAGAATTTAGCATATGTGGGGATCTCCACGATGGCGTCGAGGAAGGGAATGTTGAGGCTAACCCCTCTCAGATACTCAAGAAACTTTGCTAGCCTTTTCTCCATTTTCGCTCTAGCAAGCATTTGGGGGAATGGGACCGGTGGCATGAAGCGCCTCTCCTCAATCAATTGCTCCGCTCTAGATTTCTCCTTCTCTTGCGGCTCTTTTTCCTTCTCAACTTCAACTACCGGCTCAATTGGCTCTAAACTTTCCTCCACGGGCTCCTCGGTGGGAATCATGGCGGGGGTGGTGTCCTTCCCGCCTCTAGTAGTGACGGCAACTACGACATTGATGTGGCCGGTGTTGCCCCGTGGGTTTTGTTCGGGTTGCGCCGGTAAATGTTGAGTGTTCCGATTGAGCAACGCCAATTGCTCCGATATTTGAGCCACAACGGTTGTAAGGGAGTCTTGCCCCGCCTTCAAGGTAGCATTGACCTTCTTTTGCTCGACCATAAACGCCTCCACTCTAGCTTCAAAGTCGGATTGTTGTTGAGCTTGTGGAGGGTTTTGATTTTGATTTCTCCACCCTTGATTATATCCGGGCGGCCTATAAGGTGGGACTTGTTGCTTCGGTTGGAAATTTTGTTGTGGAGGCCCCCTCGGCGGATAGTATTGTTGTTGGGGTGGTGGTGGTGGTCGAGCTTGTTGAGGTGGTTGTTGTGGCGGGTTCAAAGCTCCTTCATTGTTGGCGTAAGAGAAACCGGGATGATTTCTTGTGGCCGGATTGGCCCAATACCCTTGGTTCCCCACAACATATTGTACTTGCTCCAAGGATCCTTCTCCTTGCTCTCCTCCCACATACATGGCTTGAGATTGGTCTTGCCAATCACACATTTGGTTTGTTGGTGCGGAGGTGGAAGGGGTTCCTTGGGGCTCCGTGATGAACTTCTCCGGTCTCTCCACTACCTTGTGGAGAGAATCAAACTTGCTTGTGAGCTCCGCTACGGCCTTCGCCTCATAGATACTAGTCGGCTTCAAGGAGGACGTAGAGTGTCCTTTCTCATCGCCCCTTTGTTGATTATTGGAGGCCATTTCCTCAATTAGGGCCGTAGCTTCTTCGGGAGTCTTTGATAATATAGCACCATTCGCCGCGGCATCAATAATTTGCTTGGTCCCCGGTTGGAGACCATTGTAGAAGCTATGAACTAGCTCCCAATCTTCAATGCTATGATGCGGGCATTGATGCTGCAGATCTTTAAAATGCTCCCAAGCCTCATAGAGCATCTCTTGGGGTCCTTGCTTGAAGGACATAAGAGCGCTCCGGATCTTCACCGTCTTAGAGGGCGGATAGAACTTGTCAATGAATGCACCCACCAACTCGTCCCAAGTGGTGAAGACCCCATCAGCTTGCGTCCTCAACCAATAGAGTGCCTTGTCTTTTAGCGTGAAGGGGAAGAGGTGCAGTCTGATGGCATCGATGGAGACCCCTGGCATCTGAAATGTGGCGCACTTCGACAAGAATAATTGGATGTGGTAGTGGGGATTTTCATGGGCATTCCCATGAACTGGATCCTGCTGCATCAGAACCACTAATCCAGTCTTCAGCTCCAAGTTCTTGTCAGCCGCCAACTCCGGCATGGCAATGGATGAGGTCGTAGAAGAGGTCTTAGGCCGGAGCCTATCGCGAATAGAAATTATCCTTGCCATTCTCGCTGCTAATTGGTCCGCAGTTTCCGGGTTGGTCATAAACCTCCCTTCCCGATCTTGTCTCCTCTCTGCTCTAATCCTCCTCGCGGTACGTTCGATCTCGGTATCAAATAATATAGCTTCAGGGTCCGCCGTAGATCTCGTGTACATGCAATGAGAAAACAGAGTTTCAAAGAAATGATTAACACAATGGAAGGGTTAGGTAAAAAAAGAGATAAAGAAATAAAAATAAAAAGAAAGAAATAGCTAGGATGGTGAGATCAAATGCAATCGCCTCCCCGGCAACGGCGCCAAAAACTTGATCGCTCTGGGATGTGACCCAAAGAACGGTTGTAGTTTTACCGCAAGCGCACGGAATAGCGGCGAGCGGGTTATCGAACACAGGGAGGTCGAATGACCGTGCTTGTTCCAATCAACCTGGCTATTTAAGAAGAGAGAAATTTGCCTTTGGCGATCCTGTCACAATCGTCAGACAAAGTACGAAAATATCAAATCAAATAAAGAACGTCTAGGGAATGGGGAATCCCCGCTACTCACCGTATCTCGTCAATGTGGTTCATTAGTGTCAACATTGCTAGGGTAGAAATTCGGATGAACTAGTTGCAACTGAATGTAGAACCAAGCTCACGCTCTCGCGCTGTTGCAGGTCTATAGCTATCCTAGGTTCGGGTCCAATCTCTTGCAAACCCTAGCCTAGGGAAGCTAGCATTAGGATCAACATCATCGTACAATCGCGCCCCGAGCCCACTCTCGTGCAAACTCGGGCCACAACCTAGGTTGGGATAGTTCCTACCCGTCCAATCTCTTGCAAACGGGTATCGGCACGGAATTGCAACCGGAAATCCTAGTATCGGTCCAATCTCTTGCAAACCGATACTTCGAAAATTCGATTCCAACCCAATTCGGATTTCTAGGGTTTCCTATCGAATTGGGATCCAATCTCTTGCAAATCCCAATCGATATGAATACCTAGCCATCCATAGTAAATTGATCCCAATCTAATCCCTAATAGGAATTCTAGCGAAATTTCTACCAATTCATCACAAATATGAAATTGGGCTTGTAGGGTTCATCCCCACGCCCCAAGACGTGGAGACTACTCACAAATCATAGCACAAACACAAAAATAATCAATGAAATAAGCAAGAGAATTCATCACAATATTGAGATAAGCAATAAAAATAGTATTTTTAGAGAACAGAGATGCAAACCAATGGAGTTCTTCCAATAATCCAACAAAAATCAACCTTTTTTTCCTCTCCAATCAAAAGAATAAAGCTAAAAAGTTAATCTAAAAAGCTGCAAAAAATCTAAGGAAAAGCTCTCTCAAACTAGGGTAAAAACAGGGGTTAAATACCCCTCAAAATCGTCCAAAAACTGTGACCAAAATACCCATGCGCAGCCTGTTTTCCGCAATTTTCGCTACAGGCAGCGCGTTGCACTCGGCCGAGTGACAAAAGTAGCTCGGCCGAGTGAAAAACCCTATAGATTTCCAGTAAGTCGGGGCCTTTAGGGGTCTTCACTTCGGGAGTCGCTCGGCCGAGTGAGTTGTCGGCACTCGGCCGATGGCTTCTTGGTACTCGGGCGGTCGGGATTATCCACTCGGCCGAGTGGGTCTTCTGAAGCTCAGGCAGACGAAAAACAGTAAGTTGGCGATTTTTGACATGCGTCGTCTGGGTGCCACTCGGGCAGACGGGGTCTCTTCACTCGGCCGATGTGGCTTCCGATGCTCGGCTGAGTGCACATATAAATCGTGTCTGATCTGGTCGACCGAGCAGTGTCTCGCTGGTCGGCCGAGTGACTCCTTCACTCGGCCGAGTGAGATACCAAAAATGCCCAAATGGCTTGTTTTGGCCTCCTCGTCGCTCCTGCGACGTTCTTTCTTCTTCCTCTCCTCTCCAACAGCAAAATACCCCTCGGGGATGTCGTCGGTGACACTCTGGAGTAGGCGTATCTCGAGATCACTCCAAATAGCTCCAAATCACCTGAAATGCGACAAAAACAACAAATCGTGAAAAGCATCGCAATATCGTCGATATATCGTGAAAAACATGATTTGGGCGATTCAAATGGCATGCAAACATGCGGGAAAAAAGTGTAAAATAAGGAGTGATCAGGCACCATATGAGTCTCTAGACTCATGCCGCCGACTCTGAATCAGTTATAGAGATTGGACTTAGGAGAGAACTTGATTGTTATCTTGATCTTGGTCTGATAGGTATATTTGATGGTCTATTGAAGTTCAGATTTGGCCCATTAGGACATGGTTCCTTTGTTTATCTCATAAACAAGTCCAGAGATTAATATTAGTGTAGTTACTGTTATTAACATTCTGGGTAAAGGCTGCGCTCCATGCCTGAGTTGTCTTCAATTAAATCTCATTAAAACACTCATGTCCCTTACCTTGCCAAATTTCCATCCTTTATGCTACGCCTGGACTGCAATAGGATTCAATGAAATACCAACATTCATAGTCTGTACTCACTCCAGCAATTAAGCTTGCCGCCTGAGTTTGACAATGTTCACCAAATCAAAGAACGTACAAAATTGATCAGTTAATCTACTAGATCTCGTCCTTTGTATGCCATCCATCATCACATATTCAACAATCCACTGACTTGTTGCTCGAAGCTTTATGAAGGTTGATGTAGTGTTTTTCTATGGCCAGCAAATGAATCCCAACATTTCCTGAAAGGTTGATACATATTTTCCTGGCCAATGGCTCTCCATTTTTTGAGACCTTTAGGCTAACGAGTCACTCTCTCATAGCCAGCCAAAATTTCCAACAGGAAGAGCATACCTTATTACTGTTTCCATAAATATCATGTCAATCGCTGCTGCAAAATTGACAGATTATGATTGTTTTGCCTCACAAGTAAGGCATTTGCCTCTGAATATTTCCGGAATGGCTGACATTATAAGTCATTCTTTATTCTGCAAGATTTTCATTTCAGTTTTGTTTTTCCACAGCTAGACTGATATTATATTTCTCAAATAAAGTTGGTAGAATGGAACAACTTGAACATTCGGTTCAAGCCAAAACGAGGGGAGCAGGCTCTGTAAGTAAAATGCTAATCCGTGATGTCGCTTCTCTTTTGACAACCTCTTCATCACAGTCATCATTGTTACTAACTGGTATTAGTGGTGTTGTTATTTATTTATTCAATTATTTATTTGGCACTTCGATATTTCTTGTGTTGCATGATCCTATTGAGGGTTTTGTGGTGGTCGTTGGTCGGTTCGGACTCGACTGTTAGGTTGTGTTTGGTTTGGCAGAAATAGTATGAAAGAAAAATGAAATGAAAAGGAATAGAAAAGAAAAAAAAAGAAAAGTGAATGAGATTCTTTTAGCTTTTGGGTTATCAAAAATGGCGCATGCAAGCAACCGAAAGGTAACTAACTCTTTCATCAACGTCAAAGATTCCCACTCTCTGGATGCACGTTTTGCATGAAACCGAGAGGAGGATCAGAACTATCAAACAGTAATCATGGCTAACTAAGCTCAAAACTCATGTGCACAACTGTACAAGTTACAAAAATGGCTCCTGCAAGCAACCGAAAGGTAACCAACTCTTTCATCAACCTCAAAGATTCCCACCCTCTGGATGCATGTTTTGCATGAAACCGAGAGGAGGATCAGAACTATCAAAAATGGCTCCGTCATGCTCTCCACCCTCTTCCAAGCCATCGGCCACGCCACCAACCACAACGGATTCTTGACCGATTCCGGCGGTAATCTAATTGTGGTCAGCTCACCGATTCTCGACTCTTGACTGAGCTATTTCGTTTTCGTTTTCTTTTACTTTTTTGGTGAATTTGATTTTTTATTTTATTTTATTTTATTTTATTTTATTTTTTATTTTATTTTATTCTCGACTCTTCATCGATAACCGCCCAGTTTTGACGCCGGGGCAACTTCACCTCCTCCTGTCAATGGCCGGCCTGCTCAACATCCGCATATGCGGCCTATCAGCGTTCCCACGACCACCAGCACCCATGGCAACTCCATTGCCTTGGCCATTGGTATAGGAGTCGGTGTTGTTGTGGTGGGTATAATACTCTTTTATGACCTCTTGTGGCTATACCGGCTCTACAAGAAGATGAATGTCTATCAAATTTTTGTAGTTTTTTAGTTTATTTTCCAAATGTGAGTTAATTTTTTGTGCTTAATGTCATCTTCCATTAATTGTGTAGGAGAATGTGATATCTGCGGCAACTCCTCCGGTGGCAAAGACCACTTTGACGGAACAAGTGGCAGAGCTTGCGGCAACAGCAACATCAACAGCGGGGGGGGGGGGGGGGGGGGGGGGGCGAAATAACGGGGGACATCGATTAAGATTAGTGCCAATTTCCGAACCCCATGAACGATTAAAATGTATTTGATGCATAAATACATGTTGTTGGGTTGTCTATTAGCTGTCGCCAAGTAACTTGCTGTCATTGCATTGAATATCAATTATTACTCCCTGTGGGATGTATGGATGCAGTACAATGATTCGAGGTCAGAGATCTTACAGACATTAGTTAATGAGAATTAAATATCGGCCTCAGTTTTGTCGGCTCGTTTGCATGGAAACCCAACATCGCTTGATCTAAGCAACCCCATGCCGCACACGTGCAGCCACGGGTGCCTGATCATCTCCTGCTTCGACCTACGGAAAAGAAATACAAAATCGGATCAACCTTCATTCGTAACCCCATGCTCCCACGCAAGAGAACCGACTGAAACGTATTAAATTTCTTATTAACATGTAAAGCATCTAAAGTTCATACATATTAATGTTTATGATCACCTATTTTTGTAGTGTACACGTAATTCTTTCATGGTTTATTCTCAAAGATTTACATTTAATGGAATGCACCATTCCATGCACATGGGAACTGAGAACATTGATTTAATTCATTTGGATAATGAATTTTTCAAATATTCAAGATATGGTTAATTTTTGGTTTGTCTGGTGATAATGTTCCTGTCCTTTCTAATATTCCTAAAATAATTGATATTTTATGAGTTGTTTGATGCATAAATACATGTTGTTGGCGAAATAGTGGCAGATTTACACCTGAAGATGCGTAATTAAGGCTCTAGAGTATTTCCATTTTAAGGCTAAAAGTGGGTTGTATAACTGATCCGCTCCATGCCTTTTCTTTCTGGTTATAAATATGCACATCATATCCAGATAAAAAGGACAAGTGCCTTCATTAACTCCCTAAATAGTTTTACATCTGCAAAATTATAAGACAACACTGTTTGGACAATGAAAAAATAGATGTCGTAATCATGTAGAGTCCATTGACACACACACACACACACACACACACACACACACACACACACACACACACACACCATGAATATGATAATGTCATTAAAACGATCCGCTTGTCACATTTGGATCACCTAACAAACTCACGTCCAAAGAATGAGTGCAATTAGCACGAGGATGTGAGATGGATCAGTAGCAATACTCTAGAAGATGGAAAATGGATCAGTAGCAATACTCTAGAAGATGGAAAAAGGAATGAGTGCATGTTAGGGAGAACATCAGAAGATGGTATGAACATATGCAACTGAAGCTGATATGAGTACCAGGAGAGAGTGATACAGTTGTAGTTGATGGCGGAACAAGGGCCAGGCGTAGCTAAAAAAATTTGCAAGATCCAACACATTCACCCTTTACGATGTGTTCATGGCTTCAGAATGGCATGTCTCCAACTCCTTGTCCAACTTAACCGCCAATTTTTCCAACGGTTGATTCCTCCCACGTCCACGGCCCCGAATCTGGCCTTGACCTCGACCTCGATGAGTCCCCTGCTGAAATCCTCAACGGCTCCCACCGCAATTGAAATACAATGCAAGGCAAATTATGCATCCAGGCTGACTAGCATGATCACCCCCTAAAAACTAGTGAGACTAGGTTTGGAAGTAAATAACTAAGTAGAACAGAACCAGTTTGGAAAACGTCAACTACAACAATAACGTGACAGTATTGAGCATACTTCATGTACAGTAACAAAGAGAAGCCAAATGCCACATCTCCAAAATTCATGGAGAAAAGATTCTAAACAAAATGCATGTGATAACCAACAATGACAAATTATGCGAATTTGGTCAAACATTTCAGTGGTTTTTGAGGCATTTCACATAATATCAGAACAAAGTTTAACACGCAAGACTTGTGATCGCTCCTTATTTTATACCTTTTTTTTGCATGTTTTCATGTCGTTTCAATAGCCCATATTGTGATTTCCAGGATTATTCGACGATATCGCGTTGCTTTTTACTATTTCTTGTTTTTGTCGTATTTCAAGAGATATGGAGCGATCTGGAGCGAAAATGAGATCAAAAGATTTTCATGCACATCGGAGCGTCTCCCACAGCTTATCTGAGTAGTTATCAGCGCTAGAGGATGAGCGGAAGAGGAAAAAGTTCGATAGAATCGACGAGGAGGCGAGGAGGAGAAGAAAAGAGCCCAGATACAGCTCACTCGGCCGAGTAGATGTTTCACTCGGCCGAGTAAAGAACTGTACTCGGCCGAGTGAAACGGATACACACTGCTAAATTTCAGAGTTCACTCGGTCGAGCATGGAATTCCACTCGGCCGAGTGAGGAAGCTCACTCGCCCGAGTACGTCAGGGATTTTCTTCCGAGAAGCAGCCAAGTTACTGGAGATTTTGAGAAGACCCACTCGGCCGAGCAAGATTGCTCACTCGGCCGAGTGAAGAAGCCCATTCGGCCGAGTCAGTCAAAGCGATAGACCCCCAAATTTCACAGACTTGCTGTCTTTTATTGGGACTGTCACTTGGCCAAGTGACATAGGTCACTCGGCCGAGTGATGCAGTCCGACTGCTACGCAAATTGAGTTTTCTAGGCTGCGCATGGGCAAATCTGTCAGGATTTTTTTGGATGAATTTGGTTTGTATTTAAACCTAGCTTTATCCCTAGTTTTAGAAGAGACTTGTATTATTTTTTGACGGATATTCCTTTTGTAAATCTCAGCTAGAGATCATAGACGCACAATTTGGTTTGATCTTTCTATTTAAAACTCTTATTTTTATGAGTTGTTTCTTCTCTACAATGAATTATGCTATGAATTTATTTGCTATTTCTGATATTTTCATGATGATTTGTGAGTAGTTTCGTCGTTTTAGGGCATGGGGATGAACCATATGGAGCCGAACTTTGAATTGTGATGAATGAATAGAATTATTGCTAGGATTGATAACGGTTAGGTTGTGATTGATTTATAATGAGTAGCTAGGAATTTCTATCGATTGGGATTTGGAAGAGATTGGATTCCAATGATAGAAAGGCCTAGATATTCGATTTAGGTTTATAGTTGAGATTCTCTAGATTTGGTTTGTAAGAGATTGGGCCAAAGCTAGGATTTTTATTATAAATCTATACTAATATTCATTTTCAAGAGATTGGACGAATACAAACTATCATAACCTAGATCGTAGCTCGAATTCACACGAGAGTGGGCTAGAGTTGCGATTGGACGATGATGTCGATCTTCACGCTAGTGGCTTAGGTTAGGGTTTGCACGAGAGTGGGCCCTAATCTAGGTTGCTATAGACCGGCAATAACGCGAGAGCGTGAGCTTGGTTCTACAGTAATAGAAGGGCAGCTTGCCTTGTCAAAGTCGCTGTAGCTTCTGTCGCAGTTATTTGAGCTGGGCTCGCTGCTTTCGGACAACTTGCAAAGTCGTCTTATTCTCAACCTATTTGGATTTGGCGCTGCAAACGGAGGCTTTCAGCAAACGGCAACATTGTAGACTGTTTCAAAAGCGTCGAGTGAGTGGAGAGTAAAACCCAGAGGGTACACGACCACGACTTTGGGAGAGTTTCAAAGTCGAATGAATCGGAGGTCAGACAAGAAAGAGCGGTCATTTGGTAATCCACAGAATTGCCTCCGGAACCCGTTTCGTTTAGTAAATCAGAAACATAACAATTGATGAAAGCATCTGCACAAGGGGGAGCTTGCGAGAAGGAAGATCCAAAAAAGCAGAGCGGTACCTACCATTTCTCAACATTTGACGAGAGCCCGGAATTGTCGAATGCCAGTCCATTTGTACTCTTCTCTGAATCTTCGAACGAAATGGTTGAGCTAGAAGGGAGACTTTGCTCCACAACATCGTGCTCACATTCCACTTTGATTCAACTTCAACAAAGTGGTTTAGGTGTGTTTACGAGACGGATTAGTTCTCTTATCCGGATCAGGCATAAGTAGGACCGGAGCAAGCAGACAAGACAGATGACCCAAAGTTCTGCAAATACCACAGAACTATTGGTCACACCTTAAAAGAGTGCTTCGTGTTCAAGGCAGGAAATGATTACGAACAATGAGCATCAATGACTCAGAAGAAGAGACCACAACAGCTGCACCGGTGTTCGTGGGCTTTGATGATCACTCCTCAATAAAAATGGAAGATTACTCCCCTTTAGTAGGCTAATTCGAAGTCATAAGTTTAGACTCAGAGTTCATCGAACCGTCGAACTCCGCCCTTCCATTTCTTTGATGCACCGTATGCTAATTCTACTTTGGAAGCACTGATTTCAATCTTCCTACTGGAAGCACACGACTTTTTCACGGAGTCTGCTTCCACAGTTGCTTGAGCGACAACCACCTTGCGTCCCAACCTTCTTGTACTTTGCTCACCTTGCTTTGCTTTTACGTAATGCGGGAGAACTCGACTCACTCACTCTCAAAGAGATTGGGCAACAAGTCTTAACTAATTACGGGAAGTACATTCCAAGGAGACAGATACGAAAAAAAGAAAGTCATATCCCTAGTCAGATGGTGGATGATTGAAAGCAGCTTGGACAGAAAGATGTAATGCTTAACACTTTTTGAATCTTTGTATCCTGCTAAAGGCTCAGCATTTGTAGTGTCTCCATAACTGTTCAAGTCCGCCCAATTGTTAGCGAAGAAGACACATCTGATTTGGAATCCCTCCATCTTGTGTAGTGGTCAGCTAATCCAGCGAATTCCTTTTCAACCGGGTCTGCAGGTAAATATCTTTCCGAGCACTTTCTCTTTCATCTACCTATCGCCGGTTCCCATCCTTTCGTTCCAAAGCGGAGCTTGTTTGCCGTACAGTGCGTTGGGCATAACCCGTTCCCAAAAGAAAAGAGATAAGTATGAGTATTCTAAGTTCCTTCCGCTTTTCCCTTTGATCGGAAACCTCCCCATGTGATGCTTTGAACAAGGCTACTTTCTCTCTAGCTGCTGCTGTTGGGTTAACTGAACGCCTTTATCTTTACTTCTAAGGCACGCTTTGACCCTCTTTCTTCTAGCTTTGGCCATATATTCTTATGAACAGAGGACAGAGAGCTTTAAGCCGCAGAGAGAACTCTTTGTTCCATCTTTCGTCGGGTTGTAGGACGTAGGGAGAAGGCGAGCTATATATCTCTATAGAGCTAGTGAAAGTCGGAAAGACGTTCAGCGCAAGTGTCTTAGGGAAATGAATCTTGTCGCTAGTTCAGTTACGGGTGCCAATATTTCGTAGAAAGCCTTTTTTGCTTTCCGGTAGTTGTAGTCCAATTCTTCTTTCTTGGGCTTTTTTTAAGATTTGAATCTGAAGGTTCGTAAAGCAAAATCTTTACGATCCAAAAGAATGTTTCTGTTCCCTTTCTGCGATTTCGGTTCTCGATCGAAGGCCGGGCTTTGAATCGTTTTAGTACACAACACTCACAACAAAAGGCTTATAGCCGAACTGAGACAGCAAGCGGATTAGAAAAGATAGAGTTTCCTTGTTCTTGTTATGGTAGCTAGGAAGGTAGGCTCTAAAGGAAATTCTGTAAGCGGATCAATTCGACGATTTGAATTTGAAGTTGGGAAGGAGGAATCCAATACCAAAACCTGCTTGCTTAGAGAATCAAACCTTCGATAGTCGACGTTCCGGTGCTCTCTCTTCACCAAGGTTACACAAATCGATCAAACTCATTTGTTTTCTCTGTTGAGAAAGAGGTTTTGACTCTCCTTCCTTATCCCCGATCCTTAAGCCGGTCTTCAGACAAGATGAAATAAGATTAGATATCATCGTTCGGTACCAGAAAAGGAGTCGACGAGTCTATGCCAATGCCAAGATAAAGTCGATATGGCGAACCGTCATGTGAAGACCGAGCAGACAGAGTGGTCGTGCACGCGAGGCAGAAGGAATGCCATCCAGCGTTCACTGTTGGCGAAAAAGCAAAGAGTTTAGATCGAATACGGGATCCCCTCCAAAGAGAGTCTGAAAAGTCAGATAAATAGTTGAAAGAAAGCTCGCGTCTTCGGCCAACTTCACCTGCCAAAAGGAGTAAGCAAAGAGAGTCCCATCACTGTAAATTAAATGCAGAAAGAAGTGAAAACAAAAAAGAAAGAAGTCTCCATAAATGCCAGATAGATCAAAGGGAACTGTACGTCAAGCCGTGTAACGGAATAGAAAGAGCACCGTCTGTACCTTCAATGGTACACCCCTTTGAATAACTGAGCGGATCTCATTTCGTTAGATTGTTAGGTTTTACACAGAAATCGAGAGTCAGTTGAATCAGTTAGGAATCACCCTTTCGTTATCATTAGACACTTAAGAGAGAGAGAAAGAAAGCCGCAAAGTCAAAACTCGCGACTAGTTCACCTACATTCAAGCTTTGCAATATTGAAATTCATGATCCACAAGGATAAGAGACGGTCCGTAGTGGGGATTTCCTATCCCTAGACGCTTTTATTATATTGATATCTATTTACTATTTGAACGATTGTGACATTACCATCAAACCCAATCTTATTCCATCAATAGCTAGGTGATCAAAGTAGGATACTTTCAATTGTCCTCCCTGTGTTCGATACCTGCTCGCCAATACACAGTGCGCTTGCGGTAAAACTACTATCGTTTTCCGGGTGTATATCCGGGCGCTATCAAGTTTTTGGCGCAGTTGCCGGGGAGGCGACGATATTTTATTTTCTTTACTTAGTTATTTATTTTTATTTTGATTATTTTTATTTTTTATTTTTTATTCCTCTATTGTGCTGACAACTCTATCAAGACTCTCTTTTTCTGTGCATGTACATGAGATCAAAGGCACATCAAGAAGATATATTATTTGATCCCGAGATCGAGCGTACGACAAGTAGGCTTAGGGCCGAGAGGAGACTTGCTATAGAGGACGATCATATGGCCCGACCAGAGACACCAGAGGAGTTAACGACACGCATGGCTAGGCTTATATCTATCCGAGATAGACTACGGCCTAAGACTACTTCTGCTACCTCGTCTATTATGATGCCAGAGCTGGCGGCGGACAAGAACTTCGAGCTTAAAACGGGACGTGTGGTTTTGATGCAACAAGATCCATTTCATGGGAACTCCTAAGAGAACCCACACTACCATCTACAGTTGTTCTTGTCCAAATGTGCTACTTTTCAGAAGCCCGGCGTGCCGGCCGACGTTATCCGACTGCGTCTCTTCCCATTTACTCTTCGAGACAAAGCATTGTACTCGTTGAGGACGCAAGCGGAGGGGATCTTTACCACATGGGATGAGTTGGCGAGTGCATTTGTCAACAAATTCTACCCACCATCCAAGACTATCAAGATAAGAAGCGCGATCATGTCCTTCAAGCAAGGACCTTGTGAAACTTTATTTGAGGCATGTGAGCGCTTCAAAGATCTCCAACACCAATGCCCCCATCATAGTATTGAAGCATGGGAGCTTATGCATAGCTTTTACAATGGATTTCAACCGGGCACCAAGCAAATAATCGATGCAACCGCTAATGTAGCCATTTTATCTAAGACGCAGGATGATGCTATGGCCCTACTCGAGGAGATGGCCTCGAATAACCAACAATGGGCCGACGAGAGAGGACATTCTTCGTCCTCCTTGAAGTCGACAAGTATTTATGAGGCAAAGGCCGTAGCGGAGCTCTCTACAAAGTTTGATTCTCTCCACAAGGTCGTGGAGAGATTGGAGAAGTTGATTAGTGATCCGCATGGAACCCCCACCATGTCTACACCGGGAGGAAGTATGGGCGATTGGCAAGATCAAGCCCATGTTATGTATGTTGGAGGAGAGCAAGGAGAAGGAGCTACAAAGCAAATTCAATATGTTGCGGGAAACACCGGCTATTGGGCAAACACTGCTACAAGAAATCACCCGGGGTTTTCATATGCTAATAATGATGGAGCTTTGAATCCATCACCTCAACAAACGCAAGTCCGGCCTCCACAATAACCGCAATATCAACCAAGAGGGCCCCAACAACAAAACTTCCCGCCGAGGCAACAAGCGGGGCCATATAGACCCTCGGATACAATCAAGGGTGGAGAGCACCTAATCCACCACAAGCACTGCCGAGGTCGGACCATGAAGCAAGGGTTGATGAATTCATAGCGGAACAAAAGAAGGCAAATGCTAGATTGACGGTCCAACAAGACTCTCTCAACACCGTCGTGGCATAATTATCGGAGCAACTAGCATTGCTCAATAAGAATACTCAACAATTACCGGCTCAACCAGACCAAACCCACGGAGCAATACCGGCCACATCAATGCGGTGGTGGCGGTAACTACTATAGGCGGGAAGGACACTACCCCACCATGATTCAAATCAAGGAGCAGGGGAAAGAAATTTTGGATGACAAGGAGCCGTTTAATGAGGAGGAGTGCCTAAAAGAGCCAAAATACGGTGAAAATTCTGAAATTGTGAAGCCACGTGAGGAGCGCAACTATATGCCACCGGTACCCTTTCCACAACGGTTGGCGAGGGCAAAGATTGAGAAGCGGCTCGCCAAATTTCTAGAGTACTTGGGAGGAGTGAGCCTAAATATCCCTTTCTTGGATGCTATTGTGGAAATCCCGTCTTATGCTAAGTTCCTAAAAGACTTGATTGCGGAAAAGAAGCAAAAGGAGAAGATAATGCTCACCGAGCAAGGTACATGGTTTACCCAGAAGGAGAAGGAGCCTACCAAAGTTTAAAGATCCCGGAAGTTTCCGCATTCTGTGCACGCTTGGAGGAGTCCCGCTACAAAAAATTTTGGTAGATTTGGAGGCAAACGTGAGCCTCATGCCCCTCTCAATGTTTAAAAAATTAAATACGGGACCGACCTAAAGACGACGGATATGAGAATACAACTCGTGAATGGTCGGATCACGAGGCCGGTGGGAATTACGGAGAACATACCAACAGGACCGGTCCTTGGCTATGGCTGGGTGGGCAACCGCTCAGGGCCCCCGCTGGAAGGGCCCCCAAATTTTTAAAAAGTCTACCAGTCCATATAGGAGTTGAATATAATACCCATTAAATATTTAAATGTGCTTGTGCTTGAAATTTGAAAAATCAAAATATCCTCTTAAATTAAGCCTTAAATGTTGGCATTATTGTTGGACTAGTGGACTTCCCTAGCAGCAACCGTTTACATTTACATTTGTTCATTTAATTGGCAATTTACTCATATTAATTACTAATTTGTTCGTTAAAGTAGCAATTGGTTTATAGCCATTTACATTTGTTCAATTAACTAGTTTATAGCCTTTATTTAAGTAATAACAAACTAATTATATTAATTACTCATTTAATATTAAATCATACCATCCTCATCTTATACTACTATAAAAGGATAATATGTTCCAAAGAATCAATAAAGGTTTTTACCTATCAAAATTATATTTTGTCATCCACTATTCCTTCTCAAATAAGCTTGATACATTGCAACAATTTGATTGGCGAATGGCGATTTGAGCATTGTCATACATCTAAATCAGGTGCTATTATTCTTTTTATTCTTGAGTTATTAAATTGGTTTTTTGCGAATTACATGTGTTATTTGTTTTAACTTTCATAGAATTATAGACTTGCTTAGTTATTTATTTATTTTAAAAATGGCTCCTCGAAAATATTTACATGGATATGAAAAAAGGAAAAAGACAAAACGAGTAGAAGAACTAGTTGAATCACAAAAAGGAGCTATTGACAAATTTTTCTCAACAAGTTCAAACAATAATGAATTATGAGATGAAATTATTGTGTCAAGTGAACTCAATAAAGAAAATATTATGTCTGGTGAACCTAGTGAACTCAATAATGAAATTATTATGCCTAGTGAACCTAGTGAATTTAATAATGAAAATTGTATTCCTAGTGAACATATTGAATTTAATAATGAAAATTTAGAGGATGATAGTCAATCTTTTCCACATTTTGATATCTATGAACCTATCACTTGGGAAAATCTTGATAACAAAGCAAGAGACATTTTAGTTGAGAAGGGATTTGAAAGAGAATTGGAACTTAAATTTCCTTTAGACGAAAATCGTAGATATTTTTCATATACATACTATTCAAGAAAATTGAGTAATGGAGAATTTAGTGATCGAAAATGGTTAGTTTACTCTAAGCGCGTTGATAAAGTATTTTGCTTTTGTTGTAAATTGTTCAAATCTAATAGCAATACAATGTTGTTAGCAAATGAAGGATTGAAAGACTGGAGACATATTAGCACAAGACTATCTGAGCATGAAAATAGTATTGAGCATATGACTAACATGAACTCTTGGAATGAGTTAAGATTAAGGTTGGGAAAAATCAAACAATTGATAATAATTTGCAAAAACAAATTATGAAGGAAAAAGAATGATGGCGACAAGGTTTGATTAGAATAATAGCCGTCATAAAATGCCTTGCTGAAAATAATTTGGCTTTTCGAGGATCCAATGAGAAACTCTATCAAAATAATAATGTTAACTTTTTGGGAATTGTTGAGATGTTTGCTGAATTTGATGCAATAATGCAAGATCATGTTAGGCGTATTCAAAATCATGAAGTTCATTATCATTATATTAGCCATAAAATACAAAATGAGTTAATTTCTCGTTTGGGCCTCACTGTTAGAAGTTCTATCATAAAGATAATTAAGAAGCAAAATATTTTTCAGTAATTCTTGATCGTACTCCAGATATAAGTCATCAAGAACAAATGGTCCTAGTTGTAAGATGTGTAAATATGTCAAGTAATCAAATAAACGTAGAGGAGTACTTCTTAGAATTTTTGAAGGTAGATGATACATCTGGATTGTGGCTCTTTAATGAATTGTTAAATGCATTAAATTTACTTGATCTTAATGTTGATGATATTAGAGGACAAGGTTATGATAATGGTTCTAATATGAAAGGTAAACACCAAGGTGTTCAAAAAAGATTACTTGAAACTAATCCGAGAGCATTATATATGCCATGTGCGTGTCATAGTCTCAATCTTACTCTTAGTGATATGTCACATTCTTGTGTTAAAGCTATTTCATTTTTTGGAGTTGTGCAACGTATATATTCATTATTTTCGAGTTCTACTAAGCGGTGGAAGATCCTAATTGATAATGTTTCTTCACTTACTGTGAAATCTTTGAGTAATACTTGCTGGGAGAGTAGAGTTAAAAGTGTAAAAGCGATTAGATTTCAAGCTCCTTAAATAAGATTGGCTTTGTTAGAATTATATAATTCCTCAGAAGTTGCAAAAACGAATAGTGAGGCTGAAAGTTTGGTCATTGCAATTGAGAACTTTGAATTTTTACTTGGTATGATTATTTGGTATGACATTTTGTTCGCAATTAACATGGTGAGCAAAAAAATTACTAAATAAAAGTATGAACATTAACACTACTATGAATCAAGTGAGAGATGTGATGTTATTTTATGAAAAATTTAGAGATGATGGGTTTGAAAAGAGTTTGGATATTGCTCGAAGTATTGCATCTAATATGGATGTGGATCCTACATTTCCAACCAAATGTCGTATAATTAGGAAAAAACAATATGATGAAAATGGTTATAATGAAGAAATACAATCTGCGGAGGAGTCTTTTAGAATTAATTATTTTTTAGTTGGTGTGGATATGGCAATTGCTTCATTGAAAGAGAGGTTTGAACAACTAAAGACATTTGAAAGTATTTTTGGATTTTTATGTGATTCAGATAATTTGAAATGATTGGATGACAATAAATTAAAAGATTGTTGCAATCACTTTGCAAATGTTTTCTCTCATAATGATTCATTTGATGTTGATCTTAATGATATGTTTTCTGAATTGAGAGTGTTGCAAAGGACTTTACCAGAAGTGTCAATGACAGCGATCCAAAATTTGGAATTTGTTAAACATGCTGATTGTTATCCAAATGTTTCAATTGCATATCGAATCTTGTTAACTGTGCCTATGACTGTAGCCTCAGTGGAGAGAAGTTTTTCAAAACTGAAGTTGGTCAAAATTACTTGCATTCAACAATGGCACAAGAAAGATTGAACAACTTCGCAATTCTATGCATCGAGAATGAGATGTTACAAAACATAGATGTTGATTCTATTATTAACGACTTTGCATCACACAATGCTCGAAGAAATTATTTTTGTAATATTGTAATGATGTAATCTTATATTTCATTTTAATAAAATATAGTTGTTACAAATTTGAAAACTTATCATTTGTATTAAGGGCCCCATTTTTTATTTTTACCAAGGGCCCCGAGAATGTCAGGACCGGCCCTGCTTACCACTCCAAGTACCGGGAGGAATGTGCTTGCCGTGCGACTTCGTGGTAATGGATATCAAGGAGGAGGATGATACGTCACTAATTCTTGGACGCCCCTTCTTGGCCACCGCCGGCGTGATAGTTGACGTGAGAGAGGGCACCTTATCTTTGAACGTCGGAAACATAGAGGTTGAGCTTCACATTCCTAAGGTAATTAAGCACATGCCTTGGATGGAGGACGTCGATTATGTGGACCTCCTCGATGAGGTCATTGATTGTAATGCCCTGTTTTGACCTATATGTGTATTTTGTCGTATACGCGTGGTATTTTCACATACAATGCGTACATAGGCATGAAATAAACATAGCTAACGATGTATGTAGCAAAGTGAAAGGGGGATTGGGCCGAATGGGTGGCTAAGCGACGAGGAAGCGAGATTTGGTGCGGTAGGAGTGAGAAGGACGTCGTTGGTGCAAAACTATAGCGATATGTTAGATGTAAGTGTGTAATGCATGAATGCACGCATGGATGTGCGTGGATGTGTGTTAGGGAAGCCATGCTAGTGTGAAAAGGGGTTAGGGGTCAATGGCAACCCCCGTAAATTTTTAGAAAGGTCAGGGGCAAAACGGTCATTTGGGCTTAAATTGATGTGCGTACATACCAAGGTTGTGTGTGCGCAAAGTAATGGCAAACTTGTAAATACCTAGAATATGGAGGGGTATTTTGGTCATTTTGTAAGAGGCATGCTTATCTCTTGGTGGGTTCTAGAGTTGGATTTTTCTAAAGAATCTTCTTCTTTCTTCTTTACTTTTCTATTCTCTTCTCTTTTCACTTTTCTTTTCCTTTCCTCCATCTAGCATGGCCGGCCACCCCTCCCCTCTATTTCCCTTATTCTTCACTCCAAAAAAATTAATTTTCATGTCCAAAGAAAAAGGGTCCAAGCTTACTTCAAGGAAGAAGAAGATGGAGAAGAAAGAAAGGGGAAGAGAAGGAGAATTTGAGATTTGAGGTAGGAATCTCTTGGGATTTGAATTACAATCAATTTAATTTTTTATAATTTGTTTTTATAGCATGTTTTATCTAATATTTGATAAATAAAAACAATTTTTACATGATATTGCTCAATTTCACGATTTCATCTTTGAAATTCCTAGCAAAGTCATCTCCTTTTGAATTCAGAATTTTTGATGTCCGATTTTGCCTTGTTCCTGATTACTGTAGCTCGAATCATGTTTCAAACAAATTATGAGCATGTATATCTTGAAGTTCTATCCCAAAATCATATAAATTTTGATATATTTTCAATTCCGAAATTGGGAGAAATAAATCCATCTTTACAGCATGTCTGTTTGATTTTCAGTGTTGACATAGTTTAGTAAAATTGTTCTACAGAGCTGCACACATCTTGGAATTTTATGATTTTGGTCTTGTTGGAAAGCTAACAAGTTTTTCTCAAAGTTCATCGTTGCTCTTATGTCGAAAATTGGCTAGAACATGCCCAAAATTGGTGTTGAACACAGACCCTAAAATCTGTCTGAAAAATAGAATTGACACACTTCACTAATTAAATCACCATAAATCGTATAGGTCATATTTTTGCATGAAATTTTATCTGTAGATTCATAACTGTTATATATTCAACTTTTATTCATAAAGTTTTGTTAAATTCCCAAGATAAATGGATGTATTATGTTGATCTTTATGGATGTTCTTGCAATTTCAGCAAGCTGAATACACTAAAGTGCTATTCTTATTCCTTAAATGTGGTTAATTGGCCATTATTATGTTTGCCTAATATGTTTGTATGGTGAAATGAATCCTCACGGCCTTGGCACATGTAAATGTTATTATGTTGCTTCGTTATGAATGATGCCCGACAGGTGTTCGATGAAATGCCTCAATGAAGGCAAAATCCAATAATTTGAGTAACGTGCACATATGAGTGTTTGCTTTGTGCCACGGTAATGATTGGTGAAATTAGAGGCTTGAATGGCATGTGAACGTTATGTTTGTGAGTGGATGATGTGTGGTGATAGAGGGCATGTCACGTGAGTGCATGACCCTATGTTTGATGATGGACAGTTGAAGTGATATGTGTATACTCATGCCATCAAGACCCCTAACGTGTCACGTATGATGTTCACCAATGAAATTGAATAATTCTCATTCCTCTCTAATGAGGGTGAGTTAGCAAAGCCCGTGTTTTAGGTGAGGTTTGAGTAAATTGTGGATATGATGCCTGGACTGAGAAGTTGGGGGAAATTATTATGTGATATGCGATATTTATACCCACTCGCCTTTATCGGGAGTGGAGGGGATATACGGAGGTTGTGTTATTATGTGGAGTGCCTCACTCCTGCCAAGGACGCGGGAGCTGAGAGGCCCGGTGTCGTATAGTGCCCGTGTCCACCGCGCCGTGTGCTATATTCACCCCAAATTTGGGGTGAAGTCCAGGTTCTGGTATCACACAGTTTACCCAAGTTCCAATTAACTCAATTATGAAATAATAAAATAAGATTTGTGTGTTACTTCTATTGCTGGCAGCACTTTCCCTTCCCCTTTGCCCGTAATTTGTGGCTTGGTGTCATACCTCAGGCACTTGCACTTATCGTATTTAATATTGGTTGTTTGAGCCCTCATGTTATTATTATTGTTACTGTTGTTATTATTATTATTCGTGCTAATCCCTTTCTTGCAGTAGCTCGTCACTGGACCACAAGTATGATTCCCTTATTTAACTATTTAATTTTCATTATATCACTTAGTTACATACTTTATTTCGCTTGGCTTGCCTTATGAATTGATAACCTTAAAATGGAGTTCCAAACCCAAGTTGGTTCCTACTGGGGCACGCATTGACGTGCTCCCCCCTATTTTTCAGGTCAGGACAGGAGAGTCGGTGGTGGCTTGGAGTTGAGTTTCAGGGATAGTGTTGGTGTGAGTTGGGGTTGTATTGTGACTGGGATGTCTTGGCAGACTTAGAGCGGTGTATATGTATTGACACACTTGGGCTGTATGTATAAAAGAAACATGTTACACATGAAGTGTTATTAATGTTTCATGAGGTTGTTTGACATAACTGTGGAGTTTTACTTGTACTATCCTAGCATGTGCGCAGTGACCTGCTTATTCAGTTTCTTCTTTCTCCCTCTTTTATACTCTTCCATCACCCTCACGCTTCAGGATACTTGGAAAAAAATTGATGCCGGGTATTCTGGGGAACGTGGCGTGACAGTTTTTGGCGGCCCATGCAGGTCACCGCACTGCGATGTGTGTAAGGGTAGTACTTGTAATGCTTCAGTAGGTGATTAGAATATGTTAGCCCTAAGGTGGGTAGCGGCCTTAGTGACCTTAGAATTTTGAGTGATCCACCCTTTAACCCCTAGTGTTAGGGAGTCAAGGGATGAAATTTCTGCTGTATATTATACCATACATGTATATTGTACGTATGCGCGTGTATATGTAACGGTGTGAACCAGTGTGTATAAGTGCATTGTTGTGCTTAGAGATTTGAATTATACAAGTTGCGTATACTTGTATATTTGAATGGCATGAAAGTTACATGTATCCTGAATGGTTATCATGGTATATGGATATATGTGGGCGTTTATACTAGGTGGGTAAATACTTGAGCGTATACAAGTTATACTTGAGCGTATCAGGTATGTGAGTAGGTACGTGTTATACTTGTGTGACTCTGAGATATAGGTGATAAGTGTATGTTTATTAGTGGATGTGTACTGGTGAGTACATATCAGCTAGTGGGGATAGTATATGTTGTAGAGATCTGGGTGAGGAGGTGTATGTATGTGATGTGAGTGCACATATGCAGTTTACTATCTATTAGTTTACAGTTGTGTTTCATATGGGGAATGCACCGATGTGTGTACATCTATCCCTGTATGGATAGAATAGTAGAATGTCCATATTATATAGGACATATGGGAGAAAGTGTATATGTGTGGGTATATGTAAGCCTGTATGGGTAGAGGGTATATATATATGTGGGAAGTTAGTGCATATATATCGCTAGTGTTACATTACAAGGGCATAAATTCCTAGTGTGTTAAAAAGTGTAAATAACTGAGAATATATGTATGTGTTGCCTATGTACCTATAGGAATTGGTATATTGTTTTACTTGAGTATATTGTCGTGGGGTGTATTATTGCGTGAAGATAGGTAATGTGCTATGGCCTTATATGGTGTGTATGTAGCAATATAGATGAATAATTGGCGTACATGTAGTATGAGTAATGCTCTGGGATGTTTGTAGTAGACGTATCCTATGGTGGATATGGGCGCTTTAGACTCGTTCACCCTTAGTTTGAGCCCTTATCCCTATACTATGCTTATAATGGGATAGGGATATATGTATGACGAGTAACACATATGGGATGTGATGGGTATAAGAAATTGAGGTTATAAAGTGCATGTATAAGTGGGATGGCTAAGGGTTTGCACGGTTAAGTGGAGTTACGGTATATGTATATATGTGTGTGTACGTTACCCTGCAGAATGGTGTTTATAGGACCCTTTGGATGCATGTGTAGTGCGTGCACCCTTCCGTATATAGCGGCATGCGGAGGGATTGTGTATTGCTATATGATATACTTGTATGTATGTATGTGTATTGTAGCAAGCATGGTGTGATTATGTAAATGTGCTGTTATTATTGAATGTGTATTGATATCTGTCCTATGAGTGGTTATATGTGTACGTATGTGAATGATCCCTATTCTGATAGGTGAGTATCAGTATGTGAATGTGTACGTATATATGATGTGACTATCTACTGAATGTGTAAGAATATTGAAATACACTTATTTTTGTATATGCTGGTATGCTAGCTGGTATGCTAGTAGAAATGTGGATATATTGGACGCTATGTATATAAGGGTATGAACAGCTACTGACTACCTGCTAGTGTGGTTTGAGTAGCTTGACTGTATAAGAGTGTAATAGCAGGACATGTATGGCATGCGTGAATGGGCGTGTGTGCTCATACATGGTAATGTGTGTGCGTGGTGTTTTGGTCCTAGTACGTGTATATATATATATATATATATATATATATATATATATATATATATATATATATATATATATATATATATATATATATATGCATGGTTGTGTGCGTATCTACTATTAGAATAATAATAATCTGGTGTGTATGAGTAAACGTGTATTTGGTTATGTGTAGGCCTAGAGTTATATATAGGGTGTTGATATGAATATATCTGTGGGTATATAATGAGTGTGTATATAATTAGTTGTGGAGTATCTATGTGAAGTATTGTTGGTTACTTATATGTGAATATGTATCATACTTGTATGAATGTGAAGTGTAGAGGTGTGTTCATGTATGAGCACTGTGCAGTAGAGGTAATATATAATTGAGTGTATATTGGTTGAATAAATATATACTTATATGTATATATATATATATATATCCTTGTTTGTTTATCTGTGAATCTTTCTGACATGGTTGCCTACCTATGTGTATCTGGGAGGAGCGTATCTCTGTGTGTATGCATGTATGTGTAGGTCCGTAACAGAGCGTGTGTGTATGTATATACATATGAAGTGGGCATATGAATGTGATGAGTATGAAATATAGGTGTATATATGTGTGTGTGTATATTAGATGAATATTCGTGAATGAAACTATTTGGTATGTAAGTATTGAGATGAGAGTGACTGTTTGCATATGTGTATGCGTGTGTGGGTGTATATGGATATTTATAATTATTTGACTATCATAGTAGTATGTCCGTAGTATGTGCAAAGGTAGTTATATATATATAGCATATGGCAGGGGATGTGTTATGTTTGTGCAGTCTCGTGTGTATTGTGTGTGGTATATGCAGTAGGTGCACTGCTATGGATGTGAGGTTGTGTATATATTATCTATAGCTATGATTACTGACTTTATGTGACACAATCATGCACGTGCTAGTACGTGTGCGTGAATGTATGTATGGATGTGACTGAATGATGTGTATATAGCTATTTATGTGTCTATATATGTGAGTGTGCCTATATGACTAAGTATTTGGTGTATAACGATCCGATGTACATACGGTGTGACACCGTGATAATGACTCTGTTTATCAAGTAATGGTATGTATATATATATATTAATGTGTATTGTTATGTGTTTGTGTATGGATATAGACGTATATGTAAATATATAAACAGATAGGATGTAAGTCGTTTATACCTGAGTGTATTATGGTATATAAGAAAGCGTGCCATGTGAATATGATGTGATGTCATATCACATAGGTAGGAGCAATGCCTTGGATACATATAATGATACGTATGGAGATCTATTTGCGGTATGCATGTGTGTTGTATCTGTTAGTGTGTATATATGTGTTTAGATATTCATGTGAAGGATGCCTATATGTATATATATGTAGTGGATACATGTAGTGATGTGGATGTCCTATTAGATGAATAGTAGGATGTATACGTGAGATGTGTGATGCAGATGTGTATGAATGACAATAAAGTATATGGTGTGTATGAGTATGGTGTAAATACGTATTCTTGTTTGTATTTCATGTGTAGAAAGATCTCCATATCTAGCTGACCTTCAGCAGGATTCATACCCTAGGAAGTCCGAGGACGGACTTTATTTTAAGGTGGGTAGGATGTAATGCCCTGTTTTGACATATACGTGTATTTTACCGTATACGCGTGGTATTTTCACATACAATGCGTACATAGGCATGAAATAAACATAGCTAACGATGTATGTAGCACAGTGAAAGGGGGATTGGGCCGAATGGGTGGCTAAGAGACGAGGAAGCGAGATTTGGTGCGGTAGGAGTGCGAAGGACGGCATTGGTGCAAAACTACAGCGATATGTTAGACGTGAGTGTGTAATGCATGAATGCACGCATGGATGTGCATGGATGTGTGTTAGGGGAGCCATGCTAGTGTGAAAAGGGTGTTAGGGGTCAATGGCAACCCCTGTAAATTTTTAGAAAGGTCAGGGGCAAAACGGTCATTTGGGCTTAAATTGCTGTGCGTACATAACAAGGTTGTGTGTGCGCAAAGTAATGAAAAACTTGTAAATGCCTAGAATATGGAGGGGTATTTTGGTCATTTTTTAAGAGGCATGCTTATCTCTTGGTGGGTTCTAGAGTTGGATTTTTCTAAAGAACCTTCTTCTTTCTTCTTTGCTTTTCTTTTCTCTTCTCTTTTCAATTTTCTTTTCCTTTCCTCCATCTAGCATGGCTGGCCACCCCTCCCCTCTATTTCCCTTATTCTTCACTCCAAAAAACCCTAATTTTCATGTCCAAAGAAAAAGGGTCCAAGCTTACTTCAAGGAAGAAGAAGATGGAGAAGAAAGAAAGGGGAAGAGAAAGAGAATTTGAGATTTGAGGTAGGAATCTCTTGGGATTTGAATTACAATCAATTTAATTTTTTATAATTTGTTTTTATAGCATGTTTTATCTAATATTTGATAAAGAAAAACAATTTTTACATGATATTGCTCAATTTCACAATTTCCTCTTTGAAATTCCTAGCAAAGTCATCTCCTTTTGAATTCAGAATTTTTGATGTCTGATTTTGCCTTGTTCCTGATTACTGTAGCTCGAATCATGTTTCAAAAAAATATGAGCATGTAGATCTTGAAGTTTTACCCCAAAATCATATAAATTTTGATATAGTTTCAATTCAGAAATTGAGAGAAATAAATCCATCTTTACATCATGTCTGTTTGATTTTCAGTGTTGACATAGTTTAGTAAAATTGTTCTACAGAGCTGCACACATCTTGGAATTTTATAATTTTGGTCTTGTTGGAAAACAAGTTTTTCTCAAAGTTCATCAGACTGCTCTTATGTCGAAAATTTGGCTAGAACATGCCCAAAATTGGTGTTGAACACAGACCCTAAAATCTGTCTGAAAAATAGAATTGACACACTTCACTAATTAAATCACCATAAATCGTATAGTTCATATTTTAGCATGAAATTTTATCTGTAGATTCATAACTGTCATATATTCAACTTTTATTCATAAAGTTTTGTTAAATTCTCAAGATAAATGGATGTATTATGTTGATCTTTATGGATGTTCTTGCAATTTCAGCAAGCTGAATACACTAAAGTGCTATTCTTATTCCTTAAATGTGGTTAATTGGCCATTATTATGTTTGCCTAATATGGTTGTACGGTGAAATGAATCCTCACGGCCTTGGCACATGTAAATGTTATTATGTTGCTTCGTTATGAATGATGCCCGACAGGTGTTCGATGAAATGCCTCAATGAAGGCAAAATCCAATAATTTGAGTAACGTGCACATATGAGTGTTTGCTTTGTGCCACGGTAATGATTGGTGAAATTAGAGGCTTGAATGGCATGGGAACGTTATGTTTATGAGTGGATGATGTGTGGTGATAGAGGGCATGTCACGTGAGTGCATGACCCTATGTTTGATGATGGACAGTTGAAGTGATATGTGTATACTCATGCCATCAAGACCCCTAATGTGTCACTTATGATGTTCACCAATGAAATTGAATAATTCTCATTCCTCTCTAATGAGGGTGAGTTAGCAAAGCCCGTGTTTTAGGTGGGGTTTGAGTAAATTGTGGATATGAGGCCTGGACTGAGAAGTTGGGGGAAATGATTATGTGATATGCGATATTTATACCCACTCGCCTTTACCGGGAGTGGAGGGGACATACGGAGGTTGTGTTATTATGTGGAGAGCCTCACTCCTGCCAGGGACGCGGGAGCTGAGAGGCCCGGTGTCGTATAATGCCCGTGTCCACCGCACCGTGTGCTATATTCACCCCAAATTTGGGGTGAAGTCCAGGTCCTGGTATCACACAATTTACCCAAGTTCCAATTAACTCAATTATGAAATAATAAAATAAGATTTGTGTGTTACTTCTATTGCTGGCAGCACTTTCCCTTCCCCTTTGCCCGTAATTTGTGGCTTGGTGTCATGCCTCAGGCACTTGTACTTATCGTATTTAATATTGGTTGTTTGAGCCCTCATGTTATTATTATTGTTACTGTTGTTATTATTATTATTCGTGCTAATCCCTTTCTTGCAGTAGCTCGTCACTGGACCGCAAGTATGATTCCCTTATTTAACTATTTAATTTTCATTATATCACTTAGTTACATACTCTATTTCGCTTGGCTTGCCTTGTGAATTGATAACCTTAAAATGGAGTTCCAAACCCAAGTTGGTTCCTACTGGGGCACGCATTGACGTGCTCCCCCCTATTTTTCAGGTCAGGACAGGAGAGTCGGTGGTGGCTTGGAGTTAAGTTTCAGGGATAGTGTTGGTGTGAGTTGGGGTTGTATTGTGACTGGGATGTCTTGGCAGACTTAGAGCAATGTATATGTATTGACACACTTGGGCTGTATGTATAAAAGAAACATGTTACATATGAAGTGTTATTAATGTTTCATGAGGTTGTTTGACATAACTGTGGAGTTTTACTTGTACTATCCTAGCATGTGCGCAGTGACCTGCTTATTCAGTTTCTTCTTTCTCCCTCTTTTCTACTCTTCCATCACCCTCACTCTTCAGGATACTTGGAAAAAAAATTGATGCCGGGTATTCTGGGGAACGGGGCGTGACATTGATGATGCTATGCCATATGCTATCGGCATCTTACACGATGACGGCTTCGAAGGAGGCCAATCTTCTAGAGATGGAGAAATGTTGGGAGACCCACCGGATCATTCTATGGACAATAACAAAGGCGATGTTGATGTCGTAAGAATTAGAGAGCTATGCAAGCTCTCCACGGCAAAGAATTCGAAGAAAGCTCCGCCGGACAAGAAATTATCGCTGTCGGCAAAGAAAAAAGGACGGTAAAAGCCCAAGCTTGGGGGACTCATCCCACATTACCATCCATGATGAGGGGGAGCCGAGGAATGCGAATGAACTATAACAATTAAATCCAAGTGGCCTTCACGGTAAGTTTGATGCACGCTTCTCCCATGCACCGAATATCGAGCATTAAACGAGTATCTTAAGGGGTCGAGCTCAAGACCTTAAACGAGCGCTTGTCGGGAGGCAACCCGACGGTTTTATCTTATTTTTAGTAGAATTTTTCATTTTATTTTTGTTTTCGATCTTTGTTAGTGTTTAGAGTCAAGAGTCGATGAAAATCCTTACAACGGGCTCTATTTTTCACTGCAGGAGATGGAGAACAATGAATCATTTGAATAGAGGATGACCATGGCAATGGAGAGCGCTCCAGGAATGTGCTCAGGTCTCAGGAGGAGGAAGAAACTGACGAGAAAAAAAATAGAAAGTAGAGCAAAAACAGAGAGTTGGAGCTAAAAACAGCAGGCCACTCGGCCGAGTGAAATTTTCACTCGGCCGAGTGAATACCCTACTCGGCCGAGTAGGGTACTGATCAGGAGAAGATCCTAAAAACTACTCTCTGTAATTTATATGCCACTCGGCCGAGTGACTATGTCACTCGACCGAGTGAATCTGACACGTTTAGCACTTGAAAAAACACTGAGTGGCCTTGCCACTTGGTCGAGTGGGAAGCGTTGCTTGGCCGAGTCGCTACTTTTTGGAAAAGTTTTCAAAAAAATTTAACTGAGCCACTCGGTCGAGTGAACGCGTCACTCGGCCAAGTGACTTGTCCTTTATAATCCAAACGATGCGGGCTCAAATCCCAAAATCCCAAAAATCCCAAAAATTTCCCCGAGCCCTTCTTCTTCCCACGTACTCGCCCGAATCGCCACTCCCCTCGCCCGAGCCACGTTGCCTCTTGCCCGAGTCGCCGCCCAGCACCGCCGTTACCGTCGACTCCACCTCGCCGGCGCCACTCCACCCTCTGCCACGCATCCCCAATTTCGCCCCAAAATCCCCCTTTTCTCCATTTTTCCAATTCGTAAGACCAACCCCGTCCCAAATAGAAATTGATCTATATATATATCTATTATCTCTAATCTTACCCCATACTTATTGATATAGATTGCTAATTTGTGAATTTGCGTTTCAGGCAAGCTTGGGAGAGATTTAGGGCGGATTTGGAGCTTCTCGGAGGAGGCGATCCTTCGCACGCATCCACTGCTTGCACTCGCTTCGTGTTCAGGCACACTCGTTCCTTATGTACAGCACTTCACATTTAGGTAGGCACGTTCCGTGGCTCACATGCCGCCCCGCACTAGGTCGAGCACGCGGGCGCCCGCTTCCAAGTGGAAGAGGTCCAGCGATCCTGGCTCCTCTTCTGCTAGGGCAGACTCCCCACCACCTAGCCCACCACCACCCACACTTTCGCCTCCTACCGCACCCATTCCACCACCACCGGCACAGCCCGGCCCCGCTTTCAACGCTATGGGGATTACGTTCAGAGATGACGCACACCGCGCCAGATTTGAGCGTATCTCCCATCGCTCGATCATACCCTCTAGGTTGCACACCTTGTTGATTTCGAGTTCCTAGAGATACTTGAGGGGCTACTCCAGTTGTATGACAACGTGGGGTGGCGTGACTTTTTATCAGTGTTGGCGGACACTTACATCCGCCCGACACTAGAGGTCCTTAGATCCATTAGTAGGACCCCTGGGGATGCTCCTTTTGCTTGATGGATCGTGAGTGTGAGATCACTCTCGATATGCTCTGAGCTTTCTTCCAGTGGCCCCCTGTCCCGGACCCCGACCGAGCCTTTGGCCCTACGCACTTCCCACCGTTGTCATTCGACACATACGTATTCTGGACACGTATCATGGGATCCCCTCTTGCCTTTGACCCTAGCAGGGCCAAGGCCTCCGCTATCCTCCACCCATGCCTCCGCATTGCACAGCGCCTCATGGCGACCACTTTCCTAGCGAGGTATGAGCCAGGTACGATGTCGACCCCTGAGCTTTACATGCTCTACAGGATGACTCGATTGCAAGCCTTAGAGGTAGGTGGAGACGTCTTACTCCCTGCCACCCGGATTGACATAGCTAGTTGGTACATAGACCACATCATTATCTCTGTCGGCGCTAGGTTGCCTATCTGTTGCGGTGATCTGATTACCCTTCTGGCTCCCTTATGCGGAGTAGACCATCCAGCAGCCACCTCCACCACCACCTCCACCACAGGACGGTGCTAGTGCTCCACCACCCACTTAGGCACACACTGGATGCCTCTCATACTTTTGCTGCGGCTATGATGGATATCTTCTGCCTGCTGATTTTACACCCCTCCTACACACACGTTTGGGTCACTTTTTGCTTATATGTGTCTATATCATTTTGTGAGAGGGGAGGTATTTTTGGGGCACCTATATTTTTGCTGATCTTGATCTCTGCATGCATCACTTGCATATCCGTCTCATATTTTTTATTTTCATAATGCATGCATCCTCACCCGCCCCACATATATCATTTCTTTCTGTGTGCCACACTTTGCACATTGAGGATACTATGCCGTTTAACCTGGGGGAGTGAGTGTCTTACGCACTTTTCATTTTCTTCATTTTTTTCCCCACCTTTCGTTATTTTACACTTATTTTCACCCACCTTTTCATTTTATTCCTCATGCATCACGTTTTCTTACTTTTTGTGTGTGCTGCATATGTATAGTGGTTCTTATTTTTCTTTTATCCTCATTTCTTTTATCCTTTTGGCTAGAGATGAATTTTCTGTGATGATGACGACGTTGAATTAGCTTATCTCTATATGCATATCATTTTGTTATGCCATCGTTTTTATTTCAGATATCATATGCTATGCTTTGCTATGCATTCGAGATAGTAACCTGCACCTTCATGTATGAATGTGGATGAAATTCTTCTATTAGCTTAGTCTGATGATTTATATTGTATACTCTTCATAGAAAACACAACAAGCTTCGCGCATTGATTGCTTAAATTTGGAGTACTGCTTTGTTGTCTTATATCACTTCTTATTGCATGAAAATTGTACGCTTCACTTTCAGGTTGATTGGATGTATGCTATGTTGATATAACTGGATTGGTTTGCTTTCTGAAATCAAATTGAGTAGATTACGTTACTCTGCTGAAAGTTGTCGTGTACATTCTATAGAGTGAACCGAGCGTTACATATTTTTCTTTCTCCACATATCTTGAGCATCGTTTCTATACTTAGAATCATTGGTGAATCTCCCTTTAGCGAATCTTATATTGGCATATTCCCCTTGCTATAAAAATCCATGACCCAACACTCCAAAATCAAAAAGAAAAAAATACATGTATATCTTTCTATCTTTTGATTTGGGATCATAATTGTATATATTATCTATAAAACAAAAAAAATAAAAAAAGGGAGAAGAAAAAGAAAAAAGAGAAAAGAAGTTCTTACATGATCCCACTTCATATTCTTTCTCTCTTTCTTCCCTCTTTTGTTTTTATTTCTTGGAGCTTCAAAAATGGGAATAATTTGCTGCCACCACGCTTATAGATAAGCTTGGGGGAAAGGATCCAATGATGTGTGAGAGAGTGACTACTTATCTGTGTATGACAACCTAGGCTAGGTAATTTTCTATGCTTAGGGAGATTACTAAAAGTATTACGAAATCCAGGAATTGAAATTTGGCGTGCATTTCATGAAAACCACTCCTTTCTATTCTTATTGCTTCATATTGTGTGATACCTCTTATACTCCAAATAGAAAGCGATCAATTGAAAAGTGTGTGGCCTATGACTATGTATATTGCTTTGGATGCTTCAGACGATGCTAATTCTAGAAGGATTCCATATTTCATATTGTTTTGATATTCTAGGGGTTCTATACCGAATGCATCTTTATATGATCGTGATATCGAGATAAAAATCGTTGGCATGTTTTATTCGCCGTATGCTATTTGAGTAAGCAAACTCCACATCCTGAGAAAATGATCTAGAACCTCTCTCTTCGTTTTCTTTTCCATCTACTTTTTCCTTTTTCCTTATATTTATCCACCAGGTTTGCCATTTACTCATCTTCTTCGAGGACGAGTAAGAGGTAAGCTTGGGGGATTTTGATCGCTCCTTATTTTATACCTTTTTTGCATGTTTTCATGTCGTTTCGAATGCCCATATTGTGATTTTCCACGATTATTCGACGATATCGCGTTGCTTTTAACTATTTCTTATTTTTGTCGTATTTCAGGAGATACGGATCGATCTGGAGAGAAAATGAGATCAAGGGATTTTCATGCACATCGAAGCATCGCCCATAGCTTATTTGAGAAGTTATCAGCGCTAGAGGATGAGAGAAAGAGGAAAAAGTTCGATAGAATCGACGAGGAGGTAAGGAGGAGGAGAAAAGAGCCCAAATACAGCTCACTCGACCGAGTGAAGAACTGTACTCGGTCGAGTGAAACGGATTCACACTGCTAAATTTCAACGTTCACTCGGCCGAGCATGGAAGTCCACTCAGCCGAGTGAGGAAGCTCACTTGCCCGAGTACGTCAGGAATTTTCTTCTGAGAAGCATCCAAGTTACTGGAGATTTTGAGAAGACCCACTCGGCCGAGCAAGATTGCTCACTCGACCGAGTGAAGAAGCCCACTCTGCCGAGTCAGTCAGAGTAATAGACCCCCAAATTTCCTAGACTTTCTGCCTTTTATTGGGACTGTCACTCGGCCGAGTGACATAGGTCACTCGGCCGAGTGACGCAGTCCGACTGCTACGCAAATTGGGTTTTTTGGGCTGCGCAGGGGCAAATCTGTCAGGATTTTTTGGACAAATTTGGCTTGTATTTAAACCTAGCTTTATCCCTAGGTTTAGGAGAGACTTGTATTATTTTTTGACGGCTATTCCTTTTGTAAGTCTCAGCTAGAGATCATAGACGCATAATTTGGTTTGATCTTTCTATTAAAAACTCTTATTTTTATGAATTGTTTCTTCTCTACAATGAATTATGCTATGAATTTATTTGCTATTTCTGAGATTTCCATGATGATTTGTGAGTACTTTCGTCGTTCTAGGGCATGTGGATGAACCCTATGGACCCGATCTTTGAATTGTGATGAATGAATAGAATTGTTGCTAGGATTGTTAACGATTAGGTTGTGATTGATTTATAACGAGTATCTAGGAATTTCTATCGATTGGGATTTGCAAGAGATTGGATCCTAATTGATAGGAAGGCCTAGATATTTGATTTAGGTTTATAATCAAGATTCTCTAGATTTGGTTTGCAAGAGATTGGGCCAAAGCTAGGATTTTTATTATAAATCTATACTAATATTAGTTTGCAAGAGATTGGACGAATACGAACTATCATAACCTAGATCGTAGCTCGAGTTTGCACGAGAGTGGGCTCGAGTTGCGATTGGACGATGATGTCGATCTTCACGCTAATGGCTTAGGTTAGGGTTTGCATGAGAGAGGGCCCTAATCTAGGTTGCTATAGGCCGGCATTAGCGCGAGAGCGTGAGCTTGGGTCTACATTAAGTTGCGACTAGTTCACCTACATTCAAGCTTTGCAACAATTGAAATTCATGATCCACAAGGATAAGAGACGGTCCGTAGTGGGGATTTCCTATCCCTAGACGCTTTTATTATATTGATATCTATTTGCTATTTGAACGAATGTGACATTACCATCAAAACCATTCTTATTCCATTAATAGCTAAGTGATCAAAGTAGGATACTGTCAATTGCCCTCCCTGTGTTCGATACCCGCTTGCCACTACGCCGTGCGCTTGCGGTAAAATTACAATCGTTTTTCGGGTGTATATCCGGGCGCGATCAACTTGGAGCAGCTGATTCTTCAATTATCGTACATAAAGTGATATAAAGCCTTATTAAACTGAAATATTCAAATTTAGTGTAACCAATTTAAGAGACTAATATCAAACTGAATTGGTCTTCTCTGCATTTTATGGCTTGTCTTGTAAGAGTAACTTGTTTACATACGACATATAAATATTGCATCTTGATTGATAAAATGTAATCTCAGAAACAATCAATTTCATCGCAATATCAGCTTCTACTAAACAAAACAGGGTATTTTCCAAACACAATATCAGCTTCAGCGCAATATTATTCCTTTTGACTACTTATGAATAAGAAAATCGGATAGTTTAATGAGGCTTAATTGATTATAGAGTTTAGCAATACATATACCCAACTTTTGATGTAAGGATAGATAATAAAAACTACATGTATTTTATAAGTTATGATTGATAAGATTACAATCACCTACAACAAATTCTATGCATCATTTTGCTTATCTATCCTTGCACCATGCTCTTATAAATATAATAAAAGGAAAAAAGAGTGATGAACAACAACCACCATTAAACATAAACCTATCATATGAAAACAAATGGAAAGTAGAACAAACATCTATTGTTCACAGAGAGTAGGCATCAACTTGAATGTCCCAGATAATCAAATTTCAATTTTTTTTCAATCCACATGAACAGCAAAAATCAAATAATGTTGATAAAAATCTAATAGAAAAGTGTAATATTTTTTTTTAAAAATGTTAGGAATCAAATCACTATGGTCAAAACCATAAACTATATTTATATAGAGATATAGAGTAACCATTATAAAGAATACTAAGGTGCTTTACATGCATGGTTGGATACCAAAGGTCCCAAGACCATTCATTACACTTCCCCTTATCCATCCATCATTGTAAACTAGACATATGAATGCTTTAGGATTCATAGTGCTTATGAGTATTACGAGGGATGGAAACTTATGGATCCTGAATTAAAGAGCACAAGTCTTTTGACTTCCCCTGTTCTATGGATATCATTCGGGGTGGATACTTCTGGATCCAGAGCTAATGAGGTTGCTTCGTTAAAACCTTTGGGCATGGAAAACCCAGTGGAAAAACCCATAGCTAAGGAAAAAGAGTACAACTCTACATTTAACTCCCCTTGATCTGTACAAGCTGCAAGCTTACAGATCTGTAACGACCTTCTCTCGGGGGCCAATTACTTATTTGATTTATTTGCAGGTGTTGTAGTTTACCAATGAAATCAACATAGCCACAACTCAGAGATGTACCAAACACTCAACCAGCGTACAAACATTATTATAGTTCAAATTAAAATACAACAAGCAGCAGCACGCACACACACAAATACATAAAAGGGAAAAGTGCTGAAAGGAAATGCAGAAAGGAAATACATAGCACAACATGTACACAAACACAAATAGCTAAAACTCTGCGGTCTCTGGGTCAAATGCAGGCTCCTTGAACTCTGGGGCAATCTCCTCAATCAGGTCGTCGTCTGCCGATGCCATAAATAGAACCGAAGGTAAGTCACAACAATTCTAAATGAAGAAAAGAAGTACTGTACATGTATGACAAAAGTAACTACGTACAAGCAGACCAAAGTGAAATTAAAGTATGGTGTCTATACAAGTGTAGAAAGTAAAGTGCAGTGTCTGTACTAGGGTAGAAAGTAAAGTGTATGTACTGTAAAGAAGGTGACTGTGCAAACTAACACTAGAACTACGTGACTCAAGTAAGAGAGTACAATATTTAACCATCGAGTTCATCTCTTGTCCAGGTGTGCTTACCCAGACGGATGACGAAACACAGGCAGTAGTACAGGTATTTTGTCGAAACTTAGACAGCAGGATAGGATGCCGAAATTCAGGCGACATGATTGGAAGATGGAACTCCAGTCACTCCCGTACTCTCTCAAACTATGAGTTACCCCAATACCCCAGTGATGTGTCAAGTGCAAGTTCGTTACAGGATGTTCCACATGATATTCCACATGTTTCTAGTCGAACCAAGACAATTGGTTGACTTTCTTATTGAAAACCAGAAAGTAGGAAAGAGGATAAGACAAGTCCAACACAAAGATGTTACTTCCGTGCTTCGATCACGTGGTAGTGTGGTTTAGCACACAATTTACCCTAGTTGATAGTTATGTGCTACAAACACCAAAGTTAAAAGTTGGCAAAGTAATCTTTGGTTGATTACTTTCCTATTAGGTTAGGTCTCTAGTTCGGTACAAGTCAAAAGCCGTTCGGAGGCTATAAGTGGTGAAGTGTTACGAGTTCGTACAAGCACAGTAGACTAGTTTTCTAAGTTTAGAACCTGTCGTGACTTACATAATTCAAGGCCGTCATAGCATGCCAGGAATGGATCTAAGGCTTCCTCTGAAGTTGGTTCACAAGAGTTTGAACCTGCAACACAAAAATAATCAGTTAGAGATCACGACTTTTCTATCTAAATATTCTGATCGTTTTGATTTTCAAAACCGGTTGAAACGGTGTCGGAAAATATTCAAAAATTTTATATAAGCCGAAAATGAATATTATAATTTTACTTCAAAAAGAAAAATATTTTCAGAAACTCCTGCTATTTTTTATAATTTTCAGAAGCTTGAAAATCATTTTAAAAACTCAATTTTCTTAAGTACTGTAAAACTTACATAATTTATTCCAGGAGCAATACTAGTCAGAAATACTTTAATGAGCAGTCAAAACGACAGTCTCGAAAATTACTATTACATATATTTTTATCACGTATCAGAAAGGTTGTAAAAAACGCTAGACCCTAGGCGTTCTGATTGCTAGCGCCTAGCGCCCAGAGCATTAATCGGGGATTAATCGGCCTAGGCAGATTTGCATTTTTTTAATTATTTTATTTATTTTTATGTAATATATTTAAGTTTATATATAAATATATACATATATTATTTAAAATACTTCAAATATTTAATACATACTAAATCAAATCCAGTTTACCTACTTTAGAGTATTTGTGTGCAACAAAATAAAATTTAAAAGATACCTCTTGTGTAATTAAGCCATTTACCAAAAATGCCCAGACACCGCCCAGACACCGCCCAGGTACCGCCCAGACACCGTCCAGAGCGCCCAGACACTGCCCAGAATGCTTAGGAGGCCGATTAATCCCAAAAACGCCCAGATTGACCGCCCAGGCCATACTCAGAGCGTTTACTGGCAGCCTAGCGCCTAGGCACCGCCTAGGCGGCCGCCCAGGCCGATTTTTAGAACACTGTGTATTAGTGTATGTGAAAACAGAGAGCAACAGATTTTAGAAGGAATTTTACGTAATTAAGTTTTAGGCTTAAAAACGATTCTGAAAACAACTAAGCGTCTGATCGAGATGAGACCAGCGCCATTGGATACAGAATATTATTTCCGATTTTCTGGAGCTAGTCTCACATTTTTCTGAGGCCAATATATTTAGTTATGAATTTAACACCATAAAATCCTATTTAATAATTAATAAAATACGAAATACGAAAATACTTTTCGTATTTACGATACTGCAATCGAAAAACTCACGCACCCACCGTTCGTTACGTGTGCAATAGCGGAGGTTCTCTGCGGCCTTCTTTGACGGCGGACAGCAGCACAGGCAGGGGACGGCGGCGAGGTGGCAGCGGTGGCCGGCGAGAAGCACGGCGGCGGTGCTATAGCAGACGAAGACAATGTGCGTGGGTCAAGTGCTCGGAGGGATCGACGGGCACGGTGCTAGGGAGGCGCTGCTCGGGGCTGCGACGGAGCGGCAGGCATGACGGACGGTGGAGGGCGTCGAGGCAATGCGACGGCGAGGCGGTTGCGGCACCGGCGGGTCAAAGCGGTAGTGGAAGCGTTCGGGGATGGCGGTGGATGGTCGGAGGGCGGAAGCGGGCATTCGTCGGTGTCTGGAGGGTCGGAGGTGGGGTCGGAGGCGAGCGGCGGTCGGCGAGTGTGGGTCAAGGCCGCTGGGGGTGTCGTTGCTGGAGAAAGTGGGAGAGAGAGTGAAAGAGCGAGGAGTTGTCTGGGTTCGACGTGAAAGAAAGAGAGAGAGGGAGATAAATAAATACTGTGGCTTAATTTGTGAAGCTGGGAGGGGGTTTAAATAGGATTAGGGAGTGGTATTCTTGTAATTAGGGGGGAACACAATACTTAATGGAGTGGGTGAGATCCAAATAATTTGGATCTCACCAGCTAAGGGGAGGTGGGTTTAAGAAGTTGGTTCGGGGATTAGCGTAGAAGTAATTAGGTAAACGTAGTTTAGTAATTGTAAAAATGGTCATTAGTGAATGTAATTAATGAAAACGGAGGAATACAAGCCCGTTTTCGCATATGACTCCGAAAAATTACGAAAACATACCCACGGGATCGTATCGTCTCGAGGATAGTGAATACAAGATCCATTTTGGGATTTGAATTCGGAGATACCAGTTTTTGGCCAAAACATTTAGAAAGCGGGTTTGCGGGTTCTAGGTTGATTTGATATCAGAAAATTATGAAATTAATTTGGGGAGCCCTAAATGATCATAGGATGCTACTGTAGAAGTTTGAAAATGTTTTGAAGATGTTTGATGGAGCCACACTAGTAATACTTGAAATGAATTTTTTATCAGAATTGTTTTGAGTATTCAATGAAATCTGAACTTAGTAAAATACATTAAAATTAGCCTAGAGCTTAAAAATATTTTTATAAGGAATTTTTGAAATCAGTTTTGTTATAAAACTCTTGACTACATTTATAAAGTAATTTTTGAAAATACATAAAAATACGTAAAATGATGTGTTGAAAAATACTGATCGTTACATCCTATCCTCCTTAAAATAATTCCGTTCTCGGAATTTCAAACTTAATAAAACAAATAATTGATGTTATGAAGAAGCTCAAGCAGATAAATGTTAGAAAAATATTATGAAATATAATGTGATATCACAGCACCTAGAAAACAAGAGATGCTGTTTATGAATACATACTATCGACATCAACATCGTTTCCGAGACTAGCCTCAAGACTAGTAAGATCTTCAGACTCGATAAACAAATAAGGGTAGCATACCTGCATATCATCCTTTAGCTCCCAAGTAGACTCTCCAGGTGAGTCGTGATGCCACAAGACACTGACAAGATTGATCACTCTATTCTTGAGGGTCTTCTGTCGTCGATCCAAGATCTTGACAGGTTACTGATCATAAGATAGATCTGGATGAACAACAATCTCGGAGTAATCTACAACATGACTAGGATCACTCACGTAGCGTCGAAGCTGTGAGACATGAAAGACTTCATGTACTCCTTCCAATGCAGGTGGCAAGGCAAGGCGATAGGCCACCTCGCCTACTCGCTCCAAGATATCAAATGGACCAATATATCAAGGACTGAGCTTTCCTCTTCGTCCAAAGTGAATCATCCCACGATTCGGCGAGATCTTCACAAACACATGGTCGCCAGGCTGGAACTCCAAATTTCGGCGCTTTGCATCTACCCAATGCTTGTATCGATCTTGCGCCAACTGTAGCTTCTCTCTGATGGTCTGAACTACTTCCACTGCTTCCACAATCAAATCCGGACTGATGATCTCTCGATCGCCAATGTCTTCCCAGCTCAAGGGGGAATGACTCTTCCTGTCGTATATCGCGGCAAAAGGCGCAATACCAATGCTGGCCTGATAGCTGTTGTTGTTGAAAACTCCACAAGATGTAGATGGTCCTCCCAAGATCCCTTGAAGTCCAGCATATACACATGCAACATGTCCTCCAGGATCTGAATGGTGCATTCTTATTGGCCATCGGTCTGAGGATGATAAGCTATACTGAAGCTCAAGCGGGTCCCCGGACACTCTTGCAAGCTCTTCCAAAAATGAGACGTGAATCAGGTGTCTCTGTCTGAAACAATGCTGATAGGGACACCATGCAGCTTCACGGTCTCCTCCATGTACTTCTTGGCAAGTACCTCGGTCGACTGGCCCACTCTGAATGGGATGAAGTGTGCTGACTTGGTCAATCGATCAACGATCACCCAGATAGCATCGTTGTGCTTCGTGCTCTTGGGCAGTCCTGTCACAAAGTCCATCGTGATGTGTTGCCACTTCCATTCTGGGATGTGTAAAGGCTGCAACAAACCAGCAGACCGGTGATGTTCAGCCTTCACCTGCTGGCACACTATACACTTCGTCACACTACGTGCGATGCTTCTCTTCATCACATGCCTCTAGTAGTGTAGTCGCAAGTCCTGATACATCTTGGTCCTGCCTGGATGAATGGAATACAGAGAGCTGTGGGCTTCCTCCAATAAAGCTTCTCTGACATCTCCAAATGGTACGCAGATGCGGTTGTCGAATCTCAAATATCCATCCCCATGGATCTTGAATTTCGGCCTCTTGCCTACTAACACCATGTCTCTGATCTTCTGTAGCTTCTCGTCTCCTGCTTAGGCAGCCTTGATCTTGTCCACCAGGTCAGACTGGATCTGAAGGTTGAGTAACAAAGACGTCACTCCAGGCAGTATGACATCCATCTCCATGGCTCGAAACTCGTGTCGAAGCCTCCATTGTGATGTGAGAGTCATCACTGCATGGAGGCGACTCAGAGCATTCGGTACGACATTGACCTTTCCAGGATGGTACTGAAGGTCAATATCATAGTCTGCCATCAGCTCGATCTATCGTCGTTGGTGCATGTTGAGCTCCTTCTGGGTGAACATGTATTTGAGACTTTTGTGATCTGAGAAGATCTTCACATGTTCGCCCACCAAGAAGTGTCTCCAGATCTTCAGAGCAAATATAACTGCCACCAACTCAAGGTCATAAGTGGGGTAGTTCTTCTCATGGATCTTCGGTTGCCTGGATGCATACGCGACGACTCGGCCATGCTGATGCAGCACACACCCAAGTCCTTTGCCAAAAGCGTCACAAAATACTTCAAACCCTCCGGCTCTGTCTGGGATGACCAGAATCAGGGCAGAATTCAGTCTTCTCTTCAGCTCCTAGAATGCATCCTCACAAGCCTTCGACCAGACGAATACCACGTCCTTCCTCGTCAATCGCATCATGGATCCTGTGATCTTCGAGAAGTCCTGGATAAATCGTCTGTAGTAACCAGCCAGTCCCATGAAACTTCGAATCTCAGTCACAGTCTTAGGGGCTGGCCAGTTCTAAACATTAGCTACCTTCTCATGGTCGACGGATATCCCTTCTACAAATATGATGTGGCCCAGGAAAGCCACCTTGTCGAGCCAAAACTCACATTTACTGTACTTAGCATATAGTTTGTATAGTCTTAGCGTCTCTAAGACCTTCCTCAGGTGAACTCTGTGCTCCTCGGCGTCCTTCGAGTAGATGAGGATGTCGTCGATGTAGACGACTACGAATTTATCCAGATGGTTGTATAGAACCTGGTTCATGAGACTCATGAATACAGCAGGTGCATTAGTCACACCAAAGGGCATTACCAAGAATTCGTAGTGTCCATATCTGGTCCGGAATGCAGTCTTATGGACACCCTCCTTCTTCACCTTCACTTGATGATATCCGGTCTTCAGGTCCAGTTTCGAAAACATGCTCGATCCTCTAAGCGTGGTGAGCATGGTAATTATATGTAAGCATGGTAAGAGAGAAGCTAGCAGATTACACAATTTATAATAGCAATCAGCAGTACAGTTATGATCATGGCAGTTCTAGTAAGGGTGAAAACATTTAGATTTTATTTAACAGGTGAAACATGGCAGACTATTTAAAAGAAACAACAGCAGTTCTATAAGTTGACATGCTCGGTATCTGTTCAATAGTGTGTGCAACTCCGTGACTAAGGCCTACGTCGTTAGACGAATAGTAAGTGAATCCACCTTCAAGTGCCCCCGAAGGCGACCCGTTTACTACCGGCTAGTGCCCAGGAACCCAACCCCACCCACGTGTACTTCCTGGACCACGAGCCAGGATGCTAAACCGTCATATACTAGAACACGAGCCAGACTAGTCACATGTGACCTTACTGGAACATGAGCCAGACTAGCCACATGTGACCGACGAGAATAGCCATATAGTAACCAACGACATGTAACAACTGGTAACCAACGGCATGTAACAACTGGTAGCCAACGACATGCAATATTCTATGAGTTTCAACAGTTCCAAGATATCCATACATGTCCAGAAACATTGCCATTCACAAAGTGTGTTCGTTTTGATTATTAAGGGGTCCACACACACGCATGCGAGTTTAAGTTTAGCATTTCACAAAAGTGTGTTATAGTGTCATTATGTCAGCAATTTAGTGTACAACGTCACAGTTGAAGTTTTGAAAGAGTAACACAAAAAACATATAATAAAATGCACGCTTGAATTAATACATATTAATTTATTTAGACGTAAGAGATGTGGGAAACCTACTATACGATGTGTAGATCTGAGGAGGAGGCGGGTGTCTAAGTGATTGAAGCGTAAGACATGTTTTATGGATTTCGAGGTGATGGTAGTGAGCTGGGACTGGATATAGTACTGATGCACGAGATTTGATATATAAAAACACAAGAAACAATTAGTTAATGAATATGATATATTTATTTATTTACATGATCGTTTTGATTTTCGAAACTGGTTGAAACGGAGTCGGAAAACATTCAAAATTTATATATAGGCTGAAAATGAATATTATAATTTTACTGCAAAAGAAAAATATTTTCAGAAGCCTCCGTTATTTTTTATAATTTTTAGAATCTTAAAAATCACTTTAAAATCCAATTTTCTTGAGTAACGTAATTCTTTCATGATTTATTTCGGGAGCAATACTAGGCAGAAATGTTCGAGTGAGCAATCAAAACGACCGTCTCGAAGATTACTATTACATATATTTTTATCACATATCAGTGTATGTGAAAATAAAAGGTTACAGATTTTAGAATGAATTCCACATAATTAAGTTTTCGGCTAAAAATGATCCTGGAAAAACTAAGCGTCTGATCAAGATGAGACCAGTGCCATTGAATCCAGAATATTATTTCCGATTTTCTGGAGCTAGTCTTATATTTTTCTGAGGCCAATAATTCAAGTTACGAATTTTAAATCAAAAACCCTATTTAATAAATAAAAGTAAACGTAATATACTGAGTCTTATACGTATAAAATACGTATATACCTCCATCTCCCTTCTACTCTTTGTTATCAGTGAGCGGGAGGGGGTTGTGTGCCTCGACGACGGTAGCGGTGGATGAGGACACGGCGGTGGGGCGACGATGGTCGCCGGGTGATGTGTCATTATATTCCACATTTTATCTATTTGAGTACACATAAAAATGGTTTCTCATTTACATATTTCATACGCTTTTACGCTATTATTTGGAACAATATGACTTTCGGAGCGTTTATGTCCATTTCAGGGATTTTGGAGCGATCTGGGACACAATTTGGATATGGACATATCTGGTACGCCCATGAGCCCGTTGGCAAAGCTCTACAAGAGTTTGCCAAGTTTTTAGAGCCATAGGAGGAGTGGATGAGAGAGCAAGAGGAGAGGAGGAGAAGCTGCAACTAGCAGCTGAAGACTTCCTAGGTGACTCGACCGAGCAGAGCAGCTGCTCGGTCGAACAGAGGCAAGACGAAGGAGGGAATCAGATACCGAGCTACTCGGACCGAGCATTCATGGTGCTCGGTCGAGCAGCCTTTAATTCTGATGATCGACTAATCCCTGCACGGCCCGAGCAGTTCATTTGGCGACCGAATCAGCCGTCTGCTCGACCGAGCAGACAGAGTGATGATTTTTGAAGGAGCGCGATTTACTTTCATGCTCGGTCGAGCAATACATATTCTTGGACCGAGCAACCGACCGAGCAACCTACTGCTCGACCGAGTCACTGACTCGGTCGAGTAAGGCGAAGGCCCAGATTTTCAGACAGCCGTGCACTCTTTTCAAATCTGCTATCACCTAGGATTTTTCAGTATTTTTCTGATATTTTTTTCCAGATATTAGGCTTCCATATGGTTCCAACGCCATCAAAAACGCACCAATCGGAGGTCAGATGAGCTCTGAAGAATTTCTGCAAGATGGTATTGCCGTGCTAAAATCTGCACTCGACCGAGTGCTGCCGGGGCCCACCAATAAGTTGCGGCCAAGAACAGATCTGGGTCGAATTTGATAGGGGTTTTTAGGTTATTTTGGATGGTTTAGAGGGGGATATATATTGTTTTCGTAGCCGTCATTTGAAGGGGACTTCGGAGAGTTTTTAGTTAGATCTATTAAGTTTTGGGAGACGATCTTTTGGGAAGTTAGGCTACGCCATAGACCCCTCCTCTTGTATCAAGCTAAGTATTTTATCTTCTTAATTTTATTTTAGTTCTTATTATTGTTCTTATATGGTGTTAGAAATGATCTCTATTGTTTTAATAATATTTGCTCTGCTTGAATAATCTTTTCTAGGGCTAAGGGATTAGCCCTAGGATTTTAGGATCTAGATGCAAAGATGGGATTTTTATGATGCGTTGGGTATAAAGGGGTTGTATTTTGGTTGATCCAGCAAAATCACTAGGAGAACTCGTACTGAGATCGTGCCCACGGTCGGTGGAATCGATTAGCTTAAGGAGTATCCTACGGATTTAATTAGGGAGTAAGTGGGTTCAACCAAGGCTCGTGACCATGCCCGGCTCGTGCCTTGAGGGGATCCACCGACGAACTATATCCCTACATTGACGGCTACCGCCATTACGTCAATGAGTGACCATTCCCAAAAATCCAATGCGACGAAAGAATTCTAGCCTAGCGTCGATATCCGACGATCCTAGTGGCGAGTCCTAAAGCCCTAGTCTTTTATATTTTATTTCTTTCTTTCTTTGTGATGATCAGGATTCCTGAAACCGAGCCATGTCAAGATTCTATGCTTTTTCTTTTTCTTTTGTGAATAGCCAATAAATGATCTTTGATCATGTTTTGCATTCCATCGCGTTTACGTGAGTTTGCAAAAATCCCAAAATTTCAAAAATCAAACAAATATCCTGAATAAAAGGCCCTAGGGGTTCTTCGTAACCCAATGCCCTAAGACCGTCTGGTCTGGGAAGCATAGGCCGCTTTTTGTATATATTGAGTTATCTCGTGTATATAAAGAAAGAAAAATGCATATGAAATATTCATATAGCCAAAAACATTATAAAACTACAAAAATCCCATATCCTTATCTCCATTTCTATATAGAACAAAGACATGGCAAAGTTGATGGGTTCTAGGAGTCTTGAAATGGTCGTAGTGTGGTGATGTCTTACCTTGATTGAATTTATTAAATTCATTCCATGAAGTATAACAAAATACCACGCATGCTTGAAAACGTTTGATCATGACATATTATACTGCTTAGATAATGAGTTGTGGACATTGGATTCATTTCCGTGAACTTAGTATATTGCATGATAAACTATGATATGATATAGCTCTACTCACATTTTATCACTTATCAAGTTCATTACATTTATCAAAATCCGCGTTATTTCAATTCGAGCGAGATTTAAGTATTTGTTGTGTATATGTGTTTTAATTTCATATTGACGTGTGTTCACGAAATCTTGCATACCGTGGATTCTTAAATTTTCTGAATCTAAGATCGAACACCTTGTCTCCATTACACGCCACCGCCTCGTATCTCTACTGTATCCCTCTCCCGTGTTCGCTTCTTACTAGTCTTCCTCGAGGATGAGTAAGAGGTAAGCTTGGTGGAATTTTGATGTGTCATTATAGTCCACATTTTATCTATTTGATTACACGTCAAAATGGTTGCTCATTTACATATTTCATACGCTTTTACGCTATTATTTGGAACAATATGACTTTCGGAGCGTTTATGTCCATTTCGAGGATTTTGGAGCGATTTGGGATCCAATTTGGATATGGACATATCTGGCACGCCCATGAGCCCATTGGCAAAGCTCTACAGGAGTTCGCCGAGTTTTGGGAGCCATGGGAGGAGTGGAGGAGAGAGCAAGAGGAGAGGAGGAGAAGCTGCAGCTAGCAGCTGAAGACTTCCCAGGTGACTCGACCGAGCAGAGCAGCTGCTCGGTCGAGCAGAGGCAAGACGAAGGAGGGATTCAGATACACGAGCTGCTCGGACCGAGCACTCATGGTGCTCGGTCGAGCAGCCTTTAATTTTGACGCTCGACTAATCACTGCACGGCCCGAGCAGTTTCTTTGGCGACCTAGTCAGTCTTCTGCTCGACCGAGCAGAGCTGACTCGGGCCAAGCAGACAGAGTGATGATTTTTGAAGGAGCACAATTTACTGTTGTGCTCGGTCGAGCAATACATCTTCTCGGACCGAGCAACCTACTGCTCGACCGAGTCACTGACTCGGTCGAGTAAGGCGAAGGCTCAGATTTTCAAACAGCCGTGCACTCTTTTCAAATCTGCTATCACCTGGGATTTTTCAGTACTTTTCTGATATTTTTCCCAAATAGTAGACTTCCATATGGTTCCAACGCGACTAAGAACACACAAATCGGAGGTCGGATGATCTCTGAGGAATTTTTGTAAGATGGTGATGCAGTGCTAAAATCTGCACTCGACCGATTGCTGTCGGGGCCCACCAATAAGTTGCAGCCAGGAACAGATCTGGGCCGAATTTGAGAGGGGTTTTTAGGTTATTTTGGAGGATTTAGAGGGGGATATATTTTTTTTAGTAGCCGTCATTTGAGGGGGACTTCGGAGAGTTTTTTAGTTAGATCTATCAAGTTTTGGGAGATGATCTTTTGGGCAGTTAGGCTACGCCATAGGCCCTCCTCTTGTATCAAGCTAAGTATTTTATCTTCTTAATTTTATTTTAGTTCTTATTATTGTTCTTATATGATGCTAGCAATGATCTCTATTGTTTTCATAATATTTGCTATGCTTGAATAATCTTTTCTAGGGCTAAGGGATTAGCCCTAGGATTTTAGGATCTAGATGCAAAGATGGGATTTTTATAATGCGTTGGGTATAAAAGGGGTTGTATTTTGGTTGATCCAGCAAAATCCCTAGGAGAACTCGTACTGAGATCGCGTCCACGGTCGGTGGAATCGATTAGCTTAAGGAGAATCCTACGGATTTAATTAGGGAGTTAGTGGGTTCAACCAAGGCTCGTGACCATAGCCGGCTCATGCCTTGAGGGGATCCACCGACGTACTATATCACTACATTGACGGCTACCGCCATTGCATCAATGAGTGGCCATTCCCATAAATCCAATGCGACGTAAGAATTCTAGCCTAGCGTCGATATCCAACTATCCTAGTGGCGAGTCCTAAAGCCCTAGTCTTTTATATTTTATTTATTTCTTTCTTTGTGTGGAACCCCTCGTTTGCGACATTGAGTGACACATCATTCGCATCCACCACCATTACGACCCTCCATACTCCACTTCCACCAAATAATGATATAATTTTAGTTCAAATATATGTTGATGATATCATTTTCGGTGCTACTAACTTTGCTCTTTGCGAAGAGTTTTCTAATGTTATGAAGGAACAATTTGAGAATGTTGTTGAGAATGTTCCTAGTGATCAAGGTATTCCCAAACGGCTTTATACTGTTTGTGACCATCCTCATGAGCAAGTCATTAGCAATATCCATGATAGTGTCAAGACGAGATCGCAAGTGAACTACTTCGCTCATTGTGTCTTTGCCTCCTCGATAGAGCCAAAGAATGTTAATGAAGCATGCGAAGATAGCGCTTGGATCTTAGCTATGGAGGAGGAGCTCATTCAATTCGAGAGGAATGAAGTTTGGGAGCTTGTTCCATTGCCATCGAAGAACCACACTGTCATAGGGACAAAGTGGATCTTCAAGAACAAAACCGACGAAAACCAAGTCGTCGTCTGGAACAAAGCTCGGTTAGTTGCTCAAGGCTACCGTCAAGAGGAAGGTATTGATTTCGAAGAATCCTTCGCTCCGGTAGCTAGATTAGAATCAATTAGATTATTATTGTCTTTTGCATGCCATAAGGATTTTAAATTATTTCAAATGGATGTTAAAAGTGCATTTTTAAACGGAGATGTCGTTGAGGAAGTTTATGTTTCTCAACCTCCGGGTTTTATTAATGAAAAATTTCCAAATCATGTTTTTAAACTAAAGAAAGCACTTTACGGTTTGAGACAAGCTCCTCGAGCTTGGTATGATCGCCTAAAGAATTTTCTTTTGGATTTGAATTTTAAAATGGGAGAAGCCGATTCTACACTTTTTGTTAAGCATTCGAATAATGATATAATTTTAGTTCAAATATATGTTGATGATATCATTTTCGGTGCTACTAACTTTGCTCTTTGCGAAGAGTTTTCTAATGTTATGAAGGAACAATTTGAGATGAGCCACATGGGTGAGCTCAAGTATTTCTTAGGTCTCCAAATTCGCCAAATGGACGATGCAATCTTCATCCACCAAACGAAGTATACGGTGGAGTTGCTAAAGCGATTTGGAATGGAGAGTGCCTCCGGGAAAAAGACTCCAATGAACACGACTACGCATCTTGATAAGGATACGGGCGGAAAAGATGTAGACATTCGTCTATATCGAGGTATGATAGGTAGTTTACTTTATCTTACCGCCAGTAGGCCCGATATCATGTTTTCCATTTGTATTTGTGCTCGTTATCAGTCTCAACCTAAGGATTCTCACTTAGTAGCGGTAAAACGTATTTTTCGCTATCTAAGTTACACTTTAGATTTTGGATTAATTTATCCGAAATCTAGCACATATGAGTTAGTCTCATATAGTGACGCTGATTATGTGGGATGCAAATCCGACAGGAAGAGTACTAGTGGCACTTGCCATTTTATAGGAAATTCCCTTATCTCTTGGTTTTCCAAGAAGCAAAATTCGGTATCACTTTCAACCACCGAGGCGGAATATATTGCCGCCGGTGCCGCTTGTGCTCAAGTTCTTTGGATGAGACACACACTTAAAGACTTTGATATAAACTGTGATAATTGTCCTATCATGGTGGACAACCAAAGTGCAATATGTCTTTCCAAGAACCCGGTACACCATTTCCGTTCGAAACACATAGATGTCCGACACCAATTTTTAGATGATCATGTTGCTAAAAAGGACATCATTTTAGTGTACGTTGAAACCCAAAAGCAAATCGCCGATATTTTCACGAAACCCCTAAAGGAGGACTCCTTTGTGCGGTTGCGTCGAGAATTGGGGATTATGGGTGAATCCGAGATATAGGATTCATGTTTCATTCAATAATCTTGCATGCTATTATATTTCGCAATATTTCGTTCATGCTAGACTTATTGGATTTTTCGGGATTTTATGTGATATTTTGAATTTTTGCTCGAATTCATATTTGAATGTCGTATTTGAGATTTCGATGTTTAATGGGGTAGTTTAGATGATTTTTGAGAGGATTATGATGTTTCGTCCAAGTGTATTTAGGAGGGAACTTATTTGTAAATTTTTGGACTCTTCTAGTCGGTCTCAGTTCATCAACCAACCGACTAGATTCACATCTAGTCGGTCAGCTAATGAACTCAGACCGACTAGCTCATTCTCTAAATTTTTGGACTCCTTTAGTCGGTATCAGTTCAATCACCATCCGACTAGATTCGTATCTAGTCGGTTAGTAAAAGAACTCAGACCGACTAACTCAAGCTATTAGGATTTCCTCTCCAGCGTAGCTCTTTTAGTCGGTTCAAGTTCACTTATCGACCGACTAGATTTAGTTCTAGTCGGTCAGTATTTGAACGTAGACCGACTAATTCTCATTCAGGGAATCTTCGACTGGTCGCTGTTTCACTTTAGTTGGTTCAAGCTCGTTAACCGATCGACTAGATCGTCATCTAGTCGGTCAGCGTTTGAACTTAGACCGACTAAGTGATCAGGGGCAGTCACGTCTTTTTGTGATTTCGACCGACTTAATCCCAATCTGATCGGATTCTTTCTCATTTAGTCGGTCTCCACTGCTTCTCCAGCTCGAAACCCCCCGAACCCCAGCTCGTGACTCTTCATCTTCCCGTCGATCTCCGGCCTCTTTTCTGACCATCTCCGCCGCCGATCGTCGTCGTCTTCCTCCTAGGTATACTCCCTCGCATCTAGGGTTTCCTCCTAGGTCGTTTTCGAATTCTAGGGCTTGCTTTCTACTTCTAGGGGTTCGAATTAAATCCTAGGGCTTGTTGATTTCGCATCTAGGATTTATACTTAGGGTTGTTTGATCTTATTCTTGCGTTGCTTGATCTCGTTGTGCCACGATCATGACAAAAACGAGGATCCCGATTACTTCCTCTGGGGCATCCCCCATGACCGTAGGGCCATCTAACCCTAGGAATCCTTCTAAACCCAAACGCCGAGCTAAATCAACCCAACCTTCACCGTCTTCGCCTCCTCTGAAGAAGCAGAGGACGGCGACCGTCAAACCCGGTAAACATTCTAAGTCTAGAAAGCCTATACTCCATACCCCCTCTACTCCTCCTGATTCCGATACTGAGTTTAGACCCGAGGATGAGTCTGGCCATAGGGAACCCACTCCTCCACTTCATCCTAGTACTCGACAGCCTAAGGGAAAGGCCCCAATGCCAGCAGGTGGTGTACACATATCGTTGTGTCGCGACGACCCTATGTGTCTAGCGGCTTACAACCGTATTGAGCACTGCCCGCTGCTATTGGAGCACTTTGTTCAGTTTTCCGACTTCCTTGGCTTAGCAGATCTCCTATCCTATAGTGGGCACCTAGACTACCTTTGCTTCGACCCTAAGGCGAACCCTCGACACTATCCTCGCCTGGTCAAACTTTTCTATGCAAATCGTGTCCGGGGCCACTACGATGAGAGCCACTCCATCGAGACTACTGTCTTGGGGACTCCTATAGTCCTCACGGCAGAAATCTTGGGGGAGTTGCTTGGTTGTTCGTCGTCTGGTCTCCTTCCGTCAGACATCTCTGTTAATGATATCTCCTCTTTGGATCAGTCTGTTCTCGCTGATATCTTCCATGTGATCCCTCCTGCTTTCATTGGTGTTCCATCGAAGTCATTTAAGCCAAATACATGGGTGCTCAATCTCATTCTGAAGTCGTGCTTGCTTCCCAAGTACGGCTCATCTTCTCTGCCATCCCAGCCCTTCCTAAAGTTGATTTACGCTCTATTCTTGGGTTGCGAGATTAATTGGGCTCGTGTTATACTCGATAAGATGGACTCTTTCGAGTGTATTCGCAAGACCACTAAATCTGCGCATATCCCTTATCCTTGTCTGTTGACTTTGGTGTTCCGTCATTTTCATGTGCCTTTGCCTCCTGACGATGAGCGTCCTCTTGGTCCTCCCCTGAACGCGACGGCCGTAAAGAAATCTCTTGCGGCACTCCGTCATGAACAGCAGACGACTCCTTCAGCTTCTCAGGGCACTTCTTCTGTAGCTGCTGCTTCCTGACCTCCCACCAGTCTTGAGAGTCTCGCTCGTGACGTTCGTCGTCTCGAGTCTCGGTATGCTCGTTCCGAGGAGATTCTGTGTCGTATTGCTCGTGTTATTGGTGTTGAGGTCCCTCCTCCTGTTTCTGAGGATGAGGAGATGGATGATGAGGATATCGATGAGCTCCTTGATTCTCCTGCTCGTGGCACTGAGGCCACTCCTGCTGCTGCTACCACATCTGTTGCTAGGGCTGCCACTTCTTCAGGTCCTCCAGAGTCTTCTGCTCCAGTGGTTGAGTCTACTGTTGCTCCAGTGACGTCTGCTCCTGTCGACGTGCCTGTTGATACCTCTGCTGTTGAGCCTGCTGTTGCTGTTTCCACTCCAGCCCCGACGATCCCTTCAGTTGACACACCACTCCTTGCAGCAGAGCCTGAGTCCACTCCCTCGACTGGACCCACGGAGACTGCTGATCCTGCCACTTCCTCCTGAGCATCCGTTTGGAGGAATCTCCGGTAATCATTGGATGATACATCTTTCTGAGAGTGTTTTGGGTTAGGATAGGATGTCGGTGGTGTTTTGATGTATTTTGGATTTTGGATGTCGGTGTTCTTGATGTTCTTTCTTTTGGTTGGATGTTGATGATGATATGTCGATGATGTTGTTGTATCTTTTTGGTGGTGATATAGATGTTGCACTTTGTTTGATGTATTCGATGTATTTTTGCATGTACTCATGATATTCTTATATATATATCGATGTTCTTCTTTTACTTCGTTGTGCACATTTAATATTCATTCAATGTCTATGATATGTGATTTCGTCGCTCGACGATTATCAACTTGGTTAAATAGATTATATTTCTATGATTGCATAGAATTGTTTTCCATGCACAAATTTAACCAAGAATATTGAGTATTGAAGAGTACGTTTCTTTATTCAATAAGTGAATTTATATTTGGTATTTTGATGATTTTAATTTTCGTTTTTCGAAAATGGACAATTTGGCACACTTTGATTCGTTTTCGACTATTTTCCTTGGTGTCAATTTGGTCCATCGTCATATTCTACGACTCCCGATGTTGGATTTTCTTTATCCTTGTTGTTGTCGTTGTATGCCCCCCATTTTGGGATAATACCAAAGGGGGAGAGATAATGATAATGATTAGGGCAAATGAAAATTTAACTCAATTTCCAAGAATCTAATTTGATATGTTAGATTCAGGGGGAGTTAAGATATAAATAAGGATTTTCAAATCCGATATTTCAATAATCGATTCTCATTATATATCTCACTCGTTTGCTTGATGCAATCTTTATTCATTCAATTTGGAATTAACGTGTCATCAATGCAGGGGGAGTAAGTATTTTACATTTGAATCATTATTTTTTATTATTATTTATGTTGGTTTGTCATCACCAAAAAGGGGGAGAATGTTGAGTATTGGACTCCCCGGATTTGGTTTTGGATGATGAGCAAACTTAAATAATTCATGAACTAACAATTTGTGAGCACAGTTATGGAGATCGTCGCCAAATTCATGAGAACACTCAAAGCGACATCTCAAGACTTCTCAAAGCTCGTATTCAATGCCTAAAGCTTTGTTGAAGCTTTTGGACCATTTTGGAAGTCATGAAGATTTGATCGAAGCTCTCGAAGATCGTTCCTTAAGGTTTTATTTATAGTCTTTTAGTTTCGATCTATAGAATGTTAAGCCTTGAGTATACCTTACATTTCTATCTTCATAACGCTCATATCTTAGCTCTAGGATCTTAGTAGAAGTCCATTCTAACTTCCTCGAAGCATCGTGCTTCGATTCAGTCTTTTTGTGCATGTTAGTTGGTTCAAGAAGAAGAACTGACAGACTAGATGGTGATCTAGTCGGTCGGCAAAGCTTCTTGGACCGACTAGTTTCAGTTAGTCCTTTCTTGCTCAGTACTGTTTACAGTTAGTCGGTCTACGTTGACTCACCGACCGACTAGTTTGTGACTAGTCGGTCAGTGATGCTTCTTTGACCGACTAGTTGAGATTTACTGTACATGCCAATTTTCTCCTGAGCTATTGTTTATCGTTAGTCGGTCTAAGAACTTTTGGCGACCGACTAGTTGATGATCTAGTCGGTCAACATTTGTTCTTGGACCGACTAAATCAATTTGTACTCAGACTATTTGTTTTTAACTCTTAGTCGGTCTAAGTTCACTGACCGACCGACTAGTTGTGAAACTAGTCGGTCAGACAGTCTTCTTGGACCGACTAGATTTCTAGGTCTGAAATTCAATCTGTTCACTGTTCATCACTTAGTCGGTCCATGTTGTTTGACCGACCGACTAGTTGATGAACTAGTCGGTCAGTGGTTGTTCTTTGACCGACTAATTGATTCAGATTTCTATCTGTTGGGATTTGACCTAGCTCGTTTTTATGGGACCCTATAAATACGAAGCTTGGTCATTTCTCTCTAGGTTAGAGCTGCCATTAAGAGATTCATTGAGATTGAAAGAGTTAGAGATTCTCACTCATTTCCAAAGCTCTCTCCCTCACAAGAAATCCATTCTCTCACTTTCTAGATCTAGAATCCATCTTGAGAGAAGTTTTTTCTTGGTGAGCCATTCAAGCTCTAGCTTGATTCAAGTCTCCTAATCACTCCTAGGCACCCATTGCTGCTCATTTTAGTGGTGCTAGGTCTTGGTGACTTCCTCTTCCTCAAATCCCTCCTTGCACCTATTTGGTAAGAAAACTCAAGGTATAGGATTTTGTGGTAAGATTGTTTATTTCATATAAACTCATTTATTGCTTATTGATTCTCTCGGTTGTGAGAGAAGGTTGTGATCCCGGGTTGTGAGATTCACTATTGACATTGCTTGTATGATTTGATCTTGTAAAGGTTTTTCATAAGATATCGTAGTGGAAATCTTGGGTTAGGGTTCTAACCTAAGTAGTATCCGGAGGGGATCCGGGTGGTTGGGACGTAGGATCACCGGGAACAAGTCGGGGAGACTTGGGTGGATCCGAACCCAGTAATATCAATTGTTAACATTGTTAATTTTGTTGTTGTCATCAATTTAAGCTTCCGCAAATTGATTTGGTAGTTATTTGCACGATAATTAGAAATTATACTCCTCGTTATTTTTAAAGTACAATTCACCCCCCTCTAGTACTTGGGCAGTAGCTTGTAGGGCATTACAAAAATGACAACCAAGATGAGTATTTCAGGTTCATGACCCATCAATGACCTTCGCCCTTCGGGCATGCTAAGAGATCTACCATCATGTAACAAATGACAACAAATAATCAATTTTATTTATTGATGCAGTAACTGGAAATATCTATTGTTATATTCTAAAAATACATGCCCAGATTATACTTTACAAAATATACTGTAACATCCAACATAATCCAAAAGAGAATCACACTTCCATCCAACTTAAGAACTTACCAAAATTCATCTTGTACATGACATAAGATCCTATCGACAATAAGATGCTCGTGCCACATATTACCACAATCCAGAAAATTTGTGCGACGCCGGCCATGCAGGCGAATTTTGTAGACTTCATCTACATACAATTGCATAACATGATCATTTAATTTGTTTGATGTAAATTGAAATATCATTCATTAACTAAGTCGAAAAATAAATTACGGTATATTACCTGAACCGCGTAAAATACCGTCCATAATGCAAGGTAGAAGGCACTAAGGAGAATGTTAAGCACGAAGATGATGGTCCACCTAATGGTGGAAGTGAGAGCAGCTCGTTCTTCCGTCAACCTGCCCGTCTCCTCCGCTCGGGAAAGAACATTCTTGATCCTTGTTATCACCATCATGGATAGCATAACGAGAATAACTAACAGGCATGTGAATACCAGAGTCAATTTGTACTCTGGCCAGCCTGGAGTACAATCAACTTTAGTATTTTTCTCTCATAACTGTTGTGGCAGAGGAAGCAACGTAATGGCGACTCCAATAGCTGTCACGCTGAAAATGAATTGTGCAATAACCAGCAGCGAGTCAACCATGATGGCGACATAGAGGATGGCATTGACATCTGTGGATGGAGTATTTACAAGTAAATTCACGTTAGTGTAGGCATATGCTCTTAAAATAATTATGGTTAGATTTGGGATGCAAACATTAGAAGCTAAATTGGAAAAAACATCCAGCAAGCGAAGCAATCACTACAGACATCATTTGAAGAACTGATAAGTTTAGAATTAGCATCGAAGCAATCACTACAGACATCATTTGAATTAGCATCGAAAATCCAACACATTAAAGATAAATAAACACCAGTTAGTTCGTTTGAAGAACTGATAAGTTTGGTTAAATACCCTCTAACTAGGTTAGAATTCACAATATTTCATAATTTCATTAACCTGCTACAGAATTTCATTTCCTTGACATCCAAATCCTTGTTTCTTTTTAATACTCATCATGTCAGCATATGAACATGGATATGGAAAAACTCATACAGCATGGCATGGACATAAAAACAGTGAATATCCCTCAAAGCACCAAGGGTGACTCATATTAACTAATTTCTTTCTATTTTTGGAGATGTAATGTGCTTCTTGAAATAAAATAAAATAAAATAACGACGAAATAAAATAAAATAAAATAAGGACGAAATAAAATAAGATAAGATAAGATAAGATAAGATAAGATAAAATAAAATAAAATAAAAAACAAAATTCACCGAAAAATAAAAACACTTAAATTTCAAGAAAGTCAGATATGTGCATGAATTGCAAATGAAAAACAAAAGTCATATTATATGACTGCTTTTTAACACAGCAGAAAAATTATTCATGTCACAGTCACTTATTTGGACTGAATCCACATATAGATCTATGGCATTGCACTGTTGCTTATATACTGAATGTGCTATCATGGGGAATCACTAGCTAGAAGTCATACTCTGCTCTAGACCTACAAAGCAATGAGCGCGGTAAAATGATTGGATATGATACTTGACCAAAACCCTTCGGATGCTCAATCAGTCCAAGCTAAGTGCAAGTAATTAAATTTAGATTATGATTTTAATCAATACCATCTGTTTTTAAAGAACATGCTATCTATTTGTACCGTACACAGTGACAAATTAGCAATAGGCTCTCCTGATTAAGGCCATGGATCACTCACTAATTTCATGTCACTGTTCTAAGAGCGAGTAAGTCCCTACATTGATGTTTCTAAGAGCGAGTTAGTCCCTACATTGATGTGTAGATGGACACAACCCAATCCTATTTTTAAAGAACATGTATGTCCATATTTTTGAGATCATGGACAAAAGTGATTTTTGTGTATACAGCCTGAGCTTTAGGACATAATCAAGAAAGAAGAAAATTCTTGCTTTCTCACATACCCACGATGGAATTAGCAAAAACCAAACCTTCCTGCTAATAAACAACTTTCATATGCTCATAACATGCTCTCGTTCAGAAACATATACAATTTCTATTGTCAATTCATGGTGAGATTTGACACTCACACTTACTACAAGATCATTAGTTCAGGCTTGATATTTAACATGATCTCAAAATAATCTGCCTGATTCATCTATTAACTTTAACAATTAGAGTTTCAAATTAAAATATTTTTCATAAGAAAGCACATCAATTGAAGACAGATCCCATCTCAGTACATCAGTGCTCAACTCCACCAAAAGTATTCAGTAATAAAAGAAAAGGAAAACATGACAACCAAAATGAATGCACATCAATTGAAGACAGATCCCATCTCATTACATCAGTGCCCAACTCCACCAAAAGTATTCAGTAATAAAAGGAAAGGAAAAAATGACAACCAAGATGAGTATTTCAGGTTCATGACCCATCAATGACCTTCGCCCTCCGGGCATGCTAAGAGATCTACCATCATGTAACAAATGACAACAAATAATCAATTTTATTTATTGATGCAGTAACTGGAAATATCTATTGTTATATTCTAAAAATACATGCCCAGATTATACTTTACAAAATATATTGTAACATCCAACATAAACCAAAAGAGAATCACACTTCCATCCAACTTAAGAACTTACCAAAAGTCATCTTGTACATGACATAAGATCCTACCGGCAGTAAGATGCTCGTGCCACATATTTCCACAATCTAGAAAATTTGTGCGACGCCGGCCATGCTGGCGAATTTTGTAGACTTCGTCTACATACAATTGCATAACATGATTATTTAATTTGTTTGATGTAAATTGAAATATAATTCATTAACTAAGTCGAAAAATAAATTACGGCATATTACCTGAACCGCGTAAAATACCGTCCATAATGAAAGGTAGAAGGCACTAAGGAGAATGTTAAGCACGAAGATGATGGTCCACCTAATGGTGGAAGTGAGAGCAGCTCGTGCTTCTGTCAACCTGCCCATCTCCTCCCCTCGGGAAAGAACATTCTTGATCCTTGTCATCACCAGCATGGATAGCATAATGAGAATAACTAACATGCATGTGAATACCAGAGTCAATTTGTACTCTGGCCAGCCTGGAGTACAATCAACTTTAGTATTTTTCTCTCGTAACTGGTGTGGCAGAGGAAGCAACGTAATGGCGACTCCTACAGCTGCCACGGTAGAAATGAATTGTGCAATAACCAGCAGCGAGTCAACCATGGTGGCCACAGCAGAGGATGGCGTTGGCATCTGTGAATGGAGTATTTACAAGTAAATTCATGTTAGTGTAGGCATATGCTCTTAAAATAATTATGGTTAGAATTGGGATGCAAACATTAGAAGCTAAATTGGAAAAAACATACAGCAATCGAAGCAATCACTACAGACATCATTTGAAGAACTGATAATTTTAGAATTAGCATCAAAGCAATCACTACAGACATCATTTGAATTAGCATCGAAAAATCCAACACATTAAAGATAAATAGACACCAGTTAGTTCGTTTGAAGAACTGATAAGTTTGGTTAAATACCCTCTAACTAGCTTAGAATTCACAATATTTCAGAATTTCATTAACCTGCTACAGAATTTCATTTCCTTGACATCCAAATCCTTGTTTCTTTTTAATACTCATCACGTCAGCATATGAGCATGGATATGGAAAAACACATACAGCATGGCATGGACATGACAATAGTGAATATCCCTCAAAGCACCAAGGGAGACTCATATTTTACTAATTTCTTTCTATTTTTGGAGATGTAATGTGCTTCTTGAAATAAAATAAAATAAAATAACGACCAAATAAAATAATAAAATAACATAACATAACATAACATAAGATAAGATAAGATAAGATAAGATAAAATAAAATAAAAAACAAAATTCACCGAAAATGAAAAACACTTAAATTTCAAGAAAGTCAGATATGTGCATGAATTGCAAATGAAAAACAAAAGCCATATTATATGACTGCTTTTTAACACAGCAGAAAAATTATTCATGTCACAGTCACATATTAGGCCTGAATCCACATATAGATCTATGGCATTGCACTGTTGTTTATATACTGAATGTGCTATCATGGGGAATCACTTGCTAGAAGTCATACTCTGCTCTAGACCTACAAAGCAATGAGCGCGGTAAAATGATTGGATATGATACTTGACCAAAACCCTTCGGATGCTCAATCAGTCCAAGCTAAGTGCAAGTAATTAAATTATATTATGATTTTAATCAATACCATCTGTTTTTAAAGAACATGTTATTTATTTGTACCGTACACAGAGGAAAATTAGAAATAGGTTGTCCTGATTAAGCCCATGGATCACTCACTAATTTCATGTCACTGTTCTAAGAGCGAGTTAGTCCCTACATTGCTGTTTCTAAGAGCGAGTTAGTCCCTACATTGATGTGTAGATGGACACAAACCAATCCTATTTTTAAAGAACATGTATGTCCATATTTTTGAGATCATGGAGAAAAGTGATTTTTGTGTATACAGCCTGAGCTTTAGGACATAATCAAGAAAGAAGAAAATTCTTGCTTTCTCACATACCCATGATGGAATTAGCAAAAACCAAACCTTGCTACTAATAAACATCTTTCATATACTCATAACATGCTCTCGTTCAGAAACATATACAATTTCTATTGTCAATTCATGGTGAGATTTGACACTCACACTTAATACAAGATCATTAGTTCAGGCTTGATATTTAACAAAATCTCAAATTAATCTGCCTGATTCATCTATTAACTTTAACAATTTGAGTTTCAAATTAAAATATTTTTCATAAGAATGCACATCAATTGAAGACAGATCCCGTCTCAGTACATCAGTGCTCAACTCCACCAAAAGTATTCAGTAATAAAAGAAAAGGAAAAAATGACAACCAAAATGAATGCACATCAATTGAAGACAGATCCCATCTCATTACATCAGTGCTCAACTCCACCAAAAGTATTCAGTAATAAAAGGAAAGGAAAAAATGACAACCAAGATGAGTATTTCAGGTTCAAGACCCATCAATGACATTCGCCCTCCGGGCATGCTAAGTGATCTACCATCTTGTAACAAATGACAACAAATAATCAATTTTATTTATTGATGCAGTAACTGGAAATATATATTGTTATATTCTAAAAATACATGCCCAGATTATACTTTACAAAATATACTGTAACATCCAACATAATCCAAAAGAGAATCACACTTCCATCCAACTTAAGAACTTACCAAAAGTCATCTTGTACATGACATAAGATCCTATCGGCAATAAGATGCTCGTGCCACATATTACCACAATCCAGAAAATTTGTGCGACGCCGGCCATGCTGGCGAATTTTGTAGACTTCATCTACATACAATTGCATAACATGATCATTTAATTTGTTTGATGTAAATTGAAATATCATTCATTAACTAAGTCGAAAAATAAATTACGGCATATTACCTGAACCGCGTAAAATACCGTCCATAATGCAAGGTAGAAGGCACTAAGGAGAATGTTAAGCACGAAGATGATGGTCCACCTAATGGTGGAAGTGAGAGCAGCTCGTGCTTCCGTCAACCTGCCCGTCTCCTCCCCTCGGGAAAGAACATTCTTGATCCTTGTCATCACCGGCATGGATAACATAGCGAGAATAACTAACAGGCATGTGAATACCAGAGTCAATTTGTATTCTGGCCAGCCTGGAGTACAATCAACTTTAGTATTTTTCTCTCGTAACTGTTGTGGCAGAGGAAGCAACGTAATGGCGACTCCAATAGCTGTCACGCTAGAAATGAATTGTGCAATAACCAGCAGCGAGTCAACCATGGTGGCGACAGCAGAGGATGGCATTGGCATCTGTGATTGGAGTATTTACAAGTGAATTCACGTTAGTGTAGGCATATGCTCTTAAAATAATTATGGTTAGAATTGGGATGCAAACATTAGAAGCTAAATTGGAAAAAACATACAGCAATCCAAGCAATCACTACAGACATTATTTGAAGAACTGATAAGTTTAGAATTAGCATCGAAGCAATCACTACAGACATCATTTGAATTAGCATCGAAAAATCCAACACATGAAAGATAAATAGACACCAGTTAGTTCGTTTGAAGAACTGATAAGTTTGGTTAAATACCCTCTAACTAGGTTAGAATTCACAATATTTCAGAATTTCATTAACCTGCTACAGAATTTCATTTCCTTGACGTCCAAATCCTTGTTTCTTTTTAATACTCATCACGTCAGCATATGAGCATGGATATGGAAAAACACATACAGCATGGCATGGACATGACAACAGTGAATATCCCTCAAAGCACCAAGGGAGACTCATATTGTACTAATTTCTCTCTATTTTTGGAGATGTAATGTGCTTCTCGAAATAAAATAAAATAAAATAACGACCAAATAAAATAATAAAATAAAATAAAATAAAATAAGATAAGATAAGATAAGATAAAACAAAAAACAAAATTCACCGAAAATGAAAAACACTTAAATTTCAAGAAAGTCAGATATGTGCATGAATTGCAAATGAAAAACAAAAGTCATATTATATGACTGCTTTTTAACACAGCAGAAAAATTATTCATGTCAGAGTCACATATTAGGCCTGAATCCACATATAGATCTATGGCATTGCACTGTTGTTTATATACTGAATGTGCTATCATGGGGAATCACTTGCTAGAAGTCATACTCTGCTCTAGACCTACAAAGCAATGAGCGCGTAAAATGATTGGATATGATACTTGACCAAAACCCTTCGGATGCTCAATCAGTCCAAGCTAAGTGCAAGTAATTAAATTTAGATTATGATTTTAATCAATACCATCTGTTTTTAAAGAACATGCTATCTATTTGTACCGTACACAGTGGCAAATTTGCAATAGGCTCCCCTGATTAAGGCCATGGATCACTCACTAATTTCATGTCACTGTTCTAAGAGCGAGTTAGTCCCTACATTGATGTTTCTAAGAGCGAGTTAGTCCCTACATTGATGTGTAGATGGACACAACCCAATCCTATTTTTAAAGAACATGTATGTCCATATTTTTGAGATCATGGAGAAAAGTGATTTTTGTGTAAACAGCCTGAGCTTTAGGACATAATCAAGAAAGAAGAAAATTCTTGCTTTCTCACATACCCACAATGGAATTAGCAAAAACCAAACCTTGCTGCTAATTAACATCTTTCATATGCTCATAACATGCTCTCGTTCAGAAACATATAAAGTTTCTATTGTCAATTCATGGTGAGATTTGACACTCACACTTACTACAAGATCATTAGTTCAGGCTTGATATTTAACATGATCTCAAAGTAATCTGCCTGATTCATCTATTAACTTTAACAATTTGAGTTTCAAATTAAAATATTTTTCATAAGAATGCACATCAATTGAAGACAGATCCCATCTCAATACATCAGTGCTCAACTCCACCAAAAGTATTCTGTAATAAAAGAAAAGCAAAAAATGACAACCAAAATGAATGCACATCAATTGAAGACAGATCCCATCTCATTACATCAGTGCTCAACTCCACCAAAAGTATTCAATAATAAAAGGAAAGGAAAAAATGACAACCAAGATGAGTATTTCAGGTTTATGACCCATCAATGACCTTCGCCCTCCGGGCATGCTAAGAGATCTACCATCATGTAACAAATGACAACAAATAATCAATTTTATTTATTGATGCAGTAACTAGAAATATCTATTGTTATATTCTAAAAATACATGCCCAGATTATACTTTACAAAATATACTGTAACATCCAACATAAACCAAAAGAGAATCACACTTCCATCCAACTTAAGAACTTACCAAAAGTCATCTTGTACATGACATAAGATCCTACCGGCAATAAGATGCTCGAGCCACATATTACCATAATCCAGAAAATTTGTGCGACGCCGGCCATGCAGGCGAATTTTGTAGACTTCATCTACATGCAATTGCATAACATGATCATTTAATTTGTTTGATGTAAATTGAAATATCATTAACTAAGTCGAAAAAATAAATTACGGCATGTTACCTGAACAGCGTAAAATACCGTCCATAATGCAAGGTAGAAGGCACTAAGGAGAATGTTAAGCACGAAGATGATGGTCCACCTAATGGTGGAAGTGAGAGCAGCTCGTTCTTCCGTCAACCTGCCCGTCTCCTCCCCTCGGGAAAGAACATTCTTGATCCTTGTCATCACCAGCATGGATAGCATAACGAGAATAACTAACATGCATGTGAATACCAGAGTCAATTTGTACTCTGGCCGGCGTGGAGTACAATCAACTTTAGTATTTTTCTCTTGTAACTGTTGTGGCAGAGGAAGCAACGTAATGGCGACTCCAATAGCTGTCACGCTGGAAATGAATTGTGCAATAACACGCAGCGAGTAAACCATGGTGGCGACAGCAGAGGATGGCATTGGCATCTGTGAATGGAGTATTTTCAAGTAAATTCACGTTAGTGTAGGCATATGCTCTTAAAATAATTATGGTTAGATTTGGTATGCAAACATTAGAAGCTAAATTGGAAAAAACATCCACCAATCGAAGCAATCACTACAGACATCATTTGAAGAACTGATAAGTTTAGAATTAGCATCGAAGCAATCACTACAGACATCATTTGAATTAGCATCGAAAATCCAACACATTTAAGATAAATAGACACCAGTTAGTTCGTTTGAAGAAGTGATAAGTTTGGTTAAATACCCTCTAACTAGGTTAGAATTCACAATATTTCAGAATTTCATTAACCGGCTACAGAATTTCATTTCCTTGACATCCAAATCCTTGTTTCTTTTTAATACTCATCATGTCAGCATATGAACATGGATATGGAAAAACACATACAGCATGGCATGGACATGACAACAGTGAATATCCCTCAAAGCACCAAGGGTGACTCATATTAACTAATTTCTTTCTATTTTTGGAGATGTAATGTGCTTCTTGAAATAAAATAAAATAAAATAACGAGGAAATAAAATAAAATAAAATAAAATAAAATAAGATAAGATAAGATAAGATAAGATAAGATAAAATAAAAAACAAAACAAAATTCACCGAAAATGAAAAACACTTAAATTTCAAGAAAGTCAGATATGTGCATGAATTGCAAATGAAAAACAAAAGTCATATAATATGACTGCTTTTTAACACAGCAGAAAAATAATTCATGTCACAATCACTTATTAGGACTGAATCCACATATAGATCTATGGCATTGCACTGTTGTTTATATACTGAATGTGTTATCATGGGGAATCACTTGCTAGAAGTCATACTCTGCTCTAGACCTACAAAGCAATGAGCGCGGTAAAATGATTGGATATGATACTTGACCAAAACCCTTCGGATGCTCAATCAGTCTAAGCTAAGTGCAAGTAATTAAATTTAGATTATGATTTTAATCAATACCATCTGTTTTTAAAGAACATGCTATCTATTTGTATCATACACAGTGGCAAATTAGCAATAGGCTCTCCTGATTAAGGCCATGGATCACTCACTAATTTCATGTCACTGTTCTAAGAGCGAGTTAGTCCCTACATTGATGTGTAGATGGACACAAACCAATCCTATTTTTAAAGAACATGTATGTCCATATTTTTGAGATCATGGAGAAAAGTGATTTTTGTGTATACAGCCTGAGCTTTAGGACATAATCAAGAAAGAAGAAAATTCTTGCTTTCTCACATACCCACGATGGAATTAGCAAAAACCAAACCTTGCTACTAATAAACATCTTTCATATGCTCATAACATGCTCTCGTTCAGAAACATATACAATTTCTATTGTCAATTCATGGTGAGATTTGACACTCACACTTAATACAAGATCATTAGTTCAGGCTTGATATTTAACAAAATCTCAAATTAATCTGCCTGATTCATCTATTAACTTTAACAATTTGAGTTTCAAATTAAAATATTTTTCATAAGAATGCACATCAATTGAAGACAGATCCCGTCTCAGTACATCAGTGCTCAACTCCACCAAAAGTATTCAGTAATAAAAGAAAAGGAAAAAATGACAACCAAAATGAATGCACATCAATTGAAGACAGATCCCATCTCATTACATCAGTGCTCAACTCCACCAAAAGTATTCAGTAATAAAAGGAAAGGAAAAAATGACAACCAAGATGAGTATTTCAGGTTCAAGACCCATCAATGACATTCGCCCTCCGGGCATGCTAAGTGATCTACCATCTTGTAACAAATGACAACAAATAATCAATTTTATTTATTGATGCAGTAACTGGAAATATATATTGTTATATTCTAAAAATACATGCCCAGATTATACTTTACAAAATATACTGTAACATCCAACATAATCCAAAAGAGAATCACACTTCCATCCAACTTAAGAACTTACCAAAAGTCATCTTGTACATGACATAAGATCCTATCGGCAATAAGATGCTCGTGCCACATATTACCACAATCCAGAAAATTTGTGCGACGCCGGCCATGCTGGCGAATTTTGTAGACTTCATCTACATACAATTGCATAACATGATCATTTAATTTGTTTGATGTAAATTGAAATATCATTCATTAACTAAGTCGAAAAATAAATTACGGCATATTACCTGAACCGCGTAAAATACCGTCCATAATGCAAGGTAGAAGGCACTAAGGAGAATGTTAAGCACGAAGATGATGGTCCACCTAATGGTGGAAGTGAGAGCAGCTCGTGCTTCCGTCAACCTGCCCGTCTCCTCCCCTCGGGAAAGAACATTCTTGATCCTTGTCATCACCGGCATGGATAACATAGCGAGAATAACTAACAGGCATGTGAATACCAGAGTCAATTTGTATTCTGGCCAGCCTGGAGTACAATCAACTTTAGTATTTTTCTCTCGTAACTGTTGTGGCAGAGGAAGCAACGTAATGGCGACTCCAATAGCTGTCACGCTAGAAATGAATTGTGCAATAACCAGCAGCGAGTCAACCATGGTGGCGACAGCAGAGGATGGCATTGGCATCTGTGAATGGAGTATTTACAAGTGAATTCACGTTAGTGTAGGCATATGCTCTTAAAATAATTATGGTTAGAATTGGGATGCAAACATTAGAAGCTAAATTGGAAAAAACATACAGCAATCCAAGCAATCACTACAGACATTATTTGAAGAACTGATAAGTTTAGAATTAGCATCGAAGCAATCACTACAGACATCATTTGAATTAGCATCGAAAAATCCAACACATGAAAGATAAATAGACACCAGTTAGTTCGTTTGAAGAACTGATAAGTTTGGTTAAATACCCTCTAACTAGGTTAGAATTCACAATATTTCAGAATTTCATTAACCTGCTACAGAATTTCATTTCCTTGACGTCCAAATCCTTGTTTCTTTTTAATACTCATCACGTCAGCATATGAGCATGGATATGGAAAAACACATACAGCATGGCATGGACATGACAACAGTGAATATCCCTCAAAGCACCAAGGGAGACTCATATTTTACTAATTTCTCTCTATTTTTGGAGATGTAATGTGCTTCTCGAAATAAAATAAAATAAAATAACGACCAAATAAAATAATAAAATAAAATAAAATAAAATAAGATAAGATAAGATAAGATAAAACAAAAAACAAAATTCACCGAAAATGAAAAACACTTAAATTTCAAGAAAGTCAGATATGTGCATGAATTGCAAATGAAAAACAAAAGACATATTATATGACTGCTTTTTAACACAGCAGAAAAATTATTCATGTCAGAGTCACATATTAGGCCTGAATCCACATATAGATCTATGGCATTGCACTGTTGTTTATATACTGAATGTGCTATCATGGGGAATCACTTGCTAGAAGTCATACTCTGCTCTAGACCTACAAAGCAATGAGCGCGTAAAATGATTGGATATGATACTTGACCAAAACCCTTCGGATGCTCAATCAGTCCAAGCTAAGTGCAAGTAATTAAATTTAGATTATGATTTTAATCAATACCATCTGTTTTTAAAGAACATGCTATCTATTTGTACCGTACACAGTGGCAAATTAGCAATAGGCTCTCCTGATTAAGGCCATGGATCACTCACTAATTTCATGTCACTGTTCTAAGAGCGAGTTAGTCCCTACATTGATGTTTCTAAGAGCGAGTTAGTCCCTACATTGATGTGTAGATGGACACAACCCAATCCTATTTTTAAAGAACAGGTATGTCCATATTTTTGAGATCATGGAGAAAAGTGATTTTTGTGTAAACAGCCTGAGCTTTAGGACATAATCAAGAAAGAAGAAAATTCTTGCTTTCTCACATACCCACAATGGAATTAGCAAAAACCAAACCTTGCTGCTAATTAACATCTTTCATATGCTCATAACATGCTCTCGTTCAGAAACATATAAAGTTTCTATTGTCAATTCATGGTGAGATTTGACACTCACACTTACTACAAGATCATTAGTTCAGGCTTGATATTTAACATGATCTCAAAGTAATCTGCCTGATTCATCTATTAACTTTAACAATTTGAGTTTCAAATTAAAATATTTTTCATAAGAATGCACATCAATTGAAGACAGATCCCATCTCAATACATCAGTGCTCAACTCCACCAAAAGTATTCTGTAATAAAAGAAAAGCAAAAAATGACAACCAAAATGAATGCACATCAATTGAAGACAGATCCCATCTCATTACATCAGTGCTCAACTCCACCAAAAGTATTCAATAATAAAAGGAAAGGAAAAAATGACAACCAAGATGAGTATTTCAGGTTTATGACCCATCAATGACCTTCGCCCTCCGGGCATGCTAAGAGATCTACCATCATGTAACAAATGACAACAAATAATCAATTTTATTTATTGATGCAGTAACTAGAAATATCTATTGTTATATTCTAAAAATACATGCCCAGATTATACTTTACAAAATATACTGTAACATCCAACATAAACCAAAAGAGAATCACACTTCCATCCAACTTAAGAACTTACCAAAAGTCATCTTGTACATGACATAAGATCCTACCGGCAATAAGATGCTCGAGCCACATATTACCATAATCCAGAAAATTTGTGCGACGCCGGCCATGCAGGCGAATTTTGTAGACTTCATCTACATGCAATTGCATAACATGATCATTTAATTTGTTTGATGTAAATTGAAATATCATTAACTAAGTCGAAAAAATAAATTACGGCATGTTACCTGAACAGCGTAAAATACCGTCCATAATGCAAGGTAGAAGGCACTAAGGAGAATGTTAAGCACGAAGATGATGGTCCACCTAATGGTGGAAGTGAGAGCAGCTCGTTCTTCCGTCAACCTGCCCGTCTCCTCCCCTCGGGAAAGAACATTCTTGATCCTTGTCATCACCAGCATGGATAGCATAACGAGAATAACTAACATGCATGTGAATACCAGAGTCAATTTGTACTCTGGCCGGCCTGGAGTACAATCAACTTTAGTATTTTTCTCTCGTAACTGTTGTGGCAGAGGAAGCAACGTAATGGCGACTCCAATAGCTGTCACGCTGGAAATGAATTGTGCAATAACACGCAGCGAGTAAACCATGGTGGCGACAGCAGAGGATGCAATTGGCATCTGTGAATGGAGTATTTTCAAGTAAATTCACGTTAGTGTAGGCATATGCTCTTAAAATAATTATGGTTAGATTTGGTATGCAAACATTAGAAGCTAAATTGGAAAAAACATCCACCAATCGAAGCAATCACTACAGACATCATTTGAAGAACTGATAAGTTTAGAATTAGCATCGAAGCAATCACTACAGACATCATTTGAATTAGCATCGAAAATCCAACACATTTAAGATAAATAGACACCAGTTAGTTCGTTTGAAGAAGTGATAAGTTTGGTTAAATACCCTCTAACTAGGTTAGAATTCACAATATTTCAGAATTTCATTAACCGGTTACAGAATTTCATTTCCTTGACATCCAAATCCTTGTTTCTTTTTAATACTCATCATGTCAGCATATGAACATGGATATGGAAAAACTCATACAGCATGGCATGGACATGACAACAGTGAATATCCCTCAAAGCACCAAGGGTGACTCATATTAACTAATTTCTTTCTATTTTTGGAGATGTAATGTGCTTCTTGAAATAAAATAAAATAAAATAACGAGGAAATAAAATAAAATAAAATAAAATAAAATAAGATAAGATAAGATAAGATAAGATAAGATAAAATAAAAAACAAAACAAAATTCACCGAAAATGAAAAACACTTAAATTTCAAGAAAGTCAGATATGTGCATGAATTGCAAATGAAAAACAAAAGTCATATAATATGACTGATTTTTAACACAGCAGAAAAATAATTCATGTCACAGTCACTTATTAGGACTGAATCCACATATAGATCTATGGCATTGCACTGTTGTTTATATACTGAATGTGCTATCATGGGGAATCACTTGCTAGAAGTCATACTCTGCTCTAGACCTACAAAGCAATGAGCGCGGTAAAATGATTGGATATGATACTTGACCAAAACCCTTCGGATGCTCAATCAGCCTAAGCTAAGTGCAAGTAATTAAATTTAGATTATGATTTTAATCAATACCATCTGTTTTTAAAGAACATGCTATCTATTTGTATCGTACACAGTGGCAAATTAGCAATAGGCTCTCCTTATTAAGGCCATGGATCACTCACTAATTTCATGTCACTGTTCTAAGAGCGAGTTAGTCCCTACATTGATGTTTCTAAGAGCGAGTTAGTCCCTACATTAATGTGTAGATGGACACAAACCAATCCTATTTTTAAAGAACATGTATGTCCATATTTTTGAGATCATGGAGAAAAGTGATTTTTGTGTATACAGCCTGAGCTTTAGGACATAATCAAGAAAGAAGAAAATTCTTGCTTTCTCACATACCCACGATGGAATTAGCAAAAACCAAACCTTCCTGCTAATAAACAGCTTTCATATGCTCATAACATGCTCTCGTTCAGAAACATATACAATTTATATTGTCAGTTCATGGTGAGATTTGACACTTACACTTACTACAAGATCATTAGTTCAGGCTTGATATTTAACATGATCTCAAAATATTCTGCCTGATTCATCTATTAACTTTAACAATTTGAGTTTCAAATTAAAATATTTTTCATAAGAATGCACATCAATTGAAGACAGATCCCATCTCAGTACATCAGTGCTCAACTCCACCAAAAGTATTCAGTAATAAAAGAAAAGGAAAACATGACAACCAAAATGAATGCACATCAATTGAAGACAGATCCCATCTCATTACATCAGTGCTCAACTCCACCAAAAGTATTCAGTAATAAAAGGAAAGGAAAAAATGACAACCAAGATGAGTATTTTAGGTTCATGACCCATCAATGACCTTCGCCCTCCGGGCATGCTAAGAGATCTACCATCATGTAACAAATGACAACAAATAATCAATTTTATTTATTGATGCACTAACTGGAAATATCTATAGTTATATTCTAAAATACATGCCCAGATTATACTTTACAAAATATATTGTAACATCCAACATAAACCAAAAGAGAATCACACTTCCATCCAACTTAAGAACTTACCAAAAGTCATCTTGTACATGACATAAGATCCTACCGGCAGTAAGATGCTCGTGCCACATATTTCCACAATCTAGAAAATTTGTGCGACGCCGGCCATGCAGGCGAATTTTGTAGACTTCGTCTACATACAATTGCATAACATGATCATTTAATTTGTTTGATGTAAATTGAAATATAATTCATTAACTAAGTCGAAAAATAAATTACGGCATATTACCTGAACCGCGTAAAATACCGTCCATAATGAAAGGTAGAAGGCACTAAGGAGAATGTTAAGCACGAAGATGATGGTCCACCTAATGGTGGAAGTGAGAGCAGCTCGTGCTTCTGTCAACCTGCCCATCTCCTCCCCTCGGGAAAGAACATTCTTGATCCTTGTCATCACCAGCATGGATAGCATAATGAGAATAACTAACATGCATGTGAATACCAGAGTCAATTTGTACTCTGGCCAGCCTGGAGTACAATCAACTTTAGTATTTTTCTCTCGTAACTGGTGTGGCAGAGGAAGCAACGTAATGGCGACTCCTACAGCTGCCATGGTAGAAATGAATTGTGCAATAACCAGCAGCGAGTCAACCATGGTGGCGACAGCAGAGGATGGCGTTGGCATCTGTGAATGGAGTATTTACAAGTAAATTCATGTTAGTGTAGGCATATGCTCTTAAAATAATTATGGTTAGAATTGGGATGCAAACATTAGAAGCTAAATTGGAAAAAACATACAGCAATCGAAGCAATCACTACAGACATCATTTGAAGAACTGATAATTTTAGAATTAGCATCAAAGCAATCACTACAGACATCATTTGAATTAGCATCGAAAAATCCAACACATTAAAGATAAATAGACACCAGTTAGTTCGTTTGAAGAACTGATAAGTTTGGTTAAATACCCTCTAACTAGCTTAGAATTCACAATATTTCAGAATTTCATTAACCTGCTACAGAATTTCATTTCCTTGACATCCAAATCCTTGTTTCTTTTTAATACTCATCACGTCAGCATATGAGCATGGATATGGAAAAACACATACAGCATGGCATGGACATGACAATAGTGAATATCCCTCAAAGCACCAAGGGAGACTCATATTTTACTAATTTCTTTCTATTTTTGGAGATGTAATGTGCTTCTTGAAATAAAATAAAATAAAATAACGACCAAATAAAATAATAAAATAACATAACATAACATAACATAAGATAAGATAAGATAAGATAAGATAAAATAAAATAAAAAACAAAATTCACCGAAAATGAAAAACACTTAAATTTCAAGAAAGTCAGATATGTGCATGAATTGCAAATGAAAAACAAAAGCCATATTATATGACTGCTTTTTAACACAGCAGAAAAATTATTCATGTCACAGTCACATATTAGGCCTGAATCCACATATAGATCTATGGCATTGCACTGTTGTTTATATACTGAATGTGCTATCATGGGGAATCACTTGCTAGAAGTCATACTCTGCTCTAGACCTACAAAGCAATGAGCGCGGTAAAATGATTGGATATGATACTTGACCAAAACCCTTCGGATGCTCAATCAGTCCAAGCTAAGTGCAAGTAATTAAATTATATTATGATTTTAATCAATACCATCTGTTTTTAAAGAACATGTTATTTATTTGTACCGTACACAGAGGAAAATTAGAAATAGGTTGTCCTGATTAAGCCCATGGATCACTCACTAATTTCATGTCACTGTTCTAAGAGCGAGTTAGTCCCTACATTGCTGTTTCTAAGAGCGAGTTAGTCCCTACATTGATGTGCAGATGGACACAAACCAATCCTATTTTTAAAGAACATGTATGTCCATATTTTTGAGATCATGGAGAAAAGTGATTTTTGTGTATACAGCCTGAGCTTTAGGACATAATCAAGAAAGAAGAAAATTCTTGCTTTCTCACATACCCACGATGGAATTAGCAAAAACCAAACCTTGCTACTAATAAACATCTTTCATATGCTCATAACATGCTCTCGTTCAGAAACATATACAATTTCTATTGTCAATTCATGGTGAGATTTGACACTCACACTTAATACAAGATCATTAGTTCAGGCTTGATATTTAACAAAATCTCAAATTAATCTGCCTGATTCATCTATTAACTTTAACAATTTGAGTTTCAAATTAAAATATTTTTCATAAGAATGCACATCAATTGAAGACAGATCCCGTCTCAGTACATCAGTGCTCAACTCCACCAAAAGTATTCAGTAATAAAAGAAAAGGAAAAAATGACAACCAAAATGAATGCACATCAATTGAAGACAGATCCCATCTCATTACATCAGTGCTCAACTCCACCAAAAGTATTCAGTAATAAAAGGAAAGGAAAAAATGACAACCAAGATGAGTATTTCAGGTTCAAGACCCATCAATGACATTCGCCCTTCGGGCATGCTAAGTGATCTACCATCTTGTAACAAATGACAACAAATAATCAATTTTATTTATTGATGCAGTAACTGGAAATATATATTGTTATATTCTAAAAATACATGCCCAGATTATACTTTACAAAATATACTGTAACATCCAACATAATCCAAAAGAGAATCACACTTCCATCCAACTTAAGAACTTACCAAAAGTCATCTTGTACATGACATAAGATCCTATCGGCAATAAGATGCTCGTGCCACATATTACCACAATCCAGAAAATTTGTGCGACGCCGGCCATGCTGGCGAATTTTGTAGACTTCATCTACATACAATTGCATAACATGATCATTTAATTTGTTTGATGTAAATTGAAATATCATTCATTAACTAAGTCGAAAAATAAATTACGGCATATTACCTGAACCGCGTAAAATACCGTCCATAATGCAAGGTAGAAGGCACTAAGGAGAATGTTAAGCACGAAGATGATGGTCCACCTAATGGTGGAAGTGAGAGCAGCTCGTGCTTCCGTCAACCTGCCCGTCTCCTCCCCTCGGGAAAGAACATTCTTGATCCTTGTCATCACCGGCATGGATAACATAGCGAGAATAACTAACAGGCATGTGAATACCAGAGTCAATTTGTATTCTGGCCAGCCTGGAGTACAATCAACTTTAGTATTTTTCTCTCGTAACTGTTGTGGCAGAGGAAGCAACGTAATGGCGACTCCAATAGCTGTCACGCTAGAAATGAATTGTGCAATAACCAGCAGCGAGTCAACCATGGTGGCGACAGCAGAGGATGGCATTGGCATCTGTGAATGGAGTATTTACAAGTGAATTCACGTTAGTGTAGGCATATGCTCTTAAAATAATTATGGTTAGAATTGGGATGCAAACATTAGAAGCTAAATTGGAAAAAACATACAGCAATCCAAGCAATCACTACAGACATTATTTGAAGAACTGATAAGTTTAGAATTAGCATCGAAGCAATCACTACAGACATCATTTGAATTAGCATCGAAAAATCCAACACATGAAAGATAAATAGACACCAGTTAGTTCGTTTGAAGAACTGATAAGTTTGGTTAAATACCCTCTAACTAGGTTAGAATTCACAATATTTCAGAATTTCATTAACCTGCTACAGAATTTCATTTCCTTGACGTCCAAATCCTTGTTTCTTTTTAATACTCATCACGTCAGCATATGAGCATGGATATGGAAAAACACATACAGCATGGCATGGACATGACAACAGTGAATATCCCTCAAAGCACCAAGGGAGACTCATATTGTACTAATTTCTCTCTATTTTTGGAGATGTAATGTGCTTCTCGAAATAAAATAAAATAAAATAACGACCAAATAAAATAATAAAATAAAATAAAATAAAATAAGATAAGATAAGATAAGATAAAACAAAAAACAAAATTCACCGAAAATGAAAAACACTTAAATTTCAAGAAAGTCAGATATGTGCATGAATTGCAAATGAAAAACAAAAGTCATATTATATGACTGCTTTTTAACACAGCAGAAAAATTATTCATGTCAGAGTCACATATTAGGTCTGAATCCACATATAGATCTATGGCATTGCACTGTTGTTTATATACTGAATGTGCTATCATGGGGAATCACTTGCTAGAAGTCATACTCTGCTCTAGACCTACAAAGCAATGAGCGCGTAAAATGATTGGATATGATACTTGACCAAAACCCTTCGGATGCTCAATCAGTCCAAGCTAAGTGCAAGTAATTAAATTTAGATTATGATTTTAATCAATACCATCTGTTTTTAAAGAACATGCTATCTATTTGTACCGTACATAGTGGCAAATTAGCAATAGGCTCTCCTGATTAAGGCCATGGATCACTCACTAATTTCATGTCACTGTTCTAAGAGCGAGTTAGTCCCTACATTGATGTTTCTAAGAGCGAGTTAGTCCCTACATTGATGTGTAGATGGACACAACCCAATCCTATTTTTAAAGAACAGGTATGTCCATATTTTTGAGATCATGGAGAAAAGTGATTTTTGTGTAAACAGCCTGAGCTTTAGGACATAATCAAGAAAGAAGAAAATTCTTGCTTTCTCACATACCCACAATGGAATTAGCAAAAACCAAACCTTGCTGCTAATTAACATCTTTCATATGCTCATAACATGCTCTCGTTCAGAAACATATAAAGTTTCTATTGTCAATTCATGGTGAGATTTGACACTCACACTTACTACAAGATCATTAGTTCAGGCTTGATATTTAACATGATCTCAAAGTAATCTGCCTGATTCATCTATTAACTTTAACAATTTGAGTTTCAAATTAAAATATTTTTCATAAGAATGCACATCAATTGAAGACAGATCCCATCTCAATACATCAGTGCTCAACTCCACCAAAAGTATTCTGTAATAAAAGAAAAGCAAAAAATGACAACCAAAATGAATGCACATCAATTGAAGACAGATCCCATCTCATTACATCAGTGCTCAACTCCACCAAAAGTATTCAATAATAAAATGAAAGGAAAAAATGACAACCAAGATGAGTATTTCAGGTTTATGACCCATCAATGACCTTCGCCCTCCGGGCATGCTAAGAGATCTACCATCATGTAACAAATGACAACAAATAATCAATTTTATTTATTGATGCAGTAACTAGAAATATCTATTGTTATATTCTAAAAATACATGCCCAGATTATACTTTACAAAATATACTGTAACATCCAACATAAACCAAAAGAGAATCACACTTCCATCCAACTTAAGAACTTACCAAAAGTCATCTTATACATGACATAAGATCCTACCGGCAATAAGATGCTCGAGCCACATATTACCATAATCCAGAAAATTTGTGCGACGCCGGCCATGCAGGCGAATTTTGTAGACTTCATCTACATGCAATTGCATAACATGATCATTTAATTTGTTTGATGTAAATTGAAATATCATTAACTAAGTCGAAAAAATAAATTACGGCATGTTACCTGAACAGCGTAAAATACCGTCCATAATGCAAGGTAGAAGGCACTAAGGAGAATGTTAAGCACGAAGATGATGGTCCACCTAATGGTGGAAGTGAGAGCAGCTCGTTCTTCCGTCAACCTGCCCGTCTCCTCCCCTCGGGAAAGAACATTCTTGATCCTTGTCATCACCAGCATGGATAGCATAACGAGAATAACTAACATGCATGTGAATACCAGAGTCAATTTGTACTCTGGCCGGCGTGGAGTACAATCAACTTTAGTATTTTTCTCTCGTAACTGTTGTGGCAGAGGAAGCAACGTAATGGCGACTCCAATAGCTGTCACGCTGGAAATGAATTGTGCAATAACACGCAGCGAGTAAACCATGGTGGCGACAGCAGAGGATGGCATTGGCATCTGTGAATGGAGTATTTTCAAGTAAATTCACGTTAGTGTAGGCATATGCTCTTAAAATAATTATGGTTAGATTTGGTATGCAAACATTAGAAGCTAAATTGGAAAAAACATCCACCAATCGAAGCAATCACTACAGACATCATTTGAAGAACTGATAAGTTTAGAATTAGCATCGAAGCAATCACTACAGACATCATTTGAATTAGCATCGAAAATCCAACACATTTAAGATAAATAGACACCAGTTAGTTCGTTTGAAGAAGTGATAAGTTTGGTTAAATACCCTCTAACTAGGTTAGAATTCACAATATTTCAGAATTTCATTAACCTGCTACAGAATTTCATTTCCTTGACATCCAAATCCTTGTTTCTTTTTAATACTCATCATGTCAGCATATGAACATGGATATGGAAAAACTCATACTGCATGGCATGGACATGACAACAGTGAATATCCCTCAAAGCACCAAGGGTGACTCATATTAACTAATTTCTTTCTATTTTTGGAGATGTAATGTGCTTCTTGAAATAAAATAAAATAAAATAACGAGGAAATAAAATAAAATAAAATAAAATAAAATAAGATAAGATAAGATAAGATAAGATAAGATAAAATAAAAAACAAAACAAAATTCACCGAAAATGAAAAACACTTAAATTTCAAGAAAGTCAGATATGTGCATGAATTGCAAATGAAAAACAAAAGTCATATAATATGACTGCTTTTTGACACAGCAGAAAAATAATTCATGTCACAGTCACTTATTAGGACTGAATCCACATATAGATCTATGGCATTGCACTGTTGTTTATATACTGAATGTGTTATCATGGGGAATCACTTGCTAGAAGTCATACTCTGCTCTAGACCTACAAAGCAATGAGCGCGGTAAAATGATTGGATATGATACTTGACCAAAACCCTTCGGATGCTCAATCAGTCTAAGCTAAGTGCAAGTAATTAAATTTAGATTATGATTTTAATCAATACCATCTGTTTTTAAAGAACATGCTATCTATTTGTATCATACACAGTGGCAAATTAGCAATAGGCTCTCCTGATTAAGGCCATGGATCACTCACTAATTTCATGTCACTGTTCTAAGAGCGAGTTAGTCCCTACATTGATGTTTCTAAGAGCGAGTTAGTCCCTACATTAATGTGTAGATGGACACAAACCAATCCTATTTTTAAAGAACATGTATGTCCATATTTTTGAGATCATGAACAAAAGTGATTTTTGTGTATACAGCCTGAGCTTTAGGACATAATCAAGAAAGAAGAAAATTCTTGCTTTCTCACATACCCACGATGGAATTAGCAAAAACCAAACCTTCCTGCTAATAAACAGCTTTCATATGCTCTTAACATGCTCTCGTTCAGAAACATATACAATTTATATTGTCAGTTCATGGTGAGATTTGACACTTACACTTACTACAAGATCATTAGTTCAGGCTTGATATTTAACATGATCTCAAAATAATCTGCCTGATTCATCTATTAACTTTAACAATTTGAGTTTCAAATTAAAATATTTTTCATAAGAATGCACATCAATTGAAGACAGATCCCATCTCAGTACATCAGTGCTCAACTCCACCAAAAGTATTCAGTAATAAAAGAAAAGGAAAACATGACAACCAAAATGAATGCACATCAATTGAAGACAGATCCCATCTCATTACATCAGTGCTCAACTCCACCAAAAGTATTCAATAATAAAAGGAAAGGAAAAAATGACAACCAAGATGAGTATTTTAGGTTCATGACCCATCAATGACCTTCGCCCTCCGGGCATGCTAAGAGATCTACCATCATGTAACAAATGACAACAAATAATCAATTTTATTTATTGATGCACTAACTGGAAATATCTATAGTTATATTCTAAAATACATGCCCAGATTATACTTTACAAAATATATTGTAACATCCAACATAAACCAAAAGAGAATCACACTTCCATCCAACTTAAGAACTTACCAAAAGTCATCTTGTACATGACATAAGATCCTACCGGTAGTAAGATGCTCGTGCCACATATTACCACAATCCAGAAAATTTGTGATACGCCGGCCATGCAGGCGAATTTTGTAGACTTCATCTACATACAATTGCATAACATGATCATTTAATTTGTTTTATGTAAATTGAAATATCATTAACTAAGTCGAAAAATAAATTACGTTATATTACGTGAACCGCGTAAAATACCGTCCATAATGCAAGGTAGAAGGCACTAAGGAGAATGTTAAGCACGAAGATGATGGTCCACCTAATGGTGGAAGTGAGAACAGCTCGTGCTTCTGTCAACCTGCCCGTCTCCTCCCCTCGGGAAAGAACATTCTTGATCCTTGTCATCACCAGCATGGATAGCATAACGAGAATAACTAACTTGCATGTGAATACCAGAGTCAATTTGTACTCTGGCCAGCCTGGAGTACAATCAACTTTAGTATTTTTCTCTCGTAACTGTTGTGGCAGAGGAAGCAACGTATTGGCGACTCCTACAGCTGCCACGCTAGAAATGAATTGTGCAATAACCAGCAGCGAGTCAACCATGGTGGCGACAGCAGAGGATGGCGTTGGCATCTGTGAATGGAGTATTTACAAGTAAATTCATGTTAGTGTAGGCATATGCTCTTAAAATAATTATGGTTAGAATTGGGATGCAAACATTAGAAGCTAAATTGTAAAAAACATACAGCAATCGAAGCAATCACTACAGACATCATTTGAAGAACTGATAATTTTAGAATTAGCATCGAAGCAATCACTACAGACATCATTTGAATTAGCATCGAAAAATCCAACACATTAAAGATAAATAGACACCAGTTAGTTCGTTTGAAGAACTGATAAGTTTGGTTAAATACCCTCTAACTTGGTTAGAATTCACAATATTTCAGAATTTCATTAACCTGCTACAGAATTTCATTTCCTTTACATCCAAATCCTTGTTTCTTTTTAATACTCATCACGTCAGCATATGAGCATGGATATAGAAAAACACATACAGCATGGCATGGACATGACAACAGTGAATATCCCTCAAAGCACCAAGGGAGACTCATATTTTACTAATTTCTTTCTTTTTTGGAGATGTAATGTGCTTCTTGAAATAAAATAAAATAAAATTACGAGGAAATTAAATAAAAAAATAAAATAAAATAAAATAAGATTAGATTAGATAAGATAAGATAAAATAAAATAAAAAACAAAACAAAACAAAATTCACCGAAAATGAAAAACACTTAAATTTCAAGAAAGTCAGATATGTGCATGAATTGCAAATGAAAAACAAAAGTCAGATTATATGACGGCTTTTTAACACAGCAGAAAAATTATTCATGTCACAGTCACATATTAGGCCTGAATCCACATATAGATCTTTGGCATTGCACTGTTGTTTATATACTGAATGTGCTATCATGGGGAATCACTTGCTAGAAGTCATACTCTGCTCTAGACCTACAAAGCAATGAGCACGGTAAAATGATTGGATATGATACTTGACCAAAACCCTTCGGATGCTCAATCAGTCCAAGCTAAGTGCAAGTAATTAAATTTAGATTATGATTTTAATCAATACCATCTGTTTTTAAAGAACATGCTATTTATTTGTACCGTACACAGTGGAAAATTAGAAATAGGTTGTCCTGATTAAGGCCATGGATCACTCACTAATTTCATGTCACTGTTCTAAGAGCGAGTTAGTCCCTACATTGATGTTTCTAAAAGCGAGTTAGTCCCTACATTGATGTGTAGATGGACACAAACCAATCCTATTTTTAAAGAACATGTATGTCCATATTTTTGAGATCATGGAGAAACGTGATTTTTGTGTATACAGCCTGAGCTTTAGGACATAATCAAGAAAGAAGAAAATTCTTGCTTTCTCACATACCCACGATGGAATTAGCAAAAACCAAACCTTGCTGCTAATAAACATCTTTCATATGCTCATAACATGCTCTCGTTCAGAAACATATACAATTTCTATTGTCAATTCATGGTGAGATTTGACACTCGCACTTACTATAAGATCATTAGTTCAGGCTTGATATTTAACATGATCTCAAAGTAATCTGCCTGATTCATCTATTAACTTTAACAATTTGAGTATCAAATTAAAATATTTTTCATAAGAATGCTCATCAATTGAAGACATATCCCATCTCAGTACATCAGTGCTCAACTCCACCAAAAGTATTCAGTAATAAAAGAAAAGCAAAAAATGACAACCAAAATGAATGCACATCAATTGAAGACAGATCCCATCTCATTACATCAGTGCTCAACTCCACCAAAAGTATTCAGTAATAAAAGGAAAGGAAAAAATGACAACCAAGATGAGTATTTCAGGTTCAAGACCCATCAATGACCTTCGCCATCCGGGCATGTTAAGAGATCTACCATCATGTAACAAATGACAACAAATAATCAATTTTATTTATTGATGCAGTAACTGGAAATATCTATTGTTATATTCTAAAAATACATGCGCAGATTATACTTTACAAAATATACTGTATCATCCAACATAAACCGAAAGAGAATCACACTTCCATCCAACTTAAGAACTTACCAAAATTCATCTTGTACATGACATAAGATCCTATCGGCAATAAGATGCTCGTGCCACATATTACCACAATCCAGAAAATTTGTGCGACGCCGGCCATGCAGGCGAATTTGTAGACTTCATCTACATACAATTGCATAACTTGATCATTTAATTTGTTTGATGTAAATTGAAATATCATTCATTAACTAAGTCGAAAAATAAATTATGGCATATTACCTGAACGGCGTAAAATACCGTCCATAATGCAAGGTAGAAGGCACTAAGGAGAATGTTAAGCACGAAGATGATGGTCCACCTAATGGTGGAAGTGAGAGCAGCTCGTGCTTCCGTCAACCTGCCCGTCTCCTCCCCTCGGGAAAGAACATTCTTGATCCTTGTCATCACCAGCATGGATAGCATAACGAGAATAACTAACAGGCATGTGAATACCAGAGTCAATTTGTACTCTGGCCAGCCTGGAGTACAATCAACTTTAGTATTTTTCTCTCGTAACTGTTGTGGCAGAGGAAGCAACGTAATGGTGAATCCAATAGCTGTCACGCTAGAACTGAATTGTGCAATAACCAACAGCGAGTCAACCATGGTGGCGACAGCAGAGGATGGCATTGGCATCTGTGAATGGAGTATTTACAGGTAAATTCACGTTAGTGTAGGCATATGCTCTTAAAATAATTATGGTTAGAATTGTGATGCAAACATTAGAAGCTAAATTGGAAAAAACATACAGCAATCGAAGCAATCACTACAGACATCATTTGAAGAACTGATAAGTTTAGAATTAGCATCGAAGCAATCACTACAGACATCATTTGAATTAGCATCGAAAAATCCAACACATGAAAGATAAATAGACACCAGTTAGTTCGTTTGAAGAACTGATAAGTTTGGTTAAATACCCTCTAACTAGGTTAGAATTCACAATATTTCAGAATTTCATTAACCTGCTACAGAATTTCATTTCCTTGACATCCAAATCCTTGTTTCTTTTTAATACTCATCACGTCAGCATATGAGCATGGATATGGAAAAACACATACAGCATGGCATGGACATGACAATAGTGAATATCCCTAAAAGCACCAAGGGAGACTCATATTTTACTAATTTCTTTCTATTTTTGGAGATGTAATGTGCTTCTTGAAATAAAATAAAATAAAATAACGACCAAATAAAATAATAAAATAACATAACATAACATAAGATAAGATAAGATAAGATAAGATAAGATAAGATAAGATAAAAAACAAAACTCACCGAAAATGAAAAACACTTAAATTTCAAGAAAGTCAGATATGTGCATGAATTGCAAATGAAAAACAAAAGTCATATTATATGACTGCTTTTTAACACAGCAGAAAAATTATTCATGTCACAGTCACATATTAGGCCTGAATCCACATATAGATCTATGGCATTGCACTGTTGTTTATATACTGAATGTGCTATCATGGGGAATCACTTGCTAGAAGTCATACTCTGCTCTAGACCTACAAAGCAATGAGCGCGTAAAATGATTGGATATGATACTTGACCAAAACCCTTCGAATGCTCAATCAGTCCAAGCTAAGTGCAAGTAATTAAATTTAGATTATGATTTTAATCAATACCATCTGTTTTTAAAGAACATGCAATCTATTTGTACCGTACACAGTGGCAAATTAGCAATAGGCTCTCCTGATTAAGGCCATGGATCACTCACTAATTTCATGTCACTGTTCTAAGAGCGAGTTAGTCCCTACATTGATGTTTCTAAGAGCGAGTTAGTCCCTACATTGATGTGTAGAAGGACACAAACCAATCCTATTTTTAAAGAACATGTATGTCAATATTTTTGAGATCATGGACAAAAGTGATTTTTGTGTATACAGCCTGAGCTTTAGGACATAATCAAGAAAGAAGAAAATTCTTGCTTTCTCACATACCCACGATGGAATTAGCAAAAACCAAACCTTCCTGCTAATAAACAGCCTTCATATGCTCATAACATGCTCTCGTTCAGAAACATATACAATTTCTATTGTCAGTTCATGGTGAGATTTGACACTCACACTTACCACAAGATCATTAGTTCAGGCTTGATATTTAACATGATCTCAAAATAATCTGCCTGATTCATCTATTAACTTTAACAATTTGAGTTTCAAATTAAAATATTTTTCATAAGAATGCACATCAATTGAAGACAGATCCCATCTCAGTACATCAGTGCTCAACTCCACCAAAAGTATTCAGTAATAAATGAAAAGGAAAAAATGACAACCAAAATGAATGCACATCAATTGAAGACAGATCCAATCTCATTACATCAGTGCTCAACTCCACCAAAAGTATTCAGTAATAAAAGGAAAGGAAAAAATGACAACCAAGATGAGTATTTCAGGTTCATGACCCATCAATGACCTTCGCCCTCCGGGCATGCTAAGAGATCTACCATCATGTTACAAATGACAACAAATAATCAATTTTATTTATTGATGCAGTAACTGGAAATATCTATTGTTATATTCTAAAAATACATGCCCAGATTATACTTTACAAAATATACTGTAACATCCAACATAATCCAAAAGAGAATCACACTTCCATCCAACTTAAGAACTTACCAAAAGTCATCTTGTACATGACATAAGATCCTATCGGCAATATGATGCTCGTGCCACATATTACCACAATCCAGAAAATTTGTGCGACGCCGGCCATGCTGGCGAATTTTGTAGACTTCATCTACATACAATTGCATAACATGATCATTTAATTTGTTTGATGTAAATTGAAATATCATTCATTAACTAAGTCGAAAAATAAATTACGGCATATTACCTGAACCGCGTAAAATACCGTCCATAATGCAAGGTAGAAGGCACTAAGGAGAATGTTAAGCACGAAGATGATGGTCCACCTAATGGTGGAAGTGAGAGCAGCTCGTGCTTCCGTCAACCTGCCCGTCTCCTCCCCTCGGGAAAGAACATTCTTGATCCTTGTCATCACCGGCATGGATATCATAGCGAGAATAACTAACATGCATGTGAATACCAGAGTCAATTTGTACTCTGGCCAGCCTGGAGTACAATCAACTTTAGTATTTTTCTCTCGTAACTGTTGTGGCAGAGGAAGCAACGTAATGGCGACTCCAATAGCTGTCACGCTAGAAATGAATTGTACAATAACCAGCAGCGAGTCAACCATGGTGGCGACAGCAGAGGATGGCATTGGCATCTGTGAATGGAGTATTTACAAGTAAATTCCCGTTAGTGTAGGCATATGCTCTTAAAATAATTATGGTTAGAATTGGGATGCAAACATTAGATACTAAATTCGAAAAAACATATAGCAATCGAAGCAATCACTATAGACATCATTTGAAGAACTGATAAGTTTAGAATTAGCATCGAAGCAATCACTACAAACATCATTTGAATTAGCATCGAAAAATCCAACACATGAAAGATAAATAGACACCAGTTAGTTCGTTTGATGAACTGATAAGTTTGGTTAAATACCCTCTAACTAGGTAAGAATTCACAATATTTCAGAATTTCATTAACCTGCTACAGAATTTCATTTCCTTGACATCCAAATCCTTGTTTCTTTTTAATACTCATCACGTCAGTATATGAGCATGGATATGGAAAAACACATACAGCATGGCATGGACATGACAACAGTGAATATCCCTCAAAGCACCAAGGGTGACTCATATTTTACTAATTTCTTTCTATTTTTGGAGATGTAATGTGCTTCTTGAAATAAAATAAAATAAAATAACGACGAAATAAAATAAAAAAATAAAATAAAATAAAATAAGATAAGATAAGATAAGATAAGATAAAATAAAATAAAATAAAATAAAAATAAAATTCACCGAAAATGAAAAACACTTGAATTTCAAGAAAGTCAGATATGTGCATGAATTGCAAATGAAAAACAAAAGTCATATTATATGACTGCTTTTTAACACAGCAGAAAAATTATTCATGTCACAGTCACATATTAGGCCTGAATCCACATATAGATATATGGCATTGCACTGTTGTTTATATACTGAATGTGCTGTCATGGGGAATCACTTGCTAGAAGTCATACTCTGCTCTAGACCTACATAGCAATGAGCGCGGTAAAATGATTGGATATGATACTTGACCAAACCCCTTCGGATGCTCGATCAGTCCAAGCTAAGTGCAAGTAATTAAATTTAGATTATGATTTTAATCAATACCATCTGTTTTTAAAGAACATGCTATTTATTTATACCGTACACAGTGGAAAATTAGAAATAGGTTGTCCGGATTAAGGCCATGGATCACTCACTAATTTCATGTCACTGTTCTAAGAGCGAGTTAGTCCCTACATTGATGTTTCTAAGAGCGAGTTAGTCCCTACATTGATGTGTAGATGGACACAAACCAATCCTATTTTTAAAGAACATGTATGTCCATATTTTTGAGATCATGGAGAAAAGTGATTTTTGTGTATACAGCCTGAGCTTTAGGACATAATCAAGAAAGAAGAAAATTCTTGCTTTCTCACATACCCACGACGGAATTAGCAAAAACCAAACCTTGCTGCTAATAAACATCTTTCATATGCTCATAACATGCTCTCGTTCAGAAACATATACAATTTCTATTGTCAATTCATGGTGAGATTTGACACACACACTTACTACAAGATCATTAGTTCAGGCTTGATATTTAACATGATCTCAAAGTAATCTGCCTGATTCATCTATTAACTTTAACAATTTGAGTATCAAATTAAAATATTTTTCATAAGAATGCACATCAATTGAAGACAGATCCCATCTCAGTACATCAGTGCTCAACTTCACCAAAAGTATTCAGTAATAAAAGAAAAGCAAAAAATGACAACCAAAATGAATGCACATCAATTGAAGACAGATCCCATCTCATTACATCAGTGCTCAACTCCACCAAAAGTATTCAGTAATAAAAGGAAAGGAAAAAATGACAACCAAGATGAGTATTTCAGGTTCAATACCCATCAATGACCTTCGCCCTCCGGGCATGCTACGAGATCTACCATCATGTTACAAATGACAACAAATAATCAATTTTATTTATTGATGCAGTAACTGGAAATATCTATTGTTATATTCTAAAAATACATGCCCAGATTATACTTTACAAAATATACTGTAACATCCAACATACACCAAAAGAGAATCACACTTCCATCCAACTTAAAAACTTACCAAAAGTCATCTTGTACATGACATAAGATCCTATCGGTAATAAGATGCTCGTGCCACATATTACCACAATCCGGAAAATTTGTGCGACGCCGGCCATGCAGGCGAATTTTGTAGACTTCATCTACATACAGTTGCATAACATGATCATTTAATTTGTTTGATGTAAATTGAAATATCATTCATTAACTAAGTCGAAAAATAAATTACGGCATATTACCTGAACCGCGTAAAATACCGTCCATAATGCAAGGTAGAAGGCACTAAGGAGAATGTTAAGCATGAAGATGATGGTCCACCTAATGGTGGAAGTGAGAGCAGCTCGTTCTTCCGTCAACCTGCCTGTCTCCTCCCCTCGGGAAAGAACATTCTTGATCCTTGTCATCACCAGCATGGATAGCATAACGAGAATAACTAACAGGCATGTGAATACCATAGTCAATTTGGACTCTGGCCGGCCTGGAGTACAATCAACTTTAGTATTTTTCTCTCGTAAATGTTGCGACAGAGGAAGCAACGTAATGGCGACTCCAATAGCTGTCACGCTAGAAATGAATTGTGCAATAACCAGCAGCGAGTCAACCATAGTGGCGACAGCAGAGGATGGCATTGGCATCTGTGAATGGAGTATTTACAAGTAAATTCACGTTAGTGTAGGCATATGCTCTTAAAATAATTATGGTTAGAATTGGGATGCAAACATTAGATACTAAATTCGAAAAAACATACAGCAATCGAAGCAATCACTATAGACATCATTTGAAGAACTGATAAGTTTAGAATTAGCATCGAAGCAATCACTACAGACATCATTTGAATTAGCATCGAAAAATCCAACACATGAAAGATAAATAGACACCATTTAGTTCGTTTGAAGAACTGATAAGTTTGGTTAAATACCCTCTAACTAGGTTAGAATTCACAATATTTCAGAATTTCATTAACCTGCTACAGAATTTCATTTCCTTGACATCCAAATCCTTGTTTCTTTTTAATACTCATCACGTCAGCATATGAGCATGGATATGGAAAAACACATACAGCATGGCATGGACATGACAACAGTGAGTATCCCTCAAAGCACCAAGGGTGACTCATATTTTACTAATTTCTTTCTATTTTTGGAGATGTAATGTGCTTCTTGAAATAAAATAAAATAAAATAATGACGAAATAAAATAAAAAAATAAAATAAAATAAGATAAGATAAGATAAGATAAAAAATAAAATAAAAAACAAACTTCACTGAAAATGAAAAACACTTAAATTTCAAGAAAGTCGGATATGTGCATGAATTGCAATTGAAAAACAAAAGTCATATTATATGACTAATTTTTAGCACAGCAGAAAAATTATTCATGTCACAGTCACATATTAGGCCTGAATCCACATATAGATCTATGGCATTGCACTGTTGTTTATATACTGAATGTGCTATCATGGGGAATCACTTGCTAGAAGTCATACTCTGCTCTAGACCTACAAAGCAATGAGCACGGTAAAATGATTGGATATGATACTTGACCAAAACCCTTCGGATGCTCAATCAGTCCAAGCTAAGTGCAAGTAATTAAATTTAGATTATGATTTTAATCAATACCATCTGTTTTTAAAGAACATGCTATTTATGTGTACCGTACACAGTGGCAAATTAGAAATAGGCTCTCCTGATTAAGGCCATGGATCACTCACTAATTTCATGTCACTGTTCTAAGAGCGAGTTAGTCCCTACATTGATGTATCTAAGAGCGAGTTAGTCCCTACATTGATGTATAGATGGACACAAACCAATCCTATTTTTAAAGAACATGTATGTCCATATTTTTGAGATCATGGAGAAAAGTGATTTTTGTGTATACAGCCTGAGCTTTAGGACATAATCAAGAAAGAAGAAAATTCTTGCTTTCTCACATACCCACGATGGAATTAGCAAAAACCAAACCTTGCTGCTAATAAACATATTTCATATGCTCATAACATGCTCTCGTTCAGAAACATATACAATTTCTATTGTCAGTTCATGGTGAGATTTGACACTCACACTTACTACAAGATCATTAGTTCAGGCTTGATATTTAACATGATCTCAAAATAATCTGCCTGATTCATCTATTAACTTTAACAATTTGAGTTTCAAATTAAAATATTTTTCACAAGAATGCACATCAATTGAAGACAGATCCCATCTCGGTACATCAGTGCTCAACTCCACCAAAAGTATTCAGTAATAAAAGAAAAGGAAAAAATGACAACCAAAATGAAAACTGCTAATGCTATTGCAGGCATCTCATAAAGCATTGCATGAGACTTTAATCAAGTATGTTCTCAAAGGGGATACCCATTAAAGATTTATTTGCAAGATTGACAACAATACAGGGAACCTCAATTTTTCTGTTGCTCTGTGTCTACACTAAAATGCTTCATTAGTTCCATGTATGCTTCTAGATCAGATTAAACCAACATTAAAAATTTTAAATCCAAGGAAAATGGAAACATAGAAACATGAAGAAAACTAAATTATTTTGCAAGCATTTTTGGTGGAAAACTAAACACGAAGAACATGGAAATATGGAAAATCACTCATCTTGCCAGCAAACAGGAAGAAAATTAAATTATTTTTAAATTCAATGAAAATGGAAATTTTACCATTAAGTAGATGAGGAATTGGGGCAAAACAACGGTGAAAATTGGGGCGTTTTTTGGTCGGGGTGAAGTTGAGATGAGACGAGGGCAAACCCTTCAAGCTGCGGGGTCTCGCTGGAGTTGAGAGGAGCTGCGGGGGGTCTCGCTGGAGCTAGAAGACGACAAGGTGCTGGGATTTTGATGGGACGCGGGTCTACACCCGCAGGCGAACCCACGCCCAAACCGAGGCGCCTTAGTCGCACGTGCCCCCACCCGCATCCCAAACCATATTTGGCACTAGTTGAGGGTATTTTGGTATTTTTGGATTAGCTGGGGGATTATATCTAATGGGGGGCTAGTCGTCGCTCGTCTTTATGCTATTATTGATTTGTGAGTGAAATCTTAGATTAGACGAGTTCAAACGTCCTCTTATTGGCGTCTTGGGAGGAGGATACACCTATTTTGTATTCAATTATCTTAATTTGTGCTACTTCTCTATAAAGATTGCATCTTTGCTTCCGGATCTATCATTTTGGTATCAGAGCGACATCGATCTATGGCGGCATCCACAAAAAATAAAGATCGAAGTGATGCGGGGGAAGAGAGAAACAATGGAGAGATTGAAGAGATTAAGAAGACGGTGGCGATAAATAGCAAGGCTATCGCTAATTTAACGAAGGCCATGGGGGAGATCACGGTAAAACAAGGCAGGACAGAGGAAGTCGTTACTCAGATGGCTTTCAAGTAAGGTAAGATGGAGGAAGCTGTTGCTCAGATGGATTTCCAATTCGCGACCTTTAACGAGAAGATAGGATCTGGGGGCGCAAACCCTAGTTTGTGCAAAAAGGCCTTGCCTTTGGTGAAAGGGAAGGAAAAGGTGGAGGCTTTCGAGGAGTGAAAGGATGGAGTCTTCTACAAGACGGGGTACGTCACGAACGACGACGAGGAGGATGAGATAGAAGCCCCATGGGGGTGCGAGAAGCTCAACGAAGCCCACCGGACACAGGAGGGGGGCGGACGAACCCCCAGTTCCAGCGGGGGGCTCGGCCACCACCAGAACAGGGCGGGACCCCCCCTCGGCGACAGTCGGCAGTGCCGGCGGGAAACTGCCGACCTTGGGCAGGGTCTGCCGACCCCCGTCGGATCAGCGGGAAGGCCCACTGACCCTCCGACAGCCCCGTGGAGGACTACCGGAGGATGAGCGGGGGTGGGCGAACCCCTATCAGCCGCCATGGGGAGGAGGCGAGCACGTCCAGGCACTTGGGGGGGTTTCAACTTTTCAGGACAGCGACGAGGGGCTGAGGCCTATTTTCAGGGCAGAACGGAGCGTCTTCAGAGCAGATCTGACCCCTTGGGCTTTTCCGGACAGCGACAATGCCTGAGGGGCACTTTTAGGGTAATACTGAGGGGGGTGGCCCAGGCAGGGAGAGGGACATCATTACGGAGGTGTAGGAAGGGGTAGATACCCTTATGACGACGGCAGGGGAGGCTATGAGGCGGAGTTTGGCGATGATGAAGGATGTGATGACTTCGAGGGTAGGCGATGATGCAGGATGGGATTACTTCGAGGGCAGGCACGGAGGAGAGCCACCTAGACAATATGAGACCCAGGAGGTGAGATGGCAGCATTATCACCAGCCTCGACGTGCAGAGGGTAGGCCCGACTAGGGACACTTTGGAGGGGACTGCAGGATACAGAAGCTGGAGATGCCATTGTTCAGAGGGGAGAATCCGCATGCTTGGCTGTTCACAGTGGAGAGATACTTTACAGCACATCACATGAAAGATGCTCAGAAGCTGGATGCAGCGGCCATTTGCATGGAGGGGAGAGCTCTAAGGTGGTACCAGTGGAAAGAGGATGAAACAGATTCGCTACTGGGAGGAGTTGAAGGATCTCATTCTGGAGAAGTTTAGGGATCCCCACCTGGGAAACCTTCACGAGCAGCTATATGCCCTCAGGCAGGACGGACCGGTACGAGAGTACATTGAGAGGTTTGAGACCTTATCGGGAAGAGTACACTGTGTCACAGATGAGTCACTAGAGGGCACATTCATGAAGGGCCTGAAGCCCAATCTTCGATCTGCAGTGCGACCATACAAGCATAGGGGACTGTCCGAGGTCATAGAGATGGTGCAGATGGTAGAGGATGCCCAGACAGAAGAGATGAGAATCAGGAGCGGGTACAATGGTCAGGAACCGTGGGGCACCTAGTCTAGAGCAGGAGGAGCGAAGGTCACCACTGGAGCAGATCAGGCTGGCAAGGAGGAGGTCGGTGAGAATAGTGCCCTTCCTGCAGGAGGATAGTACATGAAGAAGTCAGATTCGGATATGAGGGAGAAGCGACAGAAGGGACTGTGCTTCTGGTGTGACGAGAGGTTCACCCCAGGCCACAGATGCACGGGGCGCAAGTTACAGGTGCTGCTGGCGAGGGAGGATGACGATGATAATGATGAGAGGGTGGAGGACGAGATCACTGAGGAGGTGGATACTGAGGACACACAGCTAGAGGTGGCGGAGGTCTCCCTTAACTCTGTGGTGGGGTCACTCTGAACCACACCATGAAGTTGAGGGGGCTTATTAAAGATCAGGAGGTGACCGTTCTCATCGACAGTGGGGCAACCCAAAATTTCGTCTCCAGGAGGTTGGTAGAGCAGCTGGGTCTGCAACTGGTGGACAGCGGTAGTTTCAGTGTGATGATGGGCACGAGAAAGAAGGAGAGTAGTAGAGGCTTGTGTCGAGGACTGGTGCTGGCAGTGCAGGGTATACAGATAGTGGTGGACTTCTTGCCGTTAAACTTGGGCAGCACGGACATCATCTTGGGCATGACATGGCTGCAGATGCTAGGAGAAATGAAGATGAACTGGAAACTCCTCAGGATGGAGTTTCAGGAGGACGAGAGAGCGGTACTGTTGCAAGGGGGCCCCAGTTTGTGCAGAGTGCTGGTCTCCATGAAGACCATAGTTCGGACCATTCAGGCAGAGGGAGGAGGCTTTCTGGTGGAGCTACAGATGATGACACGAGAGGGGGTGTTGATGCAAAGAGGGAGCAGCCAATCCCATGGGAGGTGCAGGCGATGCTGGAGCAGTTTGGGGACATTTTTCAGGACGCCGCCGAGGGACCACAAGCACTCCATAGTCCTACGAGAGGGTGTGGCCCCTATCACTGTTAGGCCTTACCGCTACCCCCAGATACAGAAAGATGAGATAGAGCAGATGGTGGAGGAGATGGTACAAGCATGGGTCATCCAGTCGAGCGTGAGTCCTTTCTCTAGCCCGGTACTACTGGTAAAGAAGAAGGATGGGAGTTGGTGCTTTTGCATAGATTACAAGGCGCTCAATAAGGAGACGGTGCTAGACAAGTTCCACATACCAGGGATCGAAGAGCTCCTTGATGAACTTCATGGGTCGGCCATATTTTCGAAGATAGATCTCAAGTCCGGCCACCATCAGATCAGGATGAGGAAGAAGGATGTGCCGAAGACCGCCTCAGGACACATGAGGGCCACTATGAGTTCTTAGTCATGCCATTCGGCTTGACGAACGCCCCAGTCACATTTCAGTCGCTCATGAACAAGGTATTCTGGCCCTACCTTAGGAGGTTTGTACTTGTGTTCTTTGACGATATCTTGGTGTACAGCTGCCCTTTGGAGGAGCACCTAGATTACTTGCAGGTACTGTTCCATGAGTTACAATATCACCAGCTATATGGAAACCAGAAGAAGTGCGTGTTTGGGCAGCCGCAGGTAGAGTATCTGGGTCAAGTGGTGTCGACAGAGGGGGTGGACGCCGACAGGGCGAAGATTGCGGCAATGCTAGACTGGCCGCACCCTACCACTCTCAGAGGGTTGAGAGGATTTTTAGGCCTCACAGGCTATTACCGGCGGTTCGTATAGGGATATGGGACGGTTTCCTGGCCACTCACAGAGTTGTTGAAGAAGGATCAGTTTATGTGGGGGGGAAGAGGCGACGTGTGCTTTTGAGGCCTTGAAGAAGCCATGATGACTGTGCCGGTGTTGGCCCTTCCTGACGTCTCGAGACCGTTCGTTGTGGAGGCTAATGCCTCGGGCCATGGGTTGGGGAAAGTGCTGATGCAGGATCAGCATCACATTGCTTACTACAGTCAGGTGCTGACGGCGAGGTCGATATTAAAGTCCATGTATGAGAGGGAGCTGATGGCTATAATTCTGGATATACTGACGTGGAGGCCATATTTGCTGGGGAGGACCTTCCTAGTTCGTACGGATCAGAAGAGCCTCAAGTATCTGTTGGAGCAGCGCAATGTGGCAGAGGAGCACCAGAAGTGGCTACGGAAGCTGATGGGGTACCGGTTTGAGATAGAGTACCGGTCGGGGTTGGAGAACAAGGCGACCGGCGCACTTTCACGGAGAGACGAGGACGCCCAGTTAACAGTGTTATCAGTGTCAGTACTTCAGGACTGGGAGACACTACAGAGGGACATTGAGGAGGACCAGAAGTTGGCAGATATTAGAGCGACACTAGTACAGGGATCCACAGAGCACCCGGCCTATTCATTGCAGGAGGGGAGGTTGTTGTACTGGGGGCATCTAGTGATTCCGAGGACTTCTACCCACATTTCAGCTATTCTACAGGAGTTCCATTGTAGCGCAGTGAGGGGCATTCGGGGGTCATGAAGACATATCAGAGGTTGGTGAGAGAGGTGTACTGGCAGGGGATGAAGGACGTGGCCAAGATGGTAGCAGAGTGTGACATGTGCCAGCGTCACAAATACATAGTGATGTCTCCAGGGAGGTTGCTGCAGCCACTGTCCTTGCCAGAGAGAGTCTGTGAGGACTTATCCATGGACTTCATTGACGGATTGCCGAAGTCGGGAGGCTTCATACTGATATTTGTTATGGTTGACCGCCTCAGCAAATATGCACATTTCAAACCGCTTCGGCACCCTTACAGCGTTGTTTCAGTGGCCGAGGTATTTTTGAGGGAGATGATCCGTTTACATGGGCCACCCAAGTCCATTGTCTCCGACAGAGACAACGTCTTTCTGAGCAGGTTCTGGCAGGAGCTCATCAGGTTGTAGGGGACAGTTCTGAGTCGTAGTACCGCCTACCACCCATAAACAAATGGCCAGACAGAGGTCGTCAACAGGAGCATAGAGACATATTTGCGATGTTTCATCTCAGAGAACCCGAAGGATTGGAGGAGTACTTAGCAGAGAGAGACGGAGTTTTGGAGGAGCTGAAGCTCTATCTGGCTAGAGCTCAGCAGGTGATGAAGGCGAGGGCTGATTTACATCGTCGTGATGTCCAGTTCGATGTATGGGACATGGTTTACTTGAAGCTGCGGCCCTACAGACAGAAGTCCCCAGCCCATCGGAGGAATGAGAAGCTCGCTCGTAGATATTTTGGTCCCGTCGAGGTGGAGGCCAATGTAGGGCCAGTGGCCTACCAGTTGAAGTTACCCACAGGATCGGTCATCCACCCCGTGTTTCATGTCTCACAGTTGCGGTAGCTGATCGGTTAGCACACTCCTCCTACACTACCAGAGACATTGACTGCTAATATGGAGGTGAGGCTGGAGCCCGAGGCATTGAACGGGGTACTCCGAGGGAGCGCAGGAGAGCGCCAGGTTTTGTTGCAGTGGAAGGGATTGTCGGAGCACGTGGGAAGCTATGGACATGATGGCAAAGCGATTTCCAGACTTCCACCTTGAGAACAAGGTAGCTCTTTGGAGGGAGTATTGATGGGACACTGGTCTACACCCGCTGGAGAACCCACGCCCGAATCGAGGCGCCTTAGTCGCACGCGCCCCCACCTGCATCCCAACCCCTATTTGGCACTAGTTGAGGGTATTTTTGGTATTTTGGGATTATGTGGGGGATTTTATATCTAATGGGGGTTAGCCATCGCTCGTCTTTATGCTATTATTGATTTGTGAGTGAAATATTAGATTAGAAGAGTGCGGACATCCTCTTATTTTCATCTTGGGAGGAGGATACACATATTTTGTATTCAATTATCTTGATTTGTGCTACTTTTCTCAAAAAAGAATGCATCTTTGCTTCCGGATCAATCAGATTTCTCGTTGTTGATGCAGCTTTCTCGCTGGGATTCTTTCACGAGCTGGGAGAAGGAAATTCCAATGCTTGCAAACCCTATAAAGTTGCGGGGTGCTACTTGCAAACTTACCCGATAAAGATGCATCCAGCTCAGGCCTCACGGGCACGCACGCTAGGTGGAAACTTGCAAATAACCGCCCGTCATCACAGGAAATTCCTGTGCGCACACCTCCATATAACAAATGGTTGTTTGAAGCACCCCTTTGGTGCTCCTTGCATTGCAATCCATTAGGCCGTTTGTGTCACCACAAACGATCGTGTGGACCTTGAAATCAACCAAATCTTCGTGATTTGAACTCCGTTGCTTCGCCTTGTTTCGCCTTCTCGCCTATTGACTTCATTTGAGCACTTTTTCGCCTGTTTCATACTCTAAAATCCCAAATTCGTTTCCTTTTACTTGAAACGCACAATTTGGACCCAAAAAAGTAAGAAGGAAACAAAAACGGAAGAAATAGAATGGAACGGTGTAAGAAATGAGGCGAAATGCGTATATGATGAGCATAAATTTTATATATATATATATATATATACTAGTCATAACCCGTGCCCTCGGGCACGGTTCATTTCAGATATCCACTCAAATTTTCCCCCTCCAAAATTTAAACGAACAAAAATTTAGCTTCGGTGCGACCCGCTTCGACGCGGGCGTCGAGAAAAAATTTAACCCGGGCCAAAAAAGAAACGCTCGAAAATGAAGGGGGAAGTGCAAATGGGAGGGTTTTTTGAATTAAGGGGAAAAGGTGAAATGGGAGGGTTTTTTAGCAAAAAGGGCAAAAGGGGCAGTATTCTGTGCAAATGTTGTGATTGTGGTGGGTTTTAGTAATGTATCTGAGTGGGATATACTAGGAAGTGTGTATATGCTTGTATACTTGTGTGTACCTATGTAGTGTGTATAGTATGCTATACAATATTGCGTGTGTCTGCTAATAAGTAAAGTAGTATATGTATGTTCAGATTGTAATATGTGTGTGTTCCTATTATATTATAAGAGTGTTCATATTTCATGGTATATATGTTCACAGTGTAGTCGGGAACTGTATGTATGTTTCCATTGTATTCTAGGTGTGTCCAGCTGAGTGTGTATGTATGTACAGTTAGTGATGTATGTATGTACATATGTAATGATATATGTGTACATCTGTTCATATATATATCTACATGTATATATGTATGTATGTACATCTGGTTGTATATCTGTATATTATATGTGTGTACATTGTAGTGTATGTGTGTGTACAGATCATTGTATACTATGTATCCTATTTGGTTGTGTATTTGTCTGACCTTGAATATGCCATATATATGGTAGGGAGTACATGATTGTGTATTTACTTGATGTAGGTATGTTGGTATAAGTGTGTAGTGTGTATATGCATAAGTGGTGTATATAGTAAAATGTATTGTAGTGCATATGGTAGTGCATTATTTATAATGTTGGTTTATATGGGAATGTATTGAGTATTAGTGATGATATGTTATTAGTAGGGGTAGTATTATTATTCATAGTGAAGATGACATTTGGTTGTGTGTATGCATAGAAAGATGTGGGCGTGCATGGTAATGGCACACTTACAACTAGGAGTGGTGTATACAGTTTATAATATTTGACTATTATTGAATGTGCCTATTCGGATGTGGTGTAGTATGTATGTAGTTGGTGTAGAAGATAGTATCATATTGTATTATTAGTAGTGATGACATATTGTTATAGTGTATCTGTGTATTCTTATTGGTTTATGAGTATTGGCGTATTTGTGTAATGTGTAATTTGTGATGTAGTGTGTGTGTGTGTATAATAGTGTATTAATCATGGATGGCATTGTTGTGATTAGTTGTGGTGTGTGTGGGTATAGTAGAGTGGAGTGTACAAGGTAATGGCTCTTTAGTAATTAAGTGGGATGGTGTGTGTAGAGTGATGGCTCCTTAGTAATTAGAAGAGCATGTGTGTGCATAGCAGCATGTTGACTTTGTCCTACTTGGATCCTTAAGAGTTAAGGAAAGAGAGAAGAAAAGGGATTAAAGGAAAAGAAAAGAAGAAAAAGACAAATGTGAGAAGAGTGTAGAAACTAGGAGAAGAGAGTAGAAACCCCCTCTCTTAATTCAACTCTTAATCATCTCTCTTCTCTATTTTTTCATTCTTTTCTTTTGCATTTTCGTTTTCCCCATATCCCCTCACCCTTTGCCTCAATTTTTCAAGGGAAAAACTCTTCCCTCTCATCCTTTAGAACCATAATCGAAGTGCCAGTAAGCGGGGGCTTATGGAAACTTAAAAGAGGAGTTGAAAGGGAAAGTTGGGAGCTTTTGAAGAAGAGCTTGGAGGAAGTTCTTGGATGATTGCAAGATGGGATTTTTAAGAAGAAAAAAAGTTCCATGTGATGTAGGAATCCAACTCCTACTCTTATGCCATGTGCATGCATGTAAAGCTTTCATCTTTGTTGCTCATTAAATTCCTACAGTCTGATAGTAACTTCAGTCATTCATAGTTGTTGTCGTGGGTTGAATTAAATTCTACAAAAATTATACTTGTGTAGGTCTTTAAATTATACGAGGTTGGTCGGGCTGGAAAAGACCATGTATAGTTGGCTTAGGAAGGAAAAAAAGAGGCCCCCAAATTTGGAGGCCTAAAGCGGTTGCTTGGGCTGCCTTACTATATAATCGGGCCTGTCAGGGCCGGATCAAGCATAAATGAGGCATAAAGCGAACCAAAATATGAGGCCTAAAAACTAAAGCAAACTTTGTTTAGTTCTTAAATGTACATCTAAATTCTACACTATCATAATAAAGTCTTCATATCAATATATATTAAAGAATAAAAAGTAGGAGGTCGGCAACAAGAAACTTTTTTAAAGAAAAATATGGGGTTGAAAGACACGAGAGGAAATCATAAAAAATGAAGAAAAAAATGACCAAGAAATAGAGCAAAAGAATGGCAAGAAAAATCACAGCCTAATTTTAAAAAAACGAGCTTAAAATTAAAGGAAATAAATATCATTTTTTAAAATCAAAAACATCTATGATAGCACATACATGTCACTGAAAAAATTATGATCCTCAAGATGGATGATATTGCCTACTTAGGTTTACATTAAGCTGAAAAATATCACAAAACAAAGTGAGAAATAACATACAATTCTTTAAGTTATTTGAACATTTGTTTAGCTTTTTGAGAAGCAATGTTTTTAATCAAAGAATTATATTCAAGCTAATCCAATTTATTTATTAAGGCATTTCAGTTAGAACATAGAAACATTGACACTTGACAATAATATGACATTAACCAATGTTATCTGTTTCAAAATGCATATCATGCATATAATTACGCTAATCCAAAATTAATACCATGAGACAGTGAATATTGCCAGCAGTGGGCCAATGCGAATTAAGCAACAAAGCATAGAAACTAAGCACATAGAAACATAAGATGCAAAATATAATTTTTTTTGCATGCCACTTTCTAGCCCTTGGTTATTTTTTGCAGATCACAATCAAGAAACATATGATCCAACTGGATTATCTGCTGAACAATTGAGATGGAGAATTCAAGATTCCCAATGGCCACGGCTCTCTAATTGCCAATTTCAAATTCAGAACGAAATCCAATTCTAGGTTAGGGTTAAAATTACGGGGGGAAAATGTTAAAATGTTAAGAAAGAGGAAGACTTGTAGCTCAGAAGCGGTGATGTTTCCAGTGTTGTTGTCAGGTGATCGACATCGGAAATAATTAACTCACTTTAGTAATTAACCAAAGATTCCATTAAATACACATAATTAAATCACTTTAGAAATAAATAAAAAACAAAAACATTACAAACCTTGTTCTTCTTCTGTCGGATGACACGCCACCGATGATGATAACAATTCCAATACCTCATATTCCGACTCATATTACTCGCTCACATTCTCACTTAGACCTCTCATTCTCCATAGTTTCATCTTCATTTTCTCTTTCTCCAGTGCAACCGATGCTAACCCCTTTCCCACACAACCAGATCTGGAATGATTTGAATCACAAAAGAAATTATATGTAATGATTTAGGTTTGAATCGCAAAAGAAATTATATGGAATGACTTGACATGTGAAATTATTTCTAGAGAATAACAAGAAACAATTCTTTTGTAAAAAGCAACCAGATCTAGAACTACTTACTAGTCTTTGGCCTCATATGCTGGTGATATGTTCTTGGAGTAGGATGATGGTTAGCAATTATTTATTTGGAACTACTTACTTATTTTTTAAGCCGGAAAGTTGATAGATCTGTGTTTGATTTTTGGTAGGAATTCAAAGTTCTGTTCTTTGGTTCATGTTTTAATTGGTTTGCTTCTAAAGACTGGAATAATGTGGATGGCTGCCGTAACTTGTGATTTTATTCACAAAGGATCACACATATAAAAAAAATTAGAACATATCTATTCGTGAAATGATGATCAGGCGAACAACGGAGAGATCTAACAATTTCTTTTTAACAAACAGAAATGAAATTGCAAAGATAAAAAGATCTGTAGTTGCTCACCTGAGATTGAGGCGGATTTTTTGCTGTAAATGAGGAGAAAAAGAATCAATGAAGGCTGAAGGAAAAAACAACCGCCGCGGCCCGATGGCCCCCGCTCAGTAAGGCAGCAAGAATCAAGCCTTGATCATTGAAAACGAGAAGCACCTGCATCAACTGTACTGTCAGTAGCAGCAGCAGTTGATGCTGAGAATGCAATGGAGTTGGGGTTTGATTGATGATGACGATGATGTGCATTTGTAGGTTTGAAACAACAAACCTTTTCAAAACTTTTCTTCAGAAAAGATCGCACCTTTTCAAAGCTCACAAAACCTTCATTGCGAAAGGCAAAACCTTCATTGCTAGGGTTTTCGTCGGGATGGGGGCGAGAAGGCGTCAAGGTGAGCAGCTAGGGTTTTGCGATTGAGATGGGGGCGAGCCTTCGCTTGATTTCGTTTGCCAGCAACTTTTGTTTTCGGGTGATTTGATTTCGGGCGAGCCTTCGTTTGCGACTCTGCAACGAGCCTTTTGTTTGATTTCGGGTGGAAAAATGTCCATTTGGGCGGCCCGATCGGGCTTTGGATTTGGGCGCAAGTAGAATTGATTCATATTATCCATTTTGGTCTTGGTCTGGCCCGATATCCAATTGGTAATAAACACCAGCGGGCCAGCCCGTACCCACTATCATCCCTAGCTGGGCATCAAGCCACTTAAATCAAATGATCTATAGTTCAGGAATTAGTTGTATGGCACAACAGAAACCAGAAATATCAGCTTCAGAAATGTTTAATGAACATTATTTACGAACATGACAATTTCGATATGATTGATGGAGGGGAATTAGAAGAGGAAGACGTTGCAACGTTTACTATGACATATTGCCAAGTCTAACAGCTTTATGATTAAGGGCGACAAATGCATCGGGTCGGGTCGGGTTTCACTCGATCTGGACATGGGTAAATATAAACCAGACCCAGATCGAATCTGAGTTCATGTTCTGAAATCCATATCCAGCTCTGGTATTGTTGCAGGGTAGAACTCGCGTACAATGAATTTGTATTAAGGGGAACCAAGGGCACGGTGGTTATGTTAATGAAGGGGTTAAGGTAGGCTACTTGGCGGGTGATTAGAGGGGTGATGAGGCTAAGCTTGCCATTGAAGCAGACCACGGGGTCGAATCCAACAGGGTGCGGTTGTGGAAGATCGGACGGCTGGAGCTGAAGGTGAGGACAAGCCGAGGGATGAGCTATCCTACGCAAGGAACAACTCGTCAGAAAGTCCGGGTTGGGGTCCAACCCTTAGCCTCTCTGATGCCTAAGTCAGTTGTAGGACTTAAAGCGGGGGCTAGGCATGCAGGTCGGACTGAGGGTGAGTCGATCGTACGTGACGAGCTATGAGTGGGAGAACATGGATATGGACAACCTTTGCTCTCGTGTGTGAATAATGAGATTGAGAGTAAATTGCCAACACCCTCACAGTCGGAGGCGAAGGGGTATTTATACCTGGCGGTAGGTGGGTAGATGAGGCTGACCTAGCGTGCTGACTCGACGAGCTGAGATGGCCTCGCTGTCAGCGGAAGCTTCGGACGAGGATGTCAGGAACAGGAGTGTCTGCTACGCTTTTGTCAGACGGTGCAGCGGTCAGGGGCGCTTTTGTCAGGGTGTCAAGGCCGAAAGCATTAAGTGTCGGGGGGCGCGGCAGCCAGGGGGTGCTTTGTCAGGTGGTTGGGCGGCGTTAGTGTCAGTTATGTCCCTGTACTAGGTTGTTTGTCGTGTCCGATGAGCCAAGGGTCCGGCGGAGCGCCTCCCAGTGGCAGGGCCCCCTGACGATCCTCTGGGCCGACCGGGGCAGCGGATGTGCGACCCGGCCGTGCCCTTTCAGTCTAGGATCTTGGATCGCCGGGGGGAAACGAGTATGCCTCCGTAAACATCTGAGGCTGCGCTGTCCGGGCGTGCCTCGAGTGCACTGTTCCTGGCGGACCGAGCGAGGTCAGGGGTCTAGGTGAGATGTGCCCATCCCCCTGTAGTCCGGGGCTGTCGAGCCGGCTCGAGCCGGCTGGCGCCATACAGGCCTCTACAGCTCGGGCGAGGGACGCCCCGTCATTGGGCTGGCCATCCGTACGTGAGGGGCGTGACTACGGGGCGTTTTGGTGGTTCATGGCGGAAAGTCAGATCATCACGATCTTCAGGTCGTAACAATTGCCCCCGGCATTTGAGTTCGAGGCGGGGGCCCGATTCGGCTCGGATGACGTGATGCTATTTCCCTCCGAACCGGTGGTTCGGATTTTGGTCCGTGCTTGGGAGTGGCGGTGTGGGTCTCGCGGAGTATTGAGCGCTGCAACGAGTGATCGCGCCCGGGCGTACACCCTAAAGAGCGACCGTGTAGTTTTACCGCAAGCGCACGGTGTAGCGGCGAGCGGGTATCGAACACAGGGAGGACGTATGACAGTGCCTTCTCCGAACAACCTGGCTATAGGGACAGAAAAGTAGGAAATTGCCTTTCGGCGATGTTGTCACAATCGTCAAACAAAGTAAAGAGATATAAAATCAAATAAAGACGCCTAGGGAATAGGGAATCCCTGCTACTCACCGTATCTCGTCATTGTGATTCATCGGTTTCATAATTGCTAGGGTAGAATGTCGGGTGAACTAGTCGCAACTGAATGTAAAACCTAGCTCACGCTCTCGCGCTATTGCCGGTCTATAGCAAACCTAGGCTCGGATCCAATCTCTTGCAAGCCCTAGCCTAGGCAAGCTAGCATTAGGATCAACGTCATCGTTCAATCGCATCCCTAGCCCACTCTCGTGCAAACTCGCGCTACGACCTAGGTTGGGGTAGTTCCTACCCGTCCAATCTCTTGCAAACGGGTATCGGTATAGAATTGCAACCGAGGATCCTAGTATCGGTCCAATCTCTTGCAAACCGATACTACGGAAACTCGATTTCAACCCAATTCGGATTTCTAGGGTTTCCTATCGAATTGGGATCCAATCTCTTGCAAATCCCAATCGATATGAACACCTAGCTATCCGTATTATATCAATCCCAAACTAACCCTAATAGCAATTCTAGCAATAGTTCTACCAAATCATCACAAATCGGAAATTGGGCTCGTAGGGTTCATTCCCACGCCCTAAGACGTTAAGACTACTCACAAATCATATTGCAAATGGAAAAACAATCAATTGAAATAGCAATAGAATTCATGGCAATGTTCAAAATAGCAATAAAAATAGGATTTTTAATAGAGAGGGAGACAAACCAATGTAGCTTTCCAAGAATCCAACAAAATAGCACTTTTCTTTCCTCTCCAATCACAAGAATTAAACTCTAAAAAATCTAATCTAAAAAGGCTGCCAAAAGCAATCCCAAAAAGCTCCCCTAAACTAGGTTAGAATCTGGGGTTAAATACCCCCAAAACTGCCCAAAAATTCGTGACCAAACTGCCCCTGCGCCTCTTCAAAATCGTGTTTTCCACTACAGGCGCGCGGCTCACTCGGCCGAGTGACAAAAGTCGCTCGGCCGAGTGATAGACCCTGAGAATTTACAGTAAGTCCGGGGTCTTGGGGGTCTTCACTTCGGGGGTCACTCGACCGAGTGAGTTGTCGTCACTCGGCTGACGGGCTTTGTTCACTCGGGCGGACGGTAATTGATGCTCGGCCGAGTGGGGCTTCTGATCTCAGACTGACGAAAGACAGTAACTTGGGAGTTTTTGATGTCGTCGTCTGGGTGCCACTCGGGCGGACGGGATACGTCACTCGGCCGAGTCACATTCTGATGCTCGGCCACGTGCACGCTGATATGCTGCTTGGAGCGTGTCCGATTTGGCCGGCCGAGCGGTGTCTCGATGCTCGGCCGAGTGACTCCTTCACTCGGCCGAGTGAGATGCTAAAAATGCCCAATCTGAATGTTCTTGCCTCCTCGTCGCTCTTACGACGTTTTTCTTCTTCCGCTCCTCTCCAATAGCAAAATACCCCTTGGGGAAGTCGTCGGTGACACTCCGGAGTGGGTGTAATCGCTTCAAATCTCCTGAAATACGACAAAAACAACAAATCATGAAAAGTATCGCAATGTTGTCGATAAATCGTGAAAAACATGATTTGAGCGATCCAAATGGCATGCAAACATGCGGGAAAAAGGTGTAAAATACGAAGTGATCAAAATCCCCCAAGCTTACCTCTTACTCGTCCTCGAGGAAGATAAGTAAAAGGCGAACCCGGTGGATTCAGAAAATGAAAACGATGGAAAAAACGGAAAATGAAAAACGAAGAATAAAGAAGAAAGCGAAGAGGGAAGCTGCTAGATCATTTTTCTCAGGACGTGAGTTTTGCTCACTCATATAGCATGCACCGAGTGTAAAACACATGTCAAAGATTTTTATTTCGATATCATAGTATAATAATGCAAGTAGAGATAGAAAACCCAAGAATATTGATATAGCATGAAAAATGGAATAATTCTAAGATTAACATTGTCTGAATCATCTAAAGCGGTATACAATATCGCAGATCACACACTTTTCAATTGAATGCTTTCTATGAGGAGTATAAGAATATCACGCAATAGAATAGAAAGAATAGAAAAGCGTGGATTTCATGAAATGAATGCTAGGCGTAGATCTCTGGATTTCGTGAAGCTAAAACAATCTCACCGAGTATAGAATATTACTTAGCCTAGGTTGTCATGCACCGTCAAGTAGTCACTCTCTCACACATCATTGGATTCTCTCCCCCAAGCTTATCTATAAGTGTGGTGGCATATACAAAACTATACATACATTCCCCATTTCTTTTGAAGCTCCAAATGCAAAAGAAAATAAAAATAAAAACAAAAAGAGGGAAGAAAGAGAGAGTATATGAGATGTGATCGTTTATTAAGATTCTTTTCTCTTTTCTTTTCTTTTTTTCAAATCTTTTTCTTTTCTTTTCTTTCTTTTCTCCTTTTTTTTATATAGCATATATACACAAATGATCCCAAATCAAAAGAGAGAGAAGGATATAAAAGAATTTTTCTTTTTCTTTTTGGTTTTGGGAAATTTGGAGCTATGAATTTAATAACGGTGGAAATGCCAAATATTAGATTCGCTAAGGGGAGATTCACCAATGATTTTAAAATAGAGAATTAATGTTCAAGATATATGGAGAAAGAAATAAATGTATCTCTCAGTTCACTCTATAAGACGCGCATGACAACTTCAGTAGGGTAATTTAATCTACTCGGTTTCGATCACAAAAAAGCAAACTAATCCAGATTTATCATAGCTAACATCATTCAATCATCCTGAAGTGAAGTGTACAAGTCATGCAAATAGAAGTGATATAGGAAAAGAAAACGGTACTCCAGATATAAGCATTCAATGCGTGAATCTTGGTGTGTTTTCTACGGTAGCATACATATGAATATTCAGACTCAGCTAATAATAGAATTTCATCCATTTTTATACGGAAAAAGTGTGGGTTACTATCTCTAAATGCAAGGCAGATCATAGCATATGATATCAGAAATAAAAGCTAAGACATGACAAATATAGCATGCATATAGAGAAAGCTAACTCCACGTCATCATCATCACAGAAAAATCATCTCTAGCATGAGATGAAAGAAGTAAAGATAAAAAGGGAAAATAAAAATATTTACAATGCAGCACACAAAGAAAATAAGAAAAACGTGATGCATGGTAAAAAAAGAAAAAGTGATGAAAATGAGTGCAAATGCGGAAAATGGCGTGAAAAAACTAAAAATAAAGGTGGTAAATCGAAAAGCGTGAGAACTCACTCCCCCAAGCTAAAGTGCACAGTGTCCTCAATGTGCGAAGTGTGGCACACCGAGAGACGTATAATGTGAGGGGTAGGTGAGGAAGCATGCATTATGAAAAAGAAATAAAAATAACAAAATGAAAATATGATACGGACATGATTCATGCAGATATAGGAGTGAATCGGATATAAGAGTGTCACACCAAAAAGTCTCTCCCTCTCTCCCAAAAATGGTAAAGATAGATATGATCAAAATGTGGACCCAAAACAGTGAGGGGAGGGGGGTGGGCAAAAATCATCAGGACCAAGTAGAGACGGGCAGCATGACGGTAAAAAAGATCAATAGCATCAAGGGTGCCTAAGAGGGTGGTGCTGCGCCATCTCCGTCCTGAGGCGGAGGTGGAGGAGGAGGTGGTGGTGGCTGGGGAACAGTCTGCTGGGTGGGTGGGGGTGTGGGTGTGGGTGTAGGAGCAGGCTGGGTGGGTGTAGGAGTGGGTGTAGGTACCTGCTGGGTAGGTGTGGGTGAGGTCGGTACGCGAGGAAGCCGATCGAGAATCTGAGTGAGGCAATAGTGAATGCCCGGAAGTAGGTCGAAGCGGCTGGCCATAGCGGTGACGGTGGCAGACATGGTCCTGAGGTCGCCTCTGAGGCCACTCACCGCCCCCTCAAGAGCACGAATGCTCTGAAGTACAGTGTCGGGGGGAGGTGGTGCAGAGGGACGCACGTGTCTGTGCTGTGTAGGACGGGGCTGGCGGGCTCGGGTGGTGCAGTGGATGGGCTCAGCAGGCATGTGGAGGAAGGGTGATGTGCTCACAAGTGGGGGCCTAGCCTCAGTGTGAGGCTGGGGCACAGGCTGGTGTGAGGTGGAAGCAGCAGCAGCGAAAGTGGAATATAAGAGTGGCGACGAGGCGGTAAGAGAGGTCAGTGACACAGACGTGGGAACAGATGTCACGACATTATCAGATAGTACGGTCGCAGTGGAGACAGAAGTGACAGCCGCTGGGGAGGTAGTGTGGGGTCCAAAAGGCGAAATCCCAGCGGAGATCATACTGGCCATGGTCTCCACGACGGCAGCGAAAGAAGGCTCTCCGCTCTCAACAAAAGTAGGTGGGTGCTCGGGTAGTGCGGAGCAAAGGGGCTCAACAGACAGAGGGCCAGCTGTGGTGGGAGTGGTGGTGGGCTCAGCAAGTGTACTCCCGACACCGGTAGAAGTGTGGACAGTGGTGTCGGGAGCAGCAGAAATATCAGGCACAGGCTGAGGGGCCACGGGGTCAACGGGTGCAGCGTGTGCAGCGTGGGCCTGCTCAGCCTGCTCAGCCTCCTCGGCCTCAAGCACGTAGGCAGCGGGGATCAGGAGATCCATCGTCAGAAGCCAGTCCACCTGTGCTGGTGCTATCTGTGTCCGAGCTGGGCTCGGAAGGATCATGTAGTCAGCACCGTAGGGACCGTGCAACCAAACCCAGTGCCGCTGGCCGTGCGGACGAAGCATCTTCATCCGGGCCATGACGTCTATAGATAGTGAAGTGGGGCCCGGAGAACGACGTAAATCGGCCGGTAGGTCCTCGCCGGTCATCAGGGAGAGCAGGGTGATCAGACCGCCGCAACATATCGGTGAGCGAGCGCCCACCGATACGATGATGCGGTCCAAAAACCAGCTCGTGATATCAATCACGACGGCAGGGACCAACTCGTCACTCCCCCTAGCTAGAACTCTGGGGCGCGTCATCGCATAGAGCATATAAAGCTCCGGCGTGGACATCGTCCCAGGCTCATACCTCGCCAAAAAAGTAGTCGCCATAAGGCATTGAGCTATGCGGAGGCAGGGGTGGACGATGGCAGAGGCCTTGGCCCTACTAGGGTCAAAGGCAGCTGGTAAACCCGTGATCTGGGCCCAGAAAGCGTGGGAATCGAAGGAAGGTGGGGGGATGTGAGTGGGTGCGTAACCACGGTCGGCCCCGGGGATATCAGGCCACGAGAAGAATGCTCTCATCATACCGAGAGTGACCTGGCACTCTCGGTCCATAAACCTAAACGAGCATCCCTCGTCGGTCTGGGCTATAGAACTCAGCACCTCAAGTGTCGGACGGACGAAGGTGTCCGCCGACACTTGGAAAAAATCTCGCCAACCCACGTTGTCATACAACGTGAGCATCCCCTCAAGTACCCCCAGGCGTCCTAGGTCTGCAAGGTGTGCGAACCTGGAGGGTACAATCGAGCGCTGGGAAATGCGCTCAAAAACGACGCGGTGTGCGTCGTCTCGAAACGTAATCCCCAGCGGCCCGACAAGTGGAGCCGGTGGTGGCAGTGGGTCGGCAGGGAGTGGCTGTGCGGGGTGAACGGGGACTGCAGGCTGTGGCTGTGCGGGGTGAAGTGGTGTAGTCGGAGGAGAGTCCTCCATCTCGTGGGAGGGGCCGGGCTCATCCGGCCGCTTCCGCTTGGCGGAAGCTCTCCTGGTGTGTGGCCGTGTCCGGGGCGGCATGTGGGCCCCGGGTGCTCACCAAAAATAGAAAAAACACGGCGTGCAAAAGTAAGTGGAATGAGTATACTGTAACATGCCGTGAGAGCAAAATAGTGGATGCGTGCGAAGACGCCGCCTCCACGAAGCCAAAAATGCTCCCCGGAAGCTCCCCTAGGCTCCCCTAAGCTCCCCAATATAGCCTGCACATCAAACGGAGATATCAGGGAGTAATATTCAAAATGTATGGGGGGTTAGGGGTATAATAGATAAATTTTGAAGTTAATTTGGTGTAGGGGTTCGATTAGCACATGGATCGTCGAAAAATACAAGAAATAGGAGAAAATGGGCAAAATTGGGCATACCGGAGCTCGGCCGGCGGCGATGGAGTCACCGGCGACTTGGGCGGAAGGGCGACGGTGTCGGCCGGCGGTGGTCGGCCGAGCGCAGCTGCGACGAGGGCGGTCGGGCGAGTGGCAGTGAGTCGGGCGATCGGGAGCTGATCGGGCTCGGGCTCGGGCGAGAAAACGAAAAGTAACGCTTCGAATTCCGTGCCGAGCCCGCATCTCTTATATCGGAGATGTTACGACTCGGCCGAGTGAATGTTCCACTCGGCCGAGTGACAGTAACGAAAATATTTTAAAAATTACTCCCCGCTTACGACTCGGCCGAGTGGCTTTGCCACGCTCGGCCGAGTGGAAAAAGTCCATTCGGCCGAGTGGCACAAGCTACTCGGCAGTTCTCGCCCTAGGAGCGTATCAGTTTCACTCGGTCGAGTGAAGATATATACTCGGTCGAGTGGCAATTATATTGAAATCAAGAAAAGAAACAGAGAGTTGGGTACAGCAGACTTCCCTCGTTTGTGCGCCGCTCGGGCGGACGAACTTATGTACTCGGCCGAGTGGATATTCTACTCGGCCGAGCGACCCTTGTTTTCTGCTGTTTGGCTCTGTTTGGGCTCTAATCTCTGTTTTTCTTCCTCCAATTGATTTCTTCCTCCTCCTAAGCATCGAGCGCATTCCTGGAGCGCTCTTTGCCGCCTTGTTCATCCTCCTAATGATAGATATCCCTTTCTCCTCTCCTGTCAAAGAAAAATAGGACCCGTTATCACGAATTTTTAAGGCTAACGACTCAAAACACTAATAATTTCTAAAACAAAAATAAAGAACAAAGTAAAAATAAAGCGATAACCGTCGGGTTGCCTCCCGACAAGCGCTCGTTTAAGGTCTTGAGCTCGAACCCTTGGATATTCAATTTAATGCGGGATATTGGGTGCATATGAGATGCACCCGTCGAATTTATCGGGAAGAACGATCGGATTTGGATGTTGTGGTGGCGTGTTCTTCCTCAGTGCTCCTTCGTCTCGGGTAGTGTCGGTGGGTGGCTCCCCCAAGCTAGTGCTTGCTCCGGGCTTCGGCTTCACCGGTGACACCGATTTTCGTATCGGTGGGGCTTTCTTCGGAGTCCTCATCTTTGAGAGCTTGCAGAGCTCTCGGATTCTCGTGACATCAGCGTCGCCTTCATCAATTTCTACGGAGAGGTCGGGGGGGTCATCCATCTTTTCTTCTTGGCCCAAGTTCGGCCCTTCCTCAAAATCATCCTTGAATAGTGCGCCGATGGAATGGGGGATCGCCTCCTCAATGACCTCGTCAAGGTGGTCCATATAGTCCAGCTCCTCATGATAGGGCATGTGTTTCATTGCCTTGGGTATATGAAGCTCCACCTCGATGTTGCCGACGTTCAATGTTAGAGTCCCTTCACGTACATCGACAATGACACCGGCGGTGGCGAGGAATGGGCGTCCAAGTATTAGCGACGTATCGCCCTCCTCCTTGACATCCATGATCACGAAGTCGCATGGCAAACATATGCCTCCCGAGACTTGTAGCAGGATGTCCTCTGCGATCCCTACCGGCCTTGTAATCCGACCATCTGCTAGTTGTATCCGCATGTCGGTGGGCTTCAATTCTGTGCCGGTGTTTAGTCTTCTGAACATAGAGAGAGGCATGAGGCTAACACTAGCCCCTAAGTCTACTAACGCCTTTTGTAGAGGGACGCCGCCTAAGGTGCAAGGAATTCGGAAACTCCCCTGGTCTTTGAATTTGGCGGGCTCCTTCTCTCTCTTGGTGAACCAAGTCACATCCTCAGCGAGCATTATTTTCTCCTTCCTCTTTCTTCCCGTAATCAAATCCTTTAAGAACTTGGCGTATGTCGGGATCTCCACGATAGCGTCGAGAAAAGGAATATTGAGGCTTACCCCTCTCAAATATTCGAGAAACTTGGCTAGCCGTTTCTCCATCTTTGCTCTAGCAAGCCTCTGAGGGAATGGGATCGGTGGCAAAAAACGCCTCTCTTCAATCAGCTGCTCTGCTCTGGACTTTTCTTCCCCTTGCGGCTCTTTCTCTCTCTCAACTTCAATGACTGGCTCACTTGGCTCTACTCTCTCCACCACGAGCTCCTTGGTTGGAATCATGACGGGGGTGGTATCCTTCCTGCCTCTCGTAGTAACTGCAACCACGGCATTGATATGTCCGGTGGTGCCCCGTGGATTTTGCTCGGGTTGAGCCGGCAACTGTTGACTATTTCGATTGAGCAACGCAAGTTGCTCTGAGATTTGGCCTACAACGGTTGCAAGGGAATCTTGGCTCGCCTTCAAGGAAGCATTAGTCTTCTTCTGCTCGACCATAAACTCCTCCACTCTAGCTTCAAAATCGGAACGTTGTTGAGCTTGTGGAGGGTTTGGATTTCTCCACCCTTGATTGTATCCGGTCGGCCTATAGGGTCCCACTTGTTGCCTTGGTGGGTAGTTTTGTTGCGGAGGCCCCCTCGGTGGATAATGTTGTCATTGTTATTGTTGTGGTCGAGCTTGGTGAGGTGGTTGTTGCGGGGGGTTCAATGCTCCATCATTGTTTGCATAGGAGAAACCGGGATGGTTTCTAGCGGCCGGATTGGCCCAATATCCTTGGTGCCCCGCGACGTATTGGACTTGCTCCAAAGACCCCTCTCCTTGTTCTCCTCCCAAATACGTAGCTTGGGATTGGTCTTGCCAATCGCACATTTGACTTATTGGTGTGGATGTGGAAGGGGCTCCTTGGGGCTCCGTGATATATTTCTCCAGTCTCTCCACCACCTTGTGGAGAGAGTCGAACTTGTTGGTCAGCTCCGCCACGGCCTTGGCCTCATAGATGCTAGATGGCTTCAAGGAGGACGAAGAGTGTCCTCGCTCGTCGCCCCATTGTTGATTGTTCGAGGCCATCTCCTCAATTAAGGTCGTAGCTTCGTCGGGAGTCTTCGATAGGATGGCCCCATTTGCCGTGGCATCAATAATCTGCTTGGTCCCTGGTTGGAGACCATTGTAGAAGCTATGGACTAGCTCCCAATCTTCAATGCTATGGTGGGGGCACTGATGCTGCAGGTCTTTGAAGCACTCCCATGCCTCGTAGAGTGTCTCTTGAGGTCCTTGCTTGAAGGACATGAGAGCACTCCTAATCTTTACTGTCTTGGAGGGCGGATAGAACTTGTCGATAAACGCGCTCGCTAACTCATCCCATGTGGTGAATACTCCTTCAGCTTGCGTCCTCAACCAATAAAGAGCTTTATCCTTTAGTGTGAAGGGGAAGAGGCGCAGTCTGATGGCATCTAGGGTGACGCCCGGCATCTGGAAGGTGGCGCACTTTGATAGGAAGAGCTGGATGTGGTAGTGGGGATTTTCATGGGCGTTCCCATGAAATGGATCCTGCTGCATCAGAACCACAAGTCCGGTCTTCAACTCAAAATTCTTTTCGGCCGCCAACTCCGGCATGGCTATGGACGAGGTCGTGGAGGAAGTCTTAGGCCGGAGCCTATCTCGAATGGAAATAATCCTCGCCATTCTTGCCGCAAACTCTTCAGGCGTCTCCCAAACGTTCATAAACCTCCCTTCCGTATCGGGTCTCCTCTCCGCTCTGATTCTCCGCAATGTACGCTCGATCTCAGGATCAAACAATATATCTATGGGGTCCGCTGTGGATCTCGTGTACATGCACGGGAAAACAAAGTTTCAAAGAAGTGATTAGCACAATGGAAGGGTTAGATAAAAAATGAAGGAATAAAACAAAAAGAAAGAAATAGCTAGGGTGGTAGGATCAAACACAATCGCCTCCCCGGCAACGGCGCCAAAAACTTGATCGCGCCCGGGCGTACACCCTAAAGAGCGACCGTGTAGTTTTACCGCAAGCGCACGGTGTAGCGGCGAGCGGGTATCGAACACAGGGAGGACGTATGACAGTGCCTTCTCCGAACAACCTGGTTATAGGGACAGAAAAGTAGGAAATTGCCTTTCGGCGATGTTGTCACAATTGTCAAACAAAGTAAAGAGATATAAAATCAAATAAAGACGCCTAGGGAATAGGGAATCCCCGCTACTCACCGTATCTCGTCATTGTGATTCATCGGTTTCACAATTTCTAGGGTAGAATGTCGGGTGAACTAGTCGCAACTGAATGTAAAACCTAGCGCACGCTCTCACGCTATTGCCGGTCTATAATAAACCTAGGCTCGGGTCCAATCTCTTGCAAACCCTAGCCTAGGCAAGCTAGCATTAGGATCAACGTCATCGTTCAATCGCATCCCGAGCCCACTCTCGTGCAAACTCGGGCTACGACCTAGGTTGGGGTAGTTCCTACCCGTCCAATCTCTTGCAAACGGGTATCGGTATAGAATTGCAACCGAGGATCCTAGTATCGGTCCAATCTCTTGCAAACCGATACTACGGAAACTCGATTTCAACCCAATTCGGATTTCTAGGGTTTCCTACCGAATTGGGATCCAATCTCTTGCAAATCCCAATCGATATGAACACCTAGCTATCCGTATTATATCAATCCCAAACTAACCCTAATAGCAATTCTAGCAATAGTTCTACCAAATCATCACAAATCGGAAATTGGGCTCGTAGGGTTCATTCCCACGCCCTAAGACGTTAAGACTACTCACAAATCATATTGCAAATGGAAAAACAATCAATTGAAATAGCAATAGAATTCATGGCAATGTTCAAAATAGCAATAAAAATAGGATTTTTAATAGAGAGGGAGACAAACCAATGTAGCTTTCCAAGAATCCAACAAAATAGCACTTTTCTTTCATCTCCAATCACAAGAATTAAACTCTAAAAAATCTAATCTAAAAAGGCTGCCAAAATCAATCCCAAAAAGCTCCCCTAAACTAGGTTAGAATCTGGGGTTAAATACCCCCCAAAACTGTCCAAAAATTCGTGACCAAACTGCCCCTGCGCCTCTTCAAAATCGTGTTTTCCGCTACAGGCGCGCGGCTCACTCGGCCGAGTGACAAAAGTCTCTCGACCGAGTGATAGGCCCTGAGAATTTACAGTAAGTCTGGGGTCTTGGGGGTCTTCACTTCGGGGGTCACTCGACCGAGTGAGTTGTCGTCACTCGGCCGACGGGCTTTTTTCACTCGGGCAGACGGCAATTGATACTCGGCCGAGTGGGGCTTCTGATCTCAGACTGACGAAAGACAGTAACTTGGGAGTTTTTGATGTCGTCGTCTGGGTGCCACTCGGGCGGACGGGATACGTCACTCGGCCGAGTCAGATTCTGATGCTCGGCCGAGTGCACGCTGATATGCTGCTTGGAGCGTGTCCGATTTGGCCGGCCGAGCGGTGTCTCGATGCTCGGCCGAGTGACTCCTTCACTCGGCCGAGTGAGATGCTAAAAATGCCCAATCTGAATGTTCTTGCCTCCTCGTCGCTCTTACGACGTTCTTTCTTCTTCCGCTCCTCTCCAATAGCAAAATACCCCTCGGGGAAGTCGTCGGTGACACTCTGGAGTGGGTGTATCTCGGAATCACTCCAAATCGCTCCAAATCTCCTGAAATACGACAAAAACAATAAATTGTGAAAAGTATCGCAATGTTGTCGATAAATCGTGAAAAACATGATTTGAGCGATCCAAATGGCATGCAAACATGCGGGAAAAAGGTGTAAAATACGGAGTGATCAACGGGACCATGGGTCCTCGGTCCGTGTGGGGACAGAGCATTGTGCGGCTCCACTGTGCGGCATGCCGTGTACATAGGCAGACTTCCTCGACTCGCCCCCTCCCTTTCTTTATCAGTGCCTGGCCGGCCAGGGTCTTTTTGTAGAGGGTCCTGGCTGTGGTAACACTGCCGCGCCGCACTCCGGTGGCCGTCAGATCTCGATAAAGTGAGGGCCATCCTCAGCGAGGTCAGGGAGAGGCTGGGGGAAACTGGAGCAAAGGTGGAAAGGGTTGAGGCGGTCCAGTTGCAGCATGGGTAGAAGGGGTAGATAGCCGACCCATCAGGGACCGTCGGTCTTCTACTCACCCGCTGGATGTGAGTAGACCGTTTGCTGAGGGGATAATTACCCCCACCATACGTTGGCCCATGAGCACTAGGTAAAGGGGAGAGGGATATTGAATCACTGTATGTTGGCGTTACGCATATGTTGGCGGTACGCATATTAGGTCGGGGCAATTGGGGTTCCGTGGGTTTGGGGCGAGGTGAGGCGGAATGACCCGGCGGTTTGTGGAGGGGCGTCGTCGATCTCCGATCTTCAGTTGCATGTGGCGGCCGGGTCGGACCGAGGGGAACCCTGTTTTATCGGGACGGCCCTGGTTCTCGTTGTAACATGCCTACCGAACGTGTGTGAGAATTCCTGTTATTTTTGCCTTATTCTTGTTGTCCTTTGTTCGGTGAAGTGCCTAGTCAGAGTGCGCTTGAGCTATGATTAGGAGTCTGCATGGGGTAATCTTTTTCATTAGCCATTACAAGAGATCTTGATGACATTTACAATAATAGGTCAGGTGTGACCCAACACGTGGTCGGGTTGGGAAGTAGTTTTAACTTGATGCTTGTTGCGTTGGGATAAGAGGGCTCATGTTTGCAGGGCGGCTTTCCTTATTTCCCGCTGATCGCTGCACTCCTTCTGCCTTTCTGACCGTGAAGGGTTAGGAGTGGGATACTGGTCTCGATCGTCCGTGGGCGAGCTGACACGCCATGACTCGCCGTTTGAATTCATCGGGGATGCAGCCTTGCTGTGATCCGCGTCGGGGTGATCGATCCTCTGTCTTCCAGGCGGACCTCCTTCCCCTCCATTGCTTTGTCATATCCCGCCTCGCCTTCGTCGTGCTGAATGGTTGCAAGGCCTCTCCGGGGAACCCATACATCGAAGGGGAACCCAGGAGGAGGCGGCAGACGAGGTGGAGGTGGAGGCGTCGCCTTCTCGGGGGTGATGTCCGGCGGGCCGGCATCGAGCGAAAGGTCGAGGGCGGGCAGGTGGGTCGTTAGGAGGCCCGGCTGGGGCTTCCACCCTCGCATCCGGTGGTGATCGGGGTGGCGCGGATGCTGATTGGGAGATGGCGGCCTGCCACGAGTCTTCCAAACCGGTTGCTTCATCTGGTTCAAAGCAGGTGGAAGACCGGCAGGCATGGCTCCCCGTGTGTAAGGGGAATACCCTATTGGCGATCCGCTTGTAAGGGGAATACCCTATCGGCGTGGCAGGCTGTTGGGGAGGTGGGCCTGCTGAGGCCGGTCTGCCTGGGCAGAGGCTTGTATGCCCAGTGTTGAGGTCGGAGTGCCCCACGGTGAGATACGGCCGGGGCCCCCCCTTTCCCTTGGGCCCACGCCGCGTGGGATGCCGAAAGGGGGGCGGGGTCCGCCATAGGTGTTCCAACTCCCTTGCCGCAAGTTGTCTGAAGGAAGTGGGAGACTGGTGGTTGGGCCGTTCTCTGGGTAAGGGGAGTAGCCTATCAGGGATCATCGAGTAGAAACGATTGCTGGTTGAGGAGGTGCGATCCGTCGGTGGATATCGGCCTCTTTCATAGTTGGACGGGGCGTCCCGGGCTTTTTCATATTCGGTGTAGGGGATTGTGATTCATTCTCATATATGTTTACCCCCCCTTTAACTCCGAAGGGGGGTGGGGGTATTTATAGCGGGATTCTGCTGACGGTTTCGTCCTAGTTAATGCGATGAGCTGGCACCATTAATGGGCTCTGCAGAATCATGCTCTTTGGGAACCGCTTTTGTCAGGCGGCACCTGACGCGGTTCGTCAGCCTGGCCTCTCGGGGGGGCATGTCTTTATTGATGGCGTGTTTCCCAAGCGTCCTTTCATTTCGACGAGTCGCGTCGGGGGGCTGCTTTATCGGGACCCGACGTTTATCCAGCGGGCATTGTTCAGCGGTTCTTGGTTTGCGCCAAGTCTGCCCCGGTTTGGGTGGCGAGGGTTGGCCCTGCCCCAGAGGTCTGGAGGGGGGAGCGAGCGCGTAGCTCGACCCGTGCCCTTCCCTGGTTTGGGTGGCGAGGGTTGGCCCTGCCCCATAGGTCTGGAGGAGGGGAGCGAGCGCGGAGCTCGGCCCGTGCCCTTCTCTGGTTTGGGTGGCGAGGGTTGCCCCTACCCCAGAGGTCTGGAGGGGGGAAGTGAGCGCGTAGCTCGGCCTGTGCCCTTGTCTGGTTTGGGTGGCGAGGGTTGGCCCTGCCCCAGAGGTCTGAGGGGGGAGCGAGCGCGTAGCTCGGCCTGTGCCCTTCTCTGGTTTAGGTGGCGAGGGTTAGCCCTGCCCCAGAGGTCTGGAGGGGGGAGCGAGTGCGGAGCTCGGCCCGTGCCCTTCTCTGATTTGGGTGGCGAGGGTTGGCCCTATCCCAGAGGTCTGGAGGGGGGAGCAAGCATGTAGCTCGGCCCGTGCCCTTCTTTGGTTTGGGTGGCGAGGGTTGGCCCAGCCCCAGAGGTCTGGAGGGGGGAGCGAGCGCGTAGCTCGGCCCGTGCCCTTCTCTGGTTTGGATGGCGAGGGTTGGCCCTGTTGGATATGGACGACATGTATACACCCATGAGGGGATGTATGAGGGTATACTGACCTCGGATGTCGCGTGCATGAAAGCATGTGCGAAGAGAACCTTTTCATGTGTGAAAAGGACCACTCGATAAGTGGAAAAAGTCACTTTATAAGTGCAAAAAGGCACTTGATAAGTGCATAATGAAGAGGATAAGGAAATGTGCTAATATAGGCTAATAAGCTTATATATGGTTATTTCCTACAATAACTACCCCTAAAGCCTATAAATAGGACCCAAGGGTAAGGCTTTTAAGGGTAATCCTTCATGCCATAAGTTTTGCATAAGGCAAACTTTTTCCTCTTCTCCCTTCCATTTTGTTCTTCTTCTAAATAGAGATTTAGATGGTGGAAACTCTGCTTCGATCCTCTGTGACGAAGTACTGACCGTTGTGGCGAATCTAAGGGCAAAGTTCAGAGACTATAGCGCAGCGTACGCTAACGCAAGTTCTCTTTCGATCCTCCATCACCGCGCGATGGGTTCCTACATTGGTATCAGAGCCATACGGGTTCGCTCCGGTCTCACCGATGAACGAGGCGTTGTCTTTTTCACGAATGAATTTCCTACCATTATGGATATGGTAGGAGCGCATCGTGACGGAGAGAATCGCAGCAGTTAATCTTTTCACGTTAGGGTCTTTTGTCATTACGGATATGATAGGAACTCTCCGTGACGGGAAGAACTGACCGTTCATCTCGCCAAACTCGCACTCTTCATGGATGCTGAGTCTCCATTCGATAGGGAATGTGAACTCTCTTCATATGGAGCGTGAAGTTTGCGGTCGTGAAGGTATGTTATTTTTTTGGCACACGGCCATTGAAACATAACTACTTTCTCGATGAACGGGTGTCTCATCGGAGAAGATGGTAGTTATTCTCATCGGAGAAGATGACCTCTTTGGTGCATGATCGCCATGGCCATATGGGCCATGGAGGCTATGTACCCCCCTCCCCATGCGGAGGGGGTTGGCTACGGCCAATGACAACCAAAGCCACCACCCCTTCGAGGGGGGTGTGCAACCGGACCCCTCAAGGGGGGAGGTCGGCCATGGCCAAGAGGCCAAGGCCGGCCGGCAAGGGCCAAGGGGCCCTTGCCACAGCCAGGGCCAGGGCCGGCCAGGAGGCCGGCCAGGAGGCCGGCCCTGGGGGCCGGCCCTGGCCTCTGCCAGCCCTGGCAGAGGCCAGGCTAGCCGACCCTGGCCTCTGCCAGCCCTGGCAGAGGCCAGGCTAGCCGACCCTGGCCTCTGCCAGGGCCATGCCCTGGCAGAGGCCAGGGCCAGGGCCGGCCAGGAGGCCGGCCCCACCCTGGGGGCCGGCCCTGGCCACGTCCAACCCTGGCCGAGGCCAGGCTGGCCGGCCCCGCCCTAGGAGCCGGCCATGGCCCTGGCCGAGGCCAGGGCCTGGCCAGCCAGGGGGCCGGCCAGAGGAAGCCCTGGCCTTCGGCCAGAGGGTGCCCTGGCCTTCGGCCAGCCGAGGCCGGTCCTGGCATCGGCCAGGGCCAGGCCAGGCTGAGAAGCCCTACGGTACCGGTGGTTTCGGCCAGGGCCAGGCCAGGTCTAGAAGCCCTACGGTACCGGCGGTTTCGGCCCGGCCACCTGCATGGCCGGCCCATACGGGACCGTCGGCAGTTGCATACGGCAAAACCCCCTACTTGGGGGAATCTGGCCTTAGCACGACCACAGCTCGACTCCAGCAATGGCCGGGGCAAGCCACTACCTCCCACTGCAAAATACGTTTTCAAAATACGTTTTTCAAAAACGCTTTTCCGCTGCAAAGTACTATAAGAGTACTATTATTTGATAAAGTGATGGGGAAATATTGAAAGTTGTTCTAGATGGTGATTGGGATCGTAATGACTTTTCTGATTCTAGAACAACATCTTCAATATTTTTCGAAAGTAACTTATCAAATATAATAATATCATTCCAAGTGGGATTTTCCAAGTGGGAGTGATATTAATCTAGTCTGAAATTTCCACATTCGATTGATTCATCATCTCAATGGATCATGATTCGACCAGTGGTCTTTTGGACTAATTTGTGGGACACCTCAGCTCTGTCTGGGGGTAGTGCACCATGGACTAGCCATTCCCCTGGTCGGTCCGCTGGCCGAGACTGCCGAATTATGAAAATGTCTAAAATAATGACTATAAATATGAAATTTATGCAATGTTTTTGATATCTTTTGCCTTTTCCCCTTCGTTTTATGTCTTTTGCAGCATTTTAAAGCTAAAATGTCTTCTACCGCTAAGAACATCGTCGCTGAGTTAAACAAAGGTGAAAAACTCAACGGCGATAATTACAAACTATGGTCCATGAGGATACAATATGTTCTAGAGGAGCAAGACGTGCTCGAAACTCTGAAGAACATAATGATTGAACCTGAGTTGGGCACTACGGCCCAACACAGAAGAGACAAGGAAGCTTTTGATGCTTGGTCTTGGAAGAACAAGATTGCTCGCATTACGTTGCTGTCAAGTATGGCGGACGACATAATGCGAATCTTCCGAGAACATGACCTAGCCATGGACATATGGTCCAAGCTAGAGGAGAAGTTTGGTGGCACCTCGGTGTCCAAACTTCGTTCTTTAACTAAGATTCGATTCGTACAAGAAACGTCCAGATCATTCCATGGGGAAGCATCTGCGACATATGGCGAATCTCATCTCAGAGTTAAAGGATGCAGGTCATGTGCTCACTGATGAGCAACAAATTCAAGCAGTCATATGTTCCCTACCAAATGGTTGGGACCAAATGAAGATGTATCTCACTCATAATGAGAGCATCAAGAACTTCAGCGATGTTTCTAAGCACGTCGAGTTAGAGGAAGAGCGGCTTGCGGCCGCCAAGCCAAGTGCAGAAGTGCACATGGTTGCTAGTTCCTCACACGGGGGAAAGAAACGGGAAGATCGTTCAAAGTTTACTAATGAACGTAATAAGCAACCAGAGTCCACCAAGAAACCCAAACATAAGGGTGGGAACAAGAACTGGCACAAGAAGAAAGACTTGAAGAGGATCAAGTGCTTCAAGTGCAACAAGTTAGGTCACTATGCACGTTCTTGTACGGATGGAGGTGACAAGGTAACTTGTAATGCTAGTTACATATGTGTTTCTAGTTCAATATTTCTTGTAGAATCTAATCCATTTTGGATAATTGATTCAGATGCCACCGACCACATAGCAAGGGACAGACGGTCCTTCGTGGAGTATCACCGGATACCCCAAGGAACAAAGTGGATATATGTAGGAAACAACACACGTGTTGAAGTGAAAGGCGTTGGGACGTGCAAGCTAGTCTTGGACAACGACCGCACTATCTTACTACATGATGTCCTCTTCGCTCCAGATATTCGAAGGAATATTATATCTGTGGTCGTTTTAATGGGTCTTGGTTATAGTTGGTTCTTTCATGGTTGTAAAGTGGACTTGTCTTGTAATAATTCTTTAATTGGTTCTGGGTATGTTTTCAAAGGATTTGTTGTATTAAATACAATGTATGATTCCGCATTTTATAATGAAAATTTCCTTATTGCAAATTCATCAAATTATGAGTCAGATGTAATTTGTTGGCATGCAAGGCTTGGTCACATTGGACCAACACGAATGGATAGACTTGCCAAACGTGGCCTTCTATCCAATGTTTTAAAGGTCGAAATGTCGACTTGCGAACATTGCCTTGTAGGAAAATCTTGTCGCAAGCCGTTTGGAACCGGCACAAGGGCCGAGGTTCCATTACAGCTCATCCATTCGGACATATGTGGTCCGATGAATGTCAAGACAAGACGCGAGAAGTCCTATTTCATCACTTTTATTGATGACTTCACCCGATTCGGTCATATCTATTTGATATCCCACAAAAGTGAAGCATTAACCTGCTTTAAAAACTATATGAGTTTGGTGGAAAATCAATTAGATCGCAAGATTAAGGTCTTGCGAACCGATAGAGGCGGTGAATACCAATCAACAAGTTTTAAGGAACTTTGTGATGAAAAAGGCATAGTTCATCAGGTAACTATGCCTTATACTCCGTAACAAAATGGTGTTGCAGAAAGGAGGAATAGGACTTTAATGGAAATGGTCCGTTCAATGATGGCGCAAGCCAACTTGCCAATCACCTTTTGGGGTGATGCATTATTGATGGCCGCTTTCATTTTAAACCGCGTACCCTCGAAATCTGTTAGCTCCACTCCTTATGAGTTGTGGAACCAAAAGTCTCCTGACTTAAGCATATTAAAACCTTGGGGGTATGCATCCTACGCACATATTTCTCCCATAAGTATGGCAAACTTGGGCCAAGGGGAGGAAATGTATCTTTATACGATACGCAGAAAACTACAAAGGTTATGTTTTCATTGGTCACGAAGACAATGGAGGACTAATTGAATTTGAGTCGAGGGATGTCACTTTCTTAGAAAACGAGTTTCCAAGACAGGGCGAGATAAGTCAGGACTTATCTCTATTTGAGATTTATGATCAAGAAGGATTACCTCATTCGAGTGGGAGAATTCTTGGTGAAGACGAAAATACGTTTCGACCTTCACCAATGGATGATACGAAAGATGCGAATCCTATTCCATACGGGAATAATGATCCAAGTGGGAGCATTTCTAACGACATTCCAAGTGGGAGTGATATTAGAATTGATCTAAATTCGAGTCATCGAGGACTTGAAGAATCTCAAATACGACGTAGTAGTCGTACAAGGTTAGCTCCTCTAAGATTTGAGGATGAATTCCCACAAACCTTTATGACTTTACTACATGAAGATGACGAGCCTGCTACTTTCAAACAGGCCGTATCATGCCCTGCAAAAGACAAATGGATAGAAGCGATGAAGGAGTAATTAGAATCCATGAAAGTTAACCAAGTCTGGGACTTCGTTGACTTACCCAGAGGACGTAGAGCTATTGGAAACAAATGGGTTCTCAAGATCAAGCATAAGGCTGATGGCTCTATAGACAGATATAAAGCTCGCCTTGTCGCGAAAGGTTTTACGCAACAGGAAGGGATAGACTACGAAGAGACCTTCTCACCTGTTGTTCGTTTTACCTCGATTCGCTTGATTCTGGCTTTGGTAGCTTGCTTAGACCTCGAATTACATCAAATGGATGTAAAGACTGCCTTTCTCGATGGAGAATTGGACGAGGAGATCTATATAGAACAACCAACAGGGTTTGTAAAAGAAGGAAACGAACATAAGGTTTGTAAACTTCGTAAGTCCATATATGGTCTTAAACAATCCTCGAGGCAATGGTATATACGATTTCAAGAAGTCGTCTTATCAAATGGTTTTACCATGCTTGATGAAGATAACTGTGTATATATCAAGAGGATCAAAAGCAAGTATGTTATTATGTCTCTATATGTAGATGACATTTTAATAGCCGGAAATGACAAGGGCTTTGTGATGGATATCAAGTCTTGGCTTTCATCAGTATTTGAGATGAAAGACATGGAAGAAGCCGCATATATCTTTGGAGTAAAGATTTCAAGGAATCGTTCGAAGAAACTTCTTTCTCTTTCACAAGAGACTTATATAAAGAAGGTTCTAGAACGTTTTAATATGCAGGACTGTAAGTCCATTGATACTCCAATAAGCAAATGCAATAATTTATGTCTGAAGATGTGTCCTAAGAACCAAAAGGAAAAGAAAATTATGGAAAAAGTTCCATATTCCAGTGCAGTTGGTAGTCTTATGTACGCTATGATGTGTACAAGACCGGACATCTGTTTTGTCGTTGGAATGGTAAGTCGTTACCAATCCAATCCAGGGCAAGCACACTGGAAAGCGGTTAAGAGGATAATGCGGTATCTTAAAGGGACTGCGGACTATACTTTATGCTATCAAGGAAATGCCTTGAGGCTCGAAGGCTACACTGATGCTGATTGGGCAGGTGATCTCGATGAGCGACGATCAACCTCAGGACATGTTTTTCTACTCGGATCTGGTGCAATATCTTGGAGTAGCAAGAAACAATCATGCATCGCACTTTCAACTATGGAAGCCGAGTTTGTAGCATTTAGCATGGCAGTCCAAGACGCTGTTTGGCTTAGGAAGTTCTTAGACAAGCTAATTGATGCAAGTGACTCAGATGTTGTACCAATATACAGTGACAGTCAAGCATCTATAGCATATGTCAAAGATCCAAAGTTCCATTGTAAGACCAAACACATTGATATCCGCTACAAATTTGCAAAAGACTATGATAAGAACAAGAAGGTAGACATTAGATACATATCTACGCATGAGATGATAGCGGATCCGCTTACGAAGGCAATCCCCAGAGATGTGTTTTACAAACACTTATCTTCTCAAGGATTGCGTAAGAGCTAAGTTGTATCAATGTATATTCCCATGTATGTGAAAGACCAAATTTAATAAAAGAATAAGTTCTTTTTGACATTGCATATGAGTTTCTTGAAAATGTTTGTGTACATTTCTTTTAATCTCAGCTGTATTTTTTTGTATGTCGGACAGATTGAGGTTGGCTCTCTCACATGAGCAACCGCCTTTATTCTATCAGACGGATAAAATAAAGATGAGACCTGTTTAAAGTCAAAATCATCAGACGGATGATTTAGAGTCATGACTTGAACAAAACGGTCGTATGAAAGATCTGCATCATGTGGATGCTTACAAAAGATCTAAGAAGATTTTTTGAAATCTTATATGTCTTATGCGGGATGTGGGTCCAGGAGATCAATGAGTAGTAAAAGGGACTCAAAGTCAGACATTGTGATGTCTGATCATCATCCTTACAACATCATTAAGACATACGCTCCCTGGTAAAGGAGTGATGTTGTAATACGTATTCATACTACGTATGCATTTGACCATTGGGTTAGAATAGTGATTGTGTTTACTATTATGTGAGACCCAAACACCACATGGGTCTTAACTACTTACCCTTATGGACTCTAATTTGTTCCTTTAGATTTGACTGGGTGATCGCTATCTTAGCATGTTGCTTATGGACTATGGCTAATTCGGTCCGGCGGGGCATGTTAGAAAAGCAAGTCAAGTCAAGATCGAAAGGATCGCAAGAAGAGGAAGATTAATTTCATATTCACATTTGGACTTTAGAGATTCAAAGCTGGCCAGCCAATTGTAATCCAGATGGGATTCAATTGTTGAATATAAAGTATAAGAAATGTGAAGAAATAATCTAGGGTAAAACATGCGTTGATCTACTCAACTTTGCACCCCAAAGAGTGTTGTGTATCTCTAACAAGTGCACAACAGCGGACTCTATGCGCATGACGGTCACACGGTCTATTCCTCGGTATGATAAATTAAAGAACTAAAGGAAAAGATGTTTCCTTACAATCCCCTCAAGTGTGAGTGGGAGATGTTGGATATGGACGACATGTATACACCCATGAGGGGATGTATGAGGGTATACTGACCTCGGATGTCGTGTGCATGAAAGCATGTGCGAAGGGAACCTTTTCGTGTGTGAAAAGGACCACTCGATAAGTGGAAAAAGTCACTTTATAAGTGAAAAAAGGCACTTGATAAATGCATAATGAAGAGGATAAGGAAATGTGCTAATATAGGCTAATAAGCTTATATATGGTTATTTCCTACAATAACTACCCCTAAAGCCTATAAATAGGACCCAAGGGTAAGGCTTTTAAGGGTAATCCTTCATGCCATAAGTTTTGCATAAGGAAAACTTTTTCCTCTTCTCCCTTTCATTTTGTTCTTCTTCTTCTAAATAGAGATTTAGACGGTGGAAACTCTGCTTCGATCCTCTGTGACGAAGTACTGACCGTTGTGGCGAATCCAAGGGCAAAGTTCAGAGACTACAACGCAGCGTACGCTAACGTAAGTTCTCTTTCGATCCTCCATCACCGCGCGATGGGTTCCTACAGGCCCTGCCCCAGAGGTCTGGAGAGGGAAGCGAGCGCGTAGCTCGGCCCGTGCCCTTCTCTGGTTTGGGTGGCGAGGTTGGCCCTGTCCCAGAGGTCTAGAGGGGGGGCGAGCGCGTAGCTCGACCCGTGCCCTTCTCTGGTTTAGGTGGCGAGGGTTGGCCCTGCGCCAAAGGTCTGGAGGGGGAAGCGAGCACGTAGCTCGGCCCGTTCCCTTCTCTGGTTTGGGTGGCGAGGGTTGGCCCTGCCCTAGAGGTCTGGAGGGGGGAGCGAGCGCGTAGCTCGGCCCGTGCCCTTCTCTGGTTTGGGTGGCGAGGGTTGGCCCTGCCCCAGAGGTCTGGAGGGGGGAGCGAGCGTGTAGCTCGGCCCATGCCCTTCTCTGGTTTGGGTGGCGAGGGTTGGCCCTGCCCCATAGTTCTTGAGCGTTCAGACTGAAACACTCATGTGGAGACAACAAAGTTTGGAAAAGTGCGAAAATGAAGATCTTTCATTAAAAAGACTCACAATTATTGGTAAAACTTTAGCAGGTGCTCTGCATTCCAAGGGTGGGCTAGCTCACTTTCGTCCAGGGTCGCAAGGATGTATGTGGCCGGTCCGATGATGTCGATGACCTTGTAGGGCCCTTCCCATTTGGTGGCCAACTTCTCTCGATGGGCGGTCTCGGGTCTGAAGGTGGCGTCTTTGAGGACCAGGTCGCCGATTCTGAAGGTCCGCTTCTTCACCCTGGAGTCTTAGTGTCGGGCCATCCTCTGGCTGTGCCGGATGAGGTTCGTCAGGGCTCGGTCCCTTATCTCATCCACTAGTTCGAGACTGAGGCCGAGCCCCTCCCCATTGATATCCTCGTCGAAGAGTTTCAGTCGGAGTGTCTCTTCTCTGATTTCCACATGAACGACCGCTTCCGATCCGTATGCCAGCATGAATGGGCTCTCTCCAGTCAAGGCCTTGTGGGTGGTACGGTAGGGCCAGAGGATTCCCGGTAGCTCGTCAACCCATGCCCCGAGAGCGGCGTCTACCTTCTTCTTCATAGGACTCAAGATGCATTTGTTCGCGGCCTCCGCCATTCCGTTGCACTACGGGTGGGCAACCGACGCAAAATGGAGCTTGATCCCCCAGCCCGAACAGAAGTCGCGGAAGCCTTCACAATCAAACTGTCTCTCGTTATCCGTGACTATAGAGCGGGGTATCCCAAAGCGGCATATAACGGACTGCCAGATAAAACCCTTCATGTCCGTCCACGTGATGCGTGCCAACGGCTCGGCCTCCACCCACTTTGTGAAATAGTCCACGGCGACAACTAGATATTTCCTTTCACCGGAGGCCTTTGGGAAAGGCCCAAGGATGTCGAGCCCCCATTTGGCGAACGGGATCGGGCTCACGATGGGCACCAAGTTGGCCGGAGGCGCTGCCGTTTGTCGGCCAAATTTTTGGCACGCCTCGCATCTTTTGACATACTGAGCTGCGTCCTGGATCATTGCCGGCCAATAATACCCCTGGCGCATTATTTTGTGGGTGATGGTGCGACCGCCGTGGTGGTTCCTGCAAAATCCTTCGTGCACTTCACGGATGACTTGCCCAGCCTGCTCTGGCCCCAGGTACTTCAGATACGGCAAGACGTCAAAGTTGGCGCGGCGCCGGCGGTATAATACCCCGTCGAGGAGTACGAATGATAGGGCCCGCCTCTCTACCTTCTTAGCCAGCATCCGCTCCTCGGGTAGGGCCCCTGTCTCCAGGTACTTCATAATGGGGGTCGTCCATGTCATCATCGAACCGACACACATTAGTTCTTCTTCGTCAATAGTGGGCGTCAACAGACTTTCAACGTAGATGGCCTTCCCGATCTCGGCCGCGGAGCAAGAGGCCAGCTTGGATAGGGCATCCGCCTGGAGGTTGTTGGAACGGGGCAGGTGTCGGACCTCCGCTCTCTTGAACTTCTGGAGCTCGGCTTGGATGCGCTTAAGGTAGCGCTTCATCGTTTCTTCTCGGGCCTCGAAGCTCCCTTGGATCTGTTGGATGATGAGCCGCGAGTCACTGAGGAGCAACACGTTCGTCGCCCCCAACCCCTACTGAGCTTCAGCCCGTTGACCGCGACCTCATACTCCGCGATATTGTTGGTCGCCGGGAAGTTGAAGCGCAAGGCGTATTCCAACGAGCATCCGTCGGGGGTTTGAATGACGATACATGCCTCCGTCCCGGATCCTGTCGCTGAGCCATCGACGTGGATGGTCCATAATTCGTCCATGTCTCCCTGGGAGGGCTCTGAAGGTTCCGCCACCCCCATCACTTGTGGGGATGCGGTCACCGATGGTGCGTCTGGTTGGTCCCATGAGGCGTCCTCGGCGGTGCATTCTACCATGAAGTCCGCCAATGCCTGGCCTTTGATCACCGTCCGGGCCTTGTATGTTATATCGAACTCGCTGAGCTCGATGCTCCAGTTGAGCATCCTTCCCGACCGCTCCAACCTCTTCGGTTCTTCTCGAGGGGCAAGTCCGTGTGGACGGTGATGGGATGGGCCTGGAAGTATAGTCGGAGCTTCCTTGCCGTTGTGACCAGGCAGTAGGCGGTCCTCTCGATGGGAGTGTAGCGAGTATCCGCCTCCCGGAGGATCCGGCTGGCGTAATATACAGGGCGCTGCACGCCCCCTTCCTCTTTGATTAGGACGGAGCTGACGGCCTCTTCATTGGTCGCCAAGTACAAACCTAGCGGTTCTCCTTCTTCCGGCCTGGCGAGGAGCGACAGGCTTTACAGGTAGGCCCTCAGCTCCGCGAATGCTCAAATGCAGTCGTCGTCCCATGGGATCACCTTCCTTTTGTCGTTTGCTTCGCCGAAGGCAATGCACAAGACCCTGAAGAAGGGGAGTGATCTCTCCGCGGATTTTGACTGGAACTGCCCCAGAGCGGCGATCCGGCCATTCAGGCGTTGCAAATCCCGGATCGTCCGTGGTTCCGCCATATTGACGAGGGCCATCACCTTATCGGGGTTCGCCTCAATCCCTCGTTTCATTATTATGAAGCCTAGGAATTTCCTTGACTGCACGCCGAAGATGCACTTCGCAGGGTTTAGCCTTAAGCCGTATTGGTGAACCCTTCGGAACGTCTCCTGTAAGTCGACAAGGTGGTCTGGGGCTCTCCTACTCTTTACCAGCAGGTGGTCGATGTAGACCTCCAAGTTTTGCCCGACCTGCGGGCTGAATATCTGGTCCACCATTCGCTGATAGGTTGCCCCGGCGTTCTTCAATCCGAATGGCATCTTCGTGTAACAGAAGGTGCCTCTATCGGTGATGAAGGACATTTTCTCTTCGTCCTCCTCCACCATCGGGATCTGGTTGTAGCCCGAGAAGGTGTCCATGAAGCTCAACAACTCGTAGCCGGACGCCTGGTCTACCAAGTGGTCGATCCGCGGGAGGGGGAAGCTGTCCTTCGAACACACCTTGTTAAGGTCGGTGAAGTCGACGCACATGCGCCATTTTCCGCTGGCCTTTTTCACCAAGATGACGTTGGCAAGCCAGACCGGGTAGTCCACCGGCCTGATAAACTTGGCCTTGAGGAGCCGTTCCACCTCCTCCTCGGCTGCTCTCTTCTTTTCGCCCCCGGCGCTCCTCTTCTTCTACCGGACCGGTCGAGCTCATGAGTCCGCATTCAACCTATGGGAGATCACCACTGGGTCGACCCCTGGCATGTCCGCGGGCGACCAGGCGAATATGTCCACGTTTTCCCGGAGCAAGTTGACGAGGGCTGCCCTTAGAGAGGCCGGGAGCTTTGTCCCGATGGAGACAGTTTTGCCCTCCTCCACGGCCACGGGCACTTCCTCGACTTCCTCGGCAGGGGTCGGCCGTTAGTCACAGAAGTCCTCCCTTTCGTCGGGAATGTTGACTGACAAGGCCTGCTTCGGGCTTGTGTGCCTAGTCGACCCTCCGTTGCAGCTTCTGGACAGCTCCTGGTTTCCCCGCACTAGCACCACCCCTCGCGGAGTCTGAAATTTCATCATCTGGTGTAGCAGGCTGGGGAGCACCTCTATGGCCGTCATGTATGGGCGCCCGATGATCCCGTTGTACACCGACGCGATGTCGACGACAACGAATTGCGTCCCCCGGGTGACGACCCTCGGTTCCTCCCCCAGAGTCATCGACAGGGTGATCACCCCTACAATGGGGATCGCATGGCTGGTGAAGCCGACGATGGGCCCGTGCAAGGACTTAGGTCTACCCGCTTCCACCCCATCTTCTCGACCGTTGACAAAAACAGGATGTCGTAGGAGCTTCCGGTGTCGATCAGGAACCGGTTGATGATGATCGTTCCGACCTGCGCCTCGATGATGACGGCGTCATCATGCGGATACTCGACTCCCTCCAGATCTTCATCGGTGAAAGTGATGGGGAGTCTATTTACCCTTCTCCGCTTCGACTTGCTGCTGGCGCCCGCCACCATCACCTGCCGGGCACATACCTCCATGCTTGCGGGTGACGCCCCATCTGGGGGCGGCCCCCTGCTTATCACGTCTATACGCGCAGCTCCTCCCGACCATGGTCTGCCGGTGGCTCTGGCCTTTGTGCTTCTCGTGGGGCCCTTTCTTCTTGGATTGCCTGCCTGTTTCCCACGAAGCCTCCCAAGTGGCCCACCTGGATCAACCGCTCAATCTCCCTCTTGAGGGTGTAGCAACTGTCGGTGTCATGACCGTGGTCCCGGTGATACCAGCAGTACTTCTGGAGATCCCGCTTCAATGGGTCCGACCTCATCTCCCGGGGCGGCTCCGACAGCAGTCCGGCCCTTGTCGCCGTGGCCAACACATCTAACATGGGGGTGTTGAGCTGCGTGAAATGGGCCCGCGGTGGCCCCTCCAGCCTCGGGATGGCTCGGGCGGGCTCTTGGTCCGGGGCAAACTCTCGAGCCGGGCCAGGGCGATCTTGCGGGTGACGCCCCGTCGGGTCGCTCCTTGGTTGGGCCAGCTGGTCGCGTCCCCGATGCCCGTCTTCTTGCCTTGGTCGTGGGCGCGATCGAGGCTCGCCTTGGAGCGGCTTCGCCGGGGGAACAATTTCTTCGTGCCGAGAGTCTCCTCGGCCCATGCATGCCTCTCTGCCATAGCGACCAGTGCCTCGTAGTCGGCCGGTGGATCCCTGAGCAGGGATTTGTGGAGGCTCCGAGTCCGCAGCCCCGTCTTGAAAGCCAGCATGAGCACCTTATCACCGCAGGCCACCACCGCACGTCTCTCATCCTGGAAACGGTGCAGGTACTTCCCTGTCATCTCTCCTTCCCCTTGGACTATCGTGCTGAGGTAGTCCAAGGGTTTATTCTTCGTTCGCCCGTCCCGGAACTCCTGGCAGAACTTGTGGGACAGTTCGTCGAAGCTCCCAATGGATCTCGTGGGTAGGCTGAAGTACCAATCCAACGGTGTGTCCCTCAGACTTTGCAAGAAAAGCCGGCACAGGAACGCCTCATCCACATCCTGTGCCTCCATTACCCCCGGTATTGTTGCACGTGCGAGAGGAGGTCGCCTCTTCTGTTGTAGGTGGCCAGGTGGGGGCCTTGAATCTTATGGGTCTCGGGGCAGACATGATCCATCGCGCCAACGGCGTGGCCTCCTCCGGGTAGGCAGAACGCTCGGGCGCGTGCCCTCTTCGCCATTCCGGGGTTTGGCTCCGGTCGCGCCTTGGCTACCGACGGTCGTCGTGCCCCAGAGAATAACGAAACGGTCGCCTGGGGGGACTCCTTCCACGGGTAGAGGATTCGACCGGCAGCGGGCTACAGTCATCCCAGTACCACCGCCCTCTGGCCGTCTCCTCCAGGACCTCTCTCCGCTCCTGATTCTCCCTCAGGAGCCTTTCACGTTCGACGATGAGGAAGCTGAGTTGCCGACGTACGGCTTCTTCGATCGGACGATCGGGGGAGAATCTTGACGAGGCGGACTTCGCCTCCATGGTGGAGACTTGGAAAGCGGTGGGCCGCGCTCGTCCAGGTGTCGCCGACCCGTCGCCGACACCTCCGGGATCCCCAGTTCTCTTCGTTCTCCCTCCGGAGCCTTTCACGTTCCGCGATAATGAAGCGGAGCTGGCGTCGAGCGGTCTCGTCGTCCAGGTGGGCCTACCAGGCAGTCTCGGCCGCTTCACCCAAGTGCCTTTACGCGGAAGCCACCTCCTCCCGGTGCCTCCGCAGCCGCGCGGGCACCATTTCCTCCTCCGGGAGCTTTCACTGGGCCGCAATCTCCTTGGCGAGCCCCTGGTCTCCCCCTCCTCCTTCAACTGAGGGTGAAGATTCCGTCTCACGTTCGGGGGGATCAGAGGGGCCGGGAGGTGCTTCCGTCCCTGTTGCTGTGAGGCCTGCCATCACCTTAGTGAAGGCCTCGAAGCTTTGTTGTATCGCACGGGCCGAGGCCTGGACTGTCTCGACCTCTACCCTATGAGGAGGGTCAATCACGGGAGTCATTGGTTGAGAGTTTGGTTCTTGATACATGGGATCCTTGCCGTAGTCAGGGTTCCGGGTGATTGGTATGGGGTCTGACATGGGTGTACCCTTTGCTTCCCACAGACGGCGCCAATTGTTGCGAGGTAGAACTCGCGTACAATGAATTTGTATTAGGGGGAACCAAGGGCACAGTGGTTATGTTAATGAAGGGGTTAAGGTAGGCTACTTGGCAGGTGATTAGAGGGGTGATGAGGCTAAGTTTGCCGTTGAAGCAGACCACAGGGTCGAATCCAACAGGGTGCGGTTGTGGAAGATTGGACGGCTGGAGCTGAAGGCGAGCACAAGCCGAGGGATGAGCTGTCCTGCGCAAGAAACAACTCGTTAGAAAGGCCGGGTTAGGGTCCAATCCTTAGCCTCTCCGATGCTTAAGTCAGTTGTAGGACTTAAAGCGGGGGCTAGGCACACATGTCGGACTGAGGGTGAGTCGACCATACGTGACGAGCTATGAGTGGGGGAACAAAGATATGGACGACCTTTTCTCTCGTGTGTGAATAATGAGATTGAGAGTAAATTTGCCAACCCCCTCACCGTCGGAGGCGAAGGGGTATTTATACCTGGTAGTAGGTGGGTAGATGAGGCTGACCTGGCGTGCTGACTCGACGAGCTTAGCTGGCCTCGCTGTCAGCGGAAGCTTCGGACGAGGATGTCAGGAACAGGAGTGTCTGCTACGCTTTTGTCAGACGGCGCAGCGGTCAGGGGTGCTTTTATCAGGGTGTCAGGCCGAAAGCATTAAGTGTCGGGGGGCGCGGCAGCCTAGGGGTGCTTTGTCAGGTGGTCGGGCAGCGTTAGTGTCAGTTATGTCCCTGTACCAGGTTGTTTGTCGTGTCCGATGAGCCAAGGGTCCGGCGGAGTGCCTCCCAGTGGCAGGGCCCCCTGACGATCCTCTGGGCCGACCTGGGCAGCGGATGTGCGACCCGGCCGCGCCCTTTCGGGCTGGGATCCTGGATCACCGGGGGGAAACGGGTATGCCTCCGTAAACATCTGAGGCTGCGCTGTCCGGGCGTGCCTCGAGCGCACTGTTCCTGGCGGACCGAGCGAGAGTGGTTAAGCGCCTCTGTCAGGGGGGCTAGGCGAGATACGCCCATCCCCCTGTAGTCTGGGTCTTTAGAGCCGGCTCGAGCCGGCTGGCTCCCTACAGGCCTCTACAGCTCGGGCGAGGGACGCCCCGTCATTGGGCTGGCCATCCGCACGGGAGGGGCGTGACTACGGGGCGTTTTGGTGGTTCGTGGTGGAAGGTCGGATCATCACGATCTTCAGGTCGCAACAGGTATAAATCGAGTCATTCGTATCTGAGTCGGTTTGTCTGGCGGGTCGGGTTTAGGTTGAAAAGACAAAAGAAATTAACATGCGACAAGCAGCCCGTTCTCTCATATCTTACCAAGTAAGCTAGCAGGTAATATTAAGAATATGTATTTATATCAATGCATATATTGAAAAAAATATACTAGAATTGATTTATATATTAATTAATGATTTAAAAAATAACCTCAAACAAAACAGTAGGATTCGAACTCAAGTCGCCTAGTTTTCAAGAACTTCACTTCTCAATGAGACATTAGGTTTTGTGTATATGTTAATTATATATATATATATATATATATATATATATATATATATATATATATATATATATATAGTATATATTGTTGTAAAGGGAAATATAGGGAAATAGGTGTAGGGGGGTTAAGAGCCCCCTACCCTCTTATTTTTAGCTTTCAATGGTGGGCCAGATACCCAATAGGCCTCATGGGCCTATTCATAACACTTCCCATTATCCAACCAACATTGAATAAGAGGTGGATTATTCAGGATCCGAGTTAGGATAACTGCCTTGTTAAATAAAGAACAGTTAATCTATAACTTCGCCTGTTTTAGGGGTGTGTTTTAGGGGTGGATGCTTCAGGATCCAGAGTCAACGAGGTTGCCTCGTCAAAACCTTGACTACGGAAAACCCTGTGGGAAAAACCAGTAGCGAAGGGAAAAGAGTACAACTCTGCAGTTGACTCCCCCTCATCTGACCAAGCTTCAGGCTTGCAGATTTTCTATGAATCTATACATCAGTCTCCTATGTATCTATGAGTTCATAGTCCTCTCATCCTGACCCAATTTAAATTTTCTCACTCTCCTCCTCTCAATCCCATATACAAGTTTCTCAAAGATACTAGTAGGCATGGATTTGGTAAGCAAATCCGCCAAGTTATTACATGATTGTAGGAGGTGAGAATGTGCCGGATCACAGAGCGTATCCAAAAACCCTCCTTGCTTGCTTCATGGATCGCTAGAAGCTCTGAGTGAGTGGATGAGACGGTTGTCATGGTCTGCTTTACAGATCTCCAGGATATGGCAGTGCCGCCATAGGTAAACATGTATCCGGTCTGAGACTTCTATGTATGAGGATCGGACCTGTAACCTGCATCAGCGTAACCAACTAAACCAGTTGATGCCCCTTTCCTGTAGAATAGATCTAAGTCTATGGACCCTTGGAGGTAGCGCAGAAGATGCTTAACTCCGGCCCAGTGCCGCTGTGTAGGTGCAGCACTATATCTGGCTAGTAAATTGACTGCAAATGCTATGTCAGGACGAGTACAGTTATCCAGGTAAAGGAGTGCACCGATAGCACTTAGATATGGCACTTCAGTGCCTAGTACTTCCTCCCCCTCTTCTAGCGGCCGAAAGGGGTCTTTATGCACATCCAATGATCTGACGACCATTGGGGTGCTGAGGGAGTGGCACTTATCCATCTGAAACTTTTTCAGTAAGTTTGATGTGTAAGTTGACTGATGTAACAGGATTCCATCGTTATGATGCTCTATTTGAAGACCTAAACAGAATTTTGACTTTCCGCCATCTCGAAGGTTTCTGTCAAGCTTCTAGAAATCTTTGTGATCTCTTCAGGAGATCCGATGAGGTTCAAGTCGTCCACATAGACGGCTATGATGACAAATCCGGTTGCATTTGCTCTTATAAATATGCAAGGACAGACTGGGTCATTTGTAAATCCTTGTTTAGCAAGGAAATCGCTCAGTCTGTTATACCACATCCTTCCAGATTGTTTTAGACCATACAATGATCTTTGCAGTTTCACTGAGTAGATGTCGCGTTGTCTCTCTTTTAGTGCTGCTGGAAAAGAATAACCGTCAGGCAATCTCATATAGATGTCTCGGTCTAAGTTGCCATATAGGTATACAGTTACGACGTCCATAAGCTGCATATCTAAACCCTCTTGGGCTGTTAAGCCAATGAGGAATTGGAAGGTGATCGCGTCCATGACCGGGGAGTATGTGGCTTCAAAATCCACCCCTGGACGTTGGGTAAAACCCTGCGCTACAAGCCTTGCTTTGTAGTGAACGATCTCATTCTGTTCATTTCTTTTTCTAACAAATACCCATTTGTAACCCAGAGGTTTTACACCTTTTGGTGTCTGGACTATTGATCCGAAGACCTTGCGTTTGGTGAGTGAATCCAACTCCACTCATCCGAAGACCTTCTGAAGACCTCCGTATTTGGAGCACTTATCCTCCCAGTCTTTCTTGGGAGTACCACCTTTTGACGTCCACTTCTGCGTCTATTCCACAAACTTCTGGTTCTGAGGAGGAGCTTGGGGAGTGGCCTTCTTCCGCTTCTTTTGTTTTTTCCATTTCTGGAATTTTGCCTTCTTGTCCATCTTCTTCTTCTGGGAAGACTGGAAGTGTGCCTCTGCAGGAGGTGGCAGTGGAGCAGAGCCATGAGGGCGCAAGTTGTGAGTGGCAACCAACAAATCTCTATTCTGTTCAGCCATTAGCAGGCATGAAAGCAGATCAGAATACTTCGTGAACTTCCTCTCATGGTATTGTTGAATAAGGATCATGTCCTTCTCGTGGAAAGATGTGAACGTCTTTTTCAGCAACATTTTCTCCGTCATTGTTTCACCACACAACTTCAGGCGTGAGGTGATACGGAAGAGTGCTGAGTTGTACTCCGCTACGGATTTGTAATCCTGTATGTGGAGGTGAGTCCACTCATACTGCGCACGGGAAAGTATGACATCTCTCTGATGTCTGTACCTCTCCTCAAGTGTGTCCCACAGCTCGTAAGGATCCTCTACAGTGAGATACTCGTCCTTCAGGGTCGAGTCTAAATGTTTCCTGATATAGATAATTTCTTTCGCCTTTAGTATATCGTAAACTTCCTCTGTATGAGGTGCTTCTTTAGAAGCATCCTTGTCGGTTGGGGCAGTACTTGTTGTTGCCTTCTCAGTTGGTGTGAGACTGAACCCATGAGATCGCAGATGGAACTTCAGGTCCAACTGCCAACTCAAGTAGTTCGACCCATCGGCCTTCAGGACCAAGAAGTCGACATTCGCAAGTCTGGCCATTGAACAATCTAGCAATATAAAAACAGCATGGATTATTAAACTGTAAAAACAATTAGACATCCACGCATGTATTTTTACCATTTTCATAAAGAAAATTAACATTCATGCATGTTTTTTATTATTTTCATATCGTGAATTTTTAAAGAAAAACTTAACATCCACGCATGCTTTTTAACAGTTTCATAACGTGAATAATTAAAAGAGATTAACATCTACGCATGCTTTTTAATAGTTTCATAACGTGAATAATTAAAAGAGATTAACATCCACGCATGCTTTTTAACAGTTTCATTGTAACATTAACATATCATGAAAATAGTTAACATCCACGCATTTAATGTATAAGCAATGAAAATAACTTAGGACTATGGGGATCAGCCAGCCGACAACGAAACAAAAAAAGATAGTCCGAAATTACATCAAAAATTGCATGAAAGAATAAATACAACTCGGGAACTTTAGAGAGAAGCCCCTTTCTTCTCTATGCATACGCCTTCAGCTCCTTTTTGGTGTCCTCCGGTCTTCTTTTTACATATATTTCCCCACTTACAAATTTCTCTCAAAAATAAAAAATTGCAGAAAAGAAAAGATGTCGGAAACCTGGCTGATCCCTAAAATATAGCCTAATCGCACATCCACGCAGATAATATATGGAAAATATACAACCACGTAGATAATCATATCACAGGCATGTAAAGATTAATTAAATAATCTAAAGAGTGTGACGTGCTAAAAATTTTTTTGGAAAACTTTTTACCTTTGATCCATATTTTAATGTTTTGTTTACCGCTTTAACCCTTTTTATAAAGTTTAAGATTTCTTTTAATTGTTTTGGGCTTTTGGTGCCAAAAATAAAAAAGGAAAAATTATTTGTGTAAATGGGCTAATTTTCAGGCTTTTTGGGCCGTGAAAACAACCCATTAGGGTTAATTGGGCCTCCCCGGAAAAATTGGCCCGTTTAGGGCTAGGGTTTCCGAAAAACCCTAGGGGGGCCCGCGGTGCCGCCGCGACGCCTGCAGGCCGCGGTGTTTTAGCCGCCGACGGCGCTTGTGGAGCGCCGCCGTTTCGCCATTCGGGCGTGCGGTGTATGGATCAAGGTTGGGGGATAAAAAACAGATTTTTCAAGCATTTAGAACTCTAAAAACTGATTTTTATTGTTTTTAGACATGCTGATCTAAATAAAATGTGATTTTTACCGTGTTTTTAAACTTTTTGATCCTAAAACATGCAGATCTACGTGAAACGCAAGTTTAGATCTAAAAAGTTTTGATATTTACCTCTAGATTCAACGAGGGAATCTAGACGACGGTTGGTGAAGGATGCCTGTTTTGCTCCCCGTTGAGAAGATTAGGATCTTCTTAGACTGAGCGGTTGTCACGCCCCGCTTCCCTAAAATGGAAGGCGGGACGTGATGAGGTCCGCTCAGACATGGAGCTGTGAAGCTGCAGTCTGATAAGCGTCTGTAAAAATTTCAAATAGTAGCAGGTTCTCTGCATTGCGACGAAACAACAACAATGATAATAGTAAAGCAGATATAAAAGGAAACATCCACCAACATCCAGAAAATTATTCCAACATCACAGAGCAGTCACAAAAAGTACAAGTCTGAACAATAGGCCTAAAGCATGACCGAAACAAAAGTAAAGAGAGTCACCGGCTGAGACTAAGGGTAGGACAGAAATCCTCGAACTGGACGTCAGCAACCTGTCGTCCTCTGTAACTAAGTCAGGCACAAAACCTGACATGTGACACCCAAAGAGAAAAGGGCACATGTCAGGAAAGGTCTCCCAACGAAAGCGGAGGACTTTTGTGCAAGGATACAAATAATAAAAGAGCGACTAACAGTTCTAATAATGAATTGACATGACATTTAAAGAATGCAAGAATTTAAGATGACATGATGACATGCATGCACGTCGTAGCAGAAGCTACGAAAAAAAACTGTTTTCACGAGTCCCGAACATTATCATTTCACGATGTGCACAGGGTTTACTCCTTACAGCTGAAGGAGCGGATCAGGCATCCTTCTACGCTGCGTGATAGCTTAACCCTACCCCTCCCCAGTGTCGAGCCTTGGTTTCCCAAGTACGTGAGCTCGCTTATGTATCACGAGTCCAGGAAGTTTTTTTCATTATGGACTGACGCCCACCTTCTGGATCACGAGCCAGGAAGTGTTTTTGGCATAGGGTTGTGCCCGCAAAGCAGGTGCCTAACCTCAATCATTACAATAAGTGCAGCGTGTGCTACTCAATCACGATGAACATTGGATGCATGCAATGACATGGCAATGAACAGGTAATTTGTGTACTGTTAATTGAAATTAAACATGGCATGGTAGCATGAATGCAAGCATGATAAGGGTGTCAGATCTAGCTTCGTTGTCAAGCTAGATCTAAAAGTGTCGTCTAGACAGCTATCATTTCACTGTCTAGTCTCTTTTACGCTGCTGTACAAAAATGGCCTAAGACATGGCCTAAACAGAGAGCTGGCAAGTATCACTTGCCTGCATAACCAAGCTGAAGTCACGATCAACCAGAGTCCAAAACTACCTAGGTGTTCAGTTCGCAGTCCAGCCTACAACCCAATTTATTAATCTTGATTAGTGAAACACAACCATCAGAAATTACCAATTTTAGTTGATTAACAGGCAAGTGGTGATTCCTACGGGACAGATCTTACCTCAACACGACGCGAGAGCTACTCCGACGTCGGGTAGCGACGTCAGTGGTTGGACTCCGGTATCGTGTAAGGTAACGGCGTCGGCTCGGGAAAAGTAACTGGTCGCGAAGAAGAACGTATTATATCTGCGACATAGATTTAACATCAATTACGGAAAATAATACTAGATCCACTTCATGTGCACAGTTTATCTCGTAAGTTATACTCTTTACAACTTATTTCTACAAGATGTTTAACACTTTTTAATATGTAAACTATAATTGATACCTTACTGATTTCAAATGAATTCTCACTGCTAACATTTGTACTGATTACCATATACCAACTGAGATAACAACAAATAGCATCTTTTATTAAGGCTTACTCGTAATGACCTAACATGTATAAAGCTACTTCATGTACTAACTTAACTATATACTGATTTAGTCATATTAAAATAACTCACAGATATGGGCATATGTTAATATAGTGCACATACTACACAGTTTCAGTACAAGGTATGGCTCACTTAGCACAGGTACCGATCATCATTGCTTTATAGCAAATAAACTAACCTATAATATTGATCCTACCTCACTGCTCACATTAATATAATGAAACTACTTTATAAAAACTCACCTCCTCTCGTCTGCATCTTCCCATCCTTTCTTTTGCAGGGGTAAGAGGTTGAGGGATGAAGGCGGGTTCGGGAGGTCGTGGCTAGGCTTACGGTGATCGGCAGACTGTTTGGGGGGATCTTGTCGAAGGGCTGCTACCAGCGGTGGGGTGGCGCTTGTGGGCAGAAGGCGAGGTTGCCGCGATGAAGAGATCAGGGAGCTTAGGTGACTGGTTGCTCGAAGGTGACGGTGAAGGAAGTGGCCTCAGTTGATCGGAGGTCGCAGCATCTGGGGAGGCATTCGGGTGTGGGAGGCGGCTGAGAGATCTCAGCCTGAAGGGTGGATCAGGGCGACGGCGGCGGTCTGAGGAGGCGGAAGGCACCTCGGCGACAGGAGACCAGATGCGGCGGTGTTGGCGATTTCAAGGCGAGTTATTGGCGTCGAAGTGATGGGAGGAAGACGGTGGCGAGAGCGTAGGCCAGAGGAGAGGTCGAAGTAGTGCGGAGGCTCCTCTGTTTCAGGTGAATGTAGGGGATGATGACGGCTTCGCCGTCGTCGGAAGGAGGCGGAGTGAACGGAGAGCGGAAGGGGAGGCCCTGTTTTGGGTTAAACATGGGAATGGCAACGAGATCGACGGGGTGGAGGCCGGAGTTGTGGGTTGGGTGACGCTAGCGAGGAGCCAAATCGAAGGGAGGAGAATGGCGCAGCTTCGAATGAAATTAGGTGGAGACTGGGCACGGCGTTCGGCTGAGAGGTCGGCTGCCTTGGTGGCTTCGATGGGTTCCATTATTTGGGTTATAAAAATAGAAGGTGTACTCAAAAGTTTGAGGGCTGAGGATAGGTATAGGTTTGAGATATAGGGTAGGTTGCTGTTAGCTTAGGTTTCTCCTTATCTTTTGCGTTTTTTTGGAAAGCTTAGAAGGAGAGAGAGAGATGTACTGGAAGAGAGAGGGGAAACGTGGGTGAATGGGTAGGGGTGATGTGTGGACGTGGGAGAGAGAGATGGGGTGCTGTAGTTAGGATTTAGAAGTCAATTAGTTAGGATTTTAAAACAATTAACAATAATTAAGTTCGTTTCAACCTCAGTGGAGTTCGGAAAGCTTGTTTACAAAAGTTTGTTTTAAACTATAACCCATATGAACAGATTATTAAGATCCCATTTCGGTTTTTAGTCAAAAGGTTTGAATAAACACATGATTCAAAAGTTTGCATTTTTTTTATAAACATTTAGTTAAAAACTTAATAACATCACATGATTCAACTCTATCCCCTGACATCCAAAAATTGTAGGAAAAATACCGGAGTGATCGCGCCTCCGAGTAGGTCGTGAATACGGGGTCCAATCACAAGTCCGGACTACGGATAATATAAAAAAAATCAAGGTGCGAGAACACGCTACGGAAGTGGTCGTGACAGCGGTTGATGGATCTTCTTCCTCGCGCGTTGCCGCCTTTTCCAACGAGCGTGATCGTGCTGATAACGTGTTGTGAAGGGAAATATAGGGAAATAGGTGTAGGGGGTTAAGAGCCACCTACCCTCTTATTTATAGCTTTCAATGGTGGGCCGGATACCCAATGAGACTCATGGATCTATTCATAACACACACACACACACACACACACATAGAGCAATCTTCGGGTGCGAAAAAACCCGTGCGAAAACTTTTTTTTTATTTTTTTGAAATTCTTTTTCAAAAATTCTGTTTTTGATGTTTAATCCATACAATTATATACCCCAGGGAAAATAATGAGTGAACCCGTTGGGGATTAGAGCACTCATCCACCCGTTACAAATTTAACGGTCTCAAAATGTGCGAATTTGATGAAATGCCTTGATCGAAGGCCAAATGACATTATTTCTCAACCATTATTTTTTGAGGGGGGTATAACAACATATAATGAGTGTGGAAAAAAGAAGTTTTGAAAAAAAATTCAAAAAAAAGATAAAAACATTTTCGCACCGTGCGAAATGTTCTCACATGAAGACATATATATATATATATATATATATATATATATATATATCTCTCTCTCTCTCTCTCTCTCTCTCTCTCTCTCTCTCTCTTATACAATTCATGAAGTTTGTCCTACGTGGCAGTTTTGTCCCACGTGGCAGTTTTGTCCCAGTCATATCTTTGGTTGCTGACTGGGACGCCACGTGGGGTTGGGTTGGGTTTTTGGTGATTTTTTTTTGCGTTTTAGTCCCTGTTTTTCTATTTTTGTCACCGACCCTCCTCACACACACACACACGCTTTTTCCAATTTGGCGCCCGCTTATCTCCGCATTTGCGTCTGGGCGACGACTACCTCCGTGACCTCCCGGCACAGGTTATGCCTAGTATCTATATATATGAAGATGATATGGCAAGCAAGTGAACAAACCCTCTTAAAATGAGCAAAACAATCTCAGCCGTCCGATCAGACGCAACGGTTCAGATTTCCCCCGCCAATCTCACGTGTCGTGCACGTGCGTTCCAACCACCAAGCTGCGCTCGTGATGCCCCGATCCCCCCCCCCCCCCCCCCCCCCGCCCCGCGCAGAGGAAGACCCCAAAAACACACAACAACCCTCATCTCGTGATCGCAGAAAGCCTCCATCCTTTTCGCGTTCTCCCCTTGCTCCCTCTCGCAAACGAAAAAAAACCCCCTGTCGAAATCCCTCATCTCGGAGTGCCCTCCTCTCCGACTCTCTCACCTTCGCGTTCTCGCCCTCACTGCTCTCTCCCGCGGACAAAGCCCCGTCGCAATCTCCCCCTTCTCCCTCTCGCGGACGTACACCCAAATCCCCAGTCGAAATCCCCAAAGTCCGGCGGCCCTCATCTCCCTCTCTTCTCTCCAAAAAAAACCTAACTCATCCCGTACATAGCAGCATACCCCACAAATCGAACGGTTTTCCCCCAAAAAAACCCTAACCCTAGGCCCGTTTGCCCTCATTTTCTTCAGTCGGAAGCTTGAATTGCATCAAAACCCCAGTTCTTCATCAACAAGGTAAAATTTTATGGTCTGATCAAGAATTTTTTTTAATAAATTTGATGTTATTATGAATTCATACATTTTCATTCTTACTTGCTGGTGAGATCTGTTGGATATGGAAGACGTTAGTACACTACACCCTTGTAGGGGATGTACGAGGGAACACAGACCTCGAACGTCGCGTACACGAAGTCGTGTGCAAAGGGAATATGTTCCCTTGCGGAGAGGATCTCTAGATTGATGGAAAAGTCGCATTATATATGCATAAGTGCATGCGACATATGGCTAATAAAGGGGTAATATCTTAAGCTTATGTTGTACCATGCATATGGTACAACTTAAGCTTATAATGTGCCATGTATCATGGTACACCTTAGTTAAATTGTTCCAAAGGAACAATTACTCCTAAAATAACTACCTTGGGGGCTATAAATAAGACCCAAGGGTAAGCCATTTCCTTACACTTTGGCATGGCATTCTTGCACGCATTTCATTCTAGCGAAGCTCTGCCGTAATCCTTCCTCTCTCTTTGTCCAAGTTCTTAATCTAAAAGTAGAGATTTAGATTGTGGATTTAGTAGCCTTACTCCGTTCGTGAGAAGACTCGATCCGTCGTGGCGAATCTGAAGGCGAAGTTCTGAGACTACCGTGCCGCATACGCAAGCGTAAGTCTCAACTTTATTTATCGATCCTAACTCTGTTTTGACAGGATCCGACATTGGTATCAAAGCCATACAGGTTCGCCCCGGTCAAACCGCCGCCCCGTCGAAACTATGAACGAGTCGTTGTCTTTTTCACGAATGGGTATCCTACCATTACGGATATGGTAGGAACGCTTCGTGACGGAGAGAACGCAGCGGTTGTTCTTTTCACGTTAGGGTCTTCTGTCATTACGGATATGGCAGGAACTCTCCGTGACGGGAAGAACCGACCGTTCATGTAGTATGTTATTTTTCATTTTTGGCACACGGCCATTAGAAAATAACTACTTTCTCGACGAACGGGTGCTTCATCGACGAACGGGTGCTTCACCGGAGAAGAAGGTGGTAGTTATTTCCATCGGGGAAGATGAATTTGGTGCATGTGTACCATGGCCAAATGGGCCATGAAGGCCATGCACCCCCTCCCCATGAGGAGGGGGTTGGCTACGGCCAATAACCACCACGGCCACCCCTCCGGAAGGGTGTGTGGCAACCCCATTCAAAGGGGGTGGCCGGCCATGGCCAAAGGGGCCATGGCCGGCCAATGCCAAGCCATGGCCGGCCATGGCCAGGCCGGCAGTGGCCGGCCAAGGCCAGGCCGGCAATGGCCGGCCTGCCCGGCCCTGGCAGAGGCCAGTGCCGGCGCCCTGGCCACTGCCAGGGCCTGGCCGGCCCTGGCCGAGGGGCCAGGGCCCCTGGCCGGCCAGGGCAGAGGCCCTGGCCGGCCCTTGGCCAAGCCTCGGCCAGGGCAGAGGCCCTGGCCGGGAGAAGTTACAGACCAAAATAATTGGTCGACCAATTTGGTTGTTTTGGACGACCAATTCGGCAGAAGGTCTTGGTCGATCGCGAACTTGCCGACTGACCCATACGGGGTGACAAAAGGCCTTGGTCAAACTCGAATGTGCCGATTAGCCCATACGGGGCTAACGACAGTCGACTACTCTTATTTTATAAAATTTTTTTTGGGCTCTACTCCTTGAAGATTAGCCATAGTGCTCTACTTCATGCGAGATTAGCCATGTCATTGTGCTCTACTCTACGGAGATTAGCCAATGTACTTATGACATTGTGCTCTACTCTACGGAGATTAGCCAATGTATTTCAAATTTTTGACAAAGATGTTTTCAAATAGGTTATGTCCCGTCCTTAAATCGGGATAGAGCAATTTAGAATTCCAAGTCCTACCACGATCCGGCCATGGTCATCTAACCCATGGGTGTGTAGAACAGGTCTCGTGGCTTGGCAATTGTTGCGCTAAAATTCTTTGCGCAAACTCTCACCTATTCCATTTTGAAAGATATGTTTTTCAAAAATATTTTTCTGCTGCTGGTACCATACGGGTATCATTTCTGATTTCTTTTTACTTGAGATAAGTAAGAGGGATACTTTGAAAGTTACTTCTAGATGGTAGTTGGGAACGTAGTGAACTTCTCGATTCTAGAGTAACATTTCAACGCATCCAAGGAACTTATCAAGTGTTTAAAGAATCGAAACTTTATGCATAGAATTTTGATCGTGTTTTTCATTCTCTTTGCAGTTTTTTTGATTCGAATATGTCTACCGCTTCTAAGAACATTGTCGCAGAGCTTAACAAAGGTGAAAAGCTCAACGGCGACAATTATAAACTTTGGTCAATAAAAATCCAATATGTTTTGGAGGAGCAAGATGTGCTTGAAACACTCCAAAACATAATGGAAGAACCTGAGTTGGGCAATACGGCCCAACACAAGAGGGACCGGGAAGCTTATGAGACTTGGACTCGAAAGAACAAAATAGCACGTATTACGTTACTGTCCACAATGGACAATGACATAATGCGTCTATTTCGGGAATTCGATCTAGCCAAAGACATATGGTCTGAGCTAGAAATAAAGTTTGGTGGAACTTCGGTTACCAAACTCCGCTCCTTAAATATTCAATTTGATTCGTACAAAATGCGGCGAGATCACTCTATGAAAAAGCATCTCCGCCACATGGCGAATCTCATATCTGAATTAAAGGATGCGGGTGTTACGCTGTCTGACGAACAACAGATCCAAGCAGTCATTCGTTCACTCCCAGATAGCTGGGATAACATGAAAATGCACCTCACTCATAATGAGTGCATTAAAACTTTAAGCGATGTATCGAAACACCTCGAACTCGAGGAAGAGCGGATTCAAGCCGCAAAACCAAGTGCAGAAGTGCACATGGCCGCTAGTTCCTCACATGGAGGAAATAAGCGGAAGAATAAACGCTTAAGGTTTGTGAACGAACGAAAGCAAGAACCGGAAACCTCAAAGAAGACTAAGAACAAAAAGTGGCAAAAGAATGTGCACTCAAAGAAGAAAAACTTGAAGAAGATCAAGTGCTTTAAGTGCAACAAGTACGGTCACTTCACCCGTACGTGTACGGATGGAAGTGATAAGGTAACTTGTAGGTCTAGTTACATATGTGTTTCTAGTTCCGTGTTTCTTGCTGAATCTAACTATTGTTGGTTGATTGATTCAGGGGCCACAGACCACGTAGCGAAGGACAGAAGGTTCTTCGTAGAGTATCGAAAGATAACTCAAGGAACAAAGTGGATATACGTCGGCAACAACACTCGTGTTGAAGTCAAAGGCGTCGGAACATGCAAGCTAGTTCTCGACAACGGCCGGAATTTATTATTGCACGACGTCCTCTTTGCTCCAGATATTAGAAGGAATATCGTATCCATGGTCATATCTTTAGATTATGAATGGAGGTTCTATAAACAAAAGGTTGACCTTGTTTGTAATAGTTCTTTAATTGGGTCGGGTAATGTTTGTAATGGATTAATTGTTTTAAACACAATGTATGATGATTCTTCTTCTATTAATGAAAGTTTCCATTTGACAAATGCTTCTAACTCTGAATCTGAGATCATTTGTTGGCATGCAAGACTTAGTCATATTGGACCAACTAGAATGGATAGACTTGCCAAAAGTGGCTTGCTATCTAATGTTTCAAAAGTTGAAATGTCAACTTGCGAACATTGTCTTGTAGGGAAAACTTATCGCAAGCCGTTTGGAACTGGCACAAGGGCCGAAGTTCCATTACAGCTTATCCATTCGGACATTTGCGGTCCAATGAATGTTAAGACAAGACGCGGGAAGTCCTATTTCATCACATTCATTGATGACTTCACCCGTTTCGGTCATATTTATTTGATTTCCCACAAATATGAAGCTTTATCTTGCTTCAAAAACTATATGAATTTAGTGGAAAATCAACTAGATCGCAAGATAAAGGTCTTGCGAACCGATCGGGGTAGAGAATATCAATCAACGAGTTTTAAAGAACTCTGTGATGAAAAAGGCATAGTTCATCAAATAACTATGCCTTATACTCCGCAACAAAACGGTGTTGCGGAAAGAAGAAATAGGACATTGATGGAAATGGTCCGATCAATGATGTCTCAGGCAAATTTGCCCATCACCTTTTGGGGTGATGCATTATTGACGGCAGCATTCATCTTAAACCGTGTACCCTCGAAGTCGGTAAGTTCTACTCCTTATGAGTTGTGGAACAATAGAACTCCAGACTTAAGCATTCTAAAACCTTGGGGTTGTGCCTCATACGCACATTTATCCTCTCACAAATATGGCAAACTTGGGCCACGTGGGAGGAAGTGTATCTTCATCCGATACGTTGAAAACTCCAAAGGATATGTTTTCGTCGGTCAAGAGGACAATGGGGGTCTAATAGAATTCGAATCGAGGGATGTTGTCTTCTTGGAAAATGAGTTTCCAAGACAGGGTGAGATAAGTCAAGACTTATCCTTGTTGGAGACTTGGGATCAAGAAGGATCGAAACGTTCGAGTGGGAGAATTCTTGGTGAAAAAGAAAATATGTTTCAAACTTCACCAACGGATGATACGAACGATACCAATCCTATTCCGAGTGGGAGTGATATTATTCCAAGTGGGAGTGATATCATTCCAAGTGGGAATGATCAAACTCAAGCAAGACGTAGTAATCGAACGAGGCTAACACCTCTGAGATTTGAGGATGAATTTCCTCAAACATTCATGACATTACTACAAGATGATGACGAACCTGCAAATTTCAAACAGGCCATCACATGCCCTGCTAAAGATAAATGGATAGCGGCAATGGAAGAAGAACTTCAATCCATGAAAACAAACCAAGTCTGGGACTTGGTTGATTTACCCAAGGGACGTAGAGCCATTGGGAACAAGTGGGTTCTCAAAATCAAGCATAAGGCTGATGGCTCCATCGAGAAATATAAAGCTCGCCTTGTTGCGAAAGGTTTCATGCAACAGGAAGGAATAGACTACGAAGAGACTTTCTCTCCTGTCGTGCGTTTTACCTCCATTCGCTTAATTCTGGCAATGGTGGCTTGTTTGGACCTCGAGTTACATCAGATGGATGTAAAGACTGCTTTTCTTAACGGAGAACTAGATAAGGAAATCTACATGGAACAACCAAACGGGTTCGTACAAGAAGAAAACAAACATAAGGTTTGTAAACTTCGTAAATCCATATATGGTCTTAAACAATCCTCAAGGCAGTGGTATAAGCGCTTTCAAGAAGTCGTTTTGTCGTATGGTTTCTCCATGCTCGATGAAGACAACTGCGTATATATTAAGAGGATTAAAAACAAGTATGTAATTATGTCTCTTTATGTAAATGACATACTTATAGCCGGAAATGATAAGCGTCTTATCATGGATATCAAAGCTTGGCTTTCATCCGTCTTTGAGATGAAAGACATGGGTGAAGCTGCATATATCCTTGGGGTTAAGATCTCAAGGAATCGTTCCAAGAAACTTCTTTCTCTCTCTCAAGAGACATATATAAAGAAAGTTTTAGAACGGTTTAATATGCAGGACTGCAAGCCAATTGATACTCCAATAAGCAAAGGCGAGGGTCTATGTTTGGAAATGTGTCCCAAAGATCCAAAAGAAAAGAAAGCTATGGAAAAGGTTCCATACTCCAGTGCTGTCGGGAGTCTGATGTACGCCATGATGTGTACCAGACCGGACATTTGCTATGCTGTTGGTATGGTAAGCCGTTACCAATCCAACCCATGACAGGCACACTGGAAAGCGGTGAAGAGGATATTAAGATACCTCAAAGGGACTGCGGACTATGCGTTATGCTATCAAGGCAATACCTTGAGACTTGAAGGCTATACCGATGCTGATTGGGCGGGTGATCTCGACGAGCGAAGATCTACCTCAGGCTTTGTTTACTTGCTCGGGAATGGTGCAATATCCTGGAGCAGCAAGAAGCAAACCTGCATCGCCCTATCAACCATGGAAGCCGAATTTGTAGCATTCAGCATGGCGGTCCAAGAAGCCGTTTGGCTTAGGAAATTCTTAGACAGGCTAACGGATGCCACTGACTCGAGCACTGTTCCTATATACAGTGATAGTCAAGCTTTGATTGCCTATGTCAAAGATCCTAAATTTCATTGTAAGACCAAACACATTGATATTCGATTCAAGTTTGCGAAGGACTACGACAAACGGAAGGAAGTAGACATAGGATACATAACCACGCATGAGATGATAGCGGATCCCCTTACTAAGGCGATCCCCAGAGATGTGTTTTTCAAACACTTATCATCTATGGGAATGCGTAGGTGCTGAGCTGTATCATGTAATATTTCCCATGTCTATAGAAGATCAAAGTTTAATTTGCATACAAGTTTCTTACAAATGATTTTATATACATTTGTGTTTAAGTCTCAGCTATTTTATTGTGTGTATGTCGGACAGATTAAGGTTGACTCTCTCACATGAGCAACCGCCTTATCTTATCAGATGGATAAGATAGAGATGAGACTAGTTTAAAGTCAAAATCATTAGACAAATGATTTAGAGTCGTGACTTAAACAAGATAGTCGAATGAAAGATCTGCATCATATGGATGCTTACAAAAGATCTGAGATCTGTATCACAAGGATATTTGAAAGAGATCTCATAGGATTTTTTAAATCATATCTGTCTTATGCAGGATGAGAGTCCGAGAAAATTTCATGAGTAGTAAGGGGACTCAAAAGATAGACACTGTGGTGTCTGATCTTTCATCCGTACAACATCATTAAGACATACTCTCCCTGGGAAAGGAGTGATGTTGTAATACGTGTTCATACCACGTATGCATTTCGACCACTGAGTTAGTAGCAATAGTGTTTGCTATTATGTGAGACTCAAAGGCCATACGGGTCTTAACTCTTACCCTCAAGGACTCCAATTGGTTCCTTTAGATTTGACGAGATGATCGCTATCTTAGCGTGTTACTAATGGGCTATGATAATTCGGCTCGGCAGGGCACGTTAGAAAAGCGAATCAAGTCAATATCAGAAGGTTCGCAAGAAGAGGAAGATTGATTTCATATTAACATTTGGACTTTAAATGATTCAAAGCTGGCCAGCCAATTGTAATCCAGATGGGATTCAATTGTTGAATATAAAGTATAAGAAATGTGAAGAAATAATCTAGGGTAAAGCATGCGTTGAACTACTCAACTTTGCACCTTCGAGGTCGTTGTGTATCTCTAACAAGTGCACAACAACAGACTCTACGCGCATGACGGTCGCACGGTCTATTTCTCGGTATGATAGATGAAAGAACTAAGAGAAAGACGTTCTCTTACAATCCCCTCAAGTGTGAGTGGGAGATGTTGGATATGGAAGACGTTAGTACACCCTTGTAGGGGATGTACGAGGGAACACGGACCTCAAACGTCGTGTACACGAAGTCGTGTGCAAAGGGAATATGTTCCCTTGCGGAGAGGATCTCTAGATTGATGGGAAAGTCGCATTATATATGCATAAGTGCATGCGACATATGGCTAATAAAGGGGTAATATCTTAAGCTTATGTTGTACCATGCATATGGTACAACTTAAGCTTATAATGTGCCATGTATCATGGTACACCTTAGTTAAATTGTTCCAAAGGAACAATTACTCTTAAAATAACTACCTTGGGGGATATAAATAAGACCCAAGGGTAAGCCATTTCCTTACACTTTGGCATGGCATTCTTGCATGCATTTCATTCTAGCGAAGCTCTGCCGAAATCCTTCCTCTCTCTTTGTCCAAGTTCTTAATCTAACAGTAGAGATTTAGATTGTGGATTTAGTAGCCTTACTCCGTTCGTGAGAAGACTCGATCCGTCGTGGCGAATCCGAAGGCGAAGTTCCGAGACTACCGTGCCGCATATGCAAGCGTAAGTCTCAACTTTATTTATCGATCCTAACTCTGTTTTGACAGGATCCGACAAGATCAAGTATTAATGAACATGTAGAGCTTTGGTTTCTACATCAGTATATAACCTTCTGTAAAATTCTATTGTCTGACCAGCAACCAAACCAAACCCCAGTTCTCCTATCAATTACTGAACATGAATTATACATGTTTCAGAGTGTTTTCTCACTACAGAAGCGTTGACCGTGGACTGCCCGGTCAACGTGGTCAAGGGGTCGATTTGGGTCCCTTGGGTGCGTCGAGCACGTGCAGACGTGACGCGAATCGGAGAGGCAGACGACGTGGAGCACGTTAGCTGGGCCGGGTCTGGATCCTCGGCCTCGAAGGGGCTGAGGGGAAGCCTCGGCCCGGTGTGAGATGCTCGGCCTCGGACGGTCGGACGACGGGGGGAAGCCTCGGCGTCTTGACTTGGTGTGCGATCGACACGGAGCTGAGGGGAAGCCTCGGCCCGGTGTGAGGTGCTCGGCCTCGGTCGGTCGGACGACGAGGGGTAGCATCGGTCGCCTCGGTTGATGCGCGGTCGGTGTGGAGCCGAGGGGAAGCCTCGGCGCTTGGATCAGACGTCTCCCTGAACAGACGAGAACACTCGTCAGGGGGGGCGGACCTTGGTTCCGGCTAAATCCCCTCCGATTCCTAAGTCAGATGATGATCTGAAAGAGGTGGCTCGGCGGGGACGGTTCGACTCGAGAGGAGATCGGAACGACGTCCACCAGCGCGAGCTGGGGGAGGGAGATGAAGTGGGGGAACTAGGTCGTTGATGGAGTACCTTAGGTTTTGTTACCTGAGATGTCGTCCCTTGTCCAGTCGTCCTTCTAGCCCTTTTATAGGCCTCTCGTCGTGATTATCCATCACTCACGTCCCTCGTCCGCCCCCGATCGTGCCCCCTCAATCTGCCTCCCCATCGCCGCTCCCTGCGCCATGCCAGCACCTCCCCATAACGGCCATTAAGTGGTAGCGGGCCTGGGGGAACGGTTATCGCTGGAGTGGGAGAGTGACTTGCGCGTTTTCGGGGTCGGGTCGGATCGATGCTCAGGGATCCTCTTGGGGGCCTTGTTGGGCGGGCCTGATCTCGCAGACGGGCTTCTGATCGGTAGTCGGGTTCCTGGACTCGTGTCTTTCGGGCTTCGTTTGGTGGGCTTGGACCCCCCATGATTTCGCGTAGTAGGCTGCGCCTTTGGGCCCCTGCTGTTGGGCCTCCGCAAAATAGACATATCAATTGCCCCCATCGGTGGGGCCGATCAGCCTTGGCCAGCTCGGTTCGACCGATGTTACTCCTGGGGTTTCGATTGGCGCGTCAGTCGAGGCACGGTCATAAATGAAGGTTATGATGAGGCGGATCGATAGGACTTCCCTTGGCGCCGATCTCGAAACGCCGCCGGCTCTTTGAGGCTTGCCACGCGTTCCTGTCAGGCGTTTTGAATTCGCCCCGGGGTCTTGTATATAAGTGCCCCGGCCGTTATGATTTCCACTTCTTCCTCGCTCTTCCCTCTGTTCCGGGCTTTCCACAATCTCGGAGTCTTCCGCCGCCTTCGTTTCCTTGCCTTCTCCAAATAAACAAAACGGTAACTCCTTTCCCATCCTCATATTATGGCTGCTCTTAGGATAGGTGGCTCTGGCCAAGGGGCAAGGGATCCTCCTGAGTCCCGGCGGGGCGGGCCCCGATCTGTGGGATCCGGTTCCTCCTCGGGGAGCCGTTCCCTCCGAGATAAAGGGAAGGGGAAGCTCTTCCCAGACTGTGCTGGCGATGATGCGGCGTCGGCTGCCGTGCGGCTTAATGTACCTCCGGTTGTCTTCAGAACGCCGTCGAGGACTTCTTTTCTGGCGGCTGCGGAGATCCGGGGAAGGTACCTCTGTTACCCGTATGATGTTCGAGTCCCTTTCATCGACGAGCGGATCTGTCTTCCGAGGGGCAATGAAGTCGGCGTTTACGTCGAGATGTTCCGTCTGGGTCTTCGTTTCTCGCTCAATCCCTTCTTTATCCAAGTCATGGAGTACCTCATGGTGCCCCTTTGCCAGTTTACCCCCTGTTTGGTTGCGGTTCTGACAGGCTTTGTGATGCTTTGCTGCACTCGCGGTCTGGATCCATCTCTCCCCCTTTTCTTCTATTTTTATCAGATCCAGACGGTCGGTCCAGGGTCATGGTTGCACCTCCGAGCCTGCGCGGGGAGGGAATGCCTGATCGGGCTACCCCACTGGGCGGGGGATTGGAGCTCGGATTATGTCTTTGTGGTCTTCCTTGAGGATGCCCAGATTTTGACAGGTTGGGTTGGGTCGGGTCGGCCTTGCCCAACGCTAACCCTCTCCGAGGCTGATCAGGCGGCCGTCGCGCTGCTGTCGGCCCTCCCCTTGGAGGCGAAGTCTATCTGGCCTTTGCTGGACGACCTACTCCTGAAGGCCGTCTTGTGGTCTCCGGGTAGGTCGCTTTTTCAGTCCTGGATTGCCCCGTGGCTTACCCTGATTTCGGTTTCGCTTGTAGGAATGGCTGGTCGCGAGTTCACCCGCAACATTGATGAGCTGATTCGGTGTGGAGCCGCTCGGAGCCGAGGTAGCACCTCGGGAAGGGCACCTCGGCGGACCGTTGAGGAGGAGGTGTGCCGAGCCGAGCCCACCGTGGGCAAGGTGGTGGCCGCGCCTCCCGCCTCTTCTTCTGGTAGTCTCCCCGAGGGGGTTGCAAGGGCCGGATCCGTCCCACCAGCCCAAGTGGCGAGGGGTAACGACGAGTCCGGTGCAGTTCCTCTTGCGCTTGGCGTGCCCCCTCTTGTCCCCGAGGATGGAGGTGGCACGGGGCGGAATCGCTCCCCTTCGGTGCCTGCCGAGCCTTGCGGAGGGAAGAGGAGGAAGGAAAGCGTGGATCCCTCCAGTCCGGTGTGCTCCGTGCCCCCGGCGGTGGCCGCCGAGGATCTTCCAGTGACCCTGACGGTCACCCCCGTCGCAGCATCTCCGCCTCCATTATCGGGAATCGGTGCCCTGTTGGCGAGCAGCTCGGCCTCCCTCGAGGTCACCCCCGGGGATTCGGTGTTTGTCGACCGAGCCTTGGCTCAACGGTTGGCCGAGGGCTCCGTCCTTCCTCGGGACCGTAGTCCCCTTGAGAGGGCCCCCGCCGACAAGGTGTCAGACACCTTGGTCTAGGTCCTTCAGCAGGTCTGGCTATCCCGCTGTCCCTTTCTTTCCTTCGCTCTCTTCTTGGCTCATGTCTTATCGTTCAGGGTTCAACGCTCGCTGTCGAGTCGCAGCGTCGAGCTGTCCGTTTGAGGGAGCTGGAGGAGTCCTCTGCGAAGGACCACGAGCGGGCCGGGGCGGCGGAGGTAGCTGTGGTGGCGGCCCAGATGGAGTCTCGGCAACTCAAGCTCCAGGTGGCCGAGCTAGAGGGACGAGTGGCCGATCTCCAGGGAGAGTTGGAGGACGCTCGGCGGTCGGCCGAGGAAGCTGCGGAGTCGTTCCGCCTGGAGAGGGAGGAGTTTCAGAGGGAACTGTCGGATCGGTGTCAGGTGGCGCGGTTTGCGGTTGAGGTGGAGAGGGGCATCGTCGGGACTCTGGGGGAGAGGATCTTCGAGGTCCTCAGGGAGGCCTTTGGTAAGTATGAAGACATTATCGGCCCATGGATCGTCGAAGTCGTCCAGTCCTCCTTCCGGGATTGCGCGGAGCGCGTCCGGCAAGCCGCTCCGCCTGTCGATCCCCCTCGCTCCGAACAGGGCGAGGCGCCCGAGGATGCATCCTCTCGAGCCCGGGTCCCCTAGTTCGTCCTTCCCGACCTGTCATCCTTGTTTTTATCCTCAAATTTTTTAGCATCCGCTTCGCTTTGGCCCGGCCTACTTGAAATGGATCCCTGACCCCGCAGTCTCCATCGGCATCTCTACCGGCTCTCTGCTTCGGGGCAAACAATTGCTGATTACAAGGATGTTCATTTAGGCCAGCAATTTTGTGTTCTTGGTCGACAAGTTTTGCTCTGCCGGCGTTACCCTAGTTTTCGTTGGTGACGAATTTTGTTGTTCGCCGAGAGTGGATTGTTTGTAAGGAGGTTTCTCCACTTCGATTTCCTGTAAAAAAAGACACGCTTTTGTATTTCGGTTAACTGTTGGAAATGAAATTGACCTACTTGAATTTTCCGTGCATTTTGCCTTGTTGCTGCGACCTCGGCTCCTCTGCTGATGGTGGTCGCTTGCCTCCTTTCTCCGGGAGGTCGCCCCTTGCCCCCCGAGTGGACAAGTCGGTTGACGTCCTTAATGGCTGGGCGAAGCTCCTCGGCTTAGGACAGGTCGGCGTCTGCGCTGGCTGGGGGATTGCCCCCAGACTTACGAGCGAAGGAGTCGGTCAGCGAGGGCGAAGCTCCTCGGCTTAGGACCGGTCGGCGTCCGCGCTGGCTGGGGGATTGCCCCCAGACTTACGAGCGAAGGAGTCGGTCAGCGAGGGCGAAGCTCCTCGGCTTAGGATCGGTCGGCGTCTGCGCTGGCTGGGGGATTGCCCCCAGACTTACGAGCGAAGGAGTCGGTCAGCGAGGGTGAAGCTCCTCGGCTTAGGACCGGTTTTGATTGACCCCCCGCCCGGTGTGGTGGCGGTCTTCACTCTTATGCACCCTTAGCGAAATGTTGATTCCGTCGGAGATGAAGAAATGGTAAAAGGAATGCATTTGTACTTTTGAAGGTCCTATTGGACTAGTACATTCGGAGGAAAAAAGAAATAAAGCTAGACGGAGGGAAGTAAACCTAGATAATCTCCTCCTGACTAGGCTGCGACTGGGGGGAGGGGCCTCGCCTGCTCACTCTATGATGCGGAGGGGTCCTTGGACGGTGTTGACCTTCTTCCCTTTGTCCGGCTGCATGGAGGTTCCTTCTCCGTGGGCCGGCTCATCGGCTAAGTTCCTCGCGTGCCCTCGGCTCATCAACTTCTCGATGTCCTTCTTTAGGTGCCAGCAGTCTTCAGTGTCGTGGCCGTTGTCCTTGTGGTATTTGCAATACTTTTCCCCATTTTCCCCCCTCTTTTTGTCTTCGGCGGGAGGCGATCAGCGCGCTCTTCCTTCTGTACTTGAGCGAGGACGGCGTCTGGGGTGGCGTCTCTCGTATCCTCTCTCCGCTGCCTGTTTCTCGCCCTCTTCTCTGCCCGGTACCCTTCGGGGCTGCGGCGCTCGCTATTGCCGCGTTTGGTCCCTCGTCTGGCCTTTCCTGCCTCGATGGCCAAGGTCTCCTCGGTCAACATGAAGCGCTCGGCCCTCGCCATGATCCCAGGGAGGTCTTTCGGGGGATCATTATGTAGAGATTTCTTCAAGCCTCTATGACGCAGCCCTTTCTTTAGGGCCGTTTGGACAACGAGGTCGGGAGGGCTGTTTACGTTCAGCCGTTCCGCGTTGAAGCGGCGCATAAACTGTTGGAGCGGCTCGGTCGGGCCCTGCACTATGTTAAACAAATGTTCAGCATCAGGCATTACCTGTCGCCCTGCCATGAACTGTTTGCAGAACAGCTGGGTGAGTTCCTCGAAGCTGTCGATGGAGCGGCTGGGTAGGCTGCGGTACCAAGTTCTCGCTGCTCCCCTGAGGGTCGAATAAAAGCCCCTGCAGAGCAGGGTATCATCGGCTCCCTGGAAGGACATGTCCCCCTCGTAGTCCATCACGTGGTTCCCTGGATCTCCTATCCCGTCGTACTTCCCCAGCGCTGGGATCTTGAATCGAGAAGGGACCCACGCGTCGGTTATTCTCCGCGACAGGGGGCACCGGTCTCCGTGGATGCCTCCGGGGGTCCGACACCCGCCTACCTCAGGCTCGTTCGGTTGTGGTGGTGGCACAGGCGCTGGCTGGGCTGGCACCACGGCCCTCGCCACACTGGGGGTGGGGATGATCCGGCGTTCCCGGCTCCTCCGGCGGGAGCTTCCGCTTCGCCGTGATCGGTCCCTCGAGTGGTGCCGATCGCTTCATCTGCGGTGGGGTGATCGTGGCCGACGAGACGACGCGGTCACCGATTCGTCCCCCGTGCATTCGGTTCCCCTCCGGCTCCTTTCACGATACGGGGAGGAGGCGCGTGATCTCGCCTGGTGGAAGCCGGGTAGCGTGAACCGACGCTCCGTGTTCGGTCTTCGGTTTCCGTGGTCATCGACCACAGCGGACCGCAGGAGAGGGGGGCCCCCTCCCAACGTTGGCCGTCGCCCAACATGTCTCCGTTGGCTGACGCGGCGCCGATGAGCTGATGTACCGTCGCGACCAACGTCTGGATGTTCGCGTTGGTCTCTTGGGCCAGGGCGCGGAGCTGCCCCTGCGTGGCCAGCTCGGACCCACCAGTCTCTTCGGCTGAGGGGGTGGGGTGATTGCCGTTGGGTGCACCCTCAAGGCTGATGTTGGGTGCGCCATTTCCCTCCTCCGGGATGGGGGGCATGCGTCTCTTCCCGTTGCAGGCGGGTGCCATTGCAAGTGCGGTTTGTTTCTTCGTGGGATAGTTCGTTCCCACAGACGGCGCCAGATGTTTCAGAGTGTTATCTCACTACAGAAGCGTTGACCGTGGACTGCCCGGTCAACGTGGTCAAGGGGTCGATTTGGGTCCATTGGGTGCGTCGAGCACGTGCAGACGCGACGCGAATCGGAGAGGCAGACGACGTGGAGCACGTCAGCTGGGCCGGGTCTGGATCCTCGGCCTCGAAGGGGCTGAGGGGAAGCCTCGGCCTGGTGTGAGATGCTCGGCCTCGGACGGTCGGACGACCGGGGGAAGCCTCGGCGTCTTGACTTGGCGTGCGATCGACACGGAGCTGAGGGGAAGCCTCGGCCCGGTGTGAGGTGCTCGGCCTTGGTCGGTCAGACGACGAGGGGTAGCCTCGGTCGCCTTGGTTGATGCGCAGCCAGTGTGGAGCTGAGGGGAAGCCTCGGCGCTTGGATCAGACGTCTCCCTGAACAGACGAGAACACTCGTCAGGGGGGCCGGACCTTGGTTCCGGCCAAATCCCCTCCGATGCCTAAGTCAGATGATGATCTGAAAGAGGTGGCTCGGCGGGGACGGTTCGACTCGAGAGGAGATCGGAATGACGTCCACCAGCGCGAGCTGGGGGAGGGAGATGAAGTGGGGGAACTAGGTCGTTGATGGAGTACCTTAGGTTTTGTTACCTGAGATGCCGTCCCTTGTCCAGTCGTCCTTCTAGCCCTTTTATAGGCCTCTCGTCGTGATTATCCATCACTCACGTCCCTCGTCCGCCCCCGATCGTGCCCCCTCAATCTGCCTCCCCATCGCCGCTCCCTGCGCCATGCCAGCACCTCCCCATAACGGCCATTAAGTGGTAGCGGGCCTGGGGGAACGGTTATCGCTGGAGTGGGCGAGTGACTTGCGCGTTTTCGGGGTCGGGTCGGATCGATGCTCGGGGATCCTCTTGGGGGCCTTGTCGGGCGGGCCTGATCTCGCAGACGAGCTTCTGATCGGTAGTCGGGTTCTTGGACTCGTGTCTTTCGGGCTTCGTTTGGTGGGCTTGGACCCCCCATGATTTCGCGTAGTAGGCTGCGCCTTTGGGCCCCTGCTGTTGGGCCTCCGCAAAATAGACGTATCAATACAGAAGGCTATATAAACTTAGTGTTCAGTAATTACTGATTTCCGTTGCAGTGGACTACCTCAATGTGATGGTTTATATAAACTCAGTAATATAAACTCAGTAATTGGTTTATATCAACTGATAATTTGCTTTCATGTTCCTCAATTACTGAACATATACTTTGCTTTCAATTTGGTTATATTTCATTCTGCATTTTTCCAGGTACGATTATTGCATGATATTAACTTGGCTACTGTTCTAAATATCTTGGAATAAGAGTATCAAAGATGTCATAACTACCAGTAGTCTATGTTCGTGCATATGTTTAAGAATAGGAACAAACAATCCTAGTTAGTATTTTTGAATACATTATGTTTTTATTGGACATCATACATCAGAAAATATCAGAAAACTAAAAAGCTCACTGAAAACCTTCAGAAAATATGTTTAATTTCCATTATATTAATTGCTAATTCCATCACTCAGCCCTGAAAGGAAGCTGGATTCTGGATTCTGGATGCTCATTTATCAATCAGGATTCTGGAGGCCTAGAAATTACAGGGTATGCTCATTTATCAATCACTCTGATGTTTATTTATGAAAAAGGAATCAAGAATGCTAAGCTGTATGCTTTGCCTCCATATGTTGATATTAAAATAAAGAGGCAATCACACTTCTCCCATTATTTTAAGGCTAAGGCTTAGTTTGATTACAGTTGATCAAACCACCACCACACACATTGGCCAACACACATGCTTGTTTCCTGTAAGTCTTTTTTTTCTTTTGGAGTTTCTGTCAATTCGCAGTTTTTGCTTTCCATGATTTTGTCAATTCCCAGTTTCGAAAACATTTCATTTTCTTTTGGGCCTTAAGCTTTTTATAGCTGGCTCACTGGAATAGTTCTAGCTAATTCTGGTTTAGTTTCATTTTTTTTAATCATTTGAGTATCAAAAACTTCAGCCTTCAACAGCAGCTTGCATTGATTCGAAAATCCAGCAACAGTATCAAAATCCATCCACCTGATTACTTAGCAGCTTGCATTTTTTTTAATCTTAATTGTTGCAAAGAGAAATTGATTAGATATCAGTTACATATGTTTTCAGGGAGTTTTCCCAGTTGTTGCACAGAGACACCAGCAAACATGGCAGTTTTCAGGGTTCAAATCCTTTTCTTGATATCAGTTACATATGTTTTGACAATTCCCAATTTATGCTTTGACAGGGGTTAAAGATGAGAATTGAGAGCAGCTACAGATGTTAAAGATGAGAATAGAGAGCAGCTGAAAGTGCTGAGATGCCATGATGAAACCTGAAAGTGCTGCAATGATAATTGAAGTTGGGCATTTGATAGGATATACTGAAGTTGGGATAAATTTTGTAAAACTATACCGTGCATTATTTTTTTTATAGATCACATAGATATGTTGTGTAAAATCTATATGATGATGTCTAAGACAATGGGTTCTATGATGGAGTTGCGATGATGATTCTGCCCAAATTTCTTTCTTTGCTGAAGCCTTCTTGTGGGAACTCTGAAAACAGTTGATTTTGAACTGTCCATGATTTTGAAAACAGTTGATGCTCAGTTACCATTATATATATGCTTGTGTTCGAGTGAGCCTTGGATGCTTGAACTGTCCATGATTTTTGAAATGTGTTGGCTCCAAATATACTTGGTGTATTGCTGTGACTGAGTACATGACAGGGTAGTTATCATAATTTTGATTGATAATTGCAAAATAAAAAGCAATTCGAATTCATCATGTTACAAATGAGCTTCCAGATTCAATCAGCACTCAGAATTCATCATGCTTACATAATAGAATAATAGTATAGTCTGCTGACCCCTTAGAACCATGACCAGATTCATTAAGTAGTAGCAGGAATGTATACAAGCTTGCATTTGAGGGAGGGGGAAGTGTTCCTGTCAGGATTATGTGTAGCATTTGCGGAAACCAGTACTTCAACAATTGGCCGACTGTATTCAAGCTTGAATTTCACCAAGTTTAGCAAATCAAATATGAATACATTAACCAAAAATTTCACCAAGAATGCTGGGGTTTTGCCTTTTTGGGTTCCATACATTAACAGAACTGAAGAATGCTATTTGAGTTCCATACATTAACAAAACTGAAGAATGCATAAGAATGCTGAAGTAGCTGAAGAATGTACAATAAACATGTTTCAGTTTAGGGCTTAACATGTTTCAGTTCCATACATTACATGTTCCAAGACACCAAGAATGCTGGGGTATTACAACATCTCGATACACCATTTCATATTCATGTCGTATAGTCTGTTCCCATTTGCCATCCTCTTTGTCATCGTTTCTCATCGCACCGTGATTTGAAGACTCTCCACGTAGATACACACCCGATCTTTGACGTTCCCCCAAGCTTGTGAACATGTCTCGACACCCCGCATCTGGGTGAATTGGTTTGCATTGCCCATTGCGAATTGGTTTGCATCTGGGGGAATAAAGTATCTATGAAAAATCAACACCCCAGCGAATAAGAACTACTTCAGAGAGCAAAATCGTTCAGGCTTATAATTGCAATACAGAAGTAAGAAGAGTAGATCATTTATTTTTTAAACACGGGTTGGTTCTGTTGATTGAAACATAATAATACATTAGCATATGTGTAAAGCATAAATGAAAGCAATCACCAAACTGTCAACTTCATAACCTATTTTAGATGAAAATGTCAGGCCGTGGATAAACATTCGGACTTTAGTGAAAATGCAAAAGATTTTATCTTGTGGAAGGAACATATTGATCGAGATAAAAACATTAACTAATGTAAATGTATCTGTCTGACCCTAGAACAGTTAAGAAACCGATGTTATATTCATCATATAGCAATATATCATGATTCATGACAGCCTTGTTTACTGAAAGGCTTTATTCAAATAATGATGGTTCAAAAGGCCAACTTCTAAGTTTAAGCTGTCATCTTCCATAAGAGACGTCACGGCATGATTAGTGTCAGTTAGTTGTTCCAAGTTGTACATGGATGTCAGCGTGTGGGCATGACAAATTCTGTGAGGCGTGCTAATTGTGCAGTCATACAACTATTTCATCAATACACCATTTCTACTAGCATTTTAAGTCACTACTCCGTTGCTTCAAAGCCAGCTGTACGCAAACAGATCCAGAAGCTCAAGTAAAGAAAGATGACAGCAAAAGCCAATTATTTCACCAAAGATTTTTTGTCATATAAGAATAAAGTAATCAAGGGAATATTTTCAAATTCTATAGTTAAACTACAAGTCCAGAGAGAGATCATGCTAGAAACAATGGGAGTTGGAAATGGAATATGTTCACCAAAGCAATTTAATAATCTGAGAAAAGATAGTGTGATACCCCTAAGCTGACCTTGTGGGTTTTCATGTGATAATTTTTTTTAAAAAAAATATAAAAATGATTTTCGGAATTTTTGAGTATTTTCCATAATTTTCTATAAATATTTGTATATTATTCCATTTTTATCTCTTTATTCTATTCCAAATCTCAACATTAAGTGCAACCATAGAATTTAAATTTAAATAAAATGAATAATAAAAGTTTCTCGTAACAATATGAACCTATTTCATATCAGGATTCAAAAAAATTCCGGAATGGCTTTTTTACATGTTTAAATTACTTATTTGAAAAATAATTGACACAAATGAACTTGCGAATAATGACACAAGGTTAGTTGCGTGTTTCAATGAAAAGCATATATATTCATTAGATTGAATCCATTTAGATAAAAATATATGGAAACGTAAAATAGACCCATCACACTAAGTATTGTATAAGATCAAAAATATGATCAGACCAAGACGAGAATAAGAAACCTCATATGTTGAAGGGCAAAAGAGATCGGAAAACTACACAGATTACACATGATGATGTGAATTATAACAGGCAACTCCATTTGAATTTGTACAGTATGCTAAAATTTTATACAATATGAAAATACCAGTAAATAGCCCAAGAACTAACAAAAACTGATTTCTTGACATGCTCATTTCTTGATCTCACCACAGAATTTTACCTTGTGCGTACTGAGCTTGGGTGTTGATGCACTTGAAGCTTCGACTTGAAGAAGATGTGGGGAAACTGGCCAAGGGTTAGGGTTTTTTTTTTTTTTTTTTGGGGGGGGGGGGGGGGCAAACGGCCCGAATTGCTGAACAAGCGGGAGGGGATAGGGTTTTTTTGGTTCGATCATGGGAGAGGGACCGCGATAGGGCGATGGGCTGGGTAATCTGTGGGTCGTCAGGCGAGAGAGCAAGCGGGAGAGGAATATGACGACGCGCTTGGGTTTTTGGGGCTTCGTCCACAAGAGAGAGAGAGAGAGGAGATGAGGGCGTCGATCAGGTTTTGGGGTTCTCGTCCACGAGAGGGAGAAGGGGACGCGAGAGCTTGAGGGCGTCGATCAGGTTTTGGGATTCTCGTCCACGAGATGGAGAAGGGGACGCGAGAGCTGGGAGGGAGAATGTGCTGCGCACGTGAGCTTGCGGGGGCTGCGACTTTGGGTTGTTGGGCGGGGGAAATCTGAACCGTTGCGCCTGATCGGACGACTGAGATTGTTTTGCTCATTTTAAAAGGGATTTGCTCACTTGCTCACCATATCATCTCCATATATATATATATATATATATATATATATATATATATATATATATATATATATATATATATATATATATATATATATATATATATATATATATATATATATATATATATATATCTATCTATCTATCTATATTATAAAAGAGGGATGTTATCAAGAGATATTGGATAAGAGATATTGGATAAGAGAAATTGGATAAGAGATATCTATATTATAAGAGAGGGATGTTATCAAGAGAAATTGGATAAGAGATATTGGACAAGAGATATTGGATAAGAGATATCTATATTATAAGAGAAGGATGTTATCAAGAGAAATTGGATAAGAGATATCTATATTATAACAGAGTGATGTTATCAAGAGAAATTGGATAAGAGATATTGGACAAGAGATATTGGATAAGAGATATCTATATTATAAAAGAGGGATGTTATCAAGAGAAATTGGATAAGAGATATTGGACATGAGAAATTGGATAAGAGATATCTATATTATAAAAGAGGGATGTTATCAAGAGAAATTGGATAAGGGATATTGGACAATAGAAATTGGATAAGAGTGATGTTATCAAGTGAAATTGATAAGAGAATTTGGACATGAGAAATTGGATAAGAGAATTTGGATATCTATTATATAAAACATGGAAATTGGATAAAAGAAAATATAAGAGATGAGATTTTGAGGGATAAAAGAGGAGGTGGGGAATTTTGCACATACAACCCCGGTTTTTGTATTTTTGCCCATGGACCCTCCCCACCCACCCACACACACTTTTTATTCTCATCCCTTCCGACCATTTTTTTCCAGTTCTATGAAGATTTTGAATTTTTTCCTACTAGGACAAAGCTTTGTCCTACGTGGCAAGTTTGTCCTAGGTGGTAATGACAATTTTGGGGGGACTTAAATTTTGGGGGAAAACTTAAATTTGGGGGGAAACTTGAAATTTTGTGGGAAAACTTGAAATTTGGGGAAACTTGAAATTTGTGGGTGAGAAAAACTCAGCCATTAAATAAACAGTGCCCTATGGGCATGGGTAATGACTAGTATATATCTATATTATAAGAGAGGGATGTTATCAAGAGAAATTGGATAAGAGATATTGGACAAGAGAAATTGGATAAGAGATATCTATATTATAAGAGAGGGATGTTATCAAGAGAAATTGGATAAGAGATATTGGACATGAGAAATTGGATAAGAGATATCTATATTATAAAAGAGGGATGTTATCAAGAGAAATTGGATAAGAGATATTGGACAAGATAAATTGGATAAGAGATATCTATATTATAAAAGAGGGATGTTATCAAGAGAAATTGAATAAGAGATATTGGACAATAGAAATTGGATAATATCTATATTATAAAAGAGTGATGTTATCAAGAGAAATTGGATAAGAGATATCTATATTACAAATGAGAGATGTTATCAAGAGAAATTGGATAAGAGAAATTGGACAAGAGAAATAGGATAAGAGATATCTATATTATAAGAGAGGGATGTTATCAAGAGAAATTGGATAAGAGATATCTATATTATAAAAGAGGATGTTATCAAGAGAAATTGGATAAGAGATATTGGACAAGAGAAATTGGATAAGAGATATCTATATTATAAAAGAGGGATGTTATCAAGAGAAATTGGATAAGAGATATTGGAAAAGAGAAATTGGATAAGAGATATCTATATTATAAAAGAGGGATGTTATCAAGAGAAATTGGATAAGAGATATTGGACAAGAGAAATTGGATAAGAGATATCTATATTATAAGAGAGGGATGTTATCAAGAGAAATTGGAAAAGAGAAATTGGAAAAGAGAAATTAGATAAGAGATATCTATATTATAAAAGATGGATGTTATCAAGAGAAATTGGATAAGAGATATTGGAAAAGAGAAATTGGATAAGAGATATCTATATTATAAAAGAGGGATGTTATCAAGAGAAATTGGATAAGAGATATTGGACATGAGATATTGGATAAGAGATATCTATATTATAAGAGAGGGATGTTATCAAGAGAAATTGGATAAGAGATATATATATTATAAAAGAGGGATGTTATCAAGAGAAATTGGATTAGAAATATTGGACATGAGAAATTGGATAAGAGATATATATATTATAAAAGAGGGATGTTATCAAGAGAAATTGGATAAGAGATATTGGACAAGAGAAATTGGATAAGAGATATCTATATTATAACAGAGGGATGTTATCAAGAGAAATTGGATAAGAGATATTGGACAAGAGAAATTGGATAAGAGATATCTATATTATAAAAGAGGGATGTTATCAAGAGAAATTGGACATGAGAAATTGGATAAGAGATATCTATATTATAAAAGAGGGATGTTATCAAGAGAAATTGGATAAGGGATATTGGACAATAGAAATTGGATAAGAGTGATGTTATCAAGTGAAATTGGATAAGAGATATCTATATTACAAACGAGAGATGTTATCAAGAGAAATTGGATAAGAGATATTGGACAAGAGAAATTGGATAAGAGATATCTATTATATAAAAGACGGATGTTATCAAGAGAAATTGATAAGAGAATTTGGACATGAGAAATTGGATAAGAGAATTTGGATATCTATTATATAAAACATGGAAATTGGATAAGAGAAAATATAAGAGATGAGATTTTGAGGGATAAAAGAGGAGGTGGGGAATTTTGCACATACAACCCCGGTTTTTGTATTTTTGCCCATGGACCCTCCCCACCCACCCACGCACACTTTTTATTCTCATCCCTTCCGACCATTTTTTTCCAGTTCTATGAAGATTTTGAATTTTTTCCTACTAGGACAAAGCTTTGTCCTACGTGGCAAGTTTGTCCTAGGTGGTAATGACAATTTTGGGGGGACTTAAATTTTGGGGGAAAACTTAAATTTGGGGGGAAACTTGAAATTTTGTGGGAAAACTTGAAATTTGGGGGAACTTGAAATTTGTGGGGAGAAAAACTCAGCCATTAAATAAACCGTGCCCTATGGGCACGGGTAATGACTAGTATATATATATAGGGCAATCTTCCATTGCGAAAAAATGGTGCGAAAGCCCGTGCGAAAACAATTTTTTTATTTTTTTAAAATTTTTTTTTTCAAAAATTCTTTTTTTGATGTTTAATCCATACAATTATATACCCCAGGGAAAATAATGGGTGAACCCGTTGGGGATTAGAGCACACATCCACCCGTTACAAATTTAACGGTCTCAAAACGTGCGAATTTGATGAAATGCCTTGATCGAAGGCCAAATGACATTATTTCTCAACCATTATTTTTTGAGAGGGGTATAACAACATATAATGAGGGTGGAAAAAGGAATTTTTGAAAAAAAAAATTTCAAAAAAAAGATAAAAACATTTTCGCACCGTGCGAAATGTTCTCATTTGAAGATTTACCTATATATATATATATATATATATATATATATATATATATACTAGTCATAACCCGTGTCCGAGGGCACGGTTCATTTAACATTTCCCCCGCAAAATCTTTGTTCACCGAATTTTTTTTCATAGAAGAACAATAAATTAGATAAAAATATTTAGTGGCACGGCACCTTCGACGCAGGCGTTTTCGGCGCGGAACAACAAATTCGGTGCATGTGCATTCGACACGTAACAACAAATTCGACGTCAAACAACAAATTTGGTCCCCGTGCTTTCGGCACAGAATAAATTATCGTAAAAAAATTTAGCGGGCGTCTTCGGCGCGGGCGCGAAACAACAAACCTCAGGGTATTTTTACGCTAAATTGTTGTTCTGCTAAATTGTTTTGCGCTGAACAACAAATCCCATGCTTCTCCATAATCTTTCCCAATGCACTTTTAATTTCAAAATTTATGTTCTCAAGGCAATTTTCCCTCCAAATTTAATCTCCACAATCTTTCCCAAGGCACTTCTAATTTCAAAGTTTAGGTTCCCAAGGCACTTCTCCCTTTCCCAAAATACTTTTAATTTCAAAGTTTTGTTTCCCAAGACAACTTTTCAACCAAAATTTAATCTAAGGAGTCGCCCATATTTTCCCCATATCCCACATTTCTTTTCGGAATTTTTTTTCATGGGTTTGTTGTTGACCTCATGGATTGTCAACATACCAAAAATCAATTCATTCCAATACTTTTAGAGCCACCATCTACCCCTTGCAACTTCATGATTTATCAGCACGTTTTCAGACCGTTGAAGTTGCAAGGGGTAGATGGGGGCTCTAAAAGTATTGGAATGGCTTGATTTTTGGTATGTTAATCATCCATGAGGTGAACAACAACCCCATGAAAAATAAAATCCAAAAAAATTGTGGGATATGAGGGAAAATGGGGGCGACTCCTTAGATTTAATCTAAGGAGTCACCCTAGGAACACTTTACCCGTATATCGGTAAACTGTGCCTGTGCACAGCCGCAGCTATCATCCCTGTGGCGTTTTCACCCTCAGCCGTCCGATAAAATCAAAGGGCTCGGATGCTTGCCGCTGGGAAATGTCGCAAATTTTGGGATATTTACGCGCGTGCCATCCCTTTCATTCGCAGAAAGCTGAGGGTTGTCGCTTTCTTTGGGATATTCACCATCTTGCCATTCGTTGCATTCGCGCTAAGCGTAGAACGCGAAGGAAAAAACCCCAAATTCCCCCCGCCCCGCCCTCGTCAACTTCCTCTCTGAGCAGCTCCGATCTCCTCTTGCCGGCAGCTCGCCGTCGTGAGTTCCCAAAAAAACCCTCGACGTAGCTTCTCCTCCCTCCTGTGTTCGTGTGGCCTTGCTCCGATCTCCTCGCAAACCCTCGATCGCCCTAGCTCTCGATCGCAGCTTGCCCTAACCGCAGCTCCCTCCGACCGATCTCCCCCTCCGATCTACGCACCCCCTCTCAGCCCCCTCAGCACAGGGTAACCCCCATCTCCTCCCTTCTTCTCAGTCTCCCACAGTCGACGTCGACGATAACTTTTGAGGGTAAAATTTTCTCAACCCCTTGGTTTCAAAATCAATTTAGTCTGCTTCATTCCGATTTGGTTTTGCGATACATCTCGCATCATAGATTTAGGGTTTCATATTCTGTCGTGGGCATCATAGATCAGGATCTGTTATGTGTAAGAAGACTGATTACAGTAGCAAATCAAACATTATTTTGTATGGGTGCTGATGTTTTCATTTTGTATCGGAATGTTGTCAACAAAACTTGGATCAACATCATGTCGCGACCTTCCCTCAAGGGAGCTGATGTTTTTATTTTGTATGGGAATTTTGTAGGTTGAAATGGCCAAAAAAATTTATGTTGTTAAGAATGGACGGCAACGCGGATTTTTTGGCAGTTGGGAAGAATGTCGGCAGCATGTTCAAGGATTTCATAATGCGGTTTTTAAGGGCTTCAACACTTACGAAGAGGCTGTGGAGTATTGGAATGCTCAATTCAAGGAAATTCGTTCTGATATGGGGGGTCAAGACAGGATCACTTCCATTGGGCAAAGTCAAAGATCGAAGGTGACACTACAGGAAGAGGCTTCAGATCAAGGTGCGGCTCTGAGAAATGATGTTAGCAGAGAACGACAGAATATAGGAAATGGAGCTGAAGGTAGACGACAGAATATAGGACATGAAGATGTAGGTAGACGAAGTGAATTGTTCAACGCCGCTTTCATATGTGGATGTTTAACATGTGCAATGGCATTTAATATTGTGTTTGTTGTAATTATTGGTATAGTTATCATAGCTTATCGTATGTAATAAGCTACTTCGAACGTATAACAACGTAATATATAATTTTCGTTATGTATGTCTATCTTATCTTAACTCATGAGACTGATTTTGATATAGTTGTTTTGTATCTCGTCTTTTTCTATAATGTATCTCTATATATGACATGCAACCTGTAGGCTTGCGAGGATTGCAACAGTTCCCATCTCTTCACCCACATTGTCAACTCCCGAGACAGCCACCTATGAATCCTGAGAGAGAAAAATGCAGGGTACTGGAAATGAGAATGAGAAGGCAGAGGATGTTTGGAGCTGAACCGATCAATTTTTTGCTAATTACATTAAGATCTGAAGACACAGTGAATACAATTACATTAAGATCTGCAGATTGATGGGGTTAATTTGATTATTTCTGCTACTGCTGCTGTGGCTTCTGCTGAAGCCAAGCCTGTATCATCATTCATATGGAAACTACCAGCTTCATTGATGACAGTGAGAACATGGCTGGTTTTTGGAAGCACATAAGCATGCAGCTTCTGTGGAGACCCCAGACGGGAACCCATGAAATCACCACATGCTCATAAATCCTGCAAAAGATTACACAAAAAGGATGCTATTCAAAGGGGGTGCAGGGCCACCTGACCCCTAAACTTTTAGTGGCCATATGTGAATCAACACATGGTGACAATCTAATTCACCCATACTGAATCAATCTTATTCACCCATACTGAATTCAAAACATAACACGCGGGCATAGCCTACAAATACATGAAATGAAATGATCCAATCATCGAGATCCAAGAAACATATACATGAAATGATCCAATCCAATCTTATTCACCCAAGCAGATAGAGGCATGCAACAAAGTCAACAGAATCCAAGAAACATATACATGAAATGATCCAATCATCGAGATCTCACAACCATATCCACCGCTCACAGGCCAACGGAGATTTACTTGTTATCCCTGAAATTTTTATACAGCACGCGGGCATAGCCTACAATGGAGCTACATACAACATAAACGGTGGCTATACAAGATTATTACAGGAAGCAAGCATGAAACAGAGCCAACTCGGAGACTTCAGGTGCATTGATGGTAAAGTGCAATCGGAGCCTAACCCAGGTTGCCGTACATCAGAACTGAGATCAGCGCGCTCACTGTGCAAAGCAGGAACCGGGGCCAGTAGGAGGTCTTCGTGCATAGAAATTGGTCACTGGAGCAGCTGGAAATCCGCGATGGTTCAGCAAGCACCTAAAATTATGCAGCCGATGCAGCACGGTCGGATTTTTACTTCCCAATACCTTATTTGATATGTCATAGAGGCCAGCTTACTCTTTTTAGCCAATCACCCATATGCTCATAAAAGATGCATCCCTGATACACATGAAAAGAAACGACCATACTACTGAATTAATATTGCAAATCTCAAAAGCCTAATAATTCAAACAAATTGGACGTTATGAAAATTACTATAGCGTATCTCGTATAAGTTTTGGATGTACGCCAACAGCACATGCTTAAAAAGTAGAAATATCTTACAACACATAAAAAAACCTACCAGTATCCATTAACCTCATCACATATATGTGCTCCACTTACCTTCGGGAAATACATTTACTCATCTAAGTTCATTTGGGCGTACTTATACAATTTACCCATCCCGAATATTAGCATAGAAACTTCACTTCTGATTTGCATGTGTTGAGAATAAATATTTAAAATGTCATACAATTTACCACACAACATAGGTTCTACATTCACCTATAATAATTATAAACATTAACAACAAAAATTCACATGTACCAATTTATCTAATCGACTCTTTCCTTGAAGTTGAGCATTTTTTGAAGATAGAATTTCACAAATGAGCCAAGACACTTCCTGACCTAGTCTATTGCCAGTATTGGCATCATATACATATTTTTGGACGAAATTATGCAACGGCAGAGATTCCCTGACCTATTACAGAAATATTACATGAAATATTACACCATAGTTATATATAAAATGGCATACACCATATTTAACCAATATACATGAAATATTACAGAAAACTGGAGCTTTAATCCTGTCTCATTGAGCTCTTTCCATTAACCCAACAGCTAAACACATAAGCTGTCTTTATGGTCAATGAGATCTTTGGTTTTGTTCAATAGGAGTTTCTTTTGGTAATCTCGGAAACATGCAAGTATAGTAAAGTAATGCAAACCACACTCAGGTACGTCTTCATAATAAGCAGATTTCTTAGTTTGTTATGAATACACCATTAATCCAACAGCTTGAATCTTGTTTCTTGTCACCAATAGCTGTTAAGGAACAAATGTTCTTAATTTCTCCTAAAACACATAATTTTGTTAAATCCTGCCATTGCTCTGTGGCAACATCATCTGCGCATAAACTTCTACATAGGATATCTAGTCGATGCTTGACAAATTAACTCAGATTTTTATCTCCTCCTATTATTTACCCTTACATCAATGGACAACTTTTCACTCTCATTGACAACATCCAATAGACGAGTTGATTCCGAATATATGAAGAGCAGCTAATTGCTAGCTTCACGCTTAGCTTTGCATGAAAGCAGGCTTGATTATGTAATGCTAACATCCAATGATGCAATATGGCTTGATTTTGTAAAGGTAACATCCAATAATCCAATGTGGTATATCCTTTTTCAAGCACAGTTTTATGATTATTATTTGAACCTGTAAATAATTTGGAGCCTGGCATCTAGCTCAGGATAAATGTGCATTACCTTCCATATGCAGGACATGAGCTTGATTGATTTTTGTCAATGGCACTTAATGTTTTTGTTTGCCATCCTGAGTTGTGCATCAATAGGTTGTAGCTTGCAACATGTATTCACCACCATATAGTTGATGACTACGGCTATAGTACATATGTACCAACAACAAATTAAATTAACATCAAGCACACTTTATTTTACAAATGCAGAATTAAATCAACTGTACCTCTTCGCGAGAATGATTTGTTATAGAATTCCAATGAACTTGAGTTTTCCAACATACCTACTCACTTCATCGGCTATTCAAATGCTATACATCGGCTGAAAGTCACAAGGAAACAGATGAAATCAAAGGCATTTCCCAGTAATAAACGATAAGAGATGCAAAGATACCAAGACCACTAATCAATCTTATTCACCCATACTGAATTCAAAACATAATCTCTAATACATTCACCTCTAATAAATTTGTGAAAGGAGATTAAAAGGGAATATAAAAAATTACCTGCATGTACAAATAACTGCCACACAATAGGAAGGATAACTAGACACAGAGGGTGTAGTATGAGATATTTGCAGTGAAATGTGTCAATATCTTTTTGTTCCACTCAGATAAGCCCTTTCATCCTCATGTATATATATAGGATTCAACCAAGAATCCTAGAATGGCAAATGGATGCAACGGCTGCCAGCAAGTATTTGCTTACCCCCTAGTTGCCTTGCCATAATCTAGGACAAGGTAATTAGGGCAAATCATCATCACTTCATTACACTCAAAGCTACTAAACCAATATATATATCGATAAACTGTGCTTGTGCAAAGCCGATAGCATCCTTGTGGCGTTTACACCAACAGCCGTCCAATTGAAATTATGAAGCTATACTAAATAATCCGCTCAGACAAGCCCTTTCATCCATATATATATATATGATGCAACCAAGAATCCTAAATTGCTAAATGGCTGCAACGGTTGCCAGCAAATATTTGCTTACCCCCAAGATGCCTTGCCATAATCTAGGACCCGGTAATCAAGGCAAATCATCATCGCTTCATTAAACCCTCATACAAAATGGCACGGTCATAAATTGAACAAACAATCTAATACCCCAATCGGATGACAGTGGGTGAAAATGCAAAAAGTGATGCTCTCTGCGGCTGTGAACATGCACAGTTCACCAGATATCTAAATTGTCTAATGGCTGCAACGGCTGCCAGCAAATATTTGCTTACCCCCCAAGTTGCCCTGCCATAATCTTCCGCAGCGATATGACATATACCTGTGCAAAATCAACAATTTGATATCATTAACTAAAGCCTGCAATATTTTTGACTGAAGAAAAGTTATCTTGAGATTTACAATTCCTCTTTATCTAACAAAAGTATATAAAACTTGATGCACATTTGATTTCATACTATCACACTGGACAAGAGACTTGGTTTGCTTGGACTTACATAAAACAAAACATTTGCTTAAACCTATTCAAATAGACCATGTGAGTACAGAAATGAAGCAAACTTATAAATATAATTGCTAAACTCCAAGAAATATGAAGCATTTGAACTCCTTTTAATTTTCCTTGCTCATCTTTATACTAGTACCCATATCTTCATATCAAAGCGTTGGTAATTCCTCGTGCGAAGTTTTTTCCTGAAGAAAATATGACGCATTGAAGTTTAAATAATTTACATTAGTATATAAAATTGTTAGAATGGAGAAAATATACCTTCTTCCTACTAGTACTTGTGTTCATACTACAAGTTCTCATATCGTGACCTTTTTCGCCACAAACACTGCACGTTCTTTTTCTTGATTGAGTAAGATCCTGCGATGCTTGTATACCTGACTGGATCCTTGACGCTACTCGAGGTCGACCTTTAGTTTTTGCTTTTGCAGGATCAATAATAATATCAGGTACTACCACTTCATGTGTTGGAGGTGCATTGGACCCCACCCTAGTGCTTTGATCCTCGGAGCAATGATGCGCTTGGATATGCAACTTATGTTGCTCCCAAAAACTGTTTGTCAACCCAACGGCGACATCATAAAGGTGTGGATCTCTTGAAACTGCCTCTATGATTTTATCGAATGATGCCCGCAGGCTCCAGGATTGAAGTGGAGTAATCTGGTTTGGATGCATTGAATTGACTGTGCTGGTTGAAGAGCACCCAAGACTCGTGATACTATGTCTTGCATTTAGTGTCCATCTTGGCAAAATATACCTCTCAGGGATGGCTTGCATATCAAACTTTTGCTTCATTATGTATAAAATTTGTGTACAGAGCATCCCTTCATTTTCAAACCTTGCACAAGTACATATAAACTTTCCTGTTGATATATTGCATTGTACAGCATGCATATAACTCTTTCCATCTATCCTCATTGTCACATTATATGTTGTTGTATCCCCTTCAGTGCACACCCTTTCATGCCGACAATATAATATATTTTTGAACCGAACTTGAAATAGAGAGAATAAGTTTTTTGTATAAACCTTTGCAGCATGAACCTCTAACTCATGCAGGCCGCGAACGTCCGGTTTGTTTCTCAAACATAATGTATCTTCTCTCTCCTCTTTCATTCGTTGAAATTGCACAGCTTTATCATATTGATCAATAAACTCATATAATGGAGTCATAGCATTTACATAACCATCAAAATAAGAGTTCATGCTTTCGCTCCTTTGGCTTGAGGCCATGCCTACACATAACAAGAAAGGAATACGATGTGGATCAATTTGTTATGTCAAATCATTTTACTGCAATCTAGCTCAAATGAAAGTTTTCATACCTGCAAAAAAAGAATCTTTTAGGTACGGCTTAATCCAGTGATGTGCTTTGTCATGCATTGTATGTAGCCACTTCCAAGCTTTCATTTCATTTTTTTGTTTATCCGTCAATGGTTCCGTAAATTCAATTTGATACTTCTCCTTGAGGATCACCCAACAACTCTCGGCTTCTTCAATGGTTTGACTTTTCTTAGCCCATTTTGTATAGTCTTCATCAAATTCAGGATTATAAGAAGCACGCAAAGAACGTAGATGCTCATTTTCATGAAGGCTGATGTGCCATATGCAATACCTGTGGTGGGTATTTGGGAAAACTTTTTTGATTGCATTACAAATTGCCGGGTCTTGATCAGTTATAATAGCTCCTGGTCCTTTTCCCCACATACATTTTAACCAAGTTTCAAATAACCACACAAAGGTTTCTTCCTTCTCATCAGCAAGAAGGGCACATCCAAATAACGTAGACTGCTTATGATGATTTACTCCGGTGAAAGGTGCAAAAGGCAACATGAAACTATTTGTCTTGTATGTGACATCAAACACGACAACATCTCCAAACTGGATATATGATGTCCGAGCACGTCCATCAGCCCAAAATATGCTCCTACAAACATTATCATCATCATACTCAATAGCATAATAAAACTGATAGTCAGTAGCTCGCCTTGTAAGAAACTGTTCAAGTACTCTAATGCACTCATGTCCAATGTTGTTCTTCCTTTTAACTCTCAAATGATCACTACATTGCTGTGAAGTAATATTAACATTACTACTACTCGTGACATTTAGAAGCCGTGCAATCTTAGAAGGGCCAACACCACAACTACGAAATTGTTCAACCAAGCTCTTACAGGTTGCATCCAGATGCGATTTATTATGTGACCGCAATAACTGGACCTTCGAAGGGGTTCTAAGTAACTCATGGTTATGAAGGTCATCAAAGTTTTTGATGACCCATACTCCTTCGGTCATTCTATGAACCTTCATTCTAGCCATACTACCTTCTCTCTCATTTTTCCGTCGCTTGATTTCCCTTCCGATCTCCCTCTTATCATTTAAGCTTTTATAACCTTCCTTGTTGCAAACATATAGCCTATTCGTAATATTGCCATCTTTTCCCTTTGCACTAGTTGACTTACGAATAGAAAACCCTTCTCTTTCTGCGTATACGTTATAAAATTCCCATGCTTCTTCTGCTGTTGGAAATTGCATACCAATATGTGGTATGCCTTTTCCAATATCAGTAACACTTTGATTATCCATTTGAATATCCATTTGATCTTCGTTGGATTGATTTTGCATCTGCTGATCATGCACAAAGGGTCCACTCTCGGCCATTTTCTAACATAAAAACATAAAAAAATTAATTACTTGTTTAGCGCAAATAGGAACATAAATCTTTGCATGATACACTAAAGACAAGAACATGGTCCAGCAATAACACAATATCTATAGTTGTGAAAGGAAGAGAAGAGAAGAGAAGACAATACTAGAAACAATAACAGCCGTCAACAGTTCAAAAAGGAAGGGAAGAATTAATCATTTCAACGTAGGTTGATGTAATAATAATTTTATTGGGCACTATATACTGTTAATAACTAAAATAATATTCCACTAATTAGGCTAAACATTGATTCGTAAATATATGGACAGCTTCATAGCTCTAGTACAAAAAGCGCACAACTTTAAAAACAAATTTGACTTGTCTGGAGAAAATTAAACCAAGGAAATGCTCATTGCACTTATAATAAATTTCACAAACAGTAAACACTGTAGAGATTACTTCCATTTCTACGCACAGTAACAAGGTAAAAATTATTATGGCTCTTACCAAAATTTTCACATATCCAATGCATGCAACATACATTCTACACTGCATTTTCAATAACCAGATGCATAGAAGTAAAATTTATAGCAATAATCCATTAATACTAATTATAGCATGCATGCATGCACAACAACAACAACATACATCTCTAAAACAAACCATGCAGGCATGCACAACAACATGATGCCCACGACAGAATATGAAACCCTAAATCTATGATGCGAGATGTATCGCAAAACCAAATCGGAATGAAGCAGACTAAATTGATTTTGAAACCAAGGGGTTGAGAAAATTTTACCCTCAAAAGTTATCGTCGACGTCGACTGTGGGAGACTGAGAAGAAGGGAGGAGATGGGGGTTACCCTGTGCTGAGGGGGCTGAGAGGGGGTGCGTAGATCGGAGGGGGAGATCGGTCGGAGGGAGCTGCGGTTAGGGCAAGCTGCGATCGAGAGCTAGGGCGATCGAGGGTTTGCGAGGAGATCGGAGCAAGGCCACACGAATACAGGAGGGAGGAGAAGCTACGTCGAGGGTTTTTTTGGGAACTCACGACGGCGAGCTGCCGGCAAGAGGAGATCGGAGCTGCTCAGAGAGGAAGTTGACGAGGGCGGGGCGGGGGGAATTTGGGGTTTTTTTCCTTCGCGTTCTACGCTTAGCGCGAATGCAACGAATGGCAAGATGGTGAATATCCCAAAGAAAGCGACAACCCTCAGCTTTCTGCGAATGAAAGGGATGGCACGCGCGTAAATATCCCAAACTTTGCGACATTTCCCAGCGGCAAGCATCCGAGCCCTTTGATTTTATCGGACGGCTGAGGGTGAAAACGCCACAGGGATGATAGCTGCGGCTGTGCACAGGCACAGTTTACCGTATATATATATATATATATATATATATATATATATATATATATATATATATAGGTAAATCTTCAAATGAGAACATTTCGCACGGTGCGAAAATGTTTTTATCTTTTTTTTGAAATTTTTTTTCAAAAATTCTTTTTTCCACCCTCATTATATGTTATTATACCCCCCTCAAAAAATAATGGTTGAGAAATAATGTCATTTGGCGTTCGATCAAGGCATTTCATCAAATTCGCACGTTTTGAAACCGTTAAATTTGTAACGGGTGGATGGGTGCTCTAATCCCCAACGGGTTCACCCATTATTTTCCCTGGGGTATATAATTGTATGGATTAAACATCAAAAAAAGAATTTTTGAAAAAAAAATTTCAAAAAAATAAAAAAACATGTTTTCGCACGGGCTTTCACACCATTTTTTCGCAATGGAAGATTGCCCTATATATATATATATATATATATATATATATATATATATATATGAGAAAAAGGGATATGAGCATTCCGTGTAGGAAATTTCCTACACCGTCATCATAAAACTTCAATTTCCAATCTTTTTTCCAATAATCACCACCGTTCATTTTGATGTACTTATCATGGATGATGAACATACCAAAAATCAAGTGAATCCAACGCTATTTTACCCTCGATCCGATTGTCACAAATTCAACGTTTTTAGAACAATAGAACTTTTTGTCACGAGCCGATCGAGGGTCAAATCCCCTTAGGGTTCACCCATATTTGGGGTTTTGGGGTTTTAGAATGTGTACAATAATTCTAAGCAAAAAAAATTTCAAAAACATAAGTGGAATGTGGTGTTTTTGAAGGACGGTGTAGGAAATTTCCTACACCGAATGCTCACCTCCCTCAAGCCCTATATATATATATATATATAGGAAAAAGGGGATCTAAGGTGCCTCCTTAGATGAAAATCTAAGGAGGCGTCCCCATTTCCCTCATCTCCTACAATTTTTTTGGAAATATTTTTTGATGGGGTTATTGTTCACATCATGGATGATCAACATACCAAATTTCAAGATATTCCAATACTTTTTGAGCCACCACCTACCCCTTATAACTTCAACGGTTTGAAAACGTGCTTAAAAACCAACGAAGTTGCAAGGGGTAGATGGTGGCTCAAATAGTATTGGAATCCCTTGAAATTTGGTGTGTTGATCATCCATGAGGTGAACAATAAATCCATGAAAAAAAATTTCAAAAAAAATGTGTGAGATGGGGGAAAATGGGGGCGCCTCCTTAGATTGAATCTAAGGAGGCACCTTAGGATCCCTTTACCCATATATATATAAATGGGGGCGCCTCCTTAGATTGAATCTAAGGAGGCACCTTAGGATCCCTTTACCCATATATATATATATATATATATATATATATATATATATATATATATATATATATATATATATATATATATATATATATATATATATATATATATATATATATATATATATATATATATATGGGTAAGGGGATCCTAAGGTGCCTCCTTAGATTCAATCTAAGGAGGCGCCCTCATTTCCCCCCATTTCACACATTTTTTTTGAAAAAAATTTCATGGGTTTATTGTTCACCTTATGGATGATCAATATACCAAATTTCAAGGGATTCCAATACTTTTTGAGCCCCCATCTACCCCTTGCAACTTCGTGGGTTTTTCAGCACGTTTTTAGACCGTTGAAATTATAAGGGGTAGATTGTGGCTCAAAAAGTATTGGAATCCGTTGAAATTTGGTATATTGATCATCCATGATGTGAACAACAACCCCATGAAAAAAAATTTCCAAAAAAATTGTAGGAGATGGGGTGAGATGGGGGCGCCTCCTTAGATTTTCATCTAAGGAGGCACCTTAGATCCCCTTTTTCCTATATATATATATATATATATATATGAGTTTAGGGGGATGAGCAGCCCGTGTAGGATTTTCCTACACCGGAGCTGATGTGGCGTTAAATGATTGGCTAATGCTTCTTTAATTTGCGTTTAGGGGTTAATAGCAAAATGTTACGCCTATTAGTAAATAAACCCAACGCATAACTTAAGGGCCACCAAAACTCTAAACCCTTAATTCATCTCCTTCCTCACGTGAAGCGCCGGACAACAGCCGCATCCTATCTTCCTCCCAAAATTGATTCCTCTTGATTCTGTCTCCGAGCACAAAATTTGTCCCAAAATTGGCACCGGACAACAACCCTTAGTTCTGGCTTTTTTGATCACGGCCGCGTCTCCCCGTCCTATCTTCCTCTTCCGATCTCACGGCCGCGTCTCCTCGGAGGGTGGAGTCTAGGACCAAATCACCGCCTCCGCGTCTCCCCGTCCTGTCTCCCTCTTCCGATCTCACGGCCGCGTCTCCTCGGAGGGTGGAGTTTAGGGCCAAATCACCGCCTCTTTTTCTTATTCCACGATCAGACGGCGGCTAGCGGATTCGTACGACGAGAGGTAGCCGCTGAAGGAGGTTCTATTGGTACGGCTTCTTTATTATTCGAATCTAATTTTTTCTTGCATCTAACTTCCCAAAAATCTCTGTTCTATTAGTAAGAACGTTATACGATTATTTGATTGTTTGATTTGCATGTAATCAATCTGTTACAGATTATTTGATTGTTTAATTTGCATGTAAACAATCTGTGAGTTGCCATGCGGTGACTGGTTTAACATATCACTGCTCGATGATTGACTAATTAGATGGTTTACAAATTCTGATTCATTTTTCCTGCAAAATACAGGCACTTTTCAAGATTCTAAATAAAATGAATGGAATGAAGTTAATGATGCACTTATATGGGTTCAATTATTAAGTGATCATCCAATTTCTAAATAAAATGTTAAACTGAAGGTAACCAATATTTCCAATTTGTTTATAATATCATAATACACATGTATTGACTCCAGATACAGTATCAAAGTATCTTGTCCAGATTATTTAATCCAGTCTGCAGGATTTTGTATCATAATACACTTGAATGTTACTGAAAGGATTTCTCCTTATAAAGGACCAGTATAACTTTGGACTGTTTTCCTTATAACGGATTTCTCCTTATAAGGATTTCTAATTATACATTATGGACTGTTTTCCGTCACTGCCTTAGCCCTTGACAATCTTGCATTTGGACGCACTATTCACTTTCATTTATCTAGTTTCGTGAATCCTAATTTGAAGTGTTTATTATTATTTTCTGTTTGTTTTTTGTGAGGGAACGTATAGAACAGTTAAGTGAAACTGCAAAACAAATTATTTACTGAACTCTATTTATCTCATAAAACTACTTAAGATATTTATAAGCGTAATTGCTCTCGAACCTTATCTCATAAACCTACTGCTTCTCAATTTATGCCACAGTGTATGTGCTCCTCATTTGTGTAGTTTCGACAGTGATTTTGTCCGGTGCATAGATTTTAGTAACTTATCTAGTGTGGATCTATCAGTTATATGTTTATTCATAACAAATGTGGATTCATAATTGGTATGGGATGCCCTGATTTGTTGTATCTTTATTCATAGCAAATTTAATTAATTTTCATACATTTGTGGAACTATCAGTTAAAAATGGACATTCTTCTTAATAAGAAGGTGAAGAAAGCAGTTGCACGAAGAACGTGGATCTTGTAGATCGCTTTCTAAATCGTCAACCAACATATAAACTTAATAGGCTTATCTTAGAGCGGTATATGCCTTAAATTTCTGTTCTTTTGCTCTTTACTTCTTGTTACAGACTGGTCTTATTAAATTGTCTTGATGACCATGTATCCTACTTTTGTTGATGCATGGATTATATGTTGAGGCATATAATTTTGTTTAATTGCGTGGATGAGCCTAACGTAATTATATACCTGGATTATATGTTCACGTAATTTTGTTCACAATGAGCCTAACCTGGAACATATGCCTGTCATTTTGTTCAAAATAATTTTGTTCACATAATTTTGTTCAAAATAATCACGTTCACATATGCCTGGGCTCATCCACATTGGCTCCCGGCTTAAAAATTTCATACCATTGAAAATCATTTTGTTCCGGAAGCGTTCACATATAATTTTAATTCCCTTGGATAGGAGCATCATTCAAGCTTTCAGTTGAAAGGAAATAGTACGTGAAACATCGTGTAGACATAGAAACCACACTCATCAGACTATGGGATACTACCACAGAATTTTCAATGAAAATGAAACATCTGATGCATTGTGCATGGTGTAAACATGACCGAAGGAAAGAAATGTTCACATGAATACATTATATAAAACATCGCTCATCTTCCTGTGCATAACCCTTTCCTAATGCTTATATACTGGAATCAAAAAATAAATTGGGTTAAATTTGGAATGGTGCGATTTCTGTTTTGTAGTTCCTATTGAGAATCTGATCTTACAATTCTTCCCATGCATGTTCAGCCTTCATAATGTGACTGGTTTGAGAATTTATTGTCCTTTTCTACATTTTATAGATTTAAGTTCCCTATAAAATGCCAGGTATATGCCAAAAGAAGATCGGGGCTTTCTTATTCTACACTCTTCTACAGATTAATTTCCAGGTAAAATGCCCAAAATCAATCAAATTAGTGAGACCTTAGCCTATATCCTTAGTATTTATTTAGATCTGAACTTCAAGTAAGATGTTTATGGGATGAAATACGTCAAAATACAGATTAAGTTCCCTGTGGCAATTGGTTATTTATGATCCTTTTTGGTGCTATTATTAGATTTCACTAATGATGATACCCTGCAATAGTAATATAAACTTGTGTATAAATTCTGTGGTTATTTGGTTATTATGTTGAATGCTTATATTCATCTGATAATACATGCAAAAAAAAAATCTTTTTTCGCATTATAAATTTTATAAAATATTTTATTTTCAGGTTTTCATTGATATGGATGATATAATTGTCGAGAATGATGATGCAACATCATTTCCAAATTTTGATCATCACGATTCTCAACATGGATTAGAAAGAGGAGAATCTACTGTTGAACACCGCACTGTAAGGGAAAATTATCATTGTCAGCCTTCTATTGGAATGGAGTTCCCGAATATTGAAGCTGCATACCAGTTTTACAATGCATATGCAAAAATGAAAGGATTTGGAATTCGTAGGCAGTCAACAAATTCTTCTAAAAAGCCATGAAAAGAGATTATATCAAAAACTTTTGTGTGTGACAAGGAAGGACGGAAGTTCTTGAAGGATAAGAGGGAGGATGGAAAAGAAGTTGCTCGTCGACGGGAAACTAGAGTTGGTTGTAAGGCGAGGATGAGGCTTAAGCTAACCAAGTTCAAAACAGGGATAGTGAGTGTATTTATTGAGGAACACTATGGCCATGATCTAACTAGTCCAGATAAAGTGAGAAGACACCGTTTACATAAGCAGTTGCATCGAACAAAAGCATGCATGACACTTGTTCATAGTCTTGAAGACGAAGGGCTTGCACCTTCAACAATTTCTAGGGTAATTAATGTCGTTGGTGGTGATAAGGAAGAAACCACCACTCCTCAACAATGCCATGAAATTATAAGGACTCAAAGAAAAAGTAACATTGGTCAAGAATGCGTGTTGATTATAAAGAAATTTCAAGAACGAAGTGTACTTGATCCCGATTTCTATTTTTCTATGCAAGTGGATGAAACTGTAGTGATGAGGAGTGTGTTTTGGGCAGATGGAAGATCCAGATCTTCTTACTTAACTTTTGGAGATGTTGTAGTGTTTGACGTCACTTACAAAACTAATAAATTTAGTTTACCGTTTGCTCCGTTCACTAGAGTAAATCATCATCGACAATCTATATTATTTGGATGTGCATTGCTTGTTGATGAGAAAGAAGACACTTTTGAGTGGTTATTTAGATAATGGTTGAAATGTATGCATAATATGCAACCGATTGCTATTATTACAGATCAAGATATTGGTATGTGCAATGCAATCCATAGTGTTTTTCCAAACACTCGTCATCGATATTGCAAATGGTACTTAGATTCACATATTGCAGAACATTTGATATCATTAAGGACTCTTCACGGAGAGGATTTTATTAACTATTTCGATAAATGGTATCATAGTAAGAGCATAAAAGAATGTGAGTTGATGTGGAAAGAGTTACAAGATCGGTACAAAATCAATGAGGAAGAAGATCGATGGCTGCAGAATATGTACAAATTAAAAGATCATTGGGTTTCTGCATATCTGAAAGACACTTTTCTTGCAGGCATGAAGTCAAGTCAGCACAGCAAAAGCATAAATGCATTCTTTGATTCATATGTAAATGCACAAACTCAATTGAATGCATTCATTCAGCAATATGATAAGGCTGTCGCAACTCGTGGGAGACAGAAGCTCGTGAAGACTTCATGAATATTAATACAAAGCCTCTAAACTATATTTCGCACCCAATAGAGATACAAGCTGGAAAGCTCTATACACGGGCTATTTTTGATCTTTTTCAACATGAGTTTAAATGTTGTATGTTACTGTCTCGTGATCAGATAAAGATGGATGGTTCTCTTTTCATATATAAAGTTGGTAAGTTTTCTGAAGATACTAGTAACTGGGAAGAAGTTAATTATGATCATAATGGGTTAAAGTTTTCATGTACATGTGCTATGTTCGAGACAAGTGGAACTTTATGCAGTCATATTCTGAAGATTATGGTATGGAATGAATTACAAGCTATTCCTGAGCAATACATATTGCATAGGTGCACAATCCATGCCAGACACCGCAATGTTGGAGTTAATACTATTATGTTGATGAGAGGCAGCCCATCTAATGAAAACCAATGGCATATTTTACATTCATGGGCCTTACGAGCAAAGTTTAGCAGTGCATTGGAGATGACAACCACATCAAAGTCACTTCTACTAAAACTTGATTCAGCATTGGAAGCATTCATTAAGGAGGCTGAGAAAGAACTAAGTGAAAGGCAGAGTCATGAAGCTATAAAAGTTAGTCAATTTGCCAATGCAACATCACTCTCTCAAACAATACAACAAATCCCACAAATTTCTGTTTATGACCCCAGTGGACCTGTAAAAACAAAAGGCTGGCCTAAGAAAGAAAGCAGATTGCAATTTGGGTTAGAGCAAGCACAAAAGAAAATGGATCGAAAGAAACGACGTTGCGGAAATTATAAGCAAAAGGGTCATTATATGACAAGTTGTACTAATCCACCGGGTAATGATGTTACAGAAGAGGTAAAATATAAATATCGAATATTAATCCACCCGTATATGTGAATTCTTAAATTACATCAGTTTTTAAATTGAATCTGATTGTAAATATATCATTTGTTTAATTTAGGGTAGCACAGAGGATGATGGATCCGATGGCGTGGACACTTAAACATGAATGTCATTGAAATCGATTGCTAGTAACTTTCTAAACTATATATTTCATTTTTAAATAATTCTTACATTTTTTGTACATTCCTCATGTTTGAACTCTTTTTTGTAGGGGAAGATTCTAATCAACATTATATATCCAAAGCAAGACAAAGGACCGGGGAAAGGAAGAATTTCAATGTCTCAAGATTTTCTACAACTTAATATGGCAGGAGTTGGAATTTTTAAATTGTGATCCTTAATAGTAAATGTTGATTTTTATGCATTAAGATGTAGTGTACCTTGTTTTTTTAAACCATAGGGTTAATTGGTGTTTCAATTGGAATTTTTAAACCTTAGGGATAGTTGGGTTAATTTGGTCTCTTTATACATATTTACAGTCTCAAACTGTAATATTTTTATATCGTGTACGCATGTTTTTGTTATTGTGTTGTTGATGCTACTGCATTTTTTTTGGTTCATCATTTCTTGGTTTATATCGAATCTATTTCTTTTCCTAGAATCTGAAATATCATTGCATATGAAAATTACTGATAAGTACCAGAGCTACATCGTTTCTTGGTTCTTGCTTTCTTCTACACCTCGTTGTTTTTAGGCCATTTTCTCGATTTGGATTAGTCAAAGGACTCAAATAATGCTGGAACTGTTTAACTCTATGTCTCAAAATTACTTCACACCAAAGGTGTTCTTATTGTGGACATGCATGTCTTTTTCGCCAAAATCAGTGTATTATTGTTTGCTTCAAATTTGTAGCTGTTGATGTGATCTGAAAAATATCTACTTGTTAAATTACGGTATGTGACACATCCTTCGGATTTAGTAAGATCACACGTATGCTACAAAAAAACAATAATGATCTCTTCTACACTGGTTATATAACATTTATTGTAACTTTTATCTTCAGCAGAAAGCTTCAGTATCTAATTCCATGCTAAATTCAGCGTTAGTCAATAGATGATTCAGATAGGCACATTTCAAACCATCTTCTGTTCTTTGAAATTTCAGTTTTTTGAATTTTAAACCAAATTGCTAGAAATGTATTAGTTGTTAATGTTCTCGAGTTGGATATTTGTATTTGCAGCTGTGATAAGGTCAACTGGGTTTGAGTACCTCAAAGAGAATTGTCCTTTGCTTTAGTCAGAACTGCTGAAGATTATCGCAGGGTGTGAAGAGGAGTGCAGCAGTGTGAAGAGGAGTGCAGCAGTGCTGAAGATTATGGGGAAATCTGCATCAAAGGAAATACATGAATGCTGGTCGAAGCAAGGCATCTGGAGTGAGCTGTAGCACAATCGATGCAAACATGAATGTTGGCTGAAGTAAATATGAATCAAATATCAGATTCTGTTCGTCTATGTTCTTGTGTGATTTTTTCCATGTATGTATAAATGACAGGCTCCCAGAACTGTTCATGTATGTTTTTGGCTTGAGAAACATAATGTCAAGAAGTGTGGTTTCTGAAGTTTTCAGATAATGGGAAATATCTAGCATCATATTACAGTCATAAATGTGTTGTTGTGTGGGAGGCAACTTTTTCTAGTATGCTTTTGTTCGCATCATTTTCCAGTACCTTCCTTTGATTACAATGAGAAAGAAAATAAGATTGCTAGTTTAGATATATGCCTTTCAAAACTGTGGATTTCATCGTCCTATTGAACAAATGCCTTAAACTCTGAATGTGGAAGGGTTGAGGGTTTGCATTTGTGGAGGATGTCAGGGTTATGTTACATCAAAGCAATATTCATTAAGAACATATTGTCGTAGGATTGTAGCATATTGTTGTTTGCTACTGGATTCAGGCAGTTAACTATGTATTTACAATCATGTGTACTTTCAGAGGAAGAAAGATCACCTCCCAGGACAGCGTGACCTTGATCAAGTTGCTGGACGAATTACAATTGAAGCTTGAGTTGTCTTGGGCATATCCTGGTCTTCTACCATGCCTGTGAAACTTAGCGGTCATAAGTTTGTTTCGGCAATTTTGACATGATATTATTTCTTATATTTTATTACTCTTTCATATCTGCTTTCAAGTATGTCTCGACTTTTGGAATTTTCATCTTCTTCCAACCATATTCATGTAACTTGTTTATTTATTGCATGCAACCTGGACTTTTAGTGTCTGCATTGTGGTTCGCTTGTTAATTGTACTGGAATTGCCTCAAGGTTTCTATGCAAGCTGAATTATGTGGAATGCAATTCATTTTTCACAATCTACGGTGGTCTTGATTTGTTATGTTATCTTTATGATTAAAATTGGTCCAGAATGTTGCTGACAAATGAAAGGAAAATTGGATTCTGTTATTGCATCCACTGAGCGCTGTCAGCATTTTTTCAACATTTTTCGATCTTATTTCCTATCATATTCTAGTAATAAATTTGTTGTTGTGTGGGAGGCAATTTTTTTCCTCTGGATTATTGATAGGAAGTATGCTTTTGTTCATTGTTTCTTTCTGCATGTGGACAATTAATGAATACTGGTTTACATGATGCAACCATGGTGGTCCATTTGTATTTCAATAGTTGGATTTCCATTTGTTTGGACAAATTCTCAGTCTAATAATGATAGTGCAATAGGGCATCCACATGTTATGATAAATCTAGACACAAATCTTTTGAAAAGTTCTGCCATGCCAAAAGCCTGGTAAATCTCTACATTTATTTGCACAAAGTTGCATTGCGGAGTATAGTATAAGTTGCAAGCCTGCAACTGCCGTACAACACAGTTCCATTTGTATTTGTCTCTGCATAATTTCCAGTTGTAAAGACATGACACTCATTAACTGCAAAGAATTTCTATGAGATAATGCCATGCTAGGCAACAAGTTCATGCAAACACATTGTACAATTCATCTTATGTCTAGTTCTATCATATATGGTACAAAAACATAGTCGGAAGCGTTTCATAGTCTTATTACAGTGAGCCCCAAATCCATGAACTCTAATGGAATGAGTAGCTTGCTAATTAACGTAACTTCAGCCGAGGCGATTACTCATAGAGCACGAATATTATACACGCTAAGCTGCAGTCTGTTCAGCAACCATCAAGTCATCGTATAACTGGACATTGCTTCCACCGTAGCGCGGGCTTATGGAATACGTAGCTTGTTCATGAACGTAAATTCAGCCGAGGCGATTACTCATAGAGCGTGTCTGGAACAAGGGATAGATACCCCTCAATTTCCTGCAATAGGGAAGAAATATGTTGAGAAACAATTCAATAATCTCGATGTTCATCGGTCTAATGGCCGGCATTTTTTTGAAATGATGTGAACAAGAGTTACAATGGCTATTTTTTTTCCAAAATTCTTTAATCCTATTCTACTTGTTACCGGCATATCATCTTATCAAATTCTCAGCCATCTTACTATTTTGCATGGACAATATAATTTTCATAAGGTCAACAAAGGATCATATTCACTGCTCAGTAACGAGGGAGAATACCAAATATGAAGCAGCATATTTAGCAATATAGACATTGTTCTAATATGCATAGCCATGCATATGCTTAACTTTATATTGAACGACAGTATCAGCATTACAATGAAGATAAAATGTAGATACAACAGGCAGGTCGAAGCATCGGAGTAGCAATACAAATTTTTCGCACTCGAAAAAATATCAGCTTCGCATCAAATGCCTGCCAGCAGTTCCATGTGGACATGTCGTGGATCAGAGTTGATAGAATACAAAATCGAGTGACTAGAATTTGTATTGGCTGTGAAAAAACAATTATTTCTTCATTTTCATGCTAGCCATATCAAAGCCATCACATACAGGTCCCAATTTCAGCTCAACTGATTTAGAAATAAATCGATTGTTTTAATCTGACCACAAGGACTGTACATCAACAAGGATCTGTCTATTAGTAATCCCCTCAATTTCCTTCAACGGCTACCTCTCGTCGTACGAATTCGCTAGCCGCCGTCTGATCGTGGAATAAGAAAAAGAGGCGGTGATTTAGCCCTAAACTCCACCCTCCGAGGAGACGCGGCCGTGAGATCGGAAGAGGGAGACAGGACGAGGAGACGCGGAGGCGGTGATTTGGCCCTAGACTCCACCCTCCGAGGAGACGCGGCCGTGAGATCGGAAGAGGAAGACAGGACGGGGAGACGCGGCCGTGATCAAAAGAGCCAGAACTAAGGGTTGTTGTCCGGTGCCAATTTTGGGACAAATTTTGTGCTCGGAGACAGAATCAAGAGGAACCAATTTTGGGAGGAAGATGGGATGCGGCTGTTGTCCGGCGCTTCACGTGAGGAAGGAGATGAATTAATGGTTTAGAGTTTTGGTGGCCCTTAAGTTATGCGTTGGGTTTATTTACTAATAGGCGTAACATTTTGCTATTAACCCCTAAACGCAAATTAAAGAAGCATTAGCCAATCATTTAACGCCACATCAGCTCCGGTGTAGGAAAATCCTACACGGGCTGCTCATCCCCCTTAAACTATATATATATATATAGGAAAATTTTCAAATGAGAACATTTCGCACCGTGCGAAAATGTTTTTATCTTTTTTTTGAAATTTTTTTTTTCAAAAATTCTTTTTTCCACCCTCATTATATGTTGTTATACCCCCCTCAAAAAATAATGGTTGAGAAATAATGTCATTTGGCCTTCGATCAAGCCATTTCATCAAATTCGCACGTTTTGAGACCGTTAAATTTGTAACGGGTGGATGGGTGCTCTAATGCCCAACGGGTTCACCCATTATTTTCCCTGGGGTATATATTTGTATGGATTAAACATCAAAAAAAGAATTTTTGAAAAAAAAATTTCAAAAAAATAAAAAAAAGTTTTCGCACGGGCTTTCGCACGGGATTTTTCGCAACCGAAGATCACTATATATATATATATATATATATATATATATATATAGTCATTGCTCGTACCCATTCATAGGGCATGGTTTATTTAATGGCTGAGTCCCCCAACAAATTTCAAGTTTCCCCCCAAAATTTAAGTTTCCCCACAAATAGTTTTGTTTCAAAAATCAAATTTCAAACCTCATACTCATATCAAATAGTTTTCCTCCCAAAATTTAAAAGCTTCCCACTAAAACTTTGTCCTAGTCATTGTCCTAGCAATCAAGCCCTTATCCTAGTCATAAGCCCCTTTGTCCTAGTCACTTGTCCTAGTATGACAACATTCAAATTCTTCATCAAATATAGAATAGATAGATATATATATATATATGGGTAAAGTGTTCCTAAGGTGACTCCTTATATTGAATCTAAGGAGACGCCCCCATTTTCACTCATATCCCACATTTTTATTGGATTTAATTTTTAATGAGGTTGTTGTTCACATCATGGATGGTCAACATACCAAAACTCAAGTCATTCCAATACTTTTTGAGCCCCCATCTACCCCTTGCAATTTCAACGGTCTGAAAACATGTTGAAAGACCCACTAAGTTGCAAGGGGTAGATGGGGGCTCAAAAAGTATTGGAATCCCTTGAAATTTGGTATATTGATCATCCATGAGGGGAACAACAACCCCATGAAAAAAAATCCGAAAAAAACGTGGGAGATGGGGGGAAATGGGAGCGACGCCTTAGATTGAATCTAAGGAGACACCTCCAGGCATGCTAAGAGATCTACCATCATGTAACAAATGACAACAAATAATCAATTTTATTTATTGATGCAGTAACTGGAAATATCTATTGTTATATTCTAAAAATGCATGCCCAGATTATACTTTTCAAAATATACTGTAACATCCAACATAAACCAAAAGAAAATCACACTTTCATCCAACTTAAGAACTTACCAAAAGTCATCTTGTACATGACACAAGATCCTACCGGCAGTAAGATGCTCATGCCACATATTACCACAATCCAGAAAATTTGTGCGACGCCGGCCATGCAGGTGAATTTTGTAGACTTCATCTACATACAATTGCATAACATGATCAGTTAATTTGTTTGATGTAAATTGAAATATCATTAACTAAGTCGAAAAATAAATTACGGTATATTACCTGAACCGCATAAAATACCGTCCATAATGCAAGGTAGAAGGCACTAAGGAGAATGTTAAGCACGAAGATGATGGTCCACCTAATGGTGGAAGTGAGAGCAGCTCGTGCTTCCGTCAACCTACCCGTCTCCTCCCCTCGGGAAAGAACATTCTTAATCCTTGTCATCACCAGCATGTATAGCATAACGAGAATAACTGACAGGCATGTGAATACCAGAGTCAATTTGTACTCTGGCCAGCCTGGAGTACAATCAGCTTTAGTATTTTTCTCCCGTAACTATTGTGACAGAGGAAGCAACGTAACGGCGACTCCAATAGCTGCCACGCTAGAAATGAATTGTGCAATAACCAGCAGCGAGTCAACCATGCTGGCGACAGCAGAGGATGGCGTAGGCATCTGTGAATGGAGTATTTACAAGTAAATTCACGTTAGTGTTGGCATATGCTCTTAAAATAATTATGGTTAGAATTGGGATGCAAACATTAGAAGCTAAATTGGAAAATACATACAGCAATCGAAGCAATCACTACAGACATCATTTGAAGAACTGATAAGTTTAGAATTAGCATCGAAGCAAACACTACAGACATCATTTGAATTAGCATCGAATAATCCAACACATGAAAGATAAATAGACACCAGTTAGTTCGTTTGAAGAACTGATAAGTTTGGTTAAATACCCTCTAACTAGGTTAGAATTTACAATATTTCAGAATTTCATTAACCTGCTACAGAATAACACGCATTTCTACGTTAACACAAACACTTAAATTTCAAGAAAGTCAAATATGTGCATGAATTGCAAATGAAAAACAAAAGTCATATTATATGACTGCTTTTTAACACAGCAGAAAAATTATTCATGTCACAGTCACATATTAGGACTGAATCCACATATAGATCTATGGCATTGCACTGTTGTTTATATACTGAATGTGCTATCATGGGGAATCACTTGCTAGAAGTCATACTCTGCTCTGGACCTACAAAGCAATGAGCGCGGTAAAATGATTGGATATGATACTTGACCAAAACCGTTCGGATGCTCAATCAGTCCAAGCTAAGTGCAAGCAATTAAATTTAGATTATGATTCTAATCAATACCATCTGTTTTTAAAGAACATGCTATTTATTTGTACCGTACACAGTGGCAAATTAGCAATAGGCTCTCCTGATTAAGGCCATGGATCACTCACTAATTTCATGTCACTGTTCTAAGAGCGAGTTAGTCCCTACATTGATGTTTCTAAGAGCGAGTTAGTCCCTACATTGATGTGTATATGGACACAAACCAATCCTATTTTTAAAGAACATGTATGTCCATATTTTGGAGATCATGGAGAAAAGTGATTTTTGTGTATGCAGCCTGAGCTTTAGGACATAATCAAGAAAGAAGAAAATTCTTGCTTTCTCAGATACCCACGATGGAATTAGCAAAAACCAAACCTTGCTGCTAATAAACAGCTTTCATATGCTCATAACATGCTTTCGTTCAGAAACATATACAATTTCTATTGTCAGTTCATGGTGAGATTTGACACTCACACTTACTACAAGATCATTAGTTCAGGCTTGATATTTAACATGATCTCAAAATAATCTGCCTGATTCATCTATTAACTTTAACAATTTGAGTTTCAAATTAAAATATTTTTCACAAGAATGCACATCAATTGAAGACAGATCCCATCTCGGTACATCAGTGCTCAACTCCACCAAAAGTATTCAGTAATAAAAGAAAAGGAAAAAATTACAACCAAAATGAAAACTGCTAATGCTATTGCAGGCATCTCATAAAGCATTGCATGAGACTTTAATCAAGTATGTTCTCAAAGGGGATACCCATTAAAGATTTATTTGCAAGATTGACAACAATACAGGGAACCTCAATTTTTCTGTTGCTCTGTGTCCACCAAAAGTATTCAGTAATAAAAGAAAAGGAAAAAATGACAACCAAAATGAAAACTGCTAATGCTATTGCAGGCATCTCATAAAGCATTGCATGAGACTTTAATCAAGTATGTTCTCAAAGGGGATACCCATTAAAGATTTATTTGCAAGATTGACAACAATACAGGGAACCTCAATTTTTCTGTTGCTCTGTGTCTACACTAAAATGCTTCATTAGTTCCATGTATGCTTCTAGATCAGATTAAACCAAGATTAAAAATTTTAAATCCAAGGAAAATGGATACATAGAAACATGAAGAAAACTAAATTATTTTGCAAGCATTTTTGGTGGAAAACTAAACACGAAGAACATGGAAACATGGAAAATCACTCATCTTGCCAGCAAACAGGAAGAAAATTAAATTATTTTTAAATTCAATGAAAATGGAAATTTTACCATTAAGTAGATGAGGAATTGGGGCAAAACAACGGTGAAAATTGGGGCGTTTTTTGGTCGGGGTGAAGTTGAGATGAGACGATGGCAAACCCTTCAAGCTGCGGGGTCTCGCTGGAGTTGAGAGGAGCTGCGGGGGGTCTCGCTGGAGCTAGAAGAAGACAAGGTGCTGGGATTTTGATGGGACACGGGTCTACACCCGCAGGCGAACCCGCGCCCAAACCGAGGCGCCTTAGTCGCACGCGCCCCCACCCGCATCCCAAACCATATTTGGCACTAGTTGAGGGTATTTTGGTATTTTGGGATTAGGTGGGGGATTATATCTAATGGGGTGCTAGTCGTCGCTCGTCTTTATGCTATTATTGATTTGTTAGTGAAATCTTAGATTAGACGAGTTCAAACGTCCTCTTATTGGCGTCTTGGGAGGAGTATACACCTATTTTGTATTCAATTATCTTAATTTGTGCTACTTCTCTATAAAGATTGCATCTTTGCTTCCGGATCTATCATTTTGGTATCAGAGCGACATCGATCTATGGCGGCGTCCACAAAAAATAAAGATCGAAGTGATGCGGGGGAAGAGAGAAACAATGGAGAGATCGAAGAGATTAAGAAGACGGTGGCGGTAAATAGCAAGGCTATCGCTAATTTAACGAAGGCCATGGGGGAGATCACGGTAAAACAAGGCAGGACGGAGGAAGTCGTTACTCAGATGGCTTTCAAGTAAGGTAAGATGGAGGAAGCTGTTGCTTAGATGGCTTTCCAATTCGCGATCTTGGGATCTGGGGGCGCAAACCCTAGTTCACCCAAAAAGACATCGCCTTTGGTGAAAGGGAAGGAAAAGGTGGAGGCTTTCGAGGAGTGAAAGGATGGAGTCTTCTACAAGACGGGGTACGTCACGAACGACGACGAGGAGGATGAGATGGAAGTCCCATGGGGCACGAGAAGCTCGGCAAAGCCCACCGGACACAGGAGGGGGGCGAACGAACCCCCAGTTCCAGCGGGGGCTCGGCCGCCGCCAGAACAGGGCGGGACCCCCGCCCTCGGCGACAGTCAGCAATGCCGACGGGAAACTGCCGACCTTTGGCATGGTCCGTCGACCCCGTCGGATCAGCGGGAAGGCCCGCTGACCCTCCGGTAGCCCCGGCGAGACTGCCGGAGGATCAGCGGGGGCGGGCAAACCCCAGGCAGCCGCCATGGGGAGGAGGCGAGCACGTCCAGGCACTTGGGGGGTTTTCGACTTTTCAGGGCAGCGACGAAGGGCTGAGGCCCATTTTCAGGGCAGAACGGAGCGTCTTCAGAGCAGATCTGACCCCTTGGGCTTTTCCGGACAGCGACAATGCCTGAGGGGCACTTTCAGGGCAGAACTGAGGGGATGGCCCCAAGCAGGGAGAGGGACATCATTACGGAGGTGTAGGAAGGGGTAGAGACCCTTATGACGACGACAGGGGAGGCTATGAGGCGGAGTTTGACGATGATGAAGGATGGGATGACTTCGAGGCTAGGCGATGATGCAGGATGGGATGACTTCGAGGGCAGGCACGGAGGAGAGCCACCTACACAATATGAGACCCAGGACGAGAGATGGCAGCATTATCGCCAGCCTCGACGTGCAGAGGGTAGGCCCGACCAGGGACACTTTGGAGGGGACTGTAGGATACAGAAGCTGAAGATGCCACTGTTAAGAGGGGAGAATCAGCATGCCTGGCTGTTCACAGCGGAGAGATACTTTACAGCACATCACATGACAGATGCTCAGAAGCTGGAGGCAGCGGCCATTTGCATGTAGGGGAGAGCTCTAGGGTGGTACTAATGGAAAGAGAGGAGGAAACAGATTCGCTGCTGGGAGGAGTTGAAGGATCTCATTCTGGACAAGTTCAGGGATCCCCACCTGGGAAACCTTCACGAGCAGCTATATGCCCTCAGGCAGGACGGACCGATACGAGAGTACATTGAGAGGTTTGAGACCTTATCGGGAAGAGTACACTGTGTCACAGATGAGTCACTAGAGGGCACCTTCATGAAGGGCCTGAAGCCCCGTTTTCGATCTGCAGTGCGACCATACAAGCACAGGGGACTGTCCGAGGTCATAGAGATGGTGCAGATGGTAGAGGATGCCCAGACAAAAGAGATGAGAGTCAGGAGCGGGTACAGTGATCAGGTACCGTGAGGCACCTCGTCTAGAGCAGGAGGTGCGAAGGTCACCACTGGAGCAGATCAGGCTGGCAAGGAGAAGGTCGGTGAGAATAGTGCCCTTCCTGCAGGAGGACAGTACAGGAAGAAGTCAGATGCGGATATGAGGGAGAAGCGACAGAAGGGACTGTGCTTCCGGTGTGACGAGAGGTTCACCCCAGGCCACAGATGCACGGGGCGCAAGTTACAGGTGCTGCTGGCGAGGGAGGATGACGATGATGATGATGAGAGGGTGGAGGACGAGATCACTGAGGAGGTGGATACTGAGGACACAAAGCTACAGGTGGCGGAGGTCTCCCTGAACTCTTTGTTGGGTTCACTCCGAACCACACCATGAAGTTGAGGGGGCTTATTGAAGATCAGGAGGTGACCGTTCTCATCGACAGTGGGGCAACCCACAATTTCGTCTCCAGGAGGGTGGTAGAGCAGCTGGGTCTGCAACTGGTGGACAGCGGTAGTTTCAGTGTGATGATGGGCACGAAAAAGGAGTAGTAGGGGCTTGTGTCGAGGACTGGTGCTGGCAGTGCAGGGTATACAGATAGTGGCGGACTTCTTGCCGTTAGACTTGGGCAGCACGGACATCATCTTGGGCATGACATGGCTGCGGATGCTAGGGGAAATGAAGGTGAACTGGAAACTCCTCGGGATGGAGTTTCAGGAGGACGAGAGAGCAGTACTGTTGCAGGGGGCCCCAGTTTGTGCAGAGTGCTGGTCTCTATAAAGACCATAGTTCGGACCATTCAGGCAGAGGGAGGCTTTCTGGTGGAGCTACAGATGATGACACGAGAGGGGGTGTTGATGCAAAGAGGGAGCAACCGATCCCACGGGAGGTGCAGGCGATGCTGGAGCAGTTTGGGGACATTTTTCAGGACGCCGCCGAGGGACCACAAGCACGCCATAGTCCTACGAGAGGGTGTGGCCCCTATCAGTGTTAGGCCTTACCGCTACCCCCAGATACAGAAAGATGAGATAGAGCAGATGGTGGAGGAGATGGTGCAAGCATGGGTCATCCAGCCAAGCGTGAGTCCTTTCTCTAGCCCAGTACTACTGGTGAAGAAGAAGGATGGGAGTTGGCGCTTTTGCGTAGATTATAAGGCGCTCAATAAGGAGACGGTGCCAGACAAGTTCCACATACCAGTGATCGACGAGCTCTTTGATGAACTTCATGGGTCGACCATATTTTCGAAGATAGATCTCAAGTCCGGCTACCATTAGATCAGGATGAGGAAGAAGGATGTGCCGAAGACCGCCTTCAGGACATATGAGGGCCACTATGAGTTCTTAGTCATGCCATTCGGCTTGACGAACGCCCCAGTCACATTTCAGTCGCTCATGAACAAGGTATTCTGGCCCTACCTTAGGAGGTTTGTACTTATGTTCTTTGACGATATCTTGGTGTACAGCTGCACTTTGGAGGAGCACATAGATCACTTGCAGGTAGTGTTCCATGAGTTACAATATCACCAGCTATATGAAAACCGGAAGAAGTGCTTGTTTGGGCAGCCGCAGGTAGAGTATCTGGGTCGTGTGGTGTCGACAGTGGGGGTTGCCGCCGACAGGGCGAAGATTGCGGCAATGCTAGACTAGCCGCGCCCTACCACTCTCAGGGGGTTGAGAGGATTTTTAGGCCTCACAGGCTATTACCGGCGGTTCGTATAGGGATATGGGACGGTTTCCTGGCCACTCACAGAGTTGTTGAAGAAGGATCAGTTTGTGTGTGTGGGAAGAGGCGACGTGTGCTTTTGAGGCCTTGAAGAAGCCATGATGACCATGCCGGTGTTGGCCCTTCCTGACGTCTCTAGACCGTTCGTTGTGGAGGCTAATGCCTCGGGCCATGGGTTGGGGAAAGTGCTGATGCAGGATCAGCATCACATTGCTTACTACAGTCAGGTGCTGACGGCGAGGTCGATATTAAAGTCCGTGTATGAGAGTGAGCTAATGGCTATAGTTCTGGATATACTGACGTGGAGACCATATTTGCTGGGGAGGACCTTCCTAGTTCGCACGGATCAGAGGAGCCTCAAGTATCTGTTGGAGCATCGCATGGTGGCAGAGGAGCACCAGAAGTGGCTACGGAAGCTGATGGGGTACCGGTTTGAGATAGAGTACCGGCCGGGGTTGGAGAACAAGGTGACCGGCGCACTTTCACGGAGAGACGAGGACGCCCAGTTAACAGTGTTATCAGTGTCAGTACTTCAAGACTGGGAGACACTGCAGAGGGACGTTGAGGACCAGAAGTTGGCAGATATTAGAGCGGCACTAGTACAGGGATCCACAAAGCACCCAGCCTATTCATTGCATGAGGGGAGGTTGTTGTACTGGGGGCATCTACTGATTCCGAGGACTTCTACCCACATTCCGGCTATTCTATAGGAATTCCATTGCAGCGCAGTGGGGGGCATTCGGGGGTCATGAAAACATACCAGAGATTGGTGAGAGAGGTGTACTAGCAGGGGATGAAAAAGGACGTGGCCAAGATGGTAGCAGAGTATGACGTGTGTCAGCATTACAAATACATGGTGATGTCTCTAGAGGAGTTGCTGCAGCCACTGTCCTTGCCAGAGAGTCTGTGAGGACTTATCCATGGACTTCATTGACGGAATGCCGAAGTCGGGAGGCTTCACGCTGACATTTGTTATGGTTGACCGCCTCAGCAAATATGCACATTTCATACCGCTTCGACACCCTTACAGCGTTGTTTCAGTGGCCGAGGTATTTTTGAGGGAGGGGATCTGTTTACATGGGCCACCTAAGTCCATTGTCTCCGACAGAGACGTCTTTCTGAGCAGGTTCTGGCAGGAGCTCTTCAGGTTGCAGGGGACAGTTCTGAGTCGTAGTACCGCCTACCACCCACAGACAAATGGCCAGACAGAGGTCGTCAACAGGAGCATAGAGACATATTTGCGGTGCTTCATCTCAGAGAGCCCGAAGGATTGGGCCCGTTGGTTGGCGTGGGCTGAGTACTGGTACAACACATCTTACCACACGGTCGCTCAGACTACTCCATTTCGGATTCTGTATAGATGGGATCCCCCCACTTGCTACATTATGGTCAGGAGGCGACTCCAGTTTCAGATGTGGAGCCGTACTTAGCAGAGAGAGACAGAGTTTTGGAGGAGCTGAAGCTCTATCTGGCTAGAGCTCAACAGGTGATGAAGGCGAGGGCTGATTTACATCGTCGTGATGTCCAGTTCGATGTAGGAGACATGGTTTACTTGAAGTTGCGGCCCTACAGACAGAAGTCCCCAGCCCATCGGAGGAATGAGAAGCTCGCTCACAGATATTTTGGTCCCTTCGAGGTGGAGGCCAATGTAGGGCCAGTGGCCTACCGGTTGAAGTTACCCCAGGATCGGTCATCCACCCCGTGTTTCACGTCTCACAGTTGCGGCAGGTGATCGGTGAGCACACTCCTACACTACCGGAGACATTGACTGCTGATATGGAGGTGAGGCTGTAGCCCGAGGCATTGAATGGGGTACTCCGAGGGAGCGTAGGAGAGCGCCAGGTTTTGTTGCAGTGGAAGGGATTGCCGGAGCACATGGGAAGCTATGGACATGATGGCAAAGCAATTTCCAGACTTCCACCTTGACAACAAGGTGGCTCTTTGGAGGGAGTATTGATGGGACACGGGTCTACACCCGCAGGAGAACCCGCGCCCGAATCGAGGCGCCTTAGTCGCACGCGCCCCCACCTGCATCCCAACCCCTATTTGGCACTAGTTAAGAGTATTTTTGGTATTTTGGGATTAGGTGGGGGATTTTATATCTAATGGGGGGTAGCCGTCGCTCGTCTTTATGCTATTATTGATTTGTGAGTGAAATCTTAGATTAGACGAGTGCGGACATCCTCTTATTGTCATCTTGGGAGGAGGATACACATATTTTGTATTCAATTATCTTGATTTGTGCTACTTTTCTCTAAAAGAATGCATCTTTGCTTCCGGATCAATCAGATTTCTCGTTGTTGATGCAGCTTTCTCGCTGGGATTCTTTCACGAGCTGGGAGAAGTAAATTCCAATGCTTGCAAACCCTATAAAGTTGCGGGGTGCTACTTGCAAACTTACCCGATAAAGATGCATCCAGCTCAGGCCTCACGCCCATGCGCGCTAGGTGGAAACTTGCAAATAACCGCCCGTCAGCACAGGAAATTCCTGTGCGCACACCTCCATATAACAAATGGTCGTTTGAAGCACCCCTTTGGTGCCCTTTGCATTGCATTCCATTAGGCCGTTTGTGTCACCACAAATGATCACGTGGACCTTGAAATCAACCAAATCCAATAAAGTTGCGGGGGTGCTACTTGCAAACTTACCCGATAAAGATGCATCCAGCTCAGGCCTCACGCCCATGCGCGCTAGGTGGAAACTTGCAAATAACCGCCCGTCAGCACAGGAAATTCCTGTGCGCACACCTCCATATAACAAATGGTCGTTTGAAGCACCCCTTTGGTGCCCTTTGCATTGCATTCCATTAGGCCGTTTGTGTCACCACAAACGATCACGTGGACCTTGAAATCAACCAAATCTTCGTGATTTGAACTCCGTTGCTTCGCCTTGTTTCGCCTTCTCGCCTATTGACTTCATTTGAGCACTTTTTCGCCTGTTTCTTACTCTAAAATCCCAAATTCGTTTCCTTTTACCTGAAACGCATAATTTGGACCCAAAAAAGTAAAAAGGAAACAAAAACGGATGAAATAGAATGGAACGGTTTAAGAAATGAGGTGAAATGCGTATATGATGAGCATAAATTATATAAATATATATACTAGTCATAACCCGTGCCCTCGGACACGGTTCATTTCAGATATCCACTCAAATTTTTCCCCCTCCAAAATTTAAAGAACAAAAATTTAGCTTCGGTGCGGCCCGCTTCGGCGCGGGCGTCGAGAAAAAATTTAACCCGGGCCAAAAAAGAAACGCGCGAAAATGAAGAGGGAAGTGCAAATGTGAGGGTTTTTTGAATTACGGGGAAAAGGTGAAATGGGAGGGTTTTTTTAGCAAAAAGGGCAAAAGGGCAGTATTCTGTGCAAATGTAGTGATTGTGATGGGTTTTTGTAATGCCCCTGAGTGGGATATACTAGGAAGTGTGTATATGCTTGTATACTTGTGTGTACCTATGTAGTGTGTATAGTATGCTATACAATATTGCGTGTGTCTGCTAATAAGTATTGTAGTATATGTATGTTCAGATTGTAATATGTGTGTTCTTATTATATTATAAGAGTGTTCATATTCCATTGTATGTATGTTCACAGTGTAGTCGGGAATTGTATGTATGTTTCCATTGTATTCTATGTATGTCCAGCTGAGTGTGTATGTATGTACAGTTAATGATGTATGTATGTACATATGTAATGATATGTGTGTACATCTATTCATATATATGTCTACATGTATATATGTATGTATGTACATCTGGTTGTATATCTGTATATTATATGTGTGTATATTGTAGTGTATGTTTGTGTACAGATCATTGTATACTATGTATCCTATTTGGTTGTGTATTTGTCGGACCTTGAATATGCCATATATATGGTAGGGAGTACATGATTGTGTATTTACTTGGTGTAGGTATGTTGGTATAAGTGTGTAGTGTGTATATGCATAAGTGGTGTATATAGTAAAATGTATTGTAGTGCATATGGTAGTGCATTATTTATTAATGTTGGTTTATATGGTAATGTATTGAGTATTAGTGATGATATGTTATTAGTAGGGGTAGTATTATTATTCATAGTGAAGATGACATTCTTGTAATTAGTTGGTTGTGTGCATGCAAAGAAAAAGGTGGGTGTGCATGGTAATGGCACAATTGCAATTAGGAGTGGTGTATACAGTTTATGATATTTGATTATTATTGAATGTGCCTATTCGGATGTGTAGTATGTATGTAGTTGGTGTAGAAAATAGTATCATAGTGTATTATTAGTAGTTATGACATATTGTTATAGTGTATCTGTGTATTCTTATTGGTTTATGAGTATTGGTGTATTTGTGTAATGTGTAATTTGTGATGTAGTGTGTGTGTGTGTATAATAGTGTATTAATCATGGATGGCATTGTTGTGATTAGTTGTGGTGTGTGGGTATAGTAGAGTGGAGTGTACAAGGTAATGGCTCTTTAGTAATTAAGTGGGATGGTGTGTGTAGAGTAATGGATCCTTAGTAATTAGAAGAGTGTGTGTGTGCATAGTAGCATGTTGACTTTGTCCTACGTGGATCCTTAACAGTTGAGGAAAGAGAAAGAAAAGGGATTAAAGGAAAAGAAAAGAAGAAAAAGACAAATGTGAGAAGAGTGTAGAAACTAGGAGAAGAGAGTAGAAACCCCCTCTTAATTCAACTCTTAATCATCTCTCTTCTCTATTTTTCATTCTTTTCTTTTGCATTTTCGTTTTCCCCATATCCCCTCACCCTTTGCCTCAATTTTTCAAGGAAAACCCCTTCCCTCTCATCCTTTAGAACCCTAATCCAAGTGCTAAGCGGGGGTTGATGGAAGCTAAAAGAGGAGTTTAAAGGGAAAGTTGGAAGCTTTTGAAGAAGAGCTTGGAGGAAGTTCTTGGATGATTGCAAGATGGGATTTTTAAGAAGAAAAAGAGTTCCATGTGATGTAGGAATCCAACTCCTACTCTTATGCCATGTTCATGCATGTAAAGCTTTCATCTTTGTTGCTCATTAAATTCCTACAGTCTGATAGTAACTTCAGTCATTCATAGTTGCTGTCGTGGGTTGAATTAAATTCTACAAAATTATACTTGTGTAGGTCTTTAAATTCTACATCATGTTCATATATAATATGACATATGTTCAGTTCAGTAATTAGGAGTAAAAATTCCATCTTTACAACATGTCTGAATTTCATTCAGTCTGGGCACAGTTTGGAAAAATTGATCTCAGTCCCTGCACACTCCATAGAAATTAGTATTCTTGGTCTCGTTGTAAAGTTAACAACCTGTTTTACAACTTTCCCCTAGTGCTTGTTTTCGAGATTCTAACTGCAACATGACTTGAAATAGCAATTGTTACAGCCTTTAGAATCTGTCTGAAAAATAGATTCGACATGTCTCATCAAATAATTCACCACAAAACACCTAATTTATATTTCTGTATGAAATTTCATATGTCAGTCCAGGACTGCCATGTCTACAACTCTTAAGAGAAGAAAAATTGATGTTTAGTATAAATATTTGGGGCATTATGCCTCTGTTTGGGACTGTCCTGTTATTTCCAGAGACTGGGTTGTATGAATGTGTTGTTTTGTCTTCGATTATGGATTTCCATGTTTTGTGGCTTCAATGTATGATTGTTACATGATTCATCAGATATTTATTTGGCCACCTCATGTTTCATAAAGTTGATAATTTTCACTTATGTCCAATGTCTAAGTGATTTTATTGTTGATAATAATGTTGGCCTTCAAGTGGTATTGATGTTGCAAAAAGAAAGCAAGTTGGATATGATCATACTAGGGACACGGGGGAGTGCATCAGCTTGGACGGTTGTGTCGCGGTAGGAGGCGGGAAAAACGACGTTGGTCACTTCTCGATCCATGGGTGGCTACTCATGATATCGAAGTAGTCACGATACACTTGCACATCGGCACATTCATGGGATCCCATTGCATTGCATCGCATTGCATCTCATAGCTATTGCATGGTGGTTCATATGCATCATGGCATCATTAAGCATTATGTGTGACTTGTGGTTATGGATATGATTGTTACCTTATATGTACGATTGTTGTCATGAATGCATGAGTTGCTTGAAATGGTTGTATGTTGAAAAAATGAGGTGGTTTGCGTTCATTTGTGGAGCTTAAGTGAGTGAAAATGTGATGGATGGTTTTGCTATTATTGCCTTAGTTATGATGTCACTGTGGAAATGAGGTTGAAAATGCTATTTGTGGTTATGAGAAGTGAATGGGTGAGATGTGTTCCATGTTCACTTAGTTTCTCATTATAAATGTTGTACTTGTTGTTGCCGCTTGTATGTTATGCTAGCATGCACACCTTGCCTGTTGCACGTGCACACTTCCACATGTTCATAAATATAGTTGTTACTTCCTTTACTGCAGTAGATGTTTATGACATGTCATATACTCTGCCTGCTCACGTGCACTCTTTACACACCTTTAGTCTTCATGTCATACCATACGTGCGTGTATATGTAAAGTAGTTGCATTTAGGAAATGACATACTAGTTGGAGTTGGCATTTCCTACTGGGTCACGCATTGACGTGCCCCACCCGTTGTTTTTCAGGTGTTGGGATTGGGGGCAGAGATGGAGTTTGGAGTTATGGTTGAGGTGTTCGAGCGTAGGATTGGTTGATGAGGGGAGAGGTGAGGATATTGTACTTTTGGATTTGTTTGGGGAGAGTTATGATTATTGTATAAGATGTATAACCGTGATGATGTATAACCGTGATGATAGTGTATATGAAAATCAGTGTTCTTGTTTTTAGTGTTTCTCTGTGGTCTATGTATTGTTTCTGTGTTATGTGTGTATATTTCTTCGAAACATTACAGGTACTACTCTAGCAGTGCGCAGTGGCCTGCCAGTTCCTTTTGCATTTTTTTTATCTCCTTTGTAACACTCGCTGCTCTAGGATCACATGGGACGGATTCGTACTTCCCGGGTATCCTGGGAGCGGGGCGTTACAGTTTTTTTGAATTAAATCTTGACCCTTGGATGCAAATGATGTGGATGCATCCTAATCGTTGTTGGTGACTGGGACTTGTCCTAGTCAGCCCTAGGATTCAAAAAAGTTATGTTTTATATAATAGATATATGAGAATAATGTCGAAAAGATGGCCCTTGATCTAATAGATCAGGTGCCAAGACACATAAAGTTGGAAAGTACAAGCATCACATGGGCTTGTACTTTCCATAGGGCCCTTCTTTTTGTGTCTTGCGATCAGGGCCGGCTCAATCATAAGTGGGGCCTAAAGCGAAACAAAATGTGGGCCTAAGTATTAAAGCAAAAAATTTTAGGAGCATTTATATAATTGAAATTAGGACATAACTCCGCCTAAACCATGTGTGTTACTCATTTGAGCTTGTTACTCATTTGCTAAACAAAAAACATAGTATGATTAGTATCAAAGGTATCAAACAGTGGTGTGAAGATATATTGTTGAAACTTTTCCAATATAAAGGCTAATTAATCCAACTTCCCTAGGTATCCTTTGCTAATGAATTTTCTTTCGCATAAAAGAACATTTACTAATACTAATTCATGATTTCGGCTTCTCTTCAAAAACTTTCAACAGAGAAACACTTTCAAACATTCCCATATAGCAAGCAATGCAATCAAATGAGCCATGACATGTATGCAATAATTCTAGGAAACAATATGGAATCAGGGCTCAGTCAATACGCTTTTCTGTAGATGAGCTAAAAATAAATTATCAACGATATTAAACACTAATCCATTATAACAATCAAAGCATTCGACATTGGCCATAATTCTTCTGTCAACAAAAACTTTTTAAAGTTTGAAAAAAGGAAATTAAAGAGACCTAACATGAAATCAGACATGTGAACTGACCCCTACCTTTGGTAGTGCTTGGATGGCGACCAGAAGGTTAGCCCCTTGGCCTGCCTGGCGTTGTATAGTGCACGTGTTTCAGTTCCAAAGTTCATATGAATTGAAGATCGATTTTTTAGAAAATATGTTAGATATATCGAAACTACTACTTTGTTCGGGATTCAATTCAAATCATGTTTCACATAGCTATGAATTTGTTAACAAAATTGGAATCTACTCTAGGATTTAATTGTTCTAATAAAAATAATAAACTCATATAATTTGTTTTTTACTTCTCATTGACATGCATCTAGCTAACTCAATGATCATACCTGATCGATTCGATACCAGAGCTGAGGATTGAAGGATGAAATAGTGAGAATTAATTGAGGGAAGCTCGTAGCGGATTGAATGTAGCCACTAAAATGTAGCCCCTTGCCGGAGTTGGAGACCCCGTGGAGTGAGTTGGATCGCTTCTTCTTAATTGGCACGGCCACCTGCGGGCCTTCAGATCGTCGTCGAAGACACTGAGGGGATGCCGGCGTGCAGGATTTTTCGAGGTGCTAATACGACGCGCGCGCGAGGCGCCGACCGATTGGAATTTGAAGGGCTATGGTTTCTTAGAATCCTAAGTTTTTTTTCAGTTTTCTCTGCTGGGCTTGGGGGCGGCCTGCACGACGCGTGTGTGAGTGCGTATGAACTAAATGGGGGCGGCTGCATTTAATTATATGAGGTTGGTCGGGCTGGAAAAGAAGAGGCCCCCAAATTTGGAGGAAAAAAAGGGGCCCCCAAATTTGGAGGCCTAAAGCGGTTGCTTGGGCTGCCTTACTATAGAATCGAGCCTGTCAGGGCCGGATCAAGCATAAATGAGGCCTAAAGCGAACCAAAATATGAGGCCTAAAAACTAAAGCAAACTTTGTTTAGTTCTTAAATGTACATCTAAATTCTACACTATCATAATAAAGTCTTCATATCAATATATATTAAAGCATAAAAAGTAGGAGCTCGGCAACAAGAAAATTTTTTAAAGAAAAATATGGGGTTGAAAGACACGAGAGGAAATCATAAAAAATGAAGAAAAAAATGACCAAGAAATAGAGCAAAAGAATGGCAAGAAAAATCACAGCCTAAATTTAAAAAAACGAGCTTAAAATTAAAGGAAATAAAGATCATTTTTAAAATCAAAAACATCTATGATAGCACATACATGTCACTGAAAAAATTACGATCCTCAAGATGGATGATATTGCCTACTTAGCTTTACATTAAGCTGAAAAATATCACAAAACAAAGTGAGAAATAACATACAAATCTTTAAGTTATTTGAACATTTGTTTAGCTTTTTGAGAAGCAATGTTTTTAATCAAAGAGTTATATTCAAGCTAATCCAATTTATTTATTAAGGCATTTCAGTTAGAACATAGAAACATTGACACTTGACAATAATATGACATTAACCAATGTTATCTGTTTCAAAATGCATATCATGCATATTATTACACTAATCCAAAATTAATACCATGAGACAGTGAATATTGCCAGCAGTGGGCCAGTGCGAATTAAGCAACAAAGCATAGAAACTGAGCACATAGAAACATAAGATGCAAAATATAATTTTTTTGCATGCCACTTTCTAGCCCTTGGTTATTTTTTGCAGATCACAATCAAGAAACATATGATCCAACTGGATTATCTGCTGAACAATTGAGATGGAGAATTCAAGATTCCCAACGGCCATGGCTCTCTAATTGCCAATTTCAAATTCAGAACGAAATCCAATTCTAGGTTCGGGTTAAAATTACAGGGGGAAAATGTTAAAATGATAAGAAAGAGGAAGACTTGTAGCTCAGAAGCGGTGATGTTTCCGGTGTTGTTGTCAGGTGATCGACATCGGAAATAATTAACCCACTTTAGTAATTAACCAAAGATTCCATTAAATACACATAATTAACTCACTTTAGAAATAAATAAAAAACAAAAACATTACAAACCTTGTTCTTCTTCTGTCGGATGACACGCCACCGATGATGATAACAATTCCAATACCCCCTATTCCGACTCATATTAATCGCTCACATTCTCACTTAGACCTCTCATTCTCCATAGTTTCATCTTCATTTTCTCTTTCTCCAGTGCAGCCGGTGCTAACCCCTTTCCCACACAACCAGATCTGGAATATTTGAATCGCAAAAGAAATTATATGGAATGACTTGACATGCGAAATTATTTCTAGAGAATAACAAGAAACAATTCTTTTGTAAAAAAGCAACCAGATCTGGAACTACTTACTAGTCTTTGGCCTCATACAATATGAAAATAACAGTAAATAGCCCAAGAACTAACAAAAACTGATTTCTTGACATGCTCATTTCTTGATCTCACCACAGAATTTTACCTTGTGTGTACTGAGCTCGGGTGTTGATGCACAAGAAGCTTCGACTTGAAGAAGATGTGGGGAAACTGGCCAAGGGTTAGGGTTTTTTTTTTTTTTTTTTTTTTTTTTTTTTTTTTTTTTTTTTTGGGGGGGGGGGGGGGGGGGGGGGGTGGCAAACGGCCCGAATTGCTGAACAAGCGGGAGGGGATAGGGTTTTTTTGGTTCGATCGGGAGAGAGGGAACGCGATAGGGCGATGGGCTGGGTAATCTGTGGGTCGTCAGGCGAGAGAGCAAGCGGGAGAGGAATATGACGACGCGCTTGGGTTTTTGGGGCTTCGTCCACAAGAGAGAGAGAGAGAGAGAGAGAGAGAGAGAGAGAGAGAGAGAGGAGATGAGGGCGCCGATCAGGTTTTGGGGTTCTCGTCCACGAGAGGGAGAAGGGGACGCGAGAGCTTGAGGGCGTCGATCAGGTTTTGGGGTTCTCGTCCACGAGAGGGAGAAGGGGACGCGAGAGCTGGGAGGGAGAATGTGCTGCGCACGTGAGCTTGCGGGGGCTGCGACTTTGGGTTGTTGGGCGGGGGAAATCTGAACCGTTGCGCCTGATCGGACGGATGAGATTGTTTTGCTCATTTTAAGAGGGATTTGCTCACAGAGAGAGGCTGAAGGGATGAGATTTGAAGGGCACGCGGATTATAGAAAGTTTGAAGGGATGAGATTTGTTAAAGAGAAGCACATGGATCGCAGAGAGAGGTGGGAAGCAGTCCCAGGAAATTCTCAGACGTTGGGTTTTAAAGAAACTTTGGTTTTTAACATTCCCAACAAATGTTTCCCCCATTTTTTTTTAATTAAATCTTGGCCCTTGGATAAAAAGGATATAGATGCATCCTGATCGTTGTTGGTGACTGGGACTTGTCCCAGTCAGCCTTAGAATTCAAAAACCTCTGTGTTTTAATATATATACTAGTCATAACCCGTGCCCGTGGGCACGGTTCATTTAAGATTTTTCTTCGCGAAATCTTTGTTCACCAAAAAATTATTTCCACGGTCAAAATTTAAAAGAACAACAAATTAGCGTAAAAATATTTAGCGGCAAGTACGCATTCAGCGTAGAACAATAAATTCGGTGCGGAACAACAAATTACCGTAAAAAATTTAGCGGAACGGACGCCTTCGGTGCTGAACAACAAATTCGACGCGGACGCCTTCAGCGCAGCCGCATTCGGCCAAATTTCTTAAGAATTTTTTACGCTAAAGTTGTAAGAATATTAAATGATTTTACAACATATGCGCCAATTTGTTATATCCGAAGGCACCTGCGTCTAATTTGTTGTTCCGCGTCGAAGGCGTCCGTGCTTTTAAATATTTTATGCTAATTTGGTGTGAGGGATGACGTCATACCCAAATTATTCAAAACATATCTATTTTTACGCCCCTAGGATTCATTTTGATGTTCAAAACGGTTCGTGTTAAAACAGCAAGTGGACTACATTTAACGTGGCCAAGACTTCCCTGTGCATTTTGAACATAATATTCATTTTGAACCGTGCCCAACTGTACCCAAATGGGTAGCATTTAATCGATTTTACTTTTGGGGTGGCGGCAAAACCGTGCCCAATCAATAATAATAATTACAATCAATTAAAATGCTAATTTGTTGTTTAAAGATAAGGGGTGCCGCCACATTAAAAACACATTAAATTTTGGCTGTGGGGTGGAATATTCAAAATGAACGACGGGTGCGACGGCATTTAATGTGGGAGAGTCTGTGTGGGGACTCTGTCTGCACTCGAGAGGGTCTAAAATCATCTATTCCGACTATGATGCTCCTCTCTTGCGATCTCACGTTCAATTTTTGGGGGAGAGAGATGGAGAGTGTGTGTGTGTGCGATTTTCAAAGTTTAGTTTTCTAAAATCATCTATTCCGACTATGATGCTCTCTCTTGCGATCTCACGTTCAATTTTTGGGGGAGAGAGATGGAGAGAGAGTGTGTGTGCGATTTTCAAAGTGTAGCGCTTTCAAAAAATTTAGTTTTCCAACAAAATTGATTTTCTTCAAAACTTTTTCAAAACTCATCTCAACCTTCCATTCTTCAACAATAAATCCTAGCCACTCTTTATCTTGTCATAGTCAGCCCTAGAATTCAAAAACAGTTGTGTTTATATATATATACTAGTCATAACACGTGCCCGTAGGGCACGATTCATTTAAGATATTCCCATGTCAAAAGCTTAGTTTCCCAAGAATTTTGCTCATCCCAAGGAATTAAGTTAATAACAAAAATCTTAGTTCCTCAACAAATTTAGTACCATCCAAATTTAGTTCATCTCCTGCAATTAAATGTCTGTTGCTGTCTTGGAAAAGATCTTAGAATCAAATGGTTGTTGCTATCCCCAAAAAAGCCTCTTGCTCTCCCCCAAAAGCAGACTTGCTTTCCCAAGTCAAATGGCAAGTTACGAAAAGAAATGGGCCCCACACAAACTCAAAAATACAAACCATTCATCTTAATTTTTAATCCCAACCGTTCATCATCCAAGATTAAATCTCAGCCACTTTTTATCCCCCTCACTTGTCCTAGTCAGCTTGTCCTAGTCAGCCCTAGGATTCAAAAAACTCTGTCAAATGTAATATAGATAGATAGATATATATATATATATATATATGGTTTATATATATATATATATATATCTATATTACATTTGACAGAGTTTTTTGAATTCTAGGGCTGACTAGGACAAGATAAAAATTGGATGAGATTTAATCTTGGTAAATCAATGGTTGAGATTGGATTTTGTGAAAATTTTGATGAAAAAAGTGTCTTGGGAACCAAAACTTTGAAATTAGAAGTGTTTTGGGAAAGAATGTGGAGATTAAATTTGGGGAAAAAGTGATTTGGGAACCTAAACTTTAAAATTAGAAGTGCCTTGGAAAAGATTGTGAAGATTAAATATGGGGGAAAAAGTGCCTTGAGAACCTAAACTATGAAATTAAAAATGCCTTGGGAAAGATTGTGTAGAAGCATGATCTATTAAATTAAACAAAATAAAAAATTTAATGTAAAACAATTTAGCGGAACAAACAAATTATTGTAAAAATACCCTGAGGTTTGTTGTTCCGAATTTAGCGGAACAACAAATTATTATAAAAATACCCTAAGGTTTGTTGTTCCGCGCCCGCGCCGAATTTGTTGTTAGACGTCGAATTTGTTGTTCCACGCCGAAGGCGCCCGCGCCGAATTTGTTGTTCTGCGCCGAAAACACCCGCGCCGAAGATGCACGTGCCACTAAATATTTTTACGCTAATTTATTGTTCCACGGGGGAAATCTTAAATGATCCGTGCCCGCGGGCACGGGTTATGACTAGTATGTGTGTGTGTGTGTGTGTGTGTGTAATATATCAGCGTTGGGGACCATCACAGCTGGGGCCCAACCAGACAGTGGGGGCCCATCGCGTACGAGTCCGCAAGCTACACATGTCCTCAGAGATCGCCCGAGAGCAGTTTGGGAGGTCAACCCGACAAAGCTGCGGGCACAGCGCCGCAAGACAGACTTGCGCTCGCTGACCCAGGTCGGCAAGCAAGACGCACATAAAGACGACCTCCACGAGGTCGGCTCCTTTATCAGCCACGCTCTATAAGGACGATCTCGACGATACACACCCGAGGTCAACTCCTTAATAACAGCCCCCGGAGGACGGTTCGTCTGACGAGTCAGTCGCCATTACTATCCCGCAAACTCGGGAGATGCGCCCTCTATTCGTCGTCCGACTTTCCCCTTAGAAGCCTGCCAAATTAAGTGGTGCTACATATCCTTTTGGGTGAGACTATGAGTGGACTTCGTTTGGAGCTGATAGGGGACGAGGCATGTAGTCACTCATGAGAGTTGTATTTGTTCTTGCAAGGCAAACCATTGTGCTTCTTTTAGGCTGATGCTTGCATGTGTGCTCTACGTTATGAGTTGGTCACCATGAAGCTTTCTTACTATGGGAAATGATGCATTCAAAGTTCTCCCGAATTAATCTTTTGCCCACATGAGACATCCATGAGAGGAAATGATGCCATTGAGACCAAAGCTTTGTCGGGAGAGTGGGAGAGGGATCTATCCTGTGAACGGGAGGCCATAAAAGTCAAGAGACAAATAGAAAATCCCAAGCAATGCCATCCACTCAAATCAAGTACACGTGTCTAAAAGGCATCCATTTGGATATTGTCTCGAAATTGAAAATCACAGTAATACCAAGAATTCCATCACAAGTAGTAACCAAAAGGCTTTTCTTTTATGTTTTCATCACAAGACATACAAGACCCTTAAATGCAACGGTCAAGCATAAAAGCCAGAATAAATTGGTACAAAGCATTACAAGCAGCTAGCATTATCAACCGTTATCACATTGAAATGTATATAACAATTTACCACATCAATTAAAATTTAAGCAATAAATTCATTCATCTATTTATTTCAAGATCTTTGAATGGCTTCTCAATCATGAAGATGGGCCATCCAGCCCCAAGCTTGATGTAAGCCACTTGCAGACATCTTCTATCTCTTCAGGGACTGTATAATGACCAAGCCTGCGAAATTCCAATCGCGAAAACGTGTTATTTTGACACTCCAAAGATTATTAGTAAGTATGTACATGAACTCAACTACTATCTGAGAGAGTTGATTGTTCAAGCCTGGAGTTGAGCAAATTAAAGAAAAACCATATTAAAAAAACATACCCACGGTAAGTTTTGAAGGTCACATTTTGGAATCCAGTTGATTTTAGAACCTCAGCAGATTTCTCGCCATGCTTGTAAAGCACAACGTCATCCCCTGCAAGAATTTAGTTCATCGGCATCATTATTATTTTGAACAAAACCTTCATTATATAATCATTTTATGAAAGGAGACCACAAGTCTGATGTCATTAGCAAGATATAGCATGCAAATTCCTTCCCAACAAGTCACTTGAAGTTTCGGCATTTTTCAGGATCAAACACCAGGGATCTGCTGATTCTGGAAGCTAAAGGCAATGAAGCAGAGGATTTCCACATGTGATTTTAATTTGATGCAACGCACCTAGCCTGAACAATGTTTCAAGCAACAATTGAATTCCGCAAATCTAAACCAAATAACCTGTTTATTTTTTTTGAACAACCATATAACAGAAGCACCACTGACCTAGATGACAATTAGCTGGCATCATCCTCTTCCATTTCAACTATTCCTCACATCCCCCATATCCTCCTTCAACTTGTCACCTAATTTAATAACCATTGAAGATCAAATCCTAAAGCCAACATGACAACCACTTAATCATAGAGCAACAAAAACCCCAAACTCATGTGAACACCAGCCATCTCCTTGTTTTTCACTATGATTCTTCCTACTCAACTTCATTCTCATTATTGCACTGAACCATTTACTGCACCTTAATAAGTTCTAGAATAATTATGTAAATTTATTGTTGATAAGTGAATTTTCTATATAGATGAAAAGAACGGCTTTCTTAAAAGTCAAAAGCTTGTGTATGGTATAGAATAATTGGGTCAAGACCTCTACCATCGGTATTGTTGAGTTCTGATTAACATCACCTTATTAAGGTGAATAAGATGAATTGAAATGTTGGGGCAGGTGCTTGCAAATGACAGACAAGGTTGGAAGTGGGCTTAGGCCAGCACGAAAAACATAGGCTACGAAAAACATAGGCCGTGTCTGGGCTAAAAAATGAGGCACATTTTATATTTGGGCCATGCATGGGCTAAAAAAATCAGGCACATTATACATTTGGGCCTGCCCAATGTTCGCCCCGATTGGCCACAAAATGATTCGGCCCACTGTCCCCACCAAAGTCTTGTAAGGTTAGTGCAAGTCTAAACCATATTACTCTACAGAGGAGATGAAAAACATTAGCATCCTCCGTCAATCCACATATCAATCCACATATCAATGAATACATCTCTTAGTTCATTAGTACATTTCTTAGTTCAGTGGAATGTTCATGTTTGTTTGCATGATACCAATTCACAAAGAATTGATATTACCTTTAGCTCATTCACAAAGTTTTATTATTAGTTCACCATGCATTGGAATTTTATATTATCATGACTTAAAATTAGCACATCATAATGATATAAAATTAACACTCGCTTATTCAACACAAATAGAGTAGAGCAATACAAACATGAAAGAGCCGGCACAATAGAACACGAATGGACTATCACGATTCGGCACACGGGTTGGCATGATATCCAATGGGCTGGTACATGGATTCTTAGTCCTAGGACCATATGAGCTTTGGGTTATGCCCGAGCCCAAGTATTTCGTGTGAGCCGCCGACTTTAAACCCTAATGGCGGAGCTTAAAGGTTCATCCTTCATGGAAGGTTTTGCAACCTACAATGAATGGTGACGGACACGCAAGACATTGGCACAATATTACTTAAGTCACCAGCACAAAACATTTTCTCAAGAACCACACAAGAACAATGTCAGATAAAGAAGTGATGTATCCAAATCCAATACCATGCCCAACGCAACATCGCCTCACATAGAAGTGCACATGCTTCAGAGCTTCCAATATATTCAGGGGATGTTTCTTCATATAATGGTAGGGACAAAATAAAGGTATCTATTTTATTGTTCAAAGATAATGAAGATTGAAGAAGAGGCAGATAGACAATGTCTCCTAAGCAGTGATTTCTGCCCGTCTATTCGGCTCCCCTCCATCATGAGTTCAACATTCAAAACCTTTTGGGTTCCATGGACCTCAATCTCTGGGTACATGGAAGCAGCACCATCCCTTTGCCCTGACCATCCCAAAAGCCATTGTGATGCCAGTTTTCTGGCTTTTCTAAGTTATAACAAGAGTGCAACCAACATATCTTTAACAACAATGCTCAGTAATTTTTTTGTTGATTTCTCCCTTTTGCCCTCAAAAAGGAAAAGAAAAAGGAGCTAACTGCGGAAGACAAGCTAAAACATGTATACTTCTGATCAGAAGTCATACTAATAAGCAAAGTAAATCATTTCATATCATGTTCCAAAGGGGCTGACATGAATAAGATTCGAATGTCTTTCACTAAATGGACGTGGATGCTTTGGCCAAGCTGATTTCATTTTAGAGTCTCCATCTTAAAAATTAAAACTTGTGAAGAATCAAGATCATTTGATACAGTAATTTTCAAGTAAACACGGATACAAAAGGCTTTATTGAAGTCGCAGATAGATAACAAAAAACTACAGGCATGTCCAATGAAAATGCAAACTGGCCAGAAGCATAAACGTGAAGTATCCAGGAATCAAAATATATGATTGGCAAGGACAATGCGGAATTAGAAAAACTATGTAGCTTATTTGTACGTCTTCACAAAAATCAGATACCTCTTCCATGACATAGCAAAAGGGGCAAGGTAGCAGCTTTCCTCCTAGCTTCCTCGGACTCTTCAATCTTGTTCTTCAATGTCCTAAAGGTGTGAGGATGGAACAGTAGAAGGGTTTAGCTTAAATGCAACATTAGAATAGGAACAACACATTGGACTAAACTACTATTTGACCAACATTAGATAACAAACCTAGAACATGGAAGCCAGCCGCTTAGACCAACAACTGCACTTAAGTTGAGAGGGTATGTATTGCCATTACCGTATTTTCCATGAGTAAAGCAAGTGGCAGAGTACAGGGCAGTAGCAGCACCCATACTAAAGCCACCAACTCCAAGTTTAACTGCAATAATAAATCGAAAAAGGTTGATGTTAAGAATCAACACAAATACTCGTGATATGCATGTTAAATGAAGAGGCAGCGTACACCAAGGAAAACATTAACAGCTGCTGCTGATCTAAAACCACAAATGCACAACGTTTAAAACCACAATCCAGTTTTGTATTTTAAACTAATTCCAATTACCGATAAACTCCTCCCCTCCCCACCCACCCACCCACAACACAAAAACAAAAAAGGGAAAAAACAAACAAACAAGAGATGTTTTTCTAGTGTGACACATGTACTTTTTCAAGATTTAAGAGAAGAAAACCTATTAGACTTCAAAGTAAGGTTCCCGCTCTCTGATACAATTTCAAATAAAAAAGACGAGAGAACATAACTCATGCCGCACGGATAATAGAGTGCTATGATTTCTGATATATGATACATACTATCAGCAGGTTCTGTTGACAGAAGATTTGACACGTGTGCGGCTGAAGCATCTAATCCCTCGATATCATCAGGACCATCCTCTGATAGGTCGCCAACATCAAACCCTATCAAAAAACCAAAAGTAGGAACGTGCATGTCACTCTTAGAGTGAAGGGTCTCCGAAACACAAGAACTATAATATATACTGATACTAATTTTTATGATTTCACATATGGCTAGGTTATGAAGAAAACATTAAGCCAGTTAACTTACAGGCAGTGCAAGGAAATCCACCAAATACTGCCACAGGTCGTGTAGGCGCAGTTGGACATATAAATTTTATCTGTGATTATGAAAATATGTCTATGCGCTATAAACATTATTATAGCAAGCCCAAAGAAAAAGAGAATAATGTACATGGGGAGATTGTAATAAAGAGATAACACAGCCCAAAAAAAGAGAATAATGTGCTCACATTTGGAAGGGGAAGTGTTTCCAAGAGCTGGGACCAGCTGCACAAAGAAAGAAAAGAATCAGCACGAAGTATACAAGAAAGCAGTCCGGTAATACTCTACAGGACATATTTTTCTGAAAGAAAATTAGGTGAGAACCAAGGGCGGAGCCATGTGGACGTTGCCCTGGGCAGCTGCCCAGTGCAACAAAATACAAGATTTGTTATTATTATGTGTTAACACAAAACTTTAAATAGCACAGGTCACGGGTTCAATTCCCAGTTAAGACATTATTTTTTCCTTACATGTTATGCTTACAATAATTATTTATAAATAACAATAAATGTTTTGCTATATCATATTTCCTTATAGACCAAAGGTCATGGTTTCTATTCATAGGTTACTGTTTTCTGTGAATATATTTTTTATTTCTTATATGTTGAGAAATCTTCAAAGAAGAGTAACCATGGCCAATAGCCATGGTTCTATATTTATAAAATCCAGAGGGTATACCAAGAGACACCTAGATACCAAAGGTCTCCATTACACTAAGAGTGGGGGAGTAATGGAGGGATAAGTGGTGGGGAGGCCAAAGGCCTCCCCCACTCACAACATTATATATATTTTACATAATTATATAATAATTATGTATTTATCATAAACTTTTTTGCACATTAGATAATTTGTATTTTAAGGCGCGCTTTGTATTTCGTCATCTAATAGTATTTCTTTTTTCTATTTCTTTTATTTTGATCTTGATTACTATGTTACTTCTCATGCCATGGACAACTCAGGGCAAAATAAAATAAAATTTATTATTATGTATAATCATCATCTCTCTCCGGCTTTCTCCTCTCCTATCTCTCTGTCTCTCTCTCACATTATTCCTCACTTTTCTAACTCTTTTTTCTCTCTAACTCTAACTCAGCTCTATCTCTAAATTAATGTAAAAAAATTCTATATCAATTATTATTTACCAATGCTTGGTGTGCAAGTATTAATGTAAAAAACCAATTATTATTTTGTTTATCATATACTCTTTTCATAGGCATGCATATTCTCTTTTCATAGGCATGCATGTCTATATGTATGATACTATTTTGTCAACTTAAAGAGACATTTAAATGTTATACCATATTTTGAATATACGTATAATACTATTTTGTAGTTATTATCAATAAATAAGTAAAGTAGGTTAACATTGTTGTGAAGGGAAAAGTAGGGAAATATGTGTATGGGGTTAAGAGCCCACCTACCCTCTTATTTATAGCTTTCAATGGTGGGCCGGATACCCAATGGACCTCATGGGCCTATTCATAACACTTCCCCTTATCCAACCAACATTGAATAAGAGGTGGATTCTTCAGGATCCGAGTTAGGATAATTACCTTGTTAAATAAAGAACAGTTAATCCATAACTTCCCCTGTATTAGGGATGTGTCTAGGGGTGGATGCTTCAGGATCCAGAGTCAACGAGGTTGCCTCGTCAAAACCTTGACTACGGAAAACCCTGTGGGAAAAAACTAGTAGCCAAGGGAAAAGAGTACAACTCTGCAGTTGACTCCCCCTCATCTGACCAAGCTTCAGGCTTACAGATTTCCTATGAATCTATACATCAGTCTCATATGTATCTATGAGTTCATAGTCCTCTCATCCTGACCCAGTTTACATTTTCTCACTCTCCTCATCCCAATCTCATATACAAGTTTCTCAAAGATACTAGTAGGCAGGGATTTGGTAAGCAAATCCGTCAAGTTATTACATGATTGGATCTTCTGTACCTCAATCTGCTTTTACTTTTGAAGGTCGTGCGTCCAGAAGAACTTGGGGGAGATGCTTTGTCTTGTCGCCTTTGATGTAGCCGTCTTGTAGCTGGGCTATACATGCTGTATTGTCTTCATGGAGAGGAGTAGGTGCAAGTACGCATGTCATCAGGCCGGTGGAGGTGAGGATGTGCTGGATCACAGAGCGTAGCCAGAAACTCTCCTTGCTTGCTTCATGGATCGCTAGGAGTTCTGAGTGAGTGGAAGAGACGGTTGTCATGGTCTGCTTTACAGATCTCCAGGATATGGCAGTGCCGCCATAGGTAAACATGTATCCGGTCTGAGACTTCTCTGTATGAGGATCGGACCTGTAACCTGCATCAGCATAACCAACTAAACCAGTTGATGCCCCTTTCCTGTAGAATAGATATAAGTCTATGGACCCTTAGAGGTAACGCAGAAGATGCTTAACTCCGACCCAGTGCCGATGTGTAGGTGCAACACTATATCTGGCTAGTAAGTTGACTGCAAATGCTATGTCAGGGTGAGTGCAGTTAGCCAGGTAAAGGAGTGCACCGATAGCACTTAGATAAGGAACTTCAGGGCCTAGTACTTTCTCCCCCTCTTCCAGCGGCCGGAAGGGGTCTTTATGTACATCCAATGATCTGACAACCATTGGTGTGCTGAGGAGGTGACACTTATCCATCTGAAACTTTTTCAATAAGTTCGATGTGTAAGTTGACTGGTGTAACAGGATCCCATCGATGAGATGCTCTATTTGAAGACCTAAACAGAATTTTGACTTTCCGATGTCTTTCATCTCGAATGTTTCTGTTAAGCTTGTAGAAATCTCTGCGATCTCTTCAGGAGATCTGATGATGTTCAAGTCGTCCACATAGACGGCTATGATGACAAATCCTGTTGCCTTTGCTCTTATGAAGATGCAAGGATAGACTGGGTCATTTGTAAATCCTTGTTTAGCAAGGAAGTCGCTCAGTCGGTTATACTACATCCTTCCTAGACCATACAATGATCTTTGCAGTTTCACTGAGAAGATGTCACATTGTCTCTCTTTTAGTGCTGCTGGCAAAGAATAACCGTCAGGCAATCTCATATAGATGTCTCGGTCTAAGTTACCATATAGGTATGCAGTCACGACGTCCATAAGCTGCATATCTAAACCCTCTTGGGCTGTTAAGCCAATGAGGAATCGGAAGGTGATCGCGTCCATGACTGGGGAGTATGTGGCTTCGAAATCCACCCCTGGATGTTGGGTAAAATCCTGCGCTATAAGCCTTGCTTTGTAGAGAACGATCTCATTCTGTTCATTTCGTTTTCTAACAAATACTCATTTATAACCCACAAGTTTTACACCTTTTGGTGTCTGGACTATAGGTCCGAAGACCTTGCGTTTGGTGAGTGAATCCAACTCCACTCCTATTGCCACTTTTCACTTTGGCCAATCATCTCTGCTTTGACATTCTGTCAGAGAGCGTGGTTCAATATCATCGTCGCAGTACGCGACGTTGATGACAACATTACACGCAAATGTGTCATCTATGGTTGTGCTCTTTCTGTTCCAATACTCCCCAGTTCGTACATAGTGTATCGAAACTTCATTTTCTCCCGATTTTTCCTCTGTTTGAGAGTTTGGGAGAGATGGGGTAGCAGGGCTTACAGTAGCATCCTGTGGTGGTATTTGTTTACCATTGCCAAGGGTCCTACTCTTTTGAGGGACTTGGTTCTTGGATCCCGGTGGTCGCCCACTCTTTTTGAGAGGTCCAACCATTTCTGCTGCAGGCGGATTGCATCCATTTTGCGGTATGTCAATCCTAGCTGGAGTGTTAGCAGCAGGGACGTGTGATCTGACAATCTTCTGGTTGTCAGTAAATTTGTCCGGTAAGAAATGGACAGTGTTTTTGATGTGGAGAATCTTCAGGACCTCCTTCTCACATTGGCTTGTGGGCGGATCAAAGTGACATAATGTCTTTGTATCCCAAGTGATACAGTCTGAAGCTTCGGGCTTCTTTGTCTGTGAGCCTAGTCTTGGAAATGATGTTTCATCAAATTCACAGTCTTCTAGACGTGCCTTGAAAACGTCTCCCGTAAGGGGTTCTAGGAATCTAATTATGAGGGGGTGTCAAACCCAACATAAATGCCTAGGCGACGTTGTGGACCCATCTTTGTCCTTTGTGGTGGTGCTATAGGGACGTATACTGCACAACCAAATATTCTCAAGTGTGAGACAATTGATGGGGCTCCAAGTGCTAGTTGCATTGGAGAAGATGACTGACCTCCAGAAGGTCTTAATTTTATTAAAGATGCAGCATGCAAAATTGCATGACCCCATGCATTCACTGGCAGCTGGGATTGAAGTAATAATGGACGAGCAATCCATTGCAGTCTCTTAATTAGAGATTCTGCTAACCCGTTTTGGGTGTGAACATGCGTTACAGGATGTTCGAATTCAATTCCCTGTGCTTGGCAATAATCTAGAAAGACTTGTGATGTAAACTCCACCGCATTGTCCAGACGAAGTTTCTTTATCTGGTAGTCAGAGAAGTGGGCCTGCAACCTGATTATCTGAGCTAAAAGCTTAGACAGTGCTAGGTTACGGGTGGACAGTAGACACACATGTGACCACTTAGTAGATGCGTCAATCAGGACTATAAAGTACCTGAACGGACCACTTGATGGGTATATATGCCCACAAATGTCTCCGTTAATTCTTTCCAGGAAACTTGGAGACTCCAGGTCCACTTTCAGTGGAGAGGGTCTCGTAATCAGTTTACACTTGTAACAGGGTGGACATTGGAATTTGCCTTTTTGAAGAATCTTCAGGTTCTTCAGGTCTATACCCCTTGAGCTCTTTATAATGTGGTACATCATAACAGATCAGGGGTGTCCCAGTCTACTGTGCCAGAGTTGGAATTCTGGTGTTTGGGGGCACTGCAGGTGCTCCGCCATTGATGTTTCTGGAGTTTGTATACTTATTTGGTAGTCCCGAGGGGAGTCCCTTGAAACGTTCCACAATGGTTTTTGAACCATTTGTAAGAGACATTACAAGCAAGTATTCCCTTTCATTTTCCTTGACCGTCTCTAAGTGATATCCGTTTAAACGGATATCTTTAAAGCTTAGGAGGTTTCGGATAGATTTGGGGGAGTACAGCGCATTTCTAAGTGTGATTTGTGTGTTACCGGGGAGCAATATGGTTGCTTCCCCTGATCCTTCGATTATATTAGCTGGTCCTGAGATTGTTCTCAGTGGACCAGAGTAGCTACTTATGCTCGTGAAGTAGTCTATGTTTTGAAGGATCGAGTGCGTCGATGCAATGTCCACTAAGCAAATTGATTCCATATCTATATAAAGAAAGACATTTAAACAGTAAATAATATGAAAAAGAAAAGATCTACTTTCATTTAAGATGCTCAAAAGATTGTTCGACATGGAATAAAAACTAGATACGATGCATGAAAAGAAGATACATTGCTAGCAATAACAATTTATGTATGGTCCAAAACTAGAGAGTGTCGTCTCCCATGAAATCTTCAGGAATCCATGAGGTCTCTGGCAACGCTGCGCTCTCTATCAGGTTTGTCTCAGCTCGAGGCTTGAGGCTTGCCTGGTAGAGGTCATGTAGGTGTTTCTGGGTGCGGTAGATTCTGGACCAGTGGCCAGTCATTCCGCATTTGGAGCACTTATCCTCCCAGTCTTTCTTGGGAGTACCACCTTTGGACGTCCATTTTTACTTCTTTTCCACGAACTTCTGGTTCTGAGGAGGAGCTTGGGGAGTGGCCTTCTTCCGCTTCTTCTGTTCTTTTCATTTCTGGAATTTAGTCTTCTTGTCCATCTTCTTCTGGGAAGACTGGAAGTGTGCCTCTGCAGGAGGTGGCAGTGGAGCGGAGCCGGGAGAGCGCAGGTTGTGAGTGGCAACCAACAAATCTCTATTCTGTTCAGCCATTAGCAGGCATGAAAACAGATCAGAGTACTTCGTGAACTTCCTCTCACGATATTGTTGCATAAGGATCATGTCCTTCTCGTGGAAAGACGTGAACGTCTTTTCCAGCAACATTTTCTCAGTCACAGTCTCACCACACAACTTCAGGCGTGAGGTGATACGGAACAGTGCTGAGTTGTACTCCGCTACGGATTTGTAATACCTGTATGCGGAGGTGAGTTCACTCGTACTGTGCACAGGGGAGTATGACATCCCTCTGATGCATGTACCTCTTCTCAAGTGCGTCCCACAGTTCGTAAGGATCCTCGACAGTAAGATACTTGTCCTTCAGGGTCGAGTCTTAATGTTTTCTGATATAGATAATGGCTTTCGTCTTTAGTATATCGGAAACTTCTTCTGTCTGAAGTGCTTCTTTGGAAGCATCCTTTTGAGCTGTGGCAATACTTGTTGTTGCCTTCTCAGTCGGTGTCAGACTGAACCCATGAGATTGTAGATGGAACTTCAGGTCCAACTGCCAACTCAAGTAGTTCGACCCATCGGCCTTCAGGACCGAGAAATCGACATTCGTAAGTCTGGCCATTAATTGATCTAGCAATATAAAAATAGCATGGATTATTAAACTGTAAAAACAATTAGACATCCACGCATGTATTTTTACCATTTTCATAAAGAAAATTAACATTCATGCATGCTTTTTACCATTTTCATAGCGTGAATTATTAAAGGAAAACTTAACATCCACGCATGCTTTTTAACATTTTCATTTTAACATTAAACTAGCATGAAAAAAGGTTAACATCCACGCATTTAATGTATAAGCAATGAAAATAAAATAGGACTATAGGGATCAGCCAGCCAACATCGAAACGAAAAAGACATTCCGAAATTACATCAAAAAATTGCATTAAAGAGTAAATATAACTCGGGAACTTCAGAGAGAAGCCCCTTTCTTCTTTGTGCATACGCCTTCAGATCCTTTTTGGTGTCCTCCGGTCTTCTTTTTACATATATTTCATCACTTACAAATTTCTCTCAAAAAGAAAAAATTGCAGAAAAGAAACGATGTCGGAAACCTGGCTGATCCCTAAAAACATAGCCTAATCGCACATCCACGCAGGTAATATATGAAATATATACAACCACGCAGATAATCATATCACAGGCATGTAAAGATTAAGATAATCTAAATAGTGTGTGACGTGCTAAAAATTATTTTTAAAAAACTTTTTACCTTTGATCCATATTTTTAATGTTTTATTTTCCGATTTAACCCTTTTTATAAAGTTTAAAATTTCTGTAATTATTTTGGGCTTTTGGGGCCAAAAATAAAAAAAATTATTGTGTAAATGGACAAATTTTCAGGCTTTTGGGCCATGAAAACAACCCATTAGGGTTAATTGGGCCTCCCCTAAAAAATGGCCCGTTAAGGGCTAGGGTTTCGAAAAAACCCTTGGCGGGGGGGCCCGCGGCGTGCTGCCGCGACGGCTGGCCGCACAAAGGGCCGCGGCGGCGGGCCGCGGCTGCTGGCCGCGGCTTCAGGCCTATGGCCGCCGCGTTTGAGCCGCCGGCAGCGCTTGTGGAGCACCGCCGTTTCGCCCTTCGGACGTGCGGGGTATGGATCAAGGTTCAGGGGTAAAAAATAGATTTTTCAAGCATTTAGGTCTCTAAAAAATCGATTTTTATTGTTTTTAGACATGCGGATCTAAATAAAAATGTGATTTTTACCGTGTTTTTAAACTTTTTGATCCTAAAACATGCAGATCTACGGGAAACGCAAGTTTAGATCTAAAAAGTTTTGAGATTTACCTCTAGATTCGGCAAGGGAATCTAGACGACGGTTGGTGAAGGATGCCATTTTCGCTCCCCGTTGAGAAGATTACGATCTTCTTAGACTGAGCGGTTAATGGATCTCCTTCCTCGCGCGTCGCCGCCTTTTCCAACGAGCGTGATCGTGCTCATAACGTGTTGTGAAGGGAAAAGTAGGGAAATAGGTGTAGGGGGTTAAGAGCCCACCTACCCTCTTATTTACAGCTTTCAATGGTGGACCGGATACCCAATGGGCCTCATGGGCCTATTCATAACAAACATTTAATTTTTTTGTTTTAGTATTTTTTAAAAAAATTCTTTACATCATCTATATTTTCGCCCAGGGCAAAAAAAATCATGGTTACGCCACTGGTGAGAACTAGATTTAAGAGAGAAGGTACTACAAAATTAAAATCAATAGAGAACTAAATGTCGAGGACCAAATACAGAGGAAGACGAATAAAGTGCTTCAAACTTTCTAATTTATGAGCCACCAGGAATTGACAAAGTTGCAATAGGAGATTGATAACGAGAGGTATAGAATACAGGGTTTATTTAAGAATTATGCATCAAAAGGTCTGTGAACCCAGAGTAAATGCAACTATAGTCATCTATTCAGACAAGCATAATTTTATACTAGAGGAAGATGGAAGAAAATTGTCATAGGATATTTTGTTAAACAAATATCTAGAAGTTATTTCTTTACTAGGAAGAAACAAAAGGTTTGCCTGAAAAGTAGTTATCCAAAATGATCGTACCATAGTTCATCTTAATTCATGGTAAACACAATCAAAAATATATCGATGATATAAAATGAATGGGTAATAAAACTGTCAGCTTGCCTAATCCACTCTAATGTGGAACACAAAAATGAAATCATACCATCTAAACTCTAAGCAGTTGCTCAAATATCTGAAATTTAACCTAACAATGCCAACAAAACAGATCCTATTCTTTTGGGACTTCTAAGTATATTATCAACAATGCTATGAGCCTGTCTTCCCATGGATTTATGGATTTTTATTCCCCAACCATTTGATTTAGGCACTTCCCCTCGTCCCTGCACATTTTCAGCTTATCTGTCACGGCTTTGTGCATGGCAGCAAAGTTCTCATCCTCCTTCCCGTTCTCTGTTGCAAATGCAACACCATTCTTGTATGCATCTCTTTTTTCCTGAACGACACTCCCAACTCTCTTTAAAAACATTGGAGAAAAATATGATATTATAATGATAGAGGTCATCAAACCAATTACGACCTCCATCGCTCACAAACTCCTTAACTTCATATTTTCTTGTCTGAAATTCTTTAAACCTTTTTTCAAGTTGCTTTAGAAGATGATCCTAATCTTATCCATTGTTACCTGGTTCGCGGTATGCTTTGATGCGAGGTATATGTACGGGGTACGAGGTACATGGAACACTACTTTGAGCAGTACGAGATTGTAGAGAGAGTCGTTCGCTATTTCAGGTTGCAGTACGCTCAATTCAGGGGGCATGGTTCACACGTGTGTATACATATATAATATACATGTATATGTACACACACACATCCATTTCTTAGTTATATTTTAAACCTTACTTATTTCTTCATTTTTTTTTAATTTCTACCATCATTTATCAATTTTTATTATATATATTATGTCATACTAGATCTTCAACTTTTTTCATACACATACACCTACACATACTAGATCTTCAATTTTTATGATATATATTATGTTAATACTAGATATATAATATTTAATTTTTATGATATATATTGTGTTAATACTATGGAAAAAAGGGATCTAAGGTGCCTCCTTAGATGGAAATCTAAGGAGGCGCCCCCATTTTCCCACATCTCCTACAATTTTTTTGGAAATGTTTTTTCATGTGGTTGTTGTTCACATCATGGATGATCAACATACCAAATTTCAAGGGATTCCAAAACTTTTTGAGCCCCCATCTACCCATTACAACTTCAACGGTATAAAAACGTGCTGAAAACCCCACGAAGTTGCAAGGGGTAGATGGGGGCTCAAAAAGTATTGGAATCCCTTGAAATTTGGTATGTTGATCATCCATGAGGTGAACAACAAGCCCATGAAAAAACATTTCAAAAAAATGTGTGGGATGGGGGGAAATGGGGGCGCCTCCTTAGATTGAATCTAAGGAGGCACCTTAGGATCCCTTTACCCTACTACTATATATATTATATTCAATTTTTATGATATATATATATATATATATTGTGTTAATACTAGATATATATTATATTAATACTAGATCATCAACTTTTTTCATATATATATAGCAATATGGGCGGCAGCTAGCTGATAGGAAATTCTAGGGTTTTGGTGGAAGAGATTTTGGAGATTTAGAGAAAAAGATTATTTTTATAGATAATAAACATGAAATACAAGATAATTGGCCTCAATTAGAGGGAAAGACCACGCTTCTATCATTTGATTGAAGATAAAGAGCCAACTCTCCAAGATCTACTCTTAATCTACTCCCATTCTCTCTTCTTCTTTCTCCAAATTCAACATAACGTTAGCCCTAACCCTCCCTCTGAATATAAGGGGCTGATTTGCCCAATTAAACAAAAATGCATTCAACTCTTAAAATTACAAGTTTGCCAGTCGGGCTCAAATTTTCAAAATTGCCACTAGGTGGCAACACCCCATTCCCAACACTACTTCGTCCACATCCTGTCCTTAAGGTGGTGCATGAAATCTGTAAGTATGCTACACCAAATGAGGTGCTCGTCCCATCCAGACTCCTCGTTGACAACTACGCCGTCTTCTTTTTCGATGATTAGTACCTACAATACACGATCTCGACAATGATGTCCTGATCCGAACCTCTCGCCACAACGGTAGCATAACTCCTTGACGCGGCCGTCCATGATATCCATCTGTGTGAGATGCTTGTACTTGTCGTCCGTTGGAGTTTCGCTGCACTTCTCTTGCGTTGTCTAGACCGTTGTTGGCTGAGAGCCTGAGACTTAAGGGTCTTTGTGGCCAACTGAGTGCTGAATGTGGATCCGCTATTCGCTCTCTTGGACTGTCGTTCCACAATAAGCATGTCATTAACCAACTGGGCCAGGTCTATCGTCTCCATCAATCCTCTCGGCCTCTGAAAGCAGAGCTCGGCTCGAAAGACAGGCCTGAGTCTCTTCATGAAGCTTCCCTCCAACGTCGCCTCAGGGATCCCCTCATCTGACCAGCAGGTGCCTCGAATCTCTCCCTGTAATCATGTACGGTGACATCATATTGAAGGGTATGGAGCTGCTAGTGTAGGTCCTCACCTTGGGTGTCACAGAAACGGTCTGATAAGTAGTCCTTAAACTCCTCTTACGACCCCACACGCTGTCACTATTGCCTCCACAGGTAACAGGACAAGGCCTTTCCGTCTAAGCAGACACGGGATACCCATAGTTTCTCTTCCGCAGTCAAGCGATTTACTGTGAAGTATCTCTTCGCAAGGTAAACCCACCCATAATGATCATCCCCCTCGAAAACTGGCAGCTTCAACTTTTGAACCCTGCTCTTGGGGCAAAAAGCCATGTCCTGCTCTCTCCCTCGGCTGCCTGAAGTGGGGTCAATGATAAACACTCTGCTGAGCTCCTCCATCTCCACACGGGTCTCCTCCTGCTTCATTGTTGTCCTCTCAGCCTACATACCCCCAATCTAGCCCTCCGCCTTTCCAAAAATATTTCCAATGGTCATTATCATGCTCTCTGTAACACCTAATGTGGTCGTCGGCCCTCGGTGCTTTGCGTTGGGCTCCAAGCGGAGGGGCCTCCCTAAAATGTCACCAGAGGCCACAAGCCCTGGCGTCGGTCGACACAAGTCCTTGATGGGCCGTGAAGTAGCGCAGGATTCTCGCAGGACCCCTGCAACATCGTAGGGGGCCAGCAGGGCCCCTGCGACAGCATAGGGGGCTTGCGTCCGCCTTGGCAAGAAATTGGGTCTCACACGACCCCCAGGTAGTTGCCTGGGCAGGCAATTGCCTGGGGCTCGTGCGGCCACAGGGGCTACGCGCATGGGCCACCATGCCATCTAGGGTTTAGGGAGGGTGCCCAGCCCGTGTCCCTTTGGGGCATGTGGAAAGGTGGTGTTGCCCCCAGATCTGGCTACGGTTCTTCATCTGTCTCTGGGAAGCATGCTTTAATGAATTCGACGATCTCATCCTTTCTCTTGACAAAAGCTCTTTCTTTGCGGATCTCTTTCGGGGTCTTCATCTTCCTTCAAATCTAGGTTCAGGAAGCTTTTCTTCTTTGGGCTAGGGCTCCATGCATCTCTTCCATTTTTTCATAAACGTCTTCATTTGATCTGAGATCCTCTTTCATTGCTAACTTCCTCGCATCCATTAAAAAGAAATTCTCCTTCGTCGATTTCTTGAACTTCCCAACCTCGGTATCGAATCTCGCCTCCAAAACTTCGATCTTTTTCTTTGTTTCTGTTGCTGTTATGGATCTTAGAGCTTAGACACCAATTTGATATGAAATTCTAGAGTTTTGATAGAAGAAATTTAGGGATTTAGAGAAAAAGGCGATTTTATAGATAATAAATAGAAAATACAAGATAATCGGTCTCAATTAGAGAGGAAGACCACTCTACTACTATTTGATTGAAGATAAAGGGCCAACTCTCCACAATCTACTCGTAATCTACTCTTATTCTCTTTTATGCTTTCTCCAAATTCGACATAACCTTAGCCCTAATTCTCCATCTCAATATAAGGGCTGATTTGCCAAATATTATGAAATACCATCAACTTCCAAAATACAAGTTTGCCACTCTGGCCTAAAATTACAAAATTGCCACTAGGTGGCCAAACCCCATTCCCAACACTAGCCAAGGCAAAGATTTCCTCCTTAGCTAACTCACGCAACCACCATTCCTCCTATTTTTCGTCGATCGGATCCGTTTAGGTTATTGTTTATGTTCTAAAATCTCAAACTATCAATTTTAAAGTGAACCTCATGAGTATTTGATCGTTTAGCTAACCGTTGCAAAAAATTATGTTATGATGAAACCGTTAAACTTGTGACTGAAAGATGAACGAGCAAAACTTCTTGGAATTTGATGGTTTGGAATTTTAGAATATGAAGATCAAAATGAACGATTTGGATCGAAGGAAAAAATAAGGAGTGTGTTTGACACCATCCAAGAAGAAAATTTCCTCCTTGGGTAGTCGATACCCATTATTCACACTCACTCACTCACACAAGGGTTGAAACATTTTGCACTTTGGATCAGGATCACTATGCAAATAGAGTTATATGATCCAGATCATGGATCCATGGGGTGTAGAAAATTGGGTAACACTGATCTTTCCTTTGTTATGTACCCACATTAGTAGTTCAAAGGTTTAACACATACCAACCCTGCCCCCTTCTCCCACACAGAAAAGCAAAAGAAACATCCAACAACAACCGCCCGCCAGCCCACCCACACAACCCTCCACTCATTAGGGCAAACAATTACAATTATGTTAATATTATTTGAATTTTCTTTACTTCAACCTCATATTCTTCACATATAATCTCTCCTAAAAGCTCCAAATTGCAATAGTAAGCACTGCACGAAATATCTAATATGACATGAAAAATAGGCATTGCATTGCATTGCATATGAATTTTGAAGACTACATTTTACTGTTTGAATAGAAAAACGTGCATTGGTGCCATTGTGTTTCAATAATTGCCAGTGTACTCATCACAAAGACTTTGGCAACTGCTACCAGAGTCAAATAAGATGCCAAATGGAATAGTATGTCCGGAAGCTGTGGTTCTGTAATGGTACATATCAATGGTTTCTAATGGTAGGTATAGAGTATAGTTATCAATTGGTATTCAGCAAATTAATTAGTGGCTAGCTAAAAAGCAGAATATGCCATTCATCAATTTTCATTTCTGCAGACTATCATGGTCAGGTAAGAATTATGGGGTGCCAAAAAATTTCGTGCTGCAGAGATAGCCCAAATTTGAGCTTATGTGCTTATGCGTGCTATAAGGTTGACTAGAAATGGGCCAAAGGATCTCAGAAGCAGCGAAAAGCCCAAATCACAACCAGGATATCAGCTTGTATATCAAGAAAGGATATGTCTATTGGTAGTCCTTCGCTTTAACACTATCACTGATAAGGTCCCATCTACTTGCTGCTATTAGACATAAATCGTGTTATACAGTCCCTTATGAATAATATATACATTGGTGCATAAAGTGAGATTTAATATATATTAACATGAAGCCCGATTGAGATAAACTTGAGTAAAACAAACACTCCTGAGGCTCCATTGGAATAAAACATCATGACAATATGCCTCTTGGTTTAAAAGTCAAGGCAGTTAGTCCGAACCAAAGAAAAATTCGTCCCATTTGTTAAGAGTTCCATAAGGCGCTAGCCTAACTTGATTTCAAATACATTCAAACCCTCATCAAGCCATTTATTAACCAATCACAAGCTGTTCAGGAAGACTTGTCCAAGTGAAATCACCATGCTGGGAAAACAATTGGATTTTACATCAAAACAAGATTTTTTTTTTTTTGCTTGGCATCGGAAAAGTAGTGGCATGCCTAAAGATTATCGCTTAGAGATGTCAAAGATAAATATAATTGATATTTGCTAGTCACTACAGTGTATTGTAGCATCAAGCAACTGATATGAGAGAAGCGATAATGAGTTTATAAAATTCTTCTCGATGGATTGTGATGCGGACTAGGGTTGATTTGGTGGAACTTGGGGATTTTTATTGAAATGGAAATAGGGTTACAAGGGATAGATAGCCAATTTTGGGAGAGTTGGCCCCTCTCCTAGCTTTTGCTAATGGAAAAGCCTAAAGCTCTCTTCTACATCTCCTCGGAGAACTCTAGGAAATATCAAAAGACGGCTACAATAATCGATCCCTAACCCTAGCCTACGCCCTCACTTATATAATGTTTAGGCGTGGTTCGTACATCAAAAATAACAAAACTAATTGTGCCTAAAGAACTTTCCCAAATCGTCGATGCGCATAGCAATTACTCCTTCGGCCTCCTACGCCTCCTCTCGTACGTGATAATCGTATCACTACTCCCCCAAGAGTTTCACCTTGTCCTTAAGGTGGAAACCAGGAAACTGCTGTGAAATCTGATCGTAAGGCTCTCAAGTCGCCTCACACTCCGGTAGTCCCGACCAACGAATCAATACCTCCTTCGCCCTAGTAGCTCCCGATCGTATGCCTGTAACCTCCACATGCTCCAATAAAAACTCAATGTCGACGGTAAGGGTCGGTGGTAGTGTAGAGGACGTGGAATGATCTCCGATCGCTCGGCGTAACTGTGAGACGTGAAAAACGGGATGGATACGTGTAAAAGGGGTAACCTCAGTAGGTAGGCCACCTTGCCGATCTTGGCCTCTATCTCGTAAGGCCCATAGTACCTCGCTGCTAGCTTCTCGTTGCGCCGCTGAGCCATCGAGCGCTGTCGGTAAGGTCGGAGCTTCAGATAAACCCGCTCTCCCACTGTAATTTCCACATCCCTGCGATGTGCATCCGTCTTTCCCTTCATGATCTGTTGGGCTCGTAACAAATGGCGCTTCAGCTCCTCCAGAACCCGATCATGCTCCTCCAACTGATGCTCCAATCCTGACACTGGTGTGGCTCCTCTGCTGTAGTGGACTAAGTGGAGTGGGTCCCGACCATAAACAATCCGAAACGGTGTCATCTTCACAGCCGAGTGGTACGAAGTGTTGTACCAGTATTCAGCCCACATCAGCCACCCAGCCCACTTCCTGGGCATCTCTGAAGCAAAACATCGCAGGTAGGTCTCCACACTCAGATTTACTACCTCAGTCTGCACGTCTGTCTACGAGTGGTAAGCAGTACTCCGTCGAAGCGCGGTATCCTGTATCCGGAACATCTCTCTCCAAAAGGTGCTCAGAAACACCTTATCTCTGTCTGACACAATAGAACGGGGATATCCATGCAATCGAACCACCTCCCTCAAAAATGCAACTGCCACCGATGCTGCAGTAAACGGATGACGAAGTGGAATAAAGTGGCTGTATTTGTTGAGGCGGTCAACCACACAAATATCGTATTGTAGCCTTCTGAACGTGGTAACCCCTCCACGAAGTCCATCGAGATGTCCTCCCACACCCTTTCTGGTAAATCCAAGGGCTGTAAGAGACCTGTCGGTGATGTCACCTGATACTTGTAACGCTGGTACATGTCACACTCAGAGACTAACTGCGCGACATCCTTACTCATATCCAGCCAATAGAGCTCTCGAGCCATCCGCTGATATGTCTGATATCACCCTAAGTGACCCACACGGCACTGCTATAGAACTCTTGGAAAAGAATGGGGATGTGTGCAGACGTACGGGGAATCACCAGCCTCCCCTTGTACAGAAGTGTCCGCCCCTCCATGACATAACCCGAGAAATCTCCTGATCCCTGGGTGATGGCCTCTCTGATTTGCTGCAGCCCATCGTCTGCCTCGATCTCTGCACATAAGGCGTCGCTCTACAGCATCACCGGGATAGAAAGGGCTACTACATGTACCCCCCTCATCTCGTCGTGAAAGCGCATCTGCTGCCTTGTTGTCCAAGCCGGGCTTGTAGTGAATCTCGAATTTGTAACCGCTCAACTTGGACACCCACCTCTGGTGCTCCTCGGCCACCATGCGCTGCTCCAGGAGGTACTTCAGACTCCTCTGTACGTACTACGAACTCTCTCCCCAAGAGGTATGGCCGTCACTTCTGTATTGACAGCACTATGGCCATCAATTCTCTCGTATAAACGGACTTCAGTCTGGCCCTGGCTGATAAGACCTGACTGAAGTAGGCAATCGGTCTCTGCTCATGCATCAGCACAGCCGCCAACCCAAAGCCCGCAGCGTCAGACTCCACCACGAACTGCTTCTCGAAATCCGGGAGTGCTAACACTAGCACTGTCGTCATCACCTCCTTGAGGGCCTGGAATGCCACCGTTGACTCCTCCCCCAGCAGAAACTGTCCTTCAATTGTTCGGTAAGGGGCCACGCAAGGGTACCGTACCCCTTCACAAACTTCCGATAATAGCACATGAGCCCCAGGAATCCCCGTAGAGCTCGTATCGTCCTCGGCTGCGGCCAATCCAAAATAGCTGCAATCTTCGACCGATCGGACGTCACTCCCTCAGCCAAGACAATGTAACCAAGGTACTCCACCTGCTCCGAACAGGCACTTATTCCGGTTGGCATGTAGCTGGATGTCATCCAGCTCTCGCAATACGATCTCCAGATGACCCAAATGATCCTGCAGTGATCCACTGTATACTAAAATGTCATCGAAGAAGACTAAGACGAACCTCCGAAGATAAGGCCAGAAGACCTTATTCATCAATGACTAGAAGGTGGCGGGGGCATTTGTCAGCCCAAAAGGCATAACGAGGAACTCGTAGTGGCCTTCGTGAGTACTGAAGGCCGTCTTCTACACATCCTCCTTCCTCATGCGAATCTGGTGGTATCCAAACTTCAGGTCGATCTTCAAGAAGACAACTGCTCCGTGTAGCTCATCCAGCAGTTTGTCGATCAAAGGGATAGGCAACTTGTCTGGGACAGTTTCCTTATTTAGAGCTCGGTAATCGATGTAGAACCTCCAACTGTCGTCCTTCTTCTTTACCAGTAGCACTGGACTAGAAAAAGGGCTCGCACTAGGCCGTATGACCCCTGCCTGCAGCATCTCCTGAACCAATTTCTCGATCTCGTCCTTCAACACCTGCGGATATCGGTACGGACGCACGCTAATGGGCGACACCCCTCCTTTAGCACAATAGTGTGCTCGTGATCCCTCGGCGGTGGCAGACCGTTGGGTGGCTGGAACACCCCCTCAAATCCCTGCAACAGCTGCTTTACCTCCCGTGGTACAGTTGTCGCACCATCGGCCCCGTCAGGAACCAACCCCTGCAGCTCGATTAAGAATCCCTCTCCCTCCGCCTGGAGTGTCTTCGCCAAAGTCTTGTAAGACACTGACGAACAACACAAACTCGGGTCCCCAGCAGTACTACATTCCTTCTGTCTACCTGAAACTCCTTCCGCAGTAGCTTCCAGTTAAACTTTGTCTCCCAGCGACTGCAACCACTACATCCCCAGAATCAGGTCGACATTGCCCACGGTCAAGGGCAAGAAATCTCTAGTGACCAACACCCCATGTATGGACACTGTCAAGTTCCGATAGATGCCTCTACTCTGCTCCACTACACCGATCCCCAGCATAACCCCGAAGCCCTCTGTCTCGGGAAGCTGGAACTTATGTCCCTCAATCACCCTCGGAGATACACAATTGTGGGTGGCCCCACTGTCTATCAGGATCACCACGTCCATGTCTCGTACTCTACCAGCCAGCTTCATAGTGTGGACTCGTGTAAGTCCCGCTATGGAGCTGAGTGAGACATCGGCTGCCTCAAGAAGCAGGGGCTTGTTGTCCTCCTCATGCTCTGCCGTCCCCTCTCCTGCCTGCTCCTCCTCTAGCTCATCAGCGTACACCTCGTATACCTGCAAGGCCTGGTTGCGGCACTTGTGCCCCGGGGTAAACCTCTCATTGCACTTGAAGCACAACCCTCTTGCCATGTGGTCCCGTATCTCAACATCTGTCATTCTCTTGTAAGGCCCTCCTGGCCTCACATCTTCGGGTCTTCCTCCGCCTGCCGGTGCCCCTCCTGTGGCACCAGACTGCCCCACTGGAATAGTTTGGGGTCGGAAAAACTGCCCCCCAAACGCCCCTTTGACGTGACGCTTATCTGCCAACATGTCCTCGACTGTCTGTGCCAGCTCCATCTGCTCCTCCAGTCCACGAGATCTGAGAGTGCGGAGCTCAAACGTAATGGTAGGCTTCAATCCATCCATGAAAAAGCCCTCTAAGGACTCTGCAAGCATCCCGTGCACCCTACTAGTAAGTACCTCATACTGCTTGATGTAGTCCTGCACCGTTCCCACCTGCCTCAAGGCATGCAGCTGCTCGTAGGCTCCCCCGCCTGGAAATCTCTGAATCGGTGTAGTAATGCCTCCTTGAACCCGTCCCAGGTCCTCAGAGGTCTCTGCTGCTCCTTCCACCGCCACCAATTCAAGGCCTCTCCCTCCAAACAGAGTGCAACCGCCCGCAACCTCTCCACCTCTGTCAGCCTGGCCATCTCAAAGTACCTTTTTGTCTTATAGATCCACCTCGTGGCATCATTACCCTCGAATAAAGGCATCTTGAGTTTTTGTATGCGGCCATCCGCACGTGGATCCCCTCCGTCGAAACGATCCAGCCGATGTTGGCGATGGTGATCTCCAAATCTGGCACATCCATAACCTCATCGCCTATCCTCCCTCCTATCTCGCTCCTCCTCATACTCCTCATGGTAGCGTATAGGTTTCTCGTACTCCGGTTCATGTCTCTCAACTCGCCGTCGTCTTTCTGGGGCCCGTCATTGTCATCGGAGTACTCCAGATCTCGTGCACCCCGCGCGCATCCCTCTCGGCCCTCGAAATCCCCTTGCGATAAGCGAGGGGTCCTCGGAGTCCGTGCGGCCCGCCAGTGGCCCGCGGGTGCCCTGGCGGGCCCGTCGACCATCGACGACCCCCTACCGGGGTCGCCCGCCTCCGGCGTCCCCCGGGGGGTCGCCTGCCACCTACGGCCCCCTCCGGGGTCGTTGACTGTCGGCAGCCCCTTGGTGGGCCGCCAGGGGGTCGGCAGCCCTCTGGCGCCCCTGTAAGGCTGCCGCACGCGCTTTCCTATGTCGTCGTGTCCGCTGCTCCTCCCCGGAGATATCCCCTAAAGTTTCGAAGAGATCCTCCTACCAGTCGTCGTTGTCGAGATCCAGATCTGGATCTATTTCTCCCAAGATCACTCCCTCTTGATTGGGGATCATCGTCGCCTTCCCTTTCGCTCGCAGATCTGATTGGTGATTCAGATCTAAGATTGCTCCTTCCTTTGATTGCGAGTTCTGAGGCACGGTTAGGTTTTGAGCCATAAAATGGGCGAGCATCTCCTTCATTTGTTCCAAGTTGTTGTCGAGCTTCATTCCGATGACATCGATCTTCTCCTCGAGCCTCGTCGTCTCCTTCCGCTCGTCGATTTCCGCATCTAGTCTTTCCTCCAGAGATTTTGCCATGGATGATCTTGTTGCTGTCATTAGATCAGAGCTCTGATACCAAATTGATGCGGACTAGGGTTATTTGGTGGAATTTAGGGATTTTTATTGAAATTGAAATAGGGTTACAAGGGATAGATAGCCAATTTTGGGAGAGTTGGCACCTCTCCTATCTTTTGCTAAGGGAAAAGCCTAAAACTCTCTTCTAGATCTCCTCGGAGAACTCTAGGAAATGTCAAAGGACAGCTACAATAATCGATCCCTAACTCTAGCCCACGTCCTCACTTATATAATGTTTAGGCGTGGTGCGTACATCAAAAATAACAAAACTAATTGTGCCTAAAGAACTCTCCAAATCGTCGGTACGCATAGCAATTACTCCTTCGGCCTCCTACGTCTCCTCTCGTACGTGATAATCGGATCAGATTGTTATTAAACATCCTTTTTAAGTTTGTACGTCCTTTAATGTCACCATAAGCCACGACTTGCTCAAAAATGAAGTGTTTCATGACCTACCCAAGGACACCCTTGAACTCACAGTGCAGGAGCTCATCTGTCATGAGTTTGGCATCAAGCCTCTAGGTAGATCAAACCTGATTGCGCAGAAAGCAACAAAACCAACATATATGAAGTGAAAACTTGTACCAGATGAAATGTACCCTGTTTGCTCTTGAACTAAATTGTACAAGCACCATGATAGCCTCACAGGGAAGCATGGCTGTTTCCGTAATCCCAACAAGTAATTTATTAACTTTTGAGAACTTAATATCATACATACCTATCTACTAGAGTTTTAAAAAATTCCATACACGCATAACATCTCCTGAGAATAATGAGAAAGGTGAATATTTATTTTTGTGGCAGCGGCTCTCATGCTAAAGAAAAATTTGCTTCGTAAAGGGTACTCCTCAAATTTTATAGCCAAATGCAAAAGGTATACCTACACATCTAGAAAGAAATACAGGACTGAGTTTGTTTGTAGAAGGTGTCATTAGTGGCCCTAGAATGAACAATGCAAGCATATTTCTTTTCTTATATGTAAGACAAGTGTCCCAAAACAAACCAGATAATTAAAGGAAATAGAGAAAATTTCAGGTAGTACGACTACATCTTTTAGTAACTTCAAACTAAACTAACAGCTGGTTGGTGTGGTGGTAAAGCAAGTGCAAACATACAGCTGGTTGGTGTAGGGGCCTGGGATGCATTAACATTGTCAATCTCCCAATATCCTCTCTAGAGATGAATAAACAAACAAAGGGGATAATAACTATAAAGCATGGCCAGTTGCAGCAGAAAAATAATAGGCAGTAGGCATGAATGTCGCTGAAGATTAAAGGAATAAATGCATGCCAATACTGCAAGTAAAACTGACTCTACAAACAGATGACCAAGAATGGTCGCAATGTTAACCTGTAGATAATTAGCAAGGCAATTAAGTTCTTGTTGAGGTTAAATGAATATCAATTAGTTCAATATCACAAAGAGTAATATCTATTTTACCATTATTCCTTCAAAATGATGGCCTAGCATTATGAGTGACTATAGAGTTAAGGCTAGCACATTTTTCGATTTATATCCTACATTACAAGAAAGGGAGAATTTTGCCTTTGCATCCCTAACTCAACAACATAACCGAAGATCGATTACAAACATACACCATAATAAATAACATCATGAAAGAGAATGAACTACCTTGCACCGGTGTCACCAAGGCCATGAAGCCACACAATGGTTGCTAGGTGCCTCCCCTTGGGCCTAATGACATGGGTCCTCCCATACTCCAAAGACCTCGCAGGCATAGCACCTGCATCAGAATTCATCCAAAATTCGATTCAATCCACAACACCCAACATTACATATCTTTCTCGCTAGATACATTACATTACATTCATAATAGTAAACATGTCATCAATTGAGTCAACAAACCAGAAGCAACGGAGCTACTCCCGAAGCTCATATTGGCGCACGCACGAAGAGCAGACCTCAAGAACCCACCAAGCCTCGCAATGGCTGCTGCTGCAGCAACAACAATCAAAGTACCCAGCTGACCCATCAATTTATAACAATGGATCTCTGAATTCCCAAAAAAATAACACCAAAAACTAAAGGCCCTAAATGCCCAATAGGTAAACAAAAAGATGGAACCTTTTAGATTCCCTTTTTGAATTGAAAAAGTGAGGAGTGATTGCTTAGATTTTGCCAGATGAATCAAATGCTGCGGGCGAGTGTGAGGGGTGGGAAAGTGACAACAACAAGCGTAGAATATATTTCACCGATTACCATCAGAGCGCTCCGAAAAATTAATAGTTAAAAACCCAAAACAAAACACAAAGATGTGAATCAATTTTTTTAAATCAAACCTGAAGATTGAGGGGCAGCAAGCCGCCGCAACCGAGAATGATTTGATGATTTGGGCTGCCGTCTTTACCTTAACACACAGTTTTCACCTTAGAAATTTTTGGCCGTGATTTCTGGCCTTTGAAGGGAAAAAAAAATTTAAAAATAAAAAAATGTGAACTGTTATGAATGAGGGAGGCCTTTGGCCTCCCCTCCTTCATTACCCATTCATTAGGCACACATTACTTAGAGTAATTGGGACCCTTGGTCTCCTAGAGGCTTTTGGCCTCCCCACTATGAGATATATAAATAGAGCACCATGGCTCTTAGCCATGGTGACTTATTCTTTTGCTAAGAAATCTTGTCTCTTTCTCTCTTGAGTCCTATTACTCTCTAACACGTTATCAGCACGATTGCTCCCCTTTTCTTGAGCCTTTCTACCCTCAATCCATCCCAAAAAAAAAAAAATTTGTTACGCTATTCTTACTTGTGACGCGCGAAGGAATCTCTTGTTGCGGCTCTACGTATCGGCGTTCCTATTGTGCGTACTCGGTGCGTGGGATTTTATATCTACGGATCTTCTCATTTTTCGATCGTCCCTAGATTTATAATCTAGAGGTAATTTCCGTAAACCCCGTAGATAAATACGAATAAAATTTAATTTGGCTATGATTTGATCCAATAAAGATCATTAGTTCATTAGAATACACGCCATTATAAATGACTCAAATCAATTCTCTCTGCCAAATACAAACATGAAACACCTAATTCAGAATATTAGAACTTCCTCGATGACCAGAGTATCTATAAACTCATGCCAAAGAAACTTCTTCTTTTTCTTATGTATGCCAACCTACAGATTCTTCTAGTAAAATGATAACAAGTAATTAGAACTTCCAAGTTTCAAGTAACTGATATCCATCATGGAAAACTCATGTATGCAGCAACGACTGTATTCTTTTTTTTTTCCATGCTAACCAGTACAACATTCTTGACTCTACTAGCATTCTCAAGGAACCAAATGACTACATATTCAATGAAAACATCACAAAAACTTGGTTTTCATGCATTCATCAGGATGTCAATGAAAGTAGACATAAAGATTAAACCAAATGGAAAATAAAAAGAAAATTATAATACGGGGTTTCTGGGCGCTGACGCTGGCCGACAACAGTAACAGATGGGGTGGAATTTGAGGTGACAGACTTAGTGTTTTTGGGATTGTTTACATTCCACAACCCAAAAATGGGCTTAATGGCTGATTTTGTTTAAATTCAATAAAATTGATTATTTTGTTGTTGGGCCTGCAGCCCACTTGTGCCTATCAATAACTAAATAAATTAATTGGGCCTGCAGCCCCAATTCCTTAACGTTTATTATTTTTTCCCACTAAATAATGGCCTGAAGCCAATTACTTAAAGGGACTATCCTCTATGTTAAACCACAAATAATTTCTATAGCCCATGTTGACAACTTTATTTAAACATCGCTTTTGCAAATTATAATCTATGGTTTACTAGGACTCTATTTTTCAAAATATAATTATCTTAAAGATCCTGAGACCGCTCTGCCGTTAGTCAACTAACCTAACGGTGTATGACGTTTCCACGTGGTCTACATGATATTTATATTTTCTAGTTTCCCTTACCATATGTTTTGCTTGAGATATATGCGTGGTTGTTTACTTTTATGCCCGTAGCATATTTAGAACTGCGTGGATGTTTAAATCAGTAAAAATGTCCTTTTCGGGATCGGCCATTGTATACCTATTTACTTTCCTTGCACTTTTATTTTCTTTTGAGAGAATTTGTAAGTGAGGAAATTTGTATTTTAAAGCCAAAGCTCGATGCAACAGCACATAGAATTGATGAAAACTCCTTCAATGGATCATGATGTCGGTCAATGTGCTTGGCTAAGTTTGCTGGACCAACCTAGCTTGACTGGGTAACAAGTGGTCCTGGCTTAGTCAATTCCCTGGCCGCGTCCGCTGGACCGCAAGGAGTCGATTCATGACTGTGTAAGCCAAAGCTCGATGCAACAGCATATGAAGACGGAGATATAGGGACCCAGTTCAGTTTGGGTTTCCGCAGTTGTATTTTTCTTTCCTTTTATGGACTGTAAACGAACTTTGGACTGTTTATTTTTGGGTATCTGGCCGATCCCCGCATTTTTACTTGTTTATTTCTTTATGCATGAATTTTAAATTTTACTTAATTCATGCTCATTTTAAATTGCGTAGATAAATGGCAAAATTGGCAAGCGTCGATTTCGAAGTCCTTGACTCTGCAGGGACAAATTACCTGAGTTGGCGAGTGGACCTGAAGTTCCACTTGCGTTCGATGGCCCTCCTTGGGTCCATTTTGGCTCCTTCCTCGGCCCCCGCAGCGGCCGAAGCTTCTGCTACAACTAGCAGCAGCCCTACAACCACTGTATCCGATGTAGATAAGGCGAAAGCCATAATCTACATTAGGAAACATATAGATCGGACCTTAAAGGCCGAATACTTAATGGTTGAGGATCCAAAGGACCTGTGGACAGCGCTGGAAGCTCGGTATAAACATCAAATTGATGTTATATTACCGCGTGCCAGTTATGAGTGGGAAAACCTCAGACTTCAGGACTATAAGTCCGTCGCTGAGTACAATTCTGCACTTCATAACATCACCTCACGCCTGAAGTTGTGCGGTGAAGAAGTGACAGAACAACGCATGTTGGAAAAGACATTTACCTCGTTTCACGAGAAAGATGCAATCCTCATGCAGCAGTATCGTGAACGCAATTTCACGAAATTCTCCGATCTGATCTCATGCCTACTTAGGGCAGAGCAGAATCGATACTTACTGCTTGCAACTCATAACTTACGTCCAGCTGGCACTGCCCCTATCCCTGAAGCCCATCACGTTTCTCCCCAGAAGTGGAAAAACAAGAGGAAGGCTAAAAACACTACATGGAAAGCTATAATGAAGCAACCAAGAGGTGCAGCTCCCCAGACAAACAAAAACAATAAGGGAAAAAGAAATTTCACTTGGAAGCGAAAGAACACCGAGCAAGTGTCACTTCCAAAGAAGAACTGGGAGGATAAATGCCATAGATGCGGCATGACTGGCCATTGGTCCAGAAACTGCCGCACTCCTCGCCACCTCCAGGATCTATACCAGGCGAGCCAGAAGTCTCTACCTGAAACAAACTTGGCGGCTGTTCCGCCACCAACAATGTTTACTGCAAAAGACTTCGAGAACGACGACCTTCTCGATTGAGCACCATCGTTTATCTATGCTTTTTAGAATTAAATGTATCTTCATCTTTTATTTGCTTAAGTACGAACTTTTATTTTCGAATGAATGTTTACATTTTCGCTCAAATAAAATTTCGTTTTTGCTTATATAGATGATGTCTGAGTGCCTAGTGGACAGTGCCTCAACGCACACAATCCTTCACGATCATTGCTATTTTAATAGCGTAAATAAATATGACGGTCCTGTTATCACAATTTCAGGACGGTCCCAAATAATCGAAGGATCTGGTGAAGCAATTATATTGCTCCCAAATAACACAAGACTTCAAATAAAAAATGCATTATTCTCTCCTAAATCAAATAGGAATCTCGTAAGTTTCAAAGATTTCCGTTTAAACGGATATCACTTAGAAACCAGAGATGAAAATACGGTTGAATATCTGTATGTAACTCGTCAGAAAGATGACCGGAAGATCATCTGCGAACGATTCAAGGGACTCCCGTCGGGTCTCTACCAAACATACATTCAACCAATAGAAGCCAATATGACTGAGCACCAGACGTGCCAATCCTTGCCAGAGTTCAAACTCTGGCACAATAGACTTGGTCACCCTGGAACAGCAATGATGCGACGCATCATCTCTGAATCCCGTGGACACAAATTGAAGAACCTGAAGATTCTTCAAAAGGGTGAATTTCCATGTCTCCCTTGTTTCAAGGGAAAACTTATAACGAGACCATCCCTCCTGAAAGTGGGATTAGAGTCTCCTGGCTTCCTTGAGAGAATTCATGGTGACATTTGCGGGCCTATTCACCCCTCAAGTGGCCCATTTCGGTACTTCATGGTACTGATTGATGCATCAACCAAATGGTCTTATGTGTGCCTATTGTCCACCCGCAACCTAGCTTTTCCAAAGCTATTGGCACAAATAATAAGGTTGCGTGCTCATTTCCCCGATAACCAAATCAAGAAACTACGTCTTGATAATGCGGGAGAATTTACTTCACAAGTCTTCGAAGATTATTGCCGGGCAACGGGTATTGAAGTTGAACATCCTGTAGCACATGTTCACACCCAAAACGGATTAGCTGAGTCCCTTATAAAGAGACTCCAATGGATTGCACGTCCATTGCTTATGCAATCCCAGTTGCCTGTGGATGCTTGGGGGCATGCTATTTTACATGCCGCATCACTTATTAGGATAAGACCCTCTGGAGGTCACACTTTATCCCCGATGCAACTAGCATACGGCGCACCTCCGGATATCTCTCATTTGAGAGTGTTTGGTTGTGCGGTATATGTCCCAATAGCACCACCGCAGAGGACCAAAATGGGTCCTCAGCGTCGTCTAGGTATATATATTGGGTTTGATTTGCCCTCTATTATCAGATACCTTGAACCCCTGACGGGTGACGCATTCAAGGCACGTTTTGCAGACTGTGAATTTAATGAGAAATTTTTTCCAAAACTGGGCACACAGTCTAAGAAGCCAGAAGCTTCTGAGACCATTAGTTGGGACCAGAAGTCTTTGTCCCTATATGATCCGCGTACTAATCTGTGTGAAGATGAGATCCTGAAGATCCTTCACATCCAGAATACAGTACATCTTTTACCGGATAAATTCACGGACAACCAGAAGATTGTCCGTTCACACGTCCATGCTGCCAATACGCCAGCTAGGATTGACATCCCCATAGATGGATGCAGCCCACCGGCAGCAGAATTGGTTGTACCTCAAATGAAAAGAGGACGCCCACCAGGTTCAAAAGATAAAGTTCCTCGAAAGAGGAAGACTCCTGGCGATACTAAGATTATCCCTCCACATGATGCTGAGCTCAGACCAGCTACTTCTCCCCTCCTGATTTCCCCAGCAGAGGAAACAATAGGAGAAACATCATTAAATTTTGTACGTACTGGAGAAGTACTGGACAGAAATAGCATAGTCGTCGACGACGATTTTGCGTTCGATATTGCCGTTCACGTCACTGAATTTGACGATGACGTCGAACCACGATCTCTAGCGGAATGTAAACGCAGAGATGATTGGCCAAAGTGGGATGAGGCAATAAGAGTAGAGCTGGACTCACTCTTGAAACGCAAAGTCTTTGGACCAGTAGTCCAAACACCAGTAGGTGTAAAACCTGTGGGATATAAGTGGGTTTTCATAAGAAAAAGAGATGAAAATAATGTGATCGTTCGCTATAAGGCACGCCTTGTAGCCCAGGGATTTTCCCAAAGACCGGGGATTGATTACGAAGATACGTATTCCCCGGTCATGGATTCGATCACCTTCCGATTTTTAATCAGCCTAACTTCTCTGGAAAGCCTAGAGATGCAGCTCATGGACGTTGTGACTGCATATCTATATGGCGATATAGATAAAAATATCTATATGAGACTTCCTGATGGGTTTAATCTACCCCCAGAGATGAAAGAGATACCTCGGGACGTATTCTCTGTAAGGCTACATAGATCATTATATGGTCTAAAACAATCGGGCAAGATGTGGTATAACAGACTAAGTGATTTTCTTGCACAGCAAGGATTCACGAATAACGAAGTCTGCCCGTGTATCTTTATCAAAAGAACGGGAACAGGATTTGTCATCATAGCTGTATATGTAGATGACTTAAATCTCATAGGATCTCCTGCAGAGATCAAAGAGATATCTGAAAGCCTTAAACATACTTTTGAAATGAAAGACCTAGGCAAAACAAAGTATTGTCTTGGCTTACAGATAGAACACCTAAGAGGTGGAATCCTATTACACCAATCTAATTATACAAAGAAACTTCTACGCAAGTTTCATATGGATAAATGTCATCCTTTAGGTACTCATATGGTCGTAAGATCACTAGATGTACATAAGGACCCCTTCCGGCCACTGGAAGAGGGGGAGGAGATACTGGGTCCTGAAGTACCCTACCTCAGTGCCATTGGAGCACTTCTATATCTGGCTAACTGTACGCGTCCCGATATAGCGTTTACAGTTAATCTACTAGCCAGACACAGTGCTGCGCCCACAAAGCGCCGCTGGAACGGAGTAAAGCATCTTCTGCGATACCTTCAGGGTTCCATTGATCTTGGACTTTACTACCAGAGAGGTGCCTCCCCCAAATTGTTTGGTTATGCTGATGCAGGTTATCTCTCTGATCCGCACACGGCAAAATCTCAAACAGGTTTTGTATTTACCTACGGAGGTATTGCTATCTCTTGGAGATCGGTAAAACAAACCACTACTGCTACATCTTCCAACCATGCAGAGCTCATCGCGATCCATGAGACGAGCAGAGAATGTTTTTGGCTACGCTCCGTCGTCCAACACATCCTCCAATCCACTGGCCTGAAGACCAGTGATCTGGAGCCTACTGCCCTATTCGAAGACAACGCCGCATGCATTGCTCAGCTTCAGAAGGGCTACATCAAAGGCGACAGGACAAAACACATTTCTCCCAAGTTTTTCTGGACGCACGAGCAGAAGAACGACAAGCAGATTGAAGTTCGACAGATCCAGTCATGCAACAACTTAGCTGATCTTTTTACTAAGGCATTGCCTAAATGTACTTTTGTAAAGCTTGTAAAGAACATTGGTATGCGACAGTTGAAAGACCTGCAAGCCTGAAGCTTGTACGGATAAGGGGGAGTAACATGTGGGTTGCACTCTTTTTCCTTAAGCTGTTGGGTTTTCACACTGGGTTTTCCACAGCTAAGGTTTTAACGAGGCAAACACACTTACTCTGGATCCAGAAGTATCCACCCCTTGCCTCAGTAGCTGAGACCGAAGTGATGAATGTGTAAGGGGGAGTGTTATGAATGAGGGAGGCCTTTGGCCTCCCCTCCTTCATTACCCATTCATTAGGCCCCCATTACTTAGAGTAATGGGGACCATTGGTCTCCTAGAGGCTTTTGGCCTCCCCACTATGAGATATATAAATAGAGCACCATGGCTCTTAGCTATGGTTGACTTATTCTTTTGCTAAGAAATCTTGTCTCTTTCTCTCTTGAGTCCTATTACTCTCTAACATGAACATTGTTATAAATGTTATGAATGAGGGAGGTCTTTGGCCTCCCCTCCTTCATTACCCATTCATTAGGCCCCCATTACTTAGAGTAATGGGGACCCTTGGTCTCCTAGAGGCTTTTGGCCTCCCCACTATGAGATATATAAATAGAGCACCATGGCTTTTAGCATGGTTTCTTATCCTTAGCAATGAAATTCTCTCTCTCTCTCTTGAGTTCATTATCATATAACACGTTATCAGCACCTGCGCTCTATTTTTGAGCTTTTTCTTCCCGTCCGTCCCCTCAAAAATCCATCCCCTACGCGCGAAGGAATCTCTGGTTGCGGCGACGTTGCGGCGATACGTTGCGGCGTTCCTCTTGGGCGTATTCGGAGCGTGGAATTTTCTATCTATGGATCTTCTATTTTTGGTCGATCTTCCCTAGATTTTTAATCTAGAGGTACTATAAATCAATCTCATTCACTATTTTTATCTTCCAGAAGAAGGGATAATGAAATCACAAGGTGAAATTGTTTATAATTGTTATAATTGTTTCATGTCCTTACATCAATTAAAATGTTCCTGCAATGTAAAATTCCTGGTTTCATACGAGAGCTTGCAAATTGTATTAACATGTTGGTGGGAAAACAATCTATTGACCAAATATTGGAATCATACATATGTTTTCTGTACAATTTCTTAGGATCAGGAATCAATTGTACATTGACAGAGGATTGCGGATTAGAAACAGTTCAATGCGGTCTGCCCCTAGGAAATTGGATATTTTGTCACCCAGCTTCTTTTGGATAATGAACAAATTCTTAAATTTAGTAGGGCCACCAAAGGTTAGGGATGTTAATGTATTAGGTAACATATCTATTTATGACTGCATTTGTCAAGATTTCCTCATACCATTCTGTTGCAAAGTGTATGGGACAGTCACCTGTTGAGTGATCCTCCACTGTATACAGTTTCTTGAACCATCATATAGATGCTTGCGCCAATGATCTGTTTTCAGTGTTCCTTTATAGAACCAATTTAGGACCCACTATGTTATTTGACTTACAATACATTCAGAGTTTTCAATTCTCCAATTCTTGGTGACAAAATTCCATTAAATCCCATGTAAGGCAACGTTTGGCAGACAAATAAAGATAGCAAAATTAATTTAATGATGACTGGAAAGAAAAATGCATAAATGAAAAACAGAATGGACAAAGTAAAATATCAACTTACACTTGAAGGACATTCTAGTGCTTATCACAAATAATTGAGTTCCAAGTACATGGGTTAACTTGGTTTTTGGTTCTAATCAGAAAGCTGATTCCCAGTAATTAAAGCCCATTTTGTTCCTATCAATAACTAAATAATTCTTTTGGGCCTGCATCCCCTATTACTTAACGGTTAATATTTTTGCCCACTAATTAATGGCCTGATGTCAATTACTTAAATGGACTCTCCTCTATGTAATATCACAAATATTTTCTATAGTCCATGTTGACAAATTTAAACATCGCTCTTGCATACTATTATCTATGGTTTACTAGGACTCTATTTTTCAAAATATAACTATCTTAAAGATCCTGAGACCGCTCTGCCGTTAGTCAACTAACCTAATGGTGTATGAAGTTTCCACGTGGTCTACAAGATATTTATATTTTCTAGTTTCCCTTACCATATGTTTTGTTTGAGATATATGCGTGGTTGTTTACTTTTATGCCCGTAGCATATTTAGAACTGCGTGGATGTTTAAATCAGTAAAAATGTGTTTTTCGGGATCGGCCATTGTATACCTATTTACTTTCCTTGCACTTTTATTTTCTTTTGAGAGAATTTGTAAGTGAGGAAATTTGTATTTTAAAGCCAAAGCTCGATGCAACAGCACATAGAATTGATGAAACTCCTTCAATGGATCATGATGTCGGTCAATGTGCTTGGCTAAGTTTGCTGGACCAACCTAGCTTGACTGGGTAACAAGTGGTCCTGGCTTAGTCAATTCCCTGGCCGCGTCCGCTGGACCGCAAGGAGTCGATTCATGACTGTGTAAGCCAAAGCTCGATGCAACAGCATATGAAGACGGAGATATAGGGACCCAGTTCAGTTTGGGTTTCCAAAGTTGTATTATTTTTTTTCTCTATTATGGACTTTAAACGAACTTTGGACTGTGTACTATTTTGGGTATCTGGCCGATCCCCGCATTTTTACTTGTTTATTTCTTTATGCATGAATTTTTGAATTTTAATTAATTCATGCTCATTTTAAAATACGTAGATAAATGGCAAAATTGGCAAGCGTCGATTTCGAGGTCCTCGATTCTGCAGGGACAAATTACCTGAGTTGGCGAGTGGACCTGCAGTTCCACTTGCGTTCAATGGCCCTCCTTGGGTCCATTTTGGCTCCTTCCTCGGCCCCAGCAGCGACCGAAGCTTCTGCTACAGCTAGCAGCAGCCCCACAACCACTGTATCCGATGTAGATAAGGCGAAAGCCATAATCTACATTAGGAAGCATATAGATCGGACCTTAAAGGCCGAATACTTAACGGTTGAGGACCCGAAGGACCTGTGGACAGCACTGGAAGCACGGTATAAACATCAAATTGATGTTATATTACCCCGTGCCAGTTATGAGTGGGAAAACCTCAGACTTCAGGACTATAAGTCCGTCGCTGAGTACAATTCTGCACTTCATAACATCACCTCACGCCTGAAGTTGTGCCGTGAAGAAGTGACAGAACAGCGCATGTTGGAAAAGACATTTACCTCGTTTCACGAGAAAGATGCAATCCTCATGCAGCAGTATCGTGAACGCAATTTCACGAAATTTTCCGATCTGATCTCATGCCTACTTAGGGCAGAGCAGAATCGAGACTTACTGCTTGCAACTCATAACTTACGTCCAGCTGGCACTGCCCATATCCCTGAAGCCCACCACATTTCTCCCCAGAAGTGGAAAAATAAGAGGAAGGCTAAAAACACTAAAGGGAAAGCTATAATGAAGCAACCAAGAGGCGCAGCTCCACAGACAAACAAAAACAATAAGGGAAAAAGAAATTTCACTTGGAAGCGAAAGAACACCGAGCAAGTGTCACTTCCAAAGAAGAACTGTGAGGATAAATGCCATAGATACGGCATGACTGGCCATTGGTCCAGAAACTGCCGCACTCCTCGCCACCTCCAGGATCTATACCAGGCGAGCCAGAAGTCTCTACCTGAAACAAACTTGGCGGCTTTTCAGCCGCCAACAATGTTTACTGCAAAAGACTTCGAGAACGACGACCTTCTCGATTGAGCATCATCGTTTATCTATGCTTTTTAGAATTAAATGTATCTTCATCTTTTATTTGCTTAAGTACGAACTTTTATTTTCGAATGAATGTTTACATTTTCGCTCAAATAAAATTTCGTTTTTGCTTATATAGATGATGTCTGAGTGCCTAGTGGACAGTGCCTCAACGCACACAATCCTTCGCAATCATTGCTATTTTAATAGCGTAAATAAATATGACGGTCCTGTTATCACAATTTCAGGACTGTCCCAAATAATCGAAGGATCTGGTGAAGCAATTATACTGCTCCCAAATAACACAAGACTTCAAATAAAAAATGCATTATTCTCTCCTAAATCAAATAGGAATCTCGTAAGTTTCAAGGATTTCCGTTTAAACGGATATCACTTAGAAACCAGAGATGAAAATACGGTTGAATATCTGTATGTAACTCGTCAGAAAGATGACCGGAAGATCATCTGCGAACGATTCAAGGGACTCCCGTCGGGTCTCTACCAAACATACATTCAACCAATAGAAGCCAATATGACTGAGCACCAGACGTGCCAATCACTGCCAGAGTTCGAACTCTGGCACAATAGACTTGGTCACCCTGGAACAGTAATGATGCGACACATCATTTCTGAATCCTGTGGACACAAATTGAAGAACCTGAAGATTCTTCAAAAGGGTGAATTTCCATGTCTCCCTTGTTTCAAGGGAAAACTTATAACGAGACCATCCCTCCTGAAAGTGGGATTAGAGTCTCCTGGCTTCCTTGAGAGAATTCATGGTGACATTTGCGGGCCTATTCACCCCGCAAGTGGCCCATTTCGGTACTTCATGGTACTGATTGATGCATCAACCAAATGGTCTTATGTGTGCCTATTGTCCACCCGCAACCTAGATTTTCCAAAGCTATTAGCACAAATAATAAGGTTGTGTGCTCATTTCCCCGATAACCAAATCAAGAAACTACGTCTTGATAATGCGGGAGAATTTACTTCACAAGTCTTTGAAGACTATTGCCGGGCAACGGGTATTGAAGTTGAACATCCTGTAGCACATGTTCACACCCAAAACGGATTAGCTGAGTCCCTTATAAAGAGACTCCAATGGATTGCACGTCCATTGCTTATGCAATCCCAGTTGCCTGTGGATGCTTGGGGCCATGCTATTTTACATGCCGCATCACTTATTAGGATAAGACCCTCTGGAGGTCATACTTTATCCCCGATGCAACTAGCATATGGCGCACCTCCGGATATCTCTCATTTGAGAGTATTTGGTTGTGCGGTATATGTCCCAATAGCACCACCTCAGAGGACCAAAATGGGTCCTTAGCGTCGTCTAGGTATATATATTGGGTTTGATTCGCCCTCTATTATAAGATACCTTGAACCCCTGACGGGTGACGCATTCAAGGCACGTTTTGCTGACTGTGAATTTAATGAGAAAATTTTTCCTAAACTAGGCACACAGTCTAAGAAGCCAGAAGCTTCTGAGACCATTAGTTGGGACCAGAAGTCTTTGTCCCTATATGATCCGCGTACTAACCTGTGTGAAGATGAGATCTTGAAGATCCTTCACATCCAGAATACAGTACATCTTTTGCCGGATAAATTCACGGACAACCAGAAGATTGTCCGTTCACACGTCCATGCTGCCAATACGCCAGCTAGGATTGACATCCCCATAGATGGATGCAATCCACCGGCAGCAGAATTGGCTGTACCTCAAATGAAAAGAGGACGCCCACCAGGTTCAAAAGATAAAGTTCCTCGAAAGAGGAAGACTCCTGGAGATACTAAGATTATCCCTCCACAGGATGCTGAGCTCAGACCAGCTACTTCTCCCCTCCTGATTTCCCCAGCAGAGGAAACAATAGGAGAAACATCATTAAATTTTGTACGTACTGGAGAAGTACTGGACAGAAATAGCATAGTCGTTGACGACGATTTTGCGTTCGATATTGCCGTTCACGTCACTGAATATGACGATGACGTCGAACCACGATCTCTGGCGGAATGTAAACGCCGAGATGATTGGCCAAAGTGGGACGAGGCAATAAGAGTAGAGCTGGACTCACTCTTGAAACGCAAAGTCTTTGGACCAGTAGTTCAAACACCAGTAGGTGTAAAACCTGTGGGTTATAAGTGGGTTTTCATAAGAAAAAGAGATGAAAATAATGTGATCGTTCGCTATAAGGCACGCCTTGTAGCCCAGGGATTTTCCCAAAGACCGGGGATTGATTACGAAGATACGTATTCCCCAGTCATGGATTCGATCACCTTCCGATTTTTAATCAGCCTAACTTCTCTGGAAAGCCTAGAAATGCAGCTCATGGACGTTGTGACTGCATATCTATATGGCGATATAGATAAAAATATCTATATGAGACTTCCTGATGGGTTTAATCTACCCCCAGAGATGAAAGAGATACCTCGGGACGTATTCTCTGTAAGGCTACATAGATCATTATATGGTCTAAAACAATCGGGCAAGATGTGGTATAACAGACTAAGTGATTTTCTTGCACAGCAAGGATTCACGAATAACGAAGTCTGCCCGTGTATCTTTATCAAAAGAACGGGAACAGGATTTGTCATCATAGCTGTATATGTAGATGACTTAAATCTCATAGGATCTCCTGCAGAGATCAAAGAGATATCTGAAAGCCTTAAACATACTTTTGAAATGAAAGACCTAGGCAAAACAAAGTATTGTCTTGGCTTACAGATAGAACACCTAAGAGGTGGAATCCTATTACACCAATCTAATTATACAAAGAAACTTCTACGCAAGTTTCATATGGATAAATGTCATCCTTTAGGTACTCATATGGTCGTAAGATCACTAGATGTACATAAGGACCCCTTCCGGCCACTGGAAGAGGGGGAGGAGATACTGGGTCCTGAAGTACCCTATCTCAGTGCCATTGGAGCACTTTTATATCTGGCTAACTGTACGCGTCCCGATATAGCGTTTACAGTTAATCTACTAGCCAGACACAGTGCTGCGCCCACAAAGCGCCACTGGAACGGAGTAAAGCATCTTCTGCGATACCTTCAGGGTTCCATTGATCTTGGACTTTACTACCAGAGAGGTGCCTCCCCCAAATTGTTTGGTTATGCTGATGCAGGTTATCTCTCTGATCCGCACACGGCAAAATCTCAAACAGGTTTTGTATTTACCTACGGAGGTACTGCTATCTCTTGGAGATCGGTAAAACAAACCACTACTGCTACATCTTCCAACCATGCAGAGCTCATCGCGATCCATGAGGCGAGCAGAGAATGTTTTTGGCTACGCTCCGTCGTCCAACACATCCTCCAATCCACTGGCCTGAAGACCAGTGATCTGGAGCCTACTGCCCTATTCGAAGACAACGCCGCATGCATTGGTCAGTTTCAGAAGGGCTACATCAAAGGCGACAGGACAAAACACATTTCTCCCAAGTTTTTCTGGACGCACGAGCAGAAGAACGACAAGCAGATTGAAGTTCGACAGATCCAGTCATGCAACAACTTAGCTGATCTTTTTACTAAGGCATTGCCTAAATGTACTTTTGTAAAGCTTGTAAAGAACATTGGTATGCGACAGTTGAAAGACCTGCAAGCCTGAAGCTTGTACGGATAAGGGGGAGTAACATGTGGGTTGCACTCTTTTTCCTTAAGCTGTTGGGTTTTCCCACTGGGTTTTCCACAGCTAAGGTTTTAACGAGGCAAACACACTTACTCTGGATCCAGAAGTATCCACCCCTTGCCTTAGTAGCTGAGACCGAAGTGATGAATGTGTAAGGGGGAGTGTTATGAATGAGGGAGGCCTTTGGCCTCCCCTCCTTCATTACCCATTCATTAGGCCCCCATTACTTAGAGTAATGGGGCCCCTTGGTCTCCTAGAGGCTTTTGGCCTCCCCACTATGAGATATATAAATAGAGCACCATGGCTTTTAGCTATGGTGACTTATCCTTAGCAATGAAATTCTCTCTCTCTCTCTCTCTCTCTCTCTCTCTCTCTCTCTCTCTCTCTCTCTTGAGTTCATTATCATATAACAATAAACGGTTTTTGGAGGCCCAACTCATTAGTGGGTATCCACAACCCTATTGCTATAAATACAGTGCTATGGATTTCATAGCCACCAAGTTTACAACACGTTATCAGCACGCTCAAGGCTGAGCCGAACATCTGCCGACGGACGAACGCGACGCGAACGGGCTTCCTTCACCGAACGTCGCTAGATCCGACGGGTAGGATCTAGAGGTAACTTTTCCCCTATATCTAAATTTCATGTGCGCATATTGTTTAAGATCCAATCACTTGGATCAATTGTTTGATGTATTATTATCGTTTTTATTGTTAAAAATCTCTTTTTTTCAATTAAAAACGCCTTTTTGGAGATTAAAAATGAATTTTTTCCATCAAAAATTGGATTTTTATCAATTTTTCCTCTCCAAACCCATTAGAACCTAGGGGGATTCTTCTTCACCGCACAGCTGGAAGCCGTCACGCGACCCCCCTAACCCGCGCAATTTCTGCCGCCGCTCGAAGCGACGTGCGGCGCCGCCCGCAGCGGCGGCGACCCCCGCCGCGAGCAGCGGCGGCGACCCCCGCCGCGACGGCGGGCGGAACACCCGCCGCCCGCAGCGGCGGGCGACCCCCCACCGCGACGGCCGCCGTTTAAATGCCGCCCACAGCGACGGAGCCCCCCGGCCGCCAGTAGCGGCGGACAGGCCCAGCCGCCTGCAGCGGTCCCCTTTGCGCGCACGTGTCCAAAAACCCTAACTAGGGTTTGACCACAAAATTTTCTATTTTTCAAAATTATTTTCAGATTTAATTACGATCTCTTTTTCGTTAAAATCTGGACATATTACAAGCTTCTAATTCATCGCATTTTTATTCGGATTATCTGATTATTATACGCTTAAAAATTAGGAAGATCCTGCGACCGCTCTGCCGTTAGTCAACTAACCTAACGGTGTATGACGTTGCCTAGTGGTCCAATAATTTTTAAACGAATAATTTTCATTTCCATTGTAAACTGCCTGTGATGATTAATTGCATGTAATGAATAAACTGCATACGACGAATGTTTATATTTGCTGTGGTTTTGAATCGGCTAGTTATCACCATTATTTCCCTTGCATTATTTTCCTTTTTTTGAGAGAGAAAAATGTAGTGAGGATATTTTTGTAAAATTACAAGACCGACGGACGCCTCAGGAAGATGAAGGACCATTCCAGAAGAATAGGGGCCCCACGGAGGTTCCCGAGTTGTACTTTCATTCTTTTTGGGCATGTATGGACTGTAATTAATATGGTGATTAGCCGATCCACGCAACAAATATTTGTGTCTGAAATGCTTAATTATTTATTTTTCTGTGAAAATATCTAATTATTGCCTATCTTTATACATGCTAGAGAGATAAATGGCCAAAATTGCGAGCGTCTATTTCGACGTATTGGATGCTACAGGCAAGAACTACTTAAGCTGGCAGTTGGACATAAAATTCCATCTGCGAGCACAGGGACTGAGCCATGCCATCGCTGTAGGCGATAAGGTTTCTGATATGGATAAAGCGAAAACAATTATCTATATCAAACGCCATATCGATCGGACCTTGAAGGCCGAGTACCTCACGGTGGAAGTCTCTTATGAGTTATGGACCGCCCTCGAGGATAGGTATAAACATCAAAGAGATATTATACTTCCTCAAGCGCGATATTAATGGGAGAACCTCCGTCTCTAAGACTTTAAGTCTATTGCCGAGTACAACTCGGCACTCTTTAGCATCACCTCACGCCTGAAGTTGTGTGGTGAAAAGGTGACGGAGGAGCGCATGTTAGAGAAGACGTATACATCCTTCCACGAGAAGGATGTTATACTAATGCAGCAGTATCGTGAACGAAAGTTCTCGAAATACTCAGAGATTCTATCATGCCTTCTGATGGCAAAGCAGAATAGAGATCTCCTTCTGGCCACCCATAACTCACGCCCTACCGGCACTGCTCCTGCGCCTGAAGTGCATCACAGCTCCTCCCAGAAGAAGAGGAGCAACTTCAAAGGCAAACCCGAGAAGGGTAAGGCAATGAAGAAGCAGGCTAGAGGACCCCCTCCAAGAACCAACCATGAGGGAAAGAAGAAAAATGTGTGGAAGAGAAAGGACGACGGCCAGACATCTGCCCCCAGAAAGGACTGGGAAGATAAGTGCCACAGGTGTGGCATGACTGGACACTGGTCCAGGAATTGTCGAAATCCACGCCACCTACAGGACTTGTACAAAGTGAGCCAGAAGCAAGCTGAGACAAACCTGGTGGAACAAGAAGACCTGGCACCAATCAGGTTCATCGCTAAGGACTTCTCAAACGATGACATGCTCGACTGAGGCATTATCTATTTTTCATGCAGTGTAATTTTTTTTTGAAAAACAATTTACTATCTGCTTGTTTTAATTCCTAGCATGTTGCATGAACTTTTCAGACATTGAATAATTATTAGTAGTATATCCTCTCTTGTGCCTTATACTGCGATGTTTTTCTCTTAAAACTAGATGGATTATAAATGCCTAGTGAACAGTGCCTCTACGCACACGATCCTCCAAGACATCTGCTTTTTCCAAAGCATTGATAAATACGATGGAACCGTGCATACAATATCCGGTCCATCAGGAATTATTGAAGGATCAGGGGAATCACATTTTATGCTCTCCAACAAAACACAACTACTAATAAAAGATGCGCTTTTCTCTCCTAGCTCACATAGAAATCTGTTAAGCTTTAAATATATTCGTTTAAACGGATACCACCTTAAGATGGTGAGTAAACAAAACAGAGAATTCATGTATGTAACGTCTCATAAAAACGGTGCTAAAACCACCGTCGAGCGTTTTGAGAGACTCCCGTCGGGTCTCTACCATACAAGGATAATAGCAATAGAAGCAAACACACTCGAGCACCAGAAGTGCAATAATCAACCAGAATTCCAACTCTGACACAGTAGATTAGGAAACCCTGGAAGGAATATGATGCATCGCATCATATCCCAATCCCATGAAATTAACTCGAAAAGCCTGAAGCTACTTCGAAAGGGTGCATCTCCTTGTCCCCTTTGTCACAAAGGGAAATTGATTACGAGACCATCCCCCCTGAAGGTGGACTCTGAGTCTCCAAGCAACCTAGAGAGAATACATGGTGACATTTGCGTGCCTATTCACCCCACAAGTGGACCATTTCGGTACTACATGGTACTGATTGACACATCTTTCAAATGGTCATATGTGTGCCTCATGTCCACCCGCAACGTAGCTTTTGCAAAGCTATTGGCACAAATCATAAAGTTGCAGGCACATTTCCCAGATAACCAGATCAAGAAATTGCGTCTATACAACGCTGGGGAATTCACATCATAAGTCTTTCTAGACTACCGCCAAGCAACCGGCATAGAAGTTGAACATCATGTAGCTCATGTTCACACCCAGAACGGGTTAGCCGAATCTCTTATAAAGAGACTACAATGGATTTCTCGTCCATTGTTGATGCAATGCCAGTTGCCGGTGAACGCATGAGGACATGCCATCTTGCACGCTGCATCGCTAATAAGATTACTACCGTCAGGGAGTCAATCTTATTCTCCGATGCAACTTGCATATGGGAACCCGCCGGATATCTCTCACCTGAGGATATTCGGATGTGCTGTCTATGTCCCCATAGCACCACCGCAGAGGACCAAGATGGGTACTCAACGTCGTCTGAGTAACTACATTGGATTCGACTCACCATCGATCATTAGATACCTAGAACCCCTTACGGGGGACGCCTTCAAGGCATGTCTAGCAGATTGTGAATTTGATGAAAGCACTTTCCCAAACTAGGCATTAACACACAGAAACCAGAAGCTTCAAAGACCATTTCATGGGATACAAAAACTTTATCCCATTTTGATCCGCGTACAAACCAATGTGAAGATGAGATCCTGAAGATCCTTCAAATTCAAAACACAGTTCACATTTTACCAGACAAATTCACTGACAACCAGAAGATTGTCATATCACATGTCCCTGCTGCGAATACGCCAGCTAGGATTGACATACCCAAAGATGGATGCAATCCACCTGCAGCAGAAGTGGACGTACCTCAACAAAAGAGAGGACGACCCCCATGCTCCTAAGATAATAACCCTCGAAAGAGGAAAAATCCTGGAGCAATAATAACGACACCACCACAGGATGCTGAGCTCAGCCCAGCTACCTCTCCCCTCCTACCAACCCCTGAAGAGAAAAATATAGGAGAAATATTATTAAATTATGTACGTACTGGGGAGGTACTGGACAGAAAAAGCACAATCATCGATGATAACTTCGCGCTCATTATTGTCACTCATGTCACTAAATACGACGATGAGACCGATCCACGCTCTCTAGCATAATGTAAATGCAGAGAGGATTGGCCAAAGTGGAACGAGGCAATAGGAGTAGAGCCGGACTCACTCTCGAAGCACAAAGTTTTTGGACCTGTAGTCCAAACACCAAAGGGTGTTAAACCTGTGGGATATAAATGGGTATTCGTGAGAAAAAGAAACGAGAATAATGAGATCATGCTTTACAAAGCGCGCCTTGTTGCACAAGGCTTTTCCCAACGGCCAGGAATAGACTATGACGATACCTATTTCCCGGTTATGGATGCGATCACCTTACGTTTCATCATTGGCCTATCTACAAAGGAAGGTCTGGATATGCAACTCATGGACGTTGTGACTGCATACCTATATGGAAATATAGATAAGGACATCTATATGAAAATCTCAGAAGGATATAAACTACCAACAAAAATGACAAAAAGACCTCAGGACGTCTATTCTGTCAAACTACAAAGATCACTGTATGGTCTAAAACAGTCAGGTAGAATGTGGTATAACAGACTCAGTGAATTCTTAGTTCAACAAGGATTCACAACAAATGAAGTCTGCCCTTGCATCTTTATAAGAGCAAAGGGAACATGATTCGTAATTATTACCGTCTACATAGACGACCTGAACATCATCGGATCTCCTGAAGAGATAGGTGAGATATCCAAAAGTCTCACATAGACTTTTGAGATGAAAGACCTTGGCAAAACGAAGTTCTGCCTAGGCTTACAAATTGAACACTTAAGCGGAGGAATCCTGTTACACCAATCGACATACACAAAGAAAGTGCTGAAAAACTTTCTTATGGACAAATGTCCTCCGCTTAGCACACCAATAGTCGTCAGATCATTGGATGTTAATGCATATCCCTTCCGACCGCTGGAAGAGGGAGAGGAAACACTGGGTTCTGAAGTACCCTACCTAAGTGCAATTGGAGCACTCCTATACCTGGCAAATTGCACGCGACCCGATATAGCGTTCGTAGTTAACCTACTAGCCAGATACAGTTCAACGCCCTCAAAGCGCCACTGGAACAGAGTGAAGCAACTTCTGTGCTACCTCCAAGGGTCTGTGGACATGGGACTATACTTCAAGAAAGGTGTATCCTCCGACTTAGTCGGTTATGTAGATGCAGGATACAGGTCCGACCCACACACCGTAAAGTCCCAGACCGGTTTCGTGTTCACATACGGTGGGACGGCCATCTCATGGAGATCCGTGAAGCAGACATCAACAACGACCTCATCCAACCACTCCGAGCTCATAGCGATCCACGAAGCTAGCAGAGAATGCTTTTGGCTTCGATCAGTCATCCACCATATCCTCAAGACCACTAACCTGAAGACGGGAGATCTTGGACCAACCACCATGTATGAAGACAATGCTACCTGCATTGCTCAACTACGAGGTGGCTACATCAAAGGTGATAGGACGAAGCACATTTCCCCCAAGCTCTTCTGGACGCATGAACAGCAAGTTGACAACCAGATCGACATCCAGCAGATCCAGTCTTGCAACAACCTGACGGATCTATTTACTAAAGCTTTACCTCGCAGTACCTTTAGAAAACTTGTACTAGGCATTGGGATGAGACAGTTGAGAGATTTACAAGCCTGAAGGTTGTACTTTTCAGGGGGAGTTAATGTAGTGCTGTACTCTTTTTCCTTGGATATTGGTTTTTCCCATTGGATTTTCCATAGCCAAAGGTTTTAACGAGGCAGCCACATCAACTCTGGATCTAGAAGTATCCACCTCTGATGTTATCCATCGATAAGGAGAAGTTACAGAGACTTGTACTCTTTTCCCTTAGCCACTAGTTTTCCCACTGGGTTTTCCTTGGCAAAGGTTTTAACGAGGCAAGTACTCTTAAACTTGGGATCCAGAAGTATCCATAGACCTATGATCAGATAAGCTCTATGAACCCTGAAGCGTTCATCATGGCTTACAACAATGGATGGATAAGGGGAAGTGTTATAAACGGGCTTTTGGAGGCCCAACCCGTTAGTGGGTATCCACCCATTATGTAACCCTATTGCTATAAATACAGGGCTATGGATTCCATAGCCACTAAGTTTACAACAAACATGACAATCTGGGCCTTTCTGAATTCAACCCACCAGGATTAGATTTGCGGTGGCATTGTTATTTCCAAAATGCCCCTGGCATGCCAACATTTCTTCCGGGGGGGCTTTTCTTTCTTTTCCTGCTTAGGGCATGTTCGTTTTCTCTTACGTGGTCAAGAAAGTGGCCAACGTGCACTGTTGGGCTACTGTAGGTGCACCATTCCCGCTTTTAACCCGGGATTCCAACATCACGTGTTCGTTTACCTCATTTGGTTTTCGGGGGAAAGTTGTCGTCGTAGCACGCGATTTTTGCCGTTGCGGGATCTCCGCTTTTTCCTACGATTACGCTGTGGAATCTGCTCTCCGTAGGACCCACTGCCTCGCTCACCTCCCATCTCTACTACTACCTTCTCATCTCTTCCAGCAGACACCATTCGCACCTTCAAAGCTCCGATTTTGGGCAATTCTGAAACCCTAGATGGCGGATTTAAGAGGAGATCTCTTGGGTTTTTGTTGGATCTGCAACAAGGGTTCCGATCTTGGCTGTTTTTGCGGTCTTTGGACCTTTGCGAAATCTTGACTCTTCCTTCATAACTGGGTAGCATTGATTCCTTGCTTTCACTGTGCTCGTCGGTTGGATCTGCAACTAGGGTTCAGATCGTTCCTGGGTTGGGTGTGTTGTCCCTTTGTGAACTCTTGGCGTTGCTGTTGGATCTGAGGTAGAGTAGCGTCGTTACTTTGCGATTCTCTGTGCTCGTCTGTTGGTACTGCTACTCTATTTGCTCACTGCGGTATAATTTCTGTTTACATTTCAGCAAACTATGCTCATTATAGTTCCTACAAGTAGTAAATGTGTGAGATTCTCATATATGTGGGGGGTGTCGATATTATGCGGGTATAACTAGATGATGGTTTCTTGCAACCTATGGGTGGTTGATTTGTTCCTCACCATCACATATTGGAAGGCACGAAACCCTAAATTGGGATATTGGTAATTACCATAGTTTCCAAAACTACCAAGGCATGCATGCAACGGATTGCCAAAAGCAAACACAAATCCAACACAATTTACAATAGCTCAATGCAGTGACAACAAAGAAACCATAGTTATTAATTGTTTATGTTGTATTAATTTCAATGAATTGGTTGAATGAAACATCAAGCCAATCAATTCGCAAGCCCCATGACTCCGTAATTATTTCGGGTACATACCGATTATTGACCCCATGATGATACACACAACATGAATTTGATATGTTTGTAAATAAAAAATGCATATTATATTTTGCAATTTCTGAGGGCTCTTGTGTAGGGTTGCAAGCAATTTTTGACAATTTTTTGGTGGCATGAGGATACAATATAGGCTTGACAGACGGTGAATTTTACACACCTCCAACGAGGAGTACCCAGTACCAACGTATATGACCCCTACATAAAAGAGCCCAATGATGAGACACGGAAAGTGAATATATGGTGTGCGTGATTGGGATTTATGATGATGCGTTGGTACATTGATATGGTATGCTTGAAGTATTTCAAGAAATCAGCAATGAAAATTATAATTTTAAATCTGAGGGCAACATGGAGTCATGAATGGCTTGGACATGATTGGTGGGTTATTGTTTCATGTGGTAGGCATTGAAATGTTTTGGCATGAAATATAGCTTTTTAAAACTGAATGTATATGTTTCAATAGTAGCCCAACAGTAGGCCAAACAATGTTATGGGGCCACTTTCTTGCCCATTCTCAAAGGCATATAATTGTTGTGTTATGACAGTATCGTATTTTTGTATATATTAATGAGTCGTTTAAATGTTCTGAATTTATTTGTGCCATATATCCTTCATCGTCGTTTATGTTTTAATGTCCACTATGCGATTTTATGATACAAGAAAATGTCAGTTACAAAGTATGATTGAAACTATGTTTGATGCAAATAAGATTTAGATCAAAATTCCAGGGTGTTTATTGTGTACATCGACCGTGGCGGCTATAATTTTTACCATCATATTCATGCAGCTATATGATGACGATATGGATACCCCAATACCTCGTGAACCGTCAGAGATGTGTGATATTCATAGAAAATCACACATGCAGAGAATTCTATATGGTTCTGATAGTAGTTGTTTACACTACTTAAGAATGACCAGACAAGTGTTCATGAATCTTGCAACTTTAATGCGACAAAGTGATATTCTCAAAGACACTTATCACGTGTCCATCGAGGAGCAGTTGCCAATGTTTCTTCATATCGTAGGGCACAAGTCAAAGAACAGAGTCATGTAGGTTGATTTTATAAGGTCCGGGGCGACAGTTAGCTTATACTTTAACAAAGTGATGTATGCAGTTTGTACCCTTCGTGATAGGTTCATGAGGCAAGCCCCAAATTAGACACCACCATAGATACTCAATAATCCTAATTGGTTCTCATTTTTCAAGGTTAGTGTGTTTATATGAATAGATATTAATAGAGTAAATTGATTGATGGTGATTTCAACTTGTCTGTTATTGATTACGGTGTAAGATTGCATTGGTTTAATTGATGAGACACATATCAATGCCATGCTACCTGCCAATCTCGTACCACGATTTAGAGGACGTAAAGGGGTTACGCAAAATGTTCTTGCAGCTGTAACGCCAAATAAAAGATTCACGTACGTAATGGACAGGCGGGAAGAATCAACGAATGATTTCACGGTCCTGAAAGATGTGTTGTCATTACCATCCCCCACGGTCTGCATGTGTATGATGGTAATATGCAAACTTTTTCGTACCTATCATGTATATATTGATTATTGGACTCCCCGGATTTGGTTTTGGATGATGAGCAAACATAAATAATTCATGAACTAACAATTTGTGAGCGCAGTATTGGAGATCGTCGCCAAATTCACGAGAACAATCAAAGCGACATCTCAAGACTTCTCAAAGCACGTATTCATTGCCTAAAGCTTCGTTGAAGCTCTTGGACCGTTTTGGAAGTCATAAAGAATTAATCGAAGCTCTCGAAGACCGTTTATTAAGGTTTTATTTATAGTCTTTTAGCTTCGATCTATAGAATGTTAAGCCTTGAGTATATCTTACGATTCTATCTTCATAACGCTCATATCGTAGCTCTAGGATCTTAGTACAAGTTCATTCTAACTTCCTCGAAGCGTCGCGCTTCGATTCGGACTTGTTTGTGCATGTTAGTTGGTACAAGAAGATGTACTGACCGACTAGATGGTGATCTAGTCGGTCAGCAAAGCTTCTTGGACCGACTAGTTTGCTTCCTTAATTTCTTGCACCTTACTGTTTACAGTTAGTCGGTCTACGTTGACTCACCGACCGACTAGTTTGTGAACTAGTCGGTCAGTGATGCTTCTTTGACCGACTAGTTGTGACTTACTGTTCATACTAAATTTCTCCTAAGCTACTGTTTATCGTTAGTCGGTCTAAGAACGTTTGGTGACCGACTAGTTGACAATCTAGTCGGTCAACTTTTGTTCTTGGACCGACTAAGTCAATTTGTATTCAGACTATTTCATTATGCCTCTTAGTCGGTCTACGTTCACTGACTGACCGACTAGTTGTGAAACTAGTCGGTCAGAATGTCTTCTTGGACCGACTAGATTTCTAAGTCTGAATTTCTATCTCTTCTCAGTTCCTCTCTTAGTCGGTCCATGTTGTTTGACTGACCGACTAGTTGATGAACTAGTCGGTCAGTGGTTGTTCTTTGACCGACTAGTTGCCTCAGATTTCTATCCGTTGTGACTTGACCTAACTTGTTTTTATGGGACCCTATAAATACGAACCATGGTCATTTCTCTCTAGGTTAGAGCTGCCATTAAGCGATTCATTGAGATAGAAAGAGATAGCCATTCTCACTCATTTCTAAAGCTCTCTTCCTAACAAGAAACCCATTCTCTCACTTTCTAGATCTAGAATCCATCTTGAGAGAAGCTTGTTCTTGGTGAGCCCTTCAAGCTCTTGCTTGAATCAAGTCTCCAAATCACTCATAGGCACCTATTGCTGGTCATTTCCTTGGTACTAGGTCTTGGTGACTTCATCTTCCTCAAATCCCTCCTTGCACCTATTTGGTAAGAAAACTCAAGGTATAGGATTTTGTGGTAAGATTGTTTATTTCATTATAAGCTCATTTATATTGCTTGTTGATTCTCTCGGTTGTGAGAGAAGGTTGTGATCCCGGGTTGTGGGATTCACTATTGCCATTGCATGTATGATTTGATCTTGTGAAGGTTTTTCACAAGATATCATAGTGGAAATCTTGGGTTAGGGTTTCTAACCTAAGTATCCGGAGGGGATCCGGGTGGTTGGGACGTAGGATCACCGGGAACAAGTCGGGGAGACTTGGGTGGATCCGAACCCATTAACATCATTTGTTAGCATTGTTAATTTTGTTGTTGTCATTCAATTTAAGCTTCCGCAAATTGATTTGGTAGTTGTTTGCACTATAATTAGGAATTATACTCCTTGTTATTTTTAAAGTACTATTCACCCCCCCTCTAGTACTCGTGCAGTAGCGTGTAGGGCATTACATTTGGTATCAGAGCCAGATACTTAGCTATGTCTGCCAACGACAACAAGACCGTTCGTCCACCTGCGGATTATGGAACCTACAGGAACCGTGAAGGAGCGTCTTCGGTCATGGAAGGACATTCCTCGACTATGCCTCCATTCTTCAACGGCGTCAATTATGGATATTGGAAATGCCGGATGGAAACGTTCCTTCGGAGTGCTTCCTTGTGGAGAATTACCATGTCGGAGTACAATGTGCCTACCGAAGAAGATTTCGACAAGTGGACCACCGCGGAGGTCACCGCGGAGATTGCTAATGCCAAAGCAATGAATACTTTACAATGTGCTTTGGAACACGAAGATTTTAATAAGATATGCACATGTAAGAGTGCATATCAAATTTGGAATTCGCTCCTCATTTTACATGAAGGAACGAGTCGGGTAAGAGATTTTAAACTCGTAGTAGTCAATAGAGATTACGAATTGTTTCATATGGAACAGGGAGAAAAGATGAAGGAGTATTATGCTCGCTTCGTCGACATAATGAACGAGTTGGAAGCTCTCGGCAAAACTTACACCCAAAAGGAGAAGTGTTCGAAGATTATCGAAGGGCTTCCTTCTTCTTGGGAGAAACGTACCTTCACCATCGAGGAAGGTAATGACATGAACAAATATACTGTAGTTCAATTGATGGGTACTTTGATGGCTTACGAGGTACGCAAAGATAGCAAGGTGAAGTTACAAGAAAAGATGAAGTCCTATTTGAACCAAGACGCGCCTAAGAAAAAGGCGATTGCATTCAAGGCGGCTTCATCCACCTCTACCGATGATGAGGACTCGGAAGAAGAAATGGACATGGAATCCATTGCTCTCATGGCAAAGAAGTTCAATCGCTTCTTCCGAAAGGGTAACTTCAAACAAAAATCTAAATTTACTTCTACTAACGCCTTTCCACCTTTGTGCTTTAAATGCAATAAGTCAGGACACATCAAAGCGGATTGTCCTCAAAACAAGCAAAAGGAGAAGTGGAAGGCGCCGAAGTTCGACAAGTCGAAGAAGTACAAAAAGGGGTACAAAAAGGGACTTGTCAGAGCAACATTCACCGACTCCGAGGATTCCTCAAGCGGAGAGTCGGACGATGAGAAAGTGGAGCAAGCGCACATGTGCTTCATGGCAAGAGAGGAGCATGATCAAGGATCTTCCTCCTCCGATGATAGCGACGACGAAGGCGATGAGGTAACTATGGATGATCTTAGGGATGCTAACTCTTATTTATGGTCTAAATACACTAAATTAGTAAATAGATATACTAAAGTAAAAGATGGCCTAGCTAGCATTCAAACCTCGCCTAAGACTATCATCACCAACAACGACACCATTGTTGAAGAGTTAAGAAATGAGATTGTCAATCTCAAATCTAAACTTGAACATGTTAGCATTGATGATCTGGAAGAACATAGGATAGCGGATTTAACTTCTCAAAACTCGACTTTGAGTATTGAGAACGAGAATCTTAAATCTCGTGTTTATGTGCCCACATCACAAGTATCCACTTTAGATACTTCTTTTCGTTCTCTCACCGAGAAATATGAGAACACATTAGGCCGAATCAATGAATTCAATATGGGTAAGGGCCATTTGGATAATATCCTAAGTGTCTTACTCCCGGCCAAACACCATGTTGGTTTGGGGTATACTTTGGGAAAGTCATCCAAGTCGGTCACTACTTTTGTTAGGCCAACTTCCGGTGACTCTACGAGTGGTAGCAAACACTCTATTGGTAGTTCATCTACCAATGGTGCTTCCACCTCGTCCACACCCTCTTTTGGAAAGAAACCCAATTTGGGTGGACCTCCAAAGAAGGGGCATGCTTATATGTACACAAATACCATGCCACGTAGGAACACACGTCCTACTCCACCGTCTCACACATATGATGATTTCTATGCTACACGTTCACGGGCACGTGCACACCATGTGAGACACCCTCACGCACGTGTTCCCACACATGCATATGTTCACCCACCTCATCATATGAATAATTCTCGTCGTGCACCATTCCATCATGTTCCGTATGCCTATCCACGACATGCATCACGTAGAAATCAACGTCGCATGCATGCACCCAATAAGATGAGGGCTCCCAAGATTTTCACTATTTGGAGCCCAAAGGACACAAGCATGGATGAAAAACAAGTGTATATGAATGCTTATTTTTCAAATGTTGTGCATAGTAGAAATTATGTGGGGAAGTCTAAGTCCAATTGGACTTGGCTTCCAAAGGTCTAACCTTTGAGGACCCAATGACCTTGGGTACCATGATATGAAAGTTTCTATCTTTAGGTACTTAAGGAAAAGAAAAAGAAAAGGAGCAACAAATTTAAATTTAGCTCCAAAGGGAATTGGATACTCGATAGCGGGTGTTCAAAACACATGACGGGTGACGCTCAATTGCTCTCCGGAGTGGTTCCCATTGCAAATGGAAATCGCGTCGTATTTGGAGGCAACGAGAGCGGAACAATCGTCGGTGTTGGTAAAGTGGGTAACCCATCTAAACCCTTAATTAGTGATGTCTATCTAGTTAATGGTTTAAATCATAATCTTATTTCAATAAGCCAACTTTGTGACAAAGGTTACAAAGTTAGATTTGCGAAAGGATTATGTCATATTTCAAATGATAATAATAAGTTATTATTTTCCGGCACACGCCATAAAGATATTTATATTTTGGATCTTCCTAAGTCATATGAACAATGTCTCGTTGCCAACACAAGTGAACAACACTATGGCATCGATGATTTGGACATGTGAACTTTGGAACACTTTATAAGCTTTCAAAATTAAATTCCATTAAAGGTTTTCCGAAGCTCGTTTTTGAAAAGAAAAGTTTTTGCGATTCTTGTCAACGTGGCAAGCTTCCTAAATCTTCATTTAAACCTAAGAAAAGCATTTCTACTAAACGGCCACTAGAGCTATTACATCTAGATTTATTTGGGCCAACTAGAGTTGCTTCCTTAGGAAATGCAAGATATGCACTTGTCATCGTCGATGCTTATTCTAGATTTACATGGGTATCTTTCTTATGTAATAAAAATGATGCTTTTGAAAACTTCACAATATTTGTGAAGAAAGTACAAAATCTCATCGGAACCACCATTGTCACTATTCGTAGTGATCATGGGGGTGAATTTGAGAATGAGTCTTTCTCAAATTTTTGTGATGATCTTGGAATTACTCACACGTTTTCTTTCCCTCGCGCACCTCCTCAAAATGGTGTTGTTGAGAGGAAGAATAGAACGCTTGTGGAGTGTGCTCGCACTATGCTCGAAGATAGTCAACTTGGTTATCAATTTTGGGCGGAAGCGGTACACACCGCTTGTTATGTGTTTAATAGAATACTTTTGAGGCCCGGCACCAAACAAACTTGCTATGAATTGTTGTTTGGTAGATTGCCTCAAGTTAAACATTTTCGTGTTTTCGGCGCAAAATGTTTTATTAAAAACACATATGATAATTTGGACAAGTTTGATCCGAGATCGGATGAGGGGATATTTGTTGGGTATTCCTCACGTAGCAAAGCCTACCGGATATACAACAAAAGATCCTCTACGATCGAGGAATCACTTCATGTCTCTTTTAATGAGAATTTTACTAATTCTAGAATTTCAAATGATAATGATTCTATGGATGTTTTATGTGATTCGTTTGAAAATTCTAAGTCTATTGATTCAATTGATTCTATTGATACTAACCCGACTAATGAAGTTGTTGAGAATGTGCCTAGTGATCAAGGTTTTCCCAAGCGGCTTCATACCGTTCACGACCATCCCCATGAGCAAGTCATTGGCAATATTCATGATAGTGTCAAGACGAGATCTCAAGTCCACCACTTCGCCAATTGTGCCTTTGCCTCATCGATAGAGCCAAAGAATATAGTTGAAGCGTGCGAAGATAGTGCTTGGATCCTTGCCATGGAGGAGGAACTCATTCAATTCGAGAGGAATGAGGTATGGGAGCTTGTTCCTTTGCCATCGAAGAACCACACCATCATAGGGACAAAGTGGATCTTCAAGAACAAAACCGACGAAAACCAAGTCGTCGTCCGGAACAAAGCTCGGTTAGTTGCTCAAGGCTATCGCCAAGAGGAAGGTATCGATTTCGAAGAATCCTTCGCTCCGGTAGCTAGATTAGAATCAATTAGACTATTATTGTCTTATGCATGCCATAAAAATTTTAAATTATTTCAAATGGATGTTAAAAGTGCATTTTTAAACGGAGATGTTGTTGAGGAAGTTTACGTTTCTCAACCTCCGGGCTTCTTAAATGAAAAATTTCCAAATCATGTTTTTAAACTAAAGAAAGCTCTTTATGGTTTGAGACAAGCTCCTCGAGCTTGGTATGATCGCCTAAAGAATTTTCTTTTGGATTTGAATTTTAAAATGGGCGAAGCCGATTCTACACTTTTTGTTAAGCATGTGAATAATGATATTTTATTAGTTCAAATTTATGTTGATGATATCATTTTCGGTGCTACTAACTTCACTCTTTGCGAAGAGTTTTCTAATGTTATGAAGGAACAATTTGAGATGAGCCACATGGGCGAACTCAAATATTTCTTAGGTCTCCAAATTCGCCAATTGAACGATGCAATCTTCATCCCCCAAACGAAATATACAGTGGAGTTGCTTAAGCGATTTGGAATGGAGAGTGCTTCAGGGAAAAAGACTCCAATGAGCACGACTACGCATCTTGACAAGGAAACGGGCGGTAAGGATGTAGACATTCGTCTATATCGAGGTATGATAGGTAGTTTACTCTATCTTACCGCAAGTAGGCCCGATATTATGTTTGCCATATGCGCATGTGCTCGTTATCAGTCTCAACCTAAGGAGTCTCACTTAGTAGCGGTAAAACGTATTTTTCGTTATCTAAGTTATTCACTTGATTTTGGATTACTTTATCCAAAATCTAGCACGTATGAGTTAGTCTCATACAGTGATGCTGATTATGCGGGATGCAAATCCGACAGGAAAAGTACTAGTGGCACTTGCCATTTTCTAGGAAATTCTCTTGTCTCTTGGTTTTCCAAGAAGCAAAATTCCGTATCACTTTCAACCACCGAGGCGGAATATATTGCCGCCGGTGCCGCTTGTGCCCAGGTTCTTTGGATGAGACACACACTGAAGGATTTTGGTATTCATTGTGATACTAGCCCTATCATGGTGGATAACCAAAGTGCTATCTGTCTTCCAAAGAATCCGGTGCACCATTCCCGATCAAAACACATTGATGTTCGACACCACTTTTTAGATGATCATGTTGCTAAAAAGGACATCATTTTAGTGTACGTTGAAACCCAAAAGCAAATCGCCGATATTTTCACGAAACCCCTAAAGGAGGACTCCTTTGTGCGGTTGCGTCGAGAATTGGGGATTATGGGTGAATCCGAGATATAGGATTCATGTTTCATTCAATTATCTTGCATGCTTTTTATATTTCGCGATATTTCGTCCATGCTAGATTTATTGAATTTTTGGGGATTTTATGTGATATGTTTGAATTTTTGCTCGATTTCTCATTTGAACGTCATATTTAAGATTTCGATGTTTTATGGGGTAGTTTAGATGACTAATGAGAGGGTTAAGATGTTTCATCCAAGTGGTTTGTGAAGAGAACTCATTTATCAACATTTGGACTCTACTAGTCGGTTTCAGTTCATCAACCAACTGACTAGATGCTCATCTAGTCGGTCAGCTAGTGAACTCAGACCGACTAGCTCAAGCTTTTAACTTTCTCCTGTCTTTGACTTCTTTTAGTCGGTCATAGTACTCTTACCGACCGACTAGATTGAAAACTAGTCGGTCATTGAGTATACTGTGACCGACTAACTCTAGCCCTAGAAATTTCTGTTTGCCTCTGTTTCGACTTAGTCGGTTCAAGCTCATTGACCGACCGACTAGATCGTCATCTAGTCGGTCAGTGCTTGAACTGTGACCGACTAAGTGCGTTAGGGCAAATGCGTCTTTTCGCATTCTCGACCGACTTACATCACTTCTATCCGACTTCTTTTCGTTTTAGTCGGTATTCTAAGTCTCTCCAGCTTGAAAACCCCCTAAACCCCGATCGAACCTCTTCGTCTTCCCTCGATCTCCGGCCAGTTTTCCGTCCATCCGCCGCCGCCGATCGCTCCCCTAGGTATCTCCCTCCTCCTCCTAGGTCGTTTTCCTATTCTAGGGTTCGATCTTGGCCGATTTCTCCTCTAGGGTTCTAGGGTTTCGAAGTTCTTGTTTTAGGCCTTTGTGCTTGTTTGATTTCAGTTTTAGGCTTAAGCTTAGGGTGTGTTTGATCTTATCCCGTCGTTTGATTGTACTCGTTGTGCCGAGATCATGGCACGAACGAGAACCCCGATTACATCTTCTGGGGCATCCCCTATGACCGTAGAGGGTGCTACCGCTTCGACCCCTCCTAAGCGTAGGTCCAAGACCACTCGTCCCCCCTCTTCATCTTCGACTCCGTTGAAGAGGAAGAGGTCGTCCAAGCCTAAACCTGCCGGCCAATCGTCCAAGCCCAAACCTAAGCCTAAAAAGTTTCGCGCACCCACTCCTCCCGGTGAGCGTTCAGATAGTGATTCCGAGGATGATACCGATGAGGAATACACTCCTGAACATCCCGAGAAAGCTCCTACTCCACCCCCTCCTCCACCTCCTCCGTCCCGTAAGGCTAAGGGTAAAGCTCCTATGCCAGTCGGCGGTGTAGATATATCGTTGTGCCGCGACGACCCTCAGTGTCTCGCAGCGTACAACCGTATAGAGCACTGCCCACTGCTGTTAGAGCATTACGTTCAGTTTTCTGATTTTCTTGGCCTTGCGAATCTTCTCTCCTATAGTGGCCTATTGGACTATCTTAGATATGACCCCAAGGCAAACCCCAGACCATATACTCGCCTGGTCAAATTATTCTATGCCAACCGTGTCCGGGGCCAGTACGACGAGTCTCACTCCATCGAGACTTCGTGTGGCCTCCTCCCTTCTGACATCTCTGTCGATGATATCTCTTCCCTCGATCAGCGGACCCTAGGCAAAATCTTCCAGGTTATCCCCCCAGCTTTTATAGGAGTCCATTCCAAATCTTTCAAATCAAATGCTTGGGTGCTTAACCTTATCTTGAAGTCCTGCCTTCTTACCAAGTATGGATCTTCATCTCTTCCATCTCAGTCGTTTTTGAAACTGATATACGCTCTGTTCATGGGTAGCGAGATTAATTGGGCTCGCATTATACTCGATAAGATGGACTCTTTCGAGTGTATACACAAGACCACTAAATCTGCGCATATCCCATATCCATGTCTGTTGACCTTGGTTTTCCGTCGTTTCGGTGTTTCCCTCCCTCCTGATGATGAACGTCCTCTTGGTCCTCCTCTGAACGCGACGGCCGTTAAGAAATCTCTTGCGGCGCTTCGTCACGTGCAGCGGTCGACACCTTCTGCATCTCAGGCCACTCCCTCAGCTGCTTCAGTGCCTCCTCCTTCAGCTGCTTCAGTGCCTCCTCCCTCAGCTGCTGCAGCCCCCACTCCTTCTGCCACATTAGATGATGTCGTACGCCTACTTCGTCGGCACGAGTCGCGTTTGGCTCGTACCGAGGAGGTAGTTTGCCGTATGGCTCGTATGATGGGCATTGATCTTCCTCCTTCCGTGTCTGAGGACGAGGAGATGGACGATGAGGATATTGACGATCTTGTCACTTCCTTGGCTCGTGGCGATGAGGCCACTGCTGCTGCTGCTGCTACCACATCTGCTCCTGGAGATGGCACCTCTTCCGGTGCTCCAGAGACTTCTGCACCAGTAGTTCAGACTTCTGAGGCTGCTGCTGCTCCTGTTGACGACCCTGCTCCTGTCATGCCTGCTGCTACTCCTGTTGAGACCCCAGCTGTTGAGCCCGACGTCGTCGTTTCTACTCCTGCCCCGACGATCCCGTATGTTGACACGCCTCTCCTCCCAGCAGAGCCTGAGTCCACTCCATCGACTGGACCTATGGAAACTGCTGATCCAGCCACTCCCTCGTGATCGTCAGTATCGAGGACTCTCCACTGCTCATTGGATGATGCATCTTATTGAGAGTATTTTGGGTTAGGATGGAGTTTGGGGTTATTTTGATGTATTTTGATTTTTATGGATGTCGGTGTTGTATTTTGATGTACTTTGGATGATGCTGATGGTTAGTTGATGTATGATGTATTTACATTTTTGGTTGATATCCATGGTCGTTTGTATTTTGATGTACTCGATGTGATATCTTTTTGGATGTACTCATGATGTTTTTATATATATATACATCGATGTTCTCCTTATTTTATTCGTCATGCACTTTTACTATTCGTTCAACGCATATGATATGTGGATTCGTCGCTCGACGCTTGAAAACTTGGTTAAATAGATTATATTTCTATGATTGTATAGAATTGTTTTCCATGCACAAATTTAACCAAGAATATTGAATATTGGAGAGTATGTTCCTTTACTCAATACATGAAGTAATATTTGGTGTTTTTGATGATTTTAATTTTCGCTTTTAGATGATGGACAATTTGGCACACCTTGATTTTATTTTATCGTTTTTTTCCCTTGGTGTCAATTGGGTCCATCGTCAACATCTACGACTCCCGATGTTGGATTTTAATTTCTCTAGTTGTTGTCGTTGTATGCCCCCCATTTTTGGGATAAAGCCAAAGGGGGAGAGATAATGATAATAAATAGGGCAAATGAAAATTTAACTCAATTTCCAAGAATCTAATTTGATGTGTTAGATTCAGGGGGAGTTAAGATATATATAAGGATTTTCAAAATCCGATATTTCAAAAATCGATTCTCATTATATATCTTACTCGTCTGATTGATGCCATTTATATATATTCATTTTGGAATTAACGTGTCATCAATGCAGGGGGAGTAAGTATTTTTCATTTGAATCATTATTTTTGATTATTATTTATGTTGGTTTGTCATCACCAAAAAGGGGGAGAATGTTGATTATTGGACTCCCCGGATTTGGTTTTGGATGATGAGCAAACATAAATAATTCATGAACTAACAATTTGTGAGCGCAGTATTGGAGATCGTCGCCAAATTCACGAGAACAATCAAAGCGACATCTCAAGACTTCTCAAAGCACGTATTCATTGCCTAAAGCTTCGTTGAAGCTCTTGGACCGTTTTGGAAGTCATGAAGAATTAATCGAAGCTCTCGAAGACCGTTTATTAAGGTTTTATTTATAGTCTTTTAGCTTCGATCTATAGAATGTTAAGCCTTGAGTATATCTTACGATTCTATCTTCATAACGCTCATATCGTAGCTCTAGGATCTTAGTACAAGTTCATTCTAACTTTCTCGAAGCGTCGCGCTTCGATTCGGACTTGTTTGTGCATGTTAGTTGGTACAAGAAGATGTACTGACCGACTAGATGGTGATCTAGTCGGTCAGCAAAGCTTCTTGGACCGACTAGTTTGCTTCCTTAATTTCTTGCACCTTACTGTTTACAGTTAGTCGGTCTACGTTGACTCACCGACCGACTAGTTTGTGAACTAGTCGGTCAGTGATGCTTCTTTGACCGACTAGTTGTGACTTACTGTTCATACTAAATTTCTCCTAAGCTACTGTTTATCGTTGGTCGGTCTAAGAACGTTTGGTGACCGACTAGTTGACAATCTAGTCGGTCAACTTTTGTTCTTGGACCGACTAAGTCAATTTGTATTCAGACTATTTCATTATGCCTCTTAGTCGGTCTACGTTCACTGACTGACCGACTAGTTGTGAAACTAGTCGGTCAGAATGTCTTCTTGGACCGACTAGATTTCTAGGTCTGAATTTCTATCTCTTCTCAGTTCCTCTCTTAGTCGGTCCATGTTGTTTGACTGACCGACTAGTTGATGAACTAGTCGGTCAGTGGTTGTTCTTTGACCGACTAGTTGCCTCAGATTTCTATCCGTTGTGACTTGACCTAACTTGTTTTTATGGGACCCTATAAATACGAACCATGGTCATTTCTCTCTAGGTTAGAGCTGCCATTAAGAGATTCATTGAGATAGAAAGAGATAGCCATTCTCACTCATTTCTAAATCTCTCTTCCTAACAAGAAACCCATTCTCTCACTTTCTAGATCTAGAATCCATCTTGAGAGAAGCTTGTTCTTGGTGAGCCCTTCAAGCTCTTGCTTGAATCAAGTCTCCAAATCACTCCTAGGCACCTATTGCTGGTCATTTCCTTGGTGCTAGGTCTTGGTGACTTCATCTTCCTCAAATCCCTCCTTGCACCTATTTGGTAAGAAAACTCAAGGTATAGGATTTTGTGGTAAGATTGTTTATTTCATTATAAGCTCATTTATATTGCTTGTTGATTCTCTCGGTTGTGAGAGAAGGTTGTGATCCCGGGTTGTGAGATTCACTATTGACATTGCATGTATGATTTGATCTTGTGAAGGTTTTTCACAAGATATCATAGTGGAAATCTTGGGTTAGGGTTTCTAACCTAAGTATCCGGAGGGGATCCGGGTGGTTGGGACGTAGGATCACCGGGAACAAGTCGGGGAGACTTGGGTGGATCCGAACCCATTAACATCATTTGTTAGCATTGTTAATTTTGTTGTTGTCATTAAATTTAAGCTTCCGCAAATTGATTTGGTAGTTGTTTGCACTATAATTAGGAATTATACTCCTTGTTATTTTTAAAGTACTATTCACCCCCCCTCTAGTACTCGTGCAGTAGCTTGTAGGGCATTACAGTATAAGTCGGCCCGAATCCATGTGAACATAAATCAGGTTTACTTTTTCATTTGTAGGGAAATATTACCTATGCGATGCAGGATATACAACAATGTCTGGTTTCATATCTCCATACCGGGGCGTTAGATACCATCTGAAGGACCATACTGATCGAGTGCCGTGAAATCACAGAGAGCTCTTAAACCTAAGACATTCTTCATTAAGAACAAAGATCGAGTCGACGTTTGTCATACTAAAGGAAAAGTTTAAAATTTTGACTGTAAAGCCTCACTATCCATTCAAATCTCATGTCGATACCGTCCTTGCCTACACAGTTTTGCATAATAATATCCAAATAGTTGATCCGCATGACCCGCATCTAAATGATGACGGGGATATATTTGAGGATGATGGTGATGTGATGGATGAGGTGGATGACTCGATTATGGATCTTTCACAACAGTTGCCCATACGTGAACAAACTTCACAAAGGGATCAATGGAAACGTCACAAGGATGAGTTAGTGTGGGAAATGTGGATGGAATATTGTAACATACATAACCATGGGAACACAAATGAACATGGTCTATGAGGGAAGACGTAAATTAAGAATTTTAACGGTATCTGTTAAGTTGAATGCTTTGTATTAACATATGATATTTATGCTGAGTATGTTGGGTGATGCATGAGATCTGGTTTCAATTTACTGGCTTTATCTGATTAATTTATTTATATTGTGTTGGATTCTGATGATATCGGTGGTAGTAAATATTACTTTCATTGCCTTTTATGAACTGTACTATATCTGGTTTCATGTCAGTATAGCCATTAGAGGTGGGCATCCAAATATTCGGATCAGATTATGCCTCAATCCACCATCCGATCCGATTGAATCGGATGATGAAAAATCTGATCCGCATCCACTAATAAAAAAAGTTAATCTGAAAATTCTGATGATTAGAATTTCGGATTGGATACGATTCGAATCGGATTAATATTAGCTTTATTGAAATTTTAAAGTTATTGATGCCACAATTTGTAACTCGTTTCATTAGATTCTGAAAGTTTAAATTTTAAACACTGAAGTCAATTCCAATGTCGAAACGAAATATCCTTATAAAATACAAATTGCTAAAATATCATAAAGAAGCTATATCTGTTTGCAATATCTTCATACTAGCTTGGCATCAACTTCAAGGAGGATGAGCTTGACAACCAAGAGCTCTCCTTCCAGCAAAAATGATAAAAAACCAAAAAAATCAGAGCTCTCCTTCCACAAAGATATCAATTTTCAGTAGTTGTTGCTACTGTCCTAGTCTCCTCATGAGTACCTGAGGAATGAGGATTGCTATTTGCTAGCCTTGAGTCCTTGACTGAGCATTCAAATCAAAATCAAATCCGATTACTTTGCTTACTGACAATCTTAATTCTTCATGCGAAAAAGCTTTGTTACTTAGCAAATGGCAATGGCCCAAGTTCATGTTGAGACAAGGAGAGCATGCTTTATTTGTACTGTTGTACAGTACATGAATGAAAACTGAACATGCATGAGAGAAGAGAGAGACAAGGAGGCACTACATCTGCATGGGTCTAGGGAACCAGATGGGACCGATGGGGGGATGCAATTGAGTCTGTTAGTCTTCTTAACCAATAGCCATGATGCATTGATTCAGGGGATTTTAGGTAGTACTGTAAAAAAATTGGATCGGATTGAGAATCGGATATTCGGATGAACTTAGACAATAACACAATCCGCTCAAAACCTAATCGGATCGGATCACATTCTGTCGGATGAAAACTAAAATCCGAATCCGAATCAGTTTCAAACGGATCGGTCAGATCTGCATATTAATAACAAGTCACTTTCATCGGATTGGATATCCGATCTACTTATTCGGATCGGATCAGATAGATTCAATCGTTTAATCGGATCTTTGTCCACCCCTAATAGCCATTATTGCTATGTTATGGAAAAAATGATTTTGTAGACGTGGACGAGTCATCACATCAAGGGTAAATGAGTGATCCTATGCCACCATTCTATAACCCTACATATGGGACACAGTGGGCAGATGAATCAATAAGGAATGATCCATTGCTTGGTCGTCCTTTGCCGCATAGGATGATTGATGGTCAATATCATATGTAGAGCTTCCTAGGGGTGGGTTCAAGTATGCTTGTAACGACTGGTTTTTGTATGATTGGATTATCAGTGTGTTTTGCTTGTGATGGTGGGTTCTCTCCTTGTGTGGTTTCCATTTCCCTAGTTCTCGCTTCCATTCATCTCGTTGAGATTTCTAGCTTTCGTTTTCATTCCTTTTGATGTGATCTTCTAGGTTCTTCCTTAGAATCATTGAACTCGGAGTAAGTCACTCGTGACGAGCTTCATATCGATCATATCTTAGAGTATAAATCGATCCTAGAAGCCATAGAAATCTTCCCGAAGCTTCGCGCTTCGAATCGGCACTTTTTGTGCACGTTAGTTGGTTCAAGAAGGAGAACCAACCGACTAGATCTCAATCTAGTCGGTCGGCAATCCTTAATGGACCGACTAGTGGGCTTTGATTATAATTCAGGAGTTACTGTTTATCTTTAGTCGGTCTAAGAACATCTCTCGACCGACTAGATGCTAAACTAGTCGGTCAGGAATCCTTCTCAGACCGACTAACTCTCATTTCCATGATCTCTCTCAGAATTCAGCCTTTCGTCGGTCAATGAACACTCGCCGACTGACTAGTTCTCAAACTAGTCGGTTGACAAGCCTTCACAGACCGACTAACTCATAGTCCAGTTTTCCTGAGCGAGCTACTGTTTACTCTTAGTCGGTCTGCGTTGATCAACCGACCGACTAGTTCCCAAACTAGTCGGTCACCAATCCTTCTTTGACCGACTAATCAGCCCAGGAAACCCTAGTTTTGCCCTAGCCGCCACCAAACTCTATAAATACCCCTCCAAACGTTTTCTTCTTCCTCTTCTTCAACTCAAAACCTACTTTCTCCCCCATTGAGCCCCCTTCTTCCCCAAACCATTGATCCTTCATCCCAAGCTCATCCATCATCATCCAAACCCTCATTTCACATATCCTACCTCTCCTCAACCTCAAACCCCCATCAAATCCCCAAAAGCCTCATCCAAACCCATTTCTCCAGGTTTTCCCTCATTTCCAGATCCGAGCCGGATCGTTCTTCCGTTGCCGTGGTTGCTCGGCATCGTTCCCCCGCTTCTTCACGGGTAGTATTCTTCCTTTAATAATCTCATAACCTACACTTGATATTTATGAAACCCTAATAATAATGGATGTTGTTTGATGATTGTTTCCATGACAGCGATTCCCTTCCCCGTAGATTAGCGCTTGTGGGACAAACCTTCGCGATCGTCTTCCTCGGTGCTAGGCAAGTGAAACTTGCCACTTAGGGTTTAGGCCATGTTTTAGGCCATTTGCTTGTTGTAGCGTAAAAGAGACTAGACGGTGAAATGATAGACGCCTAGATGCCTATTTGATCTAGTTTGACAACGAAACAAGATCCGCCATCTCAATTGATCTAGCTTGACAACGAAGCTAGATCCAACCCTTTTAACTTGTTGTTCATGCATATTAAACTGCCATGTCTAATTCCTTATTTGTACGCCTTACTACATGCCATGCCATGCCATCCGTGTTGAATGTCGCATTCGTAGCACACGCTACAATACTTGTGTTTCCTGGCTCGTGTTCCAGAAGCGGGCCATGTGTTGGTTGATAGCCAATGCCCGACCTACTAGTTTCCGGCTAGGCACCCACTATACGTGGGCATAACCCTACGCCATACGTGTTAATCACACTTCCTGGCCCGTGTCCCAGAAGCGAGCATTCAGTGTTCGGGGGTAATGCCCTGGCTCGACACACTTGGGAGGGGTAGAGATAAACGGTCACTTGAGCTTAGGAGTTGGCCCGATCAGCCACTCTAGCCAACAGGCGGAATCTCTGTGCACGACGTGTTTACTTGACGTGATTTCCTTGACTTGTACTTGAGCACAGCCTGCGGGCAATAGGGCACTCGTTGAGTGATCCCTTGTACTTGTTCCATGACATTACATGTCACAACTACCACTTGACACTTGCTACTTGTACTCCCGTTTACTTGTCACTTCCATACCTTACTTTACTTGCCATGCATCATACAATAATTGCTAGGTTGCTAGTTTACCTTCCTTTCAGTTTCCTTGCACAAGTCTTTCCAGACTTGCTGACATGTGCCCCTCTCTCTTTTGGGTGTCACATGTTAGACCCAGAGCCAGAGCTTTGTTACAGGGGATATGGTGTTGCTGATGCTGATGTTTGCTGTGGTGGTGAGTGGACACCAGGGGCCTGTCTTGAAGACCGCTCGTGTTCACTTCTTTGTTTAGGTTTGCTGTTGTTGTTGGTGCGTGGCACCTTTGTTTGTATGTTATACTTTGTTGGCCATGTTGGGCCTTAACTTTTCCCTTTTGAGCCTGGTGGCTTTTCTGTGATATTGTAATTTGTTTATGGACATTTGGAGATTCAATAAAATGTCGTCTCATTTCCTTATTATCATTGTTGTTTCGTTTCGCTTTGCAAGGACTTGCCATAATAAGTGTTTTTTTACGCTTATCAGACTTGGAGCTTCACAGCTTCAATTTTGTGCGGACCTTCTCACGTCTCGCCTCCTCATTTTTGGGAAGCGGGGCGTGACAGGTTTTATTGGTGGCCCATGCAGGTCCATTTGCAAATGAGAACTATCGGAACAACGATAATAATTATAGAATGTCCATTAAATAAATTAGAACATCCAAATTATGAGCCCGGAGTCTAGGTTTTTAGCGTTCCTATGCCTTAGGTAGCTGGTAGATGTGTTAGGACATCTGTCTCAGCTTAGTAGGAACCCATTAGATCAGGACCCTAGCTAGACTTAGATAGACGTCTGTGCTTGCTAGTTGGGAATCCTTGATTGTTAGCTAGACTCCATGTTAGTGATTTGTTTGATTGTCTTAAGAGTTACCTTAGTGGTTCCCGCCTAGCCCTGACCATGATAGATTCCTAGGATTTCTTTAGCCGTTCGCTTGGGTTCATCGATTTCGGGCCCAACAGAACATGATCTTGATTCTCTTAGAACCTTCCTGAGATCTATATATTCTAACCCATTAGAAGCTTTAGTGTTAAGGTTCCCTTGGCCTTTAGTTAACCCGATGATTAGAACCCCCCCGATTCAACCTTTCCTGGTCACTACACTTTGGTATTACTGACCGTAGATCTTCATCGTGGTTTTCTTGCATCGTGATTTAGGAGCATTCAATTCACATAAACCACTTCCCTTGTCCTCAATTCACATGACCACCACATTACAATTATCCTTGATCTTTCAAATGTTTTCCGTTGCAAATCTTGATTCTTCCAAAGTTATTTTCAAATGCTTTCCTTATTTGATGTTTCACCCAATTTAAATTTTGTTCTAAACTTCTTTAAATATGTCTTCCTAAATTTCGATGGAGTTAAAAGTCGTTCTTGAATCTTGAAGACTTTTGGTTGTAATTTTAAAATTACTATCTTGTACTATTTTTCTAACAATGTATCTTTCGCATTTCGATTTTTAAAACTTTATTACTATCCTAATGGTTCGATATACCGTCCTTTTTCCTAACTACAAAAAATTTATTTTAACCACTTATCTTACATACCTTTAGGGGTATTTTTCCAAACTGAATGGGCTTCAACTAATTTTTGTGTATATCAATTATAGGTTCGTCGTACTCGTACTTCAAAGGTTTTATACCAACACGTTCTTTTGGCGAATCCTTATTTCCCTAAAAGTATCTTCGATCTTCTTCTTTCGTTAAGTTTAAATTTGTTCGAAACGCTTTTTGATATACGTAAGGTTTCATGCTCCTTCGCCGACTTAAATTATTTATGTTTTTAAATATCGAAACTTGTGTTGAGATTTTTAGATTTGAAGTTTATAATATTTTCAGCATATACTTTCGTATCGATATAAATGTCTTGTCCCTTTTCATATGCCAATTTCATTCTGAACCGTATTTCTATTTTCCTAACTCGATTCATAATTTATTTTCTTACTTGTGCCATTAAAATTTTATTCGAAAACACCTCGTGCTTACTCGTAATAAACTTTTCAAGTCCCTTTGGACTTCGGCTTTTAGCAAGTCGATTTTATGCTCAACATTTTCCACATTTCAGATTTTTGTAATAAAAAAAATTACTATTTCGAAATCATTCCTGACTTAGACCCTTCATAAAACGGTTTAAAAGTTTTAATACTAACTCGATGAGTTTAAATATCCTTTCCTCTTTCCATACTACTAAGATATTATCTTTCCATGCACCATACACACTTTTAAGATAATTTCTAAAATGTGACTTCAATTATTTTTTATATATCGGTACCACGTTCGTTTTGCTCGTACTTTAAGATCTTGTATAAATCCGTTGTTTGGCAAATCCGGGTCCCTCTAAAAAGTATTTTAAATGGTATTTATTTGGAATTTCTCTTCAGTTTTAAAACTTGTAAGCTTTTAGCATGTGCCTAAATTTTCACACTATAGTTGATCGGATTTCATTCTTTGAATTTCGAAATTTTCCGAAATATTGTATTAAGCTACTGCCGTATAATATTTTCGAACCTCTCCGTTGCAAATCTTGAACTTTCTGATTCCTAAGTTTAAACTTGTTCGGAACTTCAAAATATATATATACTTTTACCTCATACCCTTTCGTTGACTTAAATTTATTTTTGAATTTCGAAAGTTTTAACGAGATTTGATTACTGTTTTATAATGTTTTTCCAGCCTTTACTTTCATACCTATTTAAATATCTCGGCCCTTTTCATATATCAATTTAAATTCTGAGCTTACTAATTTTTCCCAAATTCAATTTATAAAGTTTTTTTCCCTTTCTTATTTATGTCGTTCAAATGATTCATCACGCTCCCTTAATATACCTTCCAAGTCACACATGATTTCAGCTTTCAACAAACCAAGGATATGTTCAACATTTTCTCTATTCCAATTTTTGGAAAATTACGTTTTCGTAACCATTTTCTAACCTGGACCTTCCATAATTTGGTTTTAAAAGCTTATTACGAATTTTGATAAACCTACTACTAAGTTTTCCGTTCACCATACATGCTTTTAGAAAATTTCTAAACAAAATCGAATTTTGAATATTTTTATGTCCGTGCTAGGCTCATTAGCTCGTATGTTAAGAGCTTTGTGTAAAACAGTCTCTTTTTGGCAAATCCTGATTCCTCTAAAAGTAGTTTCAATATTGATTTCTTTAAATTTTCCCTGGCTTAGGATTTTGAAAGCATTCAACCTGAGTTTAAATTTTTCAATTAATTTAATTTCATTTCAAACCTTGCAAACGTTATTAAGTTACTACTGTGTAGTATTTGCTAAACTACGACCTCAAGATTCGTGTAAATGATTTACTTCCTTTTTAATGACTTTATGTAAGCCAATAAACCGTTTCATCCTATTATGTATATTCGACCCAAACTTATTTCAACCAATTTGTTTTATCGACCTCTAAATATTTTTATACGAAAAGGGACTCCAACTTTTGAAGTATAACGGTTTTCAAACTTTTCGTATATTAGAATATGTTAATTACACTATTTTCCATGTGTCCTAATGGAGCATTCATTACATCATTACACGACCGTTTTCATGCTTTTCGATCCTTCTATTCGTTACGCTTTTGATTTCAGTTTCTTTCATATTGTCTAGCCCATAGAGCTTGTCGTTGCCTGTGTCAACCTTGTTATGGTTTGGTGGGCCCATTAGTTAAGTGGTTATGTCGTCGTAGTGTTGATTTCGTGGTGCGTATATAGTGGTATGGGCGTTGGCATTTGTATGTTGTGTGTAGGTAATTTTCTGCTTGAGTATGATGTGATATACGTATGATAACAGAATGATAATTTTGATTGGTACTACTTGTTTTATGAGATGTCGTATGCGTGTATATCAGGAGGTATACCCGACTATTGCATCTCTTAAACTTGTATGTAGTTGATGTGTTGATATGGTAATTATAAATGGATGGATATGGTGTGAAAATATGTGATACGTGGATGTGTATGCCTTGGAGTTGTATTGGTATGTGTAAGGATACTGTGTTACGCATATAAATGTCCTGCTATGATTTGAGTCTCACTCAAGCTTGAGTGGGTATACTCTATGTACCTTGGTATAATTGTATGTGGTGATGAATAGTGATGGATGATGTATGTATGGTGTTTGGGTTGTTTGTGCTTGGTTGTGTTACGCACACGATTGTGGGTGGCTATACCAATATATAGATATAGGACTATATGTGAGGTGAAAATATGGTGAAATATTTGCATGTATTTGAATGACTAAATAAATGTGAAATTATTTTCAAATAAGAGAGGCTTGGTTATTTTCTCATAGTAAGTAATAAGTGTTTATTGTTGTATAAATATATTGACTATATATATGTTATTGAAATACGTGTATGAGATTGATTGACTATAATAAGTATGAGTGTACTATGTGCGTGAAAATATGTGTGTAGTGGTAGTAATATTTGATTTCTAGTGCATATATATATAAGCACTCGAAATGAAAGTACTTGGTTGAATTTATGATGTGATATTGGTTGAGGGTAGTTACCAGAGCGACTATATATATATGTTAGGAAGTCCGAGGACGGACTTTATTCTAAGGTGGGTAGGATGTAACGACTGGTTTTTGTATGATTGGATTATCAGTGTGTTTTGCTTGTGATGGTGGGTTCTCTCCTTGTGTGGTTTCCATTTCCCTAGTTCTCGCTTCCATTCATCTCGTTGAGATTCCTAGCTTTCGTTTTCATTCCTTTTGATGTGATCTTCTAGGTTCTTCCTTAGAATCATTGAACTCGGAGTAAGTCACTCGTGATGAGCTTCATATCGATCATATCTTAGAGTATAAATCGATCCTAGAAGCCATAGAAATCTTCCCGAAGCTTCGCGCTTCGAATCGGCACTTTTTGTGCACGTTAGTTGGTTCAAGAAGGAGAACCAACCGACTAGATCTCAATCTAGTCGGTCGGCAATCCTTAATGGACCGACTAGTGGGCTTTGATTATAATTCAGGAGTTACTGTTTATCTTTAGTCGGTCTAAGAACATCTCTCGACCGACTAGATGCTAAACTAGTCGGTCAGGAATCCTTCTCAGACCGACTAACTCTCATTTCCATGATCTCTCTCAGAATTCAGCCTTTCGTCGGTCAATGAACACTCGCCGACCGACTAGTTCTCAAACTAGTCGGTTGACAAGCCTTCACAGACCGACTAACTCATAGTCCAGTTTTCCTGAGCGAGCTACTGTTTACTCTTAGTCGGTCTGCGTTGATCAACCGACCGACTAGTTCCCAAACTAGTCGGTCACTAATCCTTCTTTGACCGACTAATCAGCCCAGGAAACCCTAGTTTTGCCTTAGCCGCTACCAAACTCTATAAATACCCCTCCAAACGTTTTCTTCTTCCTCTTCTTCAACTCAAAACCTAATTTCTCCCCCATTGAGCCCCCTTCTTCCCCAAACCATTGATCCTTCATCCCAAGCTCATCCATCATCATCCAAACCCTCATTTCACATATCCTACCTCTCCTCAACCTCAAACCCCCATCAAATCCCCAAAAGCCTCATCCAAACCCATTTCTCCAGGTTTTCCCTCATTTCCAGATCTGAGCCGGATCGTTCTTCCGTTGCCGTGGTTGCTCGGCATCGTTCCCCCGCTTCTTCACGGGTAGTATTCTTCCTTTAATAATCTCATAACCTACACTTGATATTTATGAAACCCTAATAATAATGGATGTTGTTTGATGATTGTTTCCATGACAGCGATTCCCTTCCCCGTAGATTAGCGCTTGTGGGACAAACCTTCGCGATCGTCTTCCTCGGTGATAGGCAAGTGAAACTTGCCACTTAGGGTTTAGGCCATGTTTTAGGCCATTTGCTTGTTGTAGCGTAAAAGAGACTAGACGGTGAAATCATAGACGCCTAGACGCCTATTTGATCTAGTTTGACAACGAAACAAGATCCGCCATCTCAATTGATCTAGCTTGACAACGAAGCTAGATCCAACCCTTTTAACTTGTTGTTCATGCATATTAAACTGCCATGTCTAATTCCTTATTTGTACGCCTTACTACATGCCATGCCATGCCATCTGTGTTGAATGTCGCATTCGTAGCACATGCTACAATACTTGTGTTTCCTGGCTCGTGTTCCAGAAGCGGGCCATGTGTTGGTTGATAGCCAATGCCCGACCTACTAGTTTCCGGCTAGGCACCCACTATACGTGGGCATAACCCTACGCCATACGTGTTAATCACACTTCCTGGATCGTGTCCCAGAAGCGAGCATTCCGTGTTCGGGGGTAATGCCCTGGCTCGACACACTTGGGAGGGGTAGAGATAAACGGTCACTTGAGCTTAGGAGTTGGCCCGATCAGCCACTCTAGCCAACAGGCAGAATCTCTGTGCACGACGTGTTTACTTGACGTGATTTCCTTGACTTGTACTTGAGCACCGCCTGCGGTGTAACGACTGCTTTTCATATATCTGGATTTAATATAATATAATATGTGTTTTGGTGGATTTTCTCCTCTTGTGTGGTTTTCGTCTCCGTAGATTTCATTTTCGATCAATTCGTCGTATTATCTCGTTTCTTCCTTAGGATTGTCGATTTTGAAGTATGTCATTCGTGACGGGCTTCATAACGGTCATATCTAACTGTTAGATCAAGCCTAGAAGTCTTAGGAATCGATACCGGGGCCCCGCGCTCCGTATCGGAACTTTTGGTGCTCATTAGCCGGTATGAGAAGGGCCACCGACCGACTAGATGACGATCCAGTCGGTCGGCAATCCTTCTTGGACCGACTAGTTTGACTTTCTAAATTGTTCAGAAGCTACTGTTTATCGTTAGTCGGTCTAAGAACGTTGGTTGACCGACTAGGTTGCAAACTAGTCGGTCAGCAATGCTTCTTTAACCGACTAACACATCATCTTAATTTTAGTTAAGTTACTGTTTACTCTTAGTCGGTCTAAGAACGTTCATCGACCGACTAGATGCTAAACTAGTCGGTCAGTACTTGTTCATGGACCGACTAACTCTAAATCCTATTTTCGTTCAGGAGTTACTGTTTACACTTAGTCGGTCTGCGTTGATCGACCGACCGACTAGATGCCAAACTAGTCGGTCAGTGGTTGTTCTTTGACCGACTAGTCTGTGTTAAAACCCTAATTTCTGGGCAGCCGCCAGCCTAGCCTATAAATACCCAACCCAAACGTTTTCTTCTCCCTCAACACGACCCAAAACCCTAAAATCTTCCCCTCCAAGCCCCCATCTTCCTCCAAGCTTCAATCCTTCATTCCAAGCCCTAGAATCATCATCCAATCCATCCATTCACTCCTTCCACCTCTCATCTTCCCCAAAATCTCACCAAAACCCATAAAATCCCCAAAATCCCCCAAAACCCTAGTTTCCCCAAACTTCTCCAATCTTTTCCAGATCTGACCCTAGGGTTCCCCGAAGTGTTTCTTCCGCCTCCTCTCGGTAAGAAATCGATTCACCGATGTTTTCCTAACCTATTGTAATTTTTATGAAACCCTAATAAAATATTTGTGTTTTGATGATTGTTCCCCATAACAGCGATTCCCCGTAGGCTAGCATCCGCGGAAACGAACTTTCGTAACCGTCAACCCCGGTGATAGGCAAGTGAAACTTGCATCTCTTAACCTAGGCCATGTCTTAGGCCATTTACCTTGCTTTAGCGTAAAAGAGACTAAACGGTGAAAGGATAGCCGTTTAGACGCAATTGACCTAGCTTGACAACGAAGCTTGGTCCGTCACCCTCATCATGCTTGTATGTCACGTTTAATTTCAATTAACGGTACGCAATCATTTGTTCATGTCATTGCATAGTGATTAATTATTGTGATTGTGTAGCACACGCTACAATGTTATATTCCTGGCTCGTGTTCCAGAAGCGAGCCATGTAGTTGGAAACCCCAACGCTCGGATACCGGCTAGGTGCACCCCTATGCCAAATACACTTCCTGGCTCGTGTTCCAGAAGCGAGCTTAGTGAGTTGGTAACCCCAACTGCTCGACACATATGGGTGGGGTAAGAGATAAGCGGACTGAGCCCCGAGTTGGCCTGATCCGCCACTCCGGCCAGCAGGTGGACTCTCTTTAGTGCACAAGTGATTAATAGTGATAGAGATAAGCGGACTGAGCCCCGAGTTGGCCAGCAGGTGGACCCTCTATGCACTAAGTGATAAGTGATAAGTGTTAAATGATAAGTGATTAGTGATTTGGTAGCCTTTGCTACATTGTGCATGCTTGTCTCTTTTAAACTGTTGCATCATACTTAACTGCCATGTCATCGCTTAATGTTACACATGCTAGTTGTTAGTCACTTTCAGTTTCCTTGCTCGAGTCTTTTAGACTTGCTGACATGTGCCCCTTTCTCTTTTGGGTGACGCATGTTAGACCCTGAGCCTGAGTTGCTTGCTGAGGGTGAGTTGTTTGCGGACGCCGAGCTTGCGCCCGTGTTGGGCGAGGACTTCGTGGACACCGGGGACCAGCCCTAGTGCCATCGAGTGTTTTACTTTTGTTAGATAGTTGTTTTGTTATCAGTGCGTAGCACCCATACTTTGTTATGTCGTAGTTCTTTTGTTTGGCCTTGTTCTGGGCCTTTAGACTCTTTCTTTTAGCCTGGTGGCTTTTCTGTGATGTTGAATATTTTGTGGACAAACTTTGGGATTGGTAATTCATATCCGTCTCATGCTATTATTATTATTGTTGTTGTTTCGATTGCAATTACAGGGACCTGCTTATACTAATTATACGCTTATCGGGCGTGTAGCTTCACAGCTCCACGCTCGAGCGGACCTTCTCACGCCTCGCCTCCATTTTAGGGAAGCGGGTCGTGACATGCGGGCAATAGGGCACTCGTTGAGTGATCCCTTGTACTTGTTCCATGACATTACATGTCACAACTACCACTTGACACTTGCTACTTGTACTCCCGTTTACTTGTCACTTCCATACCTTACTTTACTTGCCATGCATCATACAATAATTGCTAGGTTGCTAGTTTACCTTCCTTTCAGTTTCCTTGCACCAGTCTTTCCAGACTTGCTGACATGTGCCCCTCTCTCTTTTGGGTGTCACATGTTAGACCCAGAGCCAGAGCTTTGTTGCAGGGGATATGGTGTTGCTGATGCTGATGTTTGCTGTGGTGGTGAGTGGACACCAGGGGCCTGTCTTGAAGACCGCTCGTGTTCACTTCTTTGTTTAGGTTTGCTGTTGTTGTTGGTGCGTGGCACCTTTGTTTGTATGTTATACTTTGTTGGCCATGTTGGGCCTTAGCTTTTCCCTTTTGAGCCTGGTGGCTTTTCTGTGATATTGTAATTTGTTTATGGACATTTGGAGATTCAATAAAATGTCGTCTCATTTCCTTATTATCATTGTTGTTTCGTTTCGCTTTGCAAGGACTTGCCATAATAAGTGTTTTTTTACGCTTATCAGACTTGGAGCTTCACAGCTTCAAGTTTGTGCGGACCTTCTCACGTCTCGCCTCCTCATTTTTGGGAAGCGGGGCGTGACAATGCTTATGCACAATATCCTAGGTATAGCATGCCAATGCCCATTCACATGTGGCATCCTCTTGGCTTTATGCAAATGTTACAAGATAGGGCAATCCCACCTTTTATAAGCCAGTCAACACAAAGTGCTTTCGCCATGCCTTCATCACAAAGCGAGCAAGGCACAATAAGTGGAAGTGACTCGTCAAGAAAGTCAGGTTGTCGGGATGATGACATGGATGTATCGGTGTCTAATCCCAGAAAAAGAAGTAAGAAACATTCCAAAACGGGCATGACGAATAAGTGGGGCTTGGTGAGCATGATATGGCCTTAATTCCTTTCCTGGCGGCCCAAGCACGGCAAGGCCATAAAGCAGACAAGACGTTCAAAGGGACGACATTCACCGCCGCAGCTGTACTTATAAACTCCATGTTTAGCACGGAATACACAAGCAAGCATGTCAAGAATCATATGAAAGGTCTTGCTCGGTGACTTTCTGATGTATCATCGTGATTAAACATTAGTTGGGCTGGGGTGGTCAGAGGAGAAGCAGATGATAGAACTCGACCCTGAAATTTATTCCACATGGGCCGCAATATTTACATCTAAATAACGCATATATGAAAATTCAATTTATTTAAGTAATTTTAAACTTCATAATAGTTGATTCATTATAACTGCAGGTGTAACGACTCGTATTTTTTAATACATTTAATTACGTATTTAACGTATTTTCATTTTTAAAAAGTATTTTATAGTGGATGATCAGGGGTTTTAAGTGATTTCAAAATTTCTTATAAAAATATTTTGAAGCATCAAACTAGTTATGGTGTATTTCAGTAAATTCGGATTTCATCAAATACCTCTAAACAATTTTGATAAAATTCATTTTCAATTATTACTGTTTTGGTTTAATGAATTAATTTTCTAAATAAACACCATCAAAATATTTTCAAACTTCTACATTATCATTCTATGATCATTTAGGGCTTCCCATATTAATTTCCTAATTTTCTAAAGCCAAATCAATAGAGAACCTGCAAACCCACATCCTAAACGTTTTGGCCTAAAACTAGTATCTTCGTAGCTCAAACCCTGAAACAGATTTCGTATTTGCGATTCTCACGACGATATAAACCCGTGGCTATGTTTTCGTAATTTTCCGGACACGTTTGATACTAGGGGCAAAATCGTAATTTCATCTTTCTAATTAGTTTTACTAAATACATTTCTACTAATTACATCAGTCTAATTACTAATTAACTTAACTTAATTAACTTTAATCCATACTCTTACCCATCGGCAGCCACCTACCTTCCACGAGGTTCATGCATTATACACTTTTCCACACTTAGTCTAAGTTTTCCAACCACCTATTAATTACATACTTAAGTTTAGTTTAATATTATATTAAACTTTTTAACTTATTTAATCACCTTCCCCTCAACTTTCAAAATCCAACATCGTTCATTTTTGTGCTCTTGTTCTTCTCCGATCAAAGCCAGGCCCTCTCCCTTCACTCTCACCGAAGCCCACCCCACCTAACTCTCTCTCTGCTCTCGCTCTCTCCCACGTCCTCTCCGACAACCCCCGCCCCCGTCTCTACCTTCATCGCCGTCTCCGGCGATCGCCATAGACAAAAGCCTACACTCCCCCGTTCTCTTTGTTTGAAAGCCCAGGGCCGCACAAAAACCTCCCCCTCTCTCTTTCGTACTCCCCCTCTTCCCCTCTTCGTCTTCTCCGACGAGAACTCAGCCCGGACCCACCCCATGCTCCCCTGGGTGGCCCATCACCGCCCAGCTCCTCTCTGCCACCGCCGTAGACCACTCCCCTCTCCCACTCTCCTTCCCTCCCTTGTGTCCGCTGCAGCACCATCCAGGCACACACCGAGCTCCCCACCCGTCAGCCACCGCCCCAAGCTACGCCGCTCGCTACTGCCCAAGCTCTCTCCGAGCTCTGCCCATCCGCCACCACTCCACCGCAGCAGCAACCCACCGCAGGTGAGCCCAAGGCTCCCCCCGACCGCCTTTCGACCCTCGACCACCTCGCCTGCCACCGTCTACCTCCGAGAGCCGATGAAACCCCTGACAGCCCGAAGCACACCTTCCCTCCCTCCCTCTCTCTCTCGCGTTCTCCCCTCCGACGGAAGCAGCCCGCTGCTGCTGTAAGCGCGCCCGCCGACCGCTCCGATGAAGAACGTCGCCGCCCCAGCCTCCGGCGACCCCTGTCCCCATGTCGCCGCCGCGTCCCGCTGCCCGCCGCCGCTACCCACGTCGTCGCCGGCGAAGAGCGCGGCCCCCTCTCATGCAACACACGTAAACGAAGGGGAGGTGAGTATATTAATACGTAATATATACGAATACGTATATGATGCGTATATATTAGGTATATATAATAATATAATTATTAAATGGATTTTAATGGTTTTAAATTGATAGTAAATTATATATGGATCAGAAAAATGCAAGGCCAGCTCCAGAAAATCAAAAATCATATTCTGGATCCAATGGCACTGGTTTTATCTCCATCAGACGCTTAATTTTTCCAGAATAAATTTTTAAGCCTGAAACTTAAATACATTGTTTTCACTTAAAAATCTGTAACTCCTTATTTTCATGCAAATTGATACGTGAGAAAAATATATATTGTAACGACTGCTTTTCATGTATCTGGATTTAATATAATATAATATATGTTTTGGTGGATTTTCTCCTCATGTGTGGTTTTCGTCTCCGTAACTTTCATTTTCGATCGTTTCGTCGTATTTTCTCGTTTCTTCCTTAGGATTGTCGATTTCGAAGTATGCCATTCGTGACGGACTTCATAACGGTCGTATCTAACTATTAGATCAAGCCTAGGAGTCTTAGGAATCGATCCCGGGGCCCCGCGCTCCGTATCGGAACTTTTTGTGCTCATTAGCCGGTATAAGAAGGGGCACCGACCGACTAGATGACGATCCAGTCGGTCGGCAATCCTTCTTGGACCGACTAGTTGGCTTTCTAAATTTCTCAGGAGTTACTGTTTATCGTTAGTCGGTCTAAGAACGTTGGTTGACCGATTAGGTTGCAAACTAGTCGGTCAGCAATGCTTCTTTAACCGACTAACACATCATCTTAATTTTAGTTGAGTTACTGTTTACTCTTAGTCGGTCTAAGAACGTTCATCGACCGACTAGATGCTAAACTAGTCGGTCAGTAATTGTTCATGGACCGACTAACTCTAAAATCCTATTTTCATTCAGGAGTTACTGTTTGCACTTAGTCGGTCTGCGTTGGTCGATCGACCGACTAGTTGCCAAACTAGTCGGTCAGTGGTTGCTCTTTGACCGACTAACCAGTGTTGAAACCCTAATTTCTGGGCAGCCGTCAGCCCAACCTATTTAAACCCAACCCAAACGTTTTCTTCTTCCCCAACACGACCCAAAACCCTAAAATCTTCCCCCTTGAGCCCCCATCTTCCTCCAAGCTTCATTTCTTCATTCCAAGCCCTAGAATCATCATCCAAACCATCCATCCACTCTATCTACCACTCATCTTCCCCCAAAATCTCACCAAATCCATCAAAATCCCCAAATCACCCAAAACCCTAATTCTCCCAAACTTCTCCAATCTTTTCCAGATCTGATCCTAGGGTTCCCCGGAGTGTTCCTTCCGTCTCCTCTTGGTAAGAAATCGATTCCTCTATGTTTTCATAGCCTATTGGTATTTTTATGAAACCCTAATATAATTTCATGTTGTTTGATGATTGTTTCCCCATAACAGTGATTTCCCCATAGTTTGGCATCCGTGTGACGAAGTGGTCGTCATCCCCGGTGCTAGGCAAGTGAAACTTGCATCTCTTGATTTGGGCCATGTCTTTGGCCATTTACCTTGCTTTAGCGTAAAAGAGACTAGACGGTGAAAGGATAGCCGTCTAGACGCCATTGACCTAGCTTGACAACGAAGCTTGGTCCGTCACCTTCATCATGATTGTATGTCACGTTTAATTTCCCTAAACGGTACGCGAAATAAATGTCCATGTCATCCATGCATCCTTAACTGCTATTGCATTTTAACTGCCATGTTTAATTTAATTAACGGTACGTGAATATGTTCATGTCATTGCATTCTGCCTGTCACGTTTAATTTCTATTAACGGTAAGCGAATATCTGCTCATGTCATTGCATGCTTGAATACTCATCGTGATTGCGTAGCATCGCTACATACTAGTGCTACTTGTTCCGGCTAGGTGCACCCCTAAGCCTTACTTGTTAAATACACTTTCTGGCTCGTGTTCCAGAAGACGAGCGCATCACAGCCTGCGGGCAAAGGGCACTCGTTGAGTGATCCCTTGTACTTGATAACTTGAACCCAGCCTGCGGGCAAAGGGCAGTCGTTGAGTGATCCCTTGTACTTGTACTTGTTACTAGACATTACATGTCACAACAATCACTTGTCACTTGTACTCTCCTTTACTTTACTTGTTACCACCGTACTTTACTTGCCATGCACCATGTTTAATTGCTAGGTTGCTAGTTTACCATTATTCCCGTTTCCTTGCACAAGTCTTTCGACTTGCTGACATGTGCCCCTTTTCTCTTTTGGGTGACACATGTTAGAGCCCGAGCCTGAGTTACTTGCTGAGGACGTGGCGTTCGCTGACGCTGAGTCAGAACCCGCGTTGGTCGAGGACTACGTTGACACTGGGGATCAGTCTTAGTGTCGTCGTTTAGCTACTTTTGTTGGACTGCTTAGTTGTCGGTGCGTGGCACCTAGTTCGATACTCTGTTATGTTTGTGTTGTTTAGTTGGCCTTGTTCTGGGCCTTAGACTCTTTTCTGTTAGCTTGGTGGCTTTTCTGTGATGTTGAATATTTTGTGGACAAACTTTGGGATTGGTATTTTATATCCGTCTCATTATTATTATTATTGTTGTTGTTCCTTTTGCGATTACAGGGACCTGCTTATACTAAATTGACGCTTATCAGGTTTGGGGCTTCGCAGCTCCACTCTCGTGCGGACCTTCTCACGTCTCGCCTCCATTTTAGGGAAGCGGGGCGTGAGAGGTTTTAGTGGTGGCCCATGCAGGTCTCTCTCTGTAACTGCAATTATCAGGGATAACAATAATAATATTAGATTGTCCAACAAATGAATTCGGTATCCGAGTCATAAGCTGTGAGTCTAATCTGCTTCGTTTTCTGTGTCACTAGATGGCAGGAAGGCGATTCACCCGTGGTGGGGATAGTGGCACGGTCCCTCATGATGAGGAGCCTGAGCGGGAACCCCCCAGCGGTGAGATGATGTGGATGATGCTCCAGATGATGCAAGTGCAGCAGGGCGTGCTTCTGCAAGTCTAGAATGCTCCACTTGCTCGAGCTGCCCGGGCTCTTCCGGATGCCCCTCGCTCTGAGCCGGGAGCGAAGCAATTTCGGGAGCTGGGTCCCGCATATTTTGATGGATCTGAGGGTCCTCTGGCTGCCGACGAGTGGATAAGGAACATTGAGGATAACCTGACGATGGCGAAGATTAACCCGGCTGGATGGGTTGATTTGGCTAAGAGGCAGCTGAAGGACAACGCCATGAATTGGTGGGATGCTGAAGAGAAGATGCTGGTGGAACCGATCGTCTGGGCTACCTTCAAGTCCAGATTCGATGGAGAGTTCTTCCCGGAGGCTGCTAGGCAGGTGATGCTGCAGCGCTTTATAGATCTGAAGCAGGGGAGCTTGTCGGTGGATCAGTACCACCAGGAGTTCACGAGGCTCAGTCGGTTTGCACCTAAGATGTGCAGGATGCCGATGAGAAAGCTCAGCGATTTCTTCAGGGACTTGCCTTGGAGCTTCAGAGCTTTGTGACCTCTTCTGACCTGGAGTCATATCAGAAGGTTCTGATTGCTGCGAGGCGGCAGGAGTTGAATTTGAATCAGAGGAAGGGACATGTTTCCGGAGCTGGGAAGAGGCCTATGGAGCAGGTCAGAGCGGTGGTTAGGCCCGGTTTCAAGCCTAATCATCCGGTGCAGTTCAAGAGGCCAGGAGGGCCTATCCTGAAGACTTGCCATTTCTGTGGCAAGACTGGACACCTCAGGGATCAGTGTAGGAGGTTTCTGGGGCAGTGCATTGTCTGCGGAGATCCTGCCCACACCATCCGGGAGTGTCCGAAGTCGAGGCAGCCTTGGCGGGCTCCTATTGCAGCACAGCCGTTGCAGCAGCGAGCTCCTGTGCCCGTTGGACGTGGAGCGCCTCTTGTTCCACAGAGACAGGCCTTTCGGCAGGCTGTTCCGCCGAGAGGGCAGGCCTTTCTGATGACTGAGGAGGAGAGCATGGCCGTGGATGAGGTTATTGCAGGTAACGCTCATTCTAGCTATTTATCTTCCTTAGTTAGTTTGATTTTGATTATGTTGGTTGCTTGTGTATAAATGTTGCTAGAGTAAGATTTGATTGATTAGATTGCTTGTTAGGTGTGGTTTTGGTTTGCACGTTCCCTGCCCGAGTCCTCTTTGACTCTGGTGCATCGATGTGCATTTTGGCCCGGAGCTTCGTGGAGAAGCATTCCTTGTTGACGTCCTCTCTTCCTAAGAGTTGGAATATCGTCACAGGGAACGGTGTAGTCTCGGTGCATCGTGGGTGTAATTCTTACCCGTTGGTGGTTTGTGGACGTGAGCTTTGTGCTGATTTCATTGTCCACGACATCATCAACTATGATGCAGTTCTTGGGATGGACTGGCTTGCGAGCTTCTATGCTACGATCGACTGTAGGAGGAAGAAGGTGGTGTTCGAGATTCCTGGACATCCAGTATTTGAGTTCAGTCGTGGTAGCAGTTCGCTTGGTCCTGTCAGATTTCGGGCCAGGCCGGTGGAGGCTGTGGCTATGCAGATGGAGCTGGAGTGGCAAGCTGTGGTGCGAGATTTTGGCGACGTCTTCCCCGAGGAGATGTCTGGTTTGCCACCTGATCGGGCTTTGGAATTTTCTATCGATCTTGTTCCAGGTGCGCAGCCGATTTCGAAGGCGCCGTATCGTATGGCACCTGCAGAGTTGGAAGAGTTGCGGAAGCAGTTGGATGAGCTTTTGCAGAAGGGTTATATTAATCCTAGTGTGTCTCTGTGGGGAGCACCGGTGTTGCTGGTGAAGAAGAAGGATGGTTCGCGTCGCATGTGCGTGGACTATCGGGAGTTGAATGCGGTGACCATTAAGAATAAATACCCGTTGCCTCGCATCGATGATATTTTTGATCAGCTTGGAGGTTCGAGGGTGTTTTCTAAATTGGATTTAAGGAGTGGTTACCATCAGCTGAAGGTGAAGAAGGATGATGTTCCGAAGACAGCGTTCAGGACGAAGTATGGACACTATGAGTTCGTGGTTATGCCTTTCGGCGTAACTAACGCGCCCGCAGTTTTCATGAATATGATGAACCTGATTTTCTACGACTTTTTGGATAAGTTTGTCGTTATCTTTATTGACGACATTCTGATCTACTCGAAGTCGGAGGAAGAGCATGCCTCGCACTTAAGTACGGTGTTGGAGATTTTGAGGAAGCATCGTTTGTATGCTAAGTTTTCGAAGTGCGAGTTTTGGCTGGATAGAGTTGCTTTTCTCGGGCATGTGGTGACTGGAGATGGTATTTCAGTGGATCCCGAGAAGATTCGGGCCATCAGGGAGTGGCCTGTTCCGTCGTCTGCATCTGAGATTCGGAGTTTCCTTGGACTTGCTGGTTATTATCGGCGATTCATTAAGGACTTTGCTGAGCCGATGACCAGGTTGACGCGGAAGGATGTTGCTTTTGTTTGGTCGGGTGATTGTGAGAGTGCTTTTGGTGTTTTGAAGGAGAGGTTGACGACTGCCCCTATTCTTGTTGTGCCTGATCGCAGCGGTGGATTTGAGATCTTTTGCGATGCTTCTGGCAAGGGTCTAGGTTGTGTGTTGCATCAGCATGGGCACGTTGTGGCGTATGCGTCTCGTCAGCTTAAGGTTCATGAGAAGAATTACCCGACGCATGATTTGGAGTTGGCTGCCGTTGTGTTTGCTCTTAAGATTTGGAGGCACTTCCTGCTGAGTGAGAAAGTGAAGATTTTCACCGATCACAAAAGCTTGAAGTATATTTTCACTCAGAAGGAGCTCAACATGCGACAGCGTCGATGGTTGGAGCTTATGGCGGATTATGAGATTGATTTGCAGTTTCACCCTGGCAAGGTGAATGTGGTTCCGGATGCTTTGAGTAGGCTTCCAGCGGTGATGATTTTGACCTCGCAGTGGAGACTGCAGCAGGATTTTTACGAGTCTGGCGTGGAGATTGTTCTTCCTGGAGAGGCCTCTTCGTTGATGTACATGCAGGTACAGTCGACGATCGTGGATCGGATTAAGGCTGGCCAGGCTGAGGATCCGAAGCTGGTGAAGATTCGGGAGCAGGTGGAAGCCGGTCTGCGGACTGACTTTTTGATTCATGAGGATGGCTCGCTGAGGTTTGGAGCCAGGTTGTGTGTGCCAGCTGGGGATATCAGAGAGGAGCTGATGGTGGAGGCACACAGTTCGCCATATTCTGTGCATCCTGGTGGCACCAAGATGTACCAGGATCTTCGTCTGAATTATTGGTGGCATGGTATGAAGAGGAGTGTGGCTCGGAGTGTAGACAAGTGCTTGGTTTGCCAGCAAGTGAAGGCGGAGCATCAGCGTACGGCCGGGTTGCTACAACCGCTTCCGATTCCGGAGTGGAAGTGGCAACACATCACTATGGGTTTCGTGACTGGACTACCTCGGAGTCCGAAGCAGAATGACGTGATTTGGGTGATCGTAGATCGATTGACCAAATCCGCGCACTTTATTCCATTCCGAGTGGGACAGTCCACTGAGGCGCTAGCGAGGAGATATATGGAGGTAAATTTCCTTTTACTCTCCGTTTTATTTCCTTTTCCTAGTTTGGATAGTGATGTAACGTGAATCGTGCAGGAGGTTGTGCGACTTCATGGAGTCCCCGTGAGTATCGTGTCTGACAGAGACACGAGGTTCACATCTCAGTTCTGGCAGAGTTTACAGAAGAGCTTGGGTACGCGTCTGAGTTTCAGCACGGCGTACCATCCGCAGACGGATGGCCAGTCCGAGAGGACGATTCAGATTTTGGAAGACATGCTGAGGGCGTGCATGTTGGATTTCAAGGGTTCGTGGGAGGACCATCTACACTTGGTGGAGTTCTCTTACAACAACAGCTTCCAGGCGAGTATTGGCATGGCGCCTTTCGCCGCTCTTTATGGGAGGAAATGTCGATCACCATTGAGTTGGGATGACGTTGGTGATCGGGAGTTGTTGGGACCTGAGATGATCGTGGAGGCCATGGATATCGTCAGGAATATTCGGGAGAGGTTGAGAATTGCTCAGGACCGTTTTAAGCATTGGGCGGATGCTAAACGTCGTCCTTTGGAGTTTCAGCCGGGCGACAATGTGTTCTTGAAGATTTCCCCGAATCGTGGTGTGATTCGTTTCGGGAAGCGTGGAAAGTTGAGCCCGCGATACATTGGACCGTTTGACGCTTTGGAGAGGGTTGGCGAGGTAGCTTATCGCTTGGCCTTGCCGCCATCTTTGGAAGGAGTTCACAATGTTTTCCATATGTCGCAGCTTCGTCGATACATTAGCGATCCGTCTCATGCGGTGGATTTTTCGGAGATTACCGTTCGTCCCGATATGACGTATGACCAGCATCCAGTGCAGATTCTGGACAGGCGTCAGAAGTCGCTTCGGAACAAGGTTGTCAATCTTGTGAGGGTGATGTGGCGACACGGCTCACCTGGAGAGTCTACTTGGGAGAATGAGGATGAGATGCGAGAGCGTTTCCCACTTTTGTTTCCGGACTCGTGAGTATTTGGAAATTCCGAGGACGGAATTTTTCTTAAGTTGGGGAGGATGTAACGACTGCTTTTCATGTATCTGGATTTAATATAATATAATATATGTTTTGGTGGATTTTCTCCTCATGTGTGGTTTTCGTCTTCGTAACTTTCATTTTCGATTGTTTCGTCGTATTTTCTCGTTTCTTCCTTAAGATTGTCGATTTCGAAGTATGTCATTCGTGACGGACTTCATAACGGTCATATCTAACTATTAGATCAAGCCTAGGAGTCTTAGGAATCGATCTCGGGGCCCCGCGCTCCGTATCGGAACTTTTTGTGCTCATTAGCCGGTATAAGAAGGGGCACCGACCGACTAGATGACGATCTAGTCGGTCGGCAATCCTTCTTGGACCGACTAGTTGGCTTTCTAAATTTCTCAGGAGTTACTGTTTATCGTTAGTCGGTCTAAGAACGTTGGTTGACCGATTAGGTTGCAAACTAGTCGGTCAGCAATGCTTCTTTAACCGACTAACACATCATCTTAATTTTAGTTGAGTTACTGTTTACTCTTAGTCGGTCTAAGAACGTTCATCGACCGACTAGATGCTAAACTAGTCGGTCAGTAATTGTTCATGGACCGACTAACTCTAAAATCCTATTTTCGTTTAGGAGTTACTGTTTGCACTTAGTCGGTCTGCGTTGGTCGACCGACCGACTAGTTGCCAAACTAGTCGGTCAGTGGTTGCTCTTTGACCGACTAACCAGTGTTGAAACCCTAATTTCTGGGCAGCCGTCAGCCCAACCTATTTAAACCCAACCCAAACGTTTTCTTCTTCCCCAACACGACCCAAAACCCTAAAATCTTCCCCCTTGAGCCCCCATCTTCCTCCAAGCTTCATTTCTTCATTCCAAGCCCTAGAATCATCATCCAAACCATCCATCCACTCTATCTACCACTCATCTTCCCCCAAAATCTCACCAAATCCATCAAAATCCCCAAATCACCCAAAACCCTAATTCTCCCAAACTTCTCCAATCTTTTCCAGATCTGATCCTAGGGTTCCCCGGAGTGTTCCTTCCGTCTCCTCTTGGTAAGAAATCGATTCCTCTATGTTTTCATAGCCTATTGGTATTTTTATGAAACCCTAATATAATTTCATGTTGTTTGATGATTGTTTCCCCATAACAGTGATTTCCCCATAGTTTGGCATCCGTGTGACGAAGTGGTCGTCATCCCCGGTGCTAGGCAAGTGAAACTTGCATCTCTTGATTTGGGCCATGTCTTAGGCCATTTACCTTGCTTTAGCGTAAAAGAGACTAGACGGTGAAAGGATAGCCGTCTAGACGCCATTGACCTAGCTTGACAACGAAGCTTGGTCCGTCAGCTTCATCATGATTGTATGTCACGTTTAATTTCCCTAAACGGTACGCGAAATAAATGTCCATGTCATCCATGCATCCTTAACTGCTATTGCATTTTAACTTCCATGTTTAATTTAATTAACGGTACGCGAATATGTTCATGTCATTGCATTCTGCCTGTCACGTTTAATTTCTATTAACGGTACGCGAATATCTGCTCATGTCATTACATGCTTGAATACTCATCGTGATTGCGTAGCATCGCTACATACTAGTGCTACTTGTTCCGGCTAGGTGCACCCCTAAGCCTTACTTGTTAAATACACTTTCTGGCTTGTGTTTCAGAAGACGAGCGCATCACAGCCTGCGGGCAAAGGGCACTCGTTGAGTGATCCCTTGTACTTGATAACTTGAACCCAGCCTGCGGGCAAAGGGCACTCGTTGAGTGATCCCTTGTACTTGTACTTGTTACTAGACATTACATGTCACAACAACCACTTGTCACTTGTACTCTCCTTTACTTTACTTGTTACCACCGTACTTTACTTGCCATTCACCATGTTTAATTGCTAGGTTGCTAGTTTACCATTATTCCCGTTTCCTTGCACAAGTCTTTCGACTTGCTGACATGTGCCCCTTTTCTCTTTTGGGTGACACATGTTAGAGCCCGAGCCTGAGTTACTTGCTGAGGACATGGCGTTCGCTGACGCTGAGTCAGAACCCGCGTTGGTCGAGGACTACGTTGACACTGGGGATCAGTCTTAGTGTCGTCGTTTAGCTACTTTTGTTGGACTGCTTAGTTGTCGGTGCGTGGCACCTAGTTCGATACTCTGTTATGTTTGTGTTGTTTAGTTGGCCTTGTTCTGAGCCTTAGACTCTTTTCTGTTAGCTTGGTGGCTTTTCTGTGATGTTGAATATTTTGTGGACAAACTTTGGGATTGGTATTTTATATCCGTCTCATTATTATTATTATTGTTGTTGTTCCTTTTGCGATTACAGGGACATGCTTATACTAAATTGACGCTTATCGGGTTTGGGGCTTCACAGCTCCACTCTCGTGCGGACCTTCTCACGTCTCGCCTCCATTTTAGGGAAGCGGGGCGCGAGATATATTGTAACACTCTTTGAGACAGTCGTTTTAACAGCTCACTTGAACCATTCCGATTAGTATTGCATCCAGAATAAATTATTGAATACCTAATTAAAATTAAGTTTTAAATTGGTTTTGTGCTTTTAAAAATTATAAAAATTAACAAAAGCTTCTGAAAAATATTTCCTCCTACAGTAAAATTATTTTCTTCATATCTAGCCTATATAAAAATTTATAACGATTTTCAACACCGTTTCAAACGATTATAAAATCAAAACGATCAGATTAAGTAAATAGAAAATAATGTGTTCCTTAACCGATGATTTCTTGTGTTTGCAGGTACCAATCCTCGCGCTCTAGCTCCAACCTCGTCTTACTACGACGATCTCGATAGCGTAAGTCACAAAGAATTCTAACTTTAGAAATTTAAATAGTGTACTTTATGGAAATACCGCATGCTCGAAGCATGGACCTGTATCATAGTTGTTGTACTTTAAAACATTGCTCAGGACTGACATTCTCTGTTGAGGCTTCTGCCTTGACTTTTCAACAAGCGAAGCTCTTGGAGTGTTGTTAATGCATTTGAATACCTTTACCTTTGGAACAATGGATTGATATACCGTATTGCAACATAATGATTGAATGATATACCGTGTTGATATCATACTGTTGGAACATCCTATTGAAATTAAATGCTTGAAAGTAGTTGGCACCGCACTGGGTTTTTGGGGTAACTTATATTAGAGAAAGTGTGGGAGCGACCGCGAGCCATCTACACATTGCACCGTACCGACCGTCTAAAATGAAATGTACCGCATAAAGTGATTTGAGATCCGCCCGGGTGAGCGCCCACATGGCAGGAGATGGGCTCAATGGTTGCACACTGTACTTCCTATATAAGTCACGTAGTTTCTAGCTTTACTATTGCTTGCTTGTCATTTTTATTATTATTACATCTGCCTGGTTGTCCTACTATTGCCATCATATTGCCTGCTGGTTAAAATATTGTTGCTACCATATGCCATGCCACAGTTGTTACTCTTGTACGTTACTTTTGCACTTGCACAATCACCTTTACTTTATGCAGTACTTGCACTTTACTTACCACACCTGAACAACCACCAGTACTTTACTTATTGTTCTTACACACATGTCTGCACTTACTTTATTTTTCGCACTTGCATGATCATCTTTTGTTTACTATAGCACGTTCCATACTTGTGCACTACTCCTTTTCTATTGCTAGAATTGTTGTGACTTACATACGGTTCCATCTTCATGACACCGCAGACACCGCACAGGTTGACTTAGGCACTCCTGAGTTCGCAAAGCCGTAGCTCAATCCTGAGATTACCGACTTTTAGATTTGGAGTGTATGTGTGATGTACTTTCTATGTATTTCCTTTCTGTATTTTTCTTTCATGTATTTGGTGTGAGAGTGCTATTGGTGTTGTATTTTAAATTTGGACCGTAATAACGTACGCTGATTTGAGTATTATTGTACATCTCTGCATCGTAGCTATCTTGGTTTCACTGGTTAACTGTAGACCTACAAATAAATCAAATAAGTAACGGGCCCCTAAGAGCGGGTCGTTACAACATGCAAATTATAGGCTGAAATAATATGTCAACCACCTCTTACCGTGGCTTGAGGATCTTAGGCTGATCATAGGAGATGACACCGCGAAGGGGAATTTTAGTAAGAGTGTGTATCACTCATTTGGGGGCTCATTTACTGATGGTGACGGAGATCATGCAAGTCCGACACCCTTCTCACAAGCATCAACCGACTATGATGCTTACCCCGACATCCCTAATTATGCGTCGACGGGGCCATCTCCGGCGAGGACTCTCCATGCAAGCCCACACTCCGTTGGAAAAAATAAAATGTGTAGACGAACATTGATGGATAATCTCGATCTAATGAAGGAAATGGTTGATAATGTTAGAGCGGTCGCGCAAGCCATAAAGTTCTCCCACACCCATTGGCTTGCAGATCTTTCTACATATTTGTATTCACTAACCGAGTATGAAGACGACGTCTTGGATGCAGTGTATGAAAAACTTAGTGATAATGATAGAGATGGTAGGAGATTTGTCAATATGTCGGAGGCGGCAAGGAAGAGATATGTTGCCAAGAAGGTGGCTGAGATTGAGAGGGCTCGGGATGATGCGGGAGGAGACAAGGATGGCGAGGATGAAGAATGCCATTTATGAAGTAGCCATGGAATGTCATTTTAAAACGATTACATTAACGTTTGGTGTGAAAATGGGGGTGTTGCATGTATAATGTGGAGGCGGTGATGGAGAGTGTGGTGGTGCACTCTTGAAATTGTTGTGTTGGATGTGTGTTTGCTTTTGTCATGTTAGTATAATGTTGGAACTGAGGATATTTATGGTGTAGTTCATATTTATGTAGATGCTTCATGCATGACTATGTATTTTAATTACTATGTTTTATTTGCTCTCTCTGACTTGGGCTATTGTACATTGCCATTGGATTTGTTGTGTATCTTGGCCATCTGTAGCATGTGTGACTTAAATTTTTCCATGCATGCCTTGGTATTTTAGTTACTATGATATCTTTGTTGTCTCTGCCTTGGGCCATTGTAAAGTGTGTTGGATTTGTTGTGTATCTTGGCCATCTGTAGCATGTGTGACTTAAATTTTTCATGCATGCCTTGGTATTTTAGTTACTATGGTATCTTTGTGGTCTCTGCCTTAGGCTATTGTAAAGTGTATTGGATTTGTTGTGTCTCTTGGCCATCTGTAGCATGTGTGACTTACATTTTTCATGCATGCCTTGGTATTTTAGTTACTATGGTATCTTTGTTGTCTCTGCCTTGGGCCATTGAAAAGTGTGTTGGATTTGTTGTGTCTCTTGGCCATCTGCAGCATGTGTGCCTTGGGCTTATATTTTGGTGCTTCAAAAAATGATATCAGATATGGATTTTTTAAAATCTGAAAAGGCTTCCATCATTTCATGTATTTTAAATACTTTGGTTTCTTTGCAGTCACTGACTTGGGCTATTGCATTGGGTGTTGAATATGGTTTGGCTTTTTGGCAATATGGAGCATGATTTCCTTTACATTTTTTTCACCTTGGTGTCTTGGATTTTTTGTATATGGGTTCTTGTGGCTTTTGGCCTCATGTATCATGTGTGACTTGGGAATTTTTATGATATGCATGCTGGATATCAGATTTTTTGGGACTTAAGATCAAATAGCCCAATGATGAAAACGGGGCATACTGTATATCTTTCATACTTGATGGGTGGCAATTAGGATCATTCATTCCCCAAGTTGGTCTGGAATTAGATAGATATTGAATTTGTGAGTTAGTTAGTAACCATGAAATGGTTTGAGATGGATTTGTAATGGAAGTTGGCAATCTGAAGCATGTGTGCCTGGTGATTTTTTAATTATGTGGTATTAGCTTCAGCTGAAGTGGGCTTGGTTGGATTTACTTCATGCCTTAGGATTGTGTGGGTAGATAATGAAGGATCCATTGCCAAGCAACCAGGATGGAAAAATGGAAAATAAATATATTTGAGTGTTATGAGTGAGGGAGGCCTTTGGCCTCCCCACTCCTTTATCCCTCCATTACTCCCCATTAGTTAGTATAATGGAGACCTTTGGAGTTCATACACTTTGGTATTCCCTATTGATGAATAAATAGAGGACCATGGCTTTATGCCATGGTTACTCTTTCTTTTGAGTTTCAACACGTTATCAGCACGCTCTACAGCTGAGCCGAATCCCTGCCGATGGACGAACTGCGATGACGTGGATAGGGCTTCCTTCTCCGACCTTCGCTAGATCCGGCAGGTAGGATCTAGATGTAAATTTTTCCCTAGATCAATATTTTACATGCGCATGTTGATACATCTGTGATAGATAAAATCAATTTTCAACAATACACAGATTTACGATTGCAAACCCCATTTTACAACTGTTTTAATAGATTAATATATATATATCTATTATACATTTGACAGTGTTTTTTGAATCCTAGGGCTGACTAGGACAAGATAAAAGACGGTTGAGATTAAATCTAGGGAAATCAATGGTGTGGATTAGTATTTAATATGATAAGTTTGTATTATGGAGATATCTTTTCTTGGGAAACATCCCCTCATTTTTTGATTACGGGTCCCATTTGAATGTTGTGTTACATTGGGGAGAGCAAGAGGCACCTCCCTAATTTTTTTCATCACCTCTCTCCATCCGTACGTTGGAGGAGATCAAACGGCTGGGATACATTAGACTTCCATCACACAACAATTACGATGATTGCTCAGTTTTTTTGGGGAAAAGCAAGAGGCGTTTTGGGGGCCCTTGCTCTTCTCCAAAATCATGTTGTCTTCTCTCCAAACGCAGGCAGCAAGATCTCCAGCAAGATCTCCACTTCTCCAGCAAGATCTCCACTTCTTCTCGCCAAAGCAGCAAGCCCCGTCTCTGCCGTCTTCTCAGTCGCAGGCAGCAAGATCCATCTCGCCCCAAATCTTCATCTTCTCCACATCAAGAACTGCTGCAAGTTGAAGACAGATTGAACCTCATGTCCAATCAACCCATTCTAATCTCCAGTCTCCTCTTCTAGGTTAAAGATGGGGGTTTGCTCAATTTTTAGTGGAAAGCTTGCATTTTTTTGCGGAAAGCTTGCATTTTTTTGCAACCGAGCCGAAAGGGTGCAGACGCAACCGCCTCGGCCACTGCTTCTTACCTGGTATGAAATTTTATTATAGTTATTATTATTTGATCTTTCTTTTAGATTCTAAGATTTTTATGAAGTTTAATGTGATGGGGTTTTTGGATTTGTACAGATGGGTTACTCTGCAAACCCTCCTTAACATCGGATCATGCAAACCCTCCTCAACCCCGGATCACGCAAACCCTCAAACCCTCAGTTGACAGTGCATCTGCTTGCAATCTGAACGGATCTCTGTTTTATACAGCCCTCCTCTTTTGTAATCACCCTTTTGGTCGAACCCTCAATTTGTTATTTGTTGTAATCAACGTTTTGATGTAATCTATTATTTGTTTTGGTTAAATCTGCGTTTTATTTTCAGGGATGTTTGTAAAATGAGAAGGCCATGCCGATCTTCCCTCAGGTTTTTCTTCAAGTCACCTTTTGATTCTTGGGGAGCAAGAGAGAATAGAAGCAGCAATATTGATATTGGGTTCTCTTTTATAGATGTTGAAGGGGAGAGTACATTAATATTATTGAGTTGGTATAGAATTCATGTTCATTACATATTTCTGTAGTTTAACTTCGCATGAGATAATGAGTTTGATTTTGTAGGCATATAATTCAAATTTTTGTGCGAAATACTGAGTACTTCTATATAAATTATCCTCTAATATTTGATGTAGGCATATAATACCTGATTTAGGTGGGCTTGGAGATCTAAATTATCCTCTAATATCTGATGTGAAGTGTTGCTCAATTATCTTGCTCTTACTCAACTAAGGAGGTATTCTTTGTCACAGACCTGCTCAAGTTATTTAGAAAAATCAGAGTATTATGTGAAGCTGCGTTCTGCATTCATTTGCTCATTTTTCTAATATATATAATAAATGTGTATTTGTTTCAGGACATTGTAAGAATTTTCAAGAGGAGGAGGGAATGATTACAAGGACATGGCACATCATGAGTGGTTAAACACAGTTATCTCGATGTCCTTTGTGCCAATTACTTCTCTCTTGCAAGGAGTCACAGGAAGTGGTTTCTTGAGCCATGCTATCAATCTTTATTTAAGTCTGGCGTGCACAATTCTGCTTGAACTTGAAGTCCTGTAGCATGTTCTTATATATGCTTATGTGGATGGCAGATTTAGTCTCTTGCCGAAATTTCTTTAAAGATTGAGCAGAGATAGACTTTCACTGGGCTTGAATATGCCTGGATAATTTCTGTCGGTTGGAATTCACTAAGCTTGAATTTTTTTATTGGATCCTAATATTGATTGAAGATTCTTATGTGGTTTATGAGTTTTTATATGTGCAGATTGTTACGTGGATTTTGTTTGAAGCATTTGAAGGTTCATATTATTTAGAAATGGTTTGCTTTGAGGTCCTACTGTTTTAGAATGTTTCTCTAATTATAGTTTGACTTCCGATTTGATTAGTGACAAATAATAGAGAAAATTCTGGAGTTGATTTTTGATGTTAACTGTGTTATACTCTATTTTGATGGTATGATCATGGATATTATGCCTATTCCATTTCAATTACCTTCAAAGACCGATGAAATTAAATTTTTAGATGTTTTCTCCATTAATTATCTAAAAATTTATTCTTATATTCTAATTTACTTTTGGTTTGATGTTATTTCACATGTTCTATTCTATTTAGCAAACGATTGGAGTAAAAAAAGGGAAAATTTAAAAAGATTGGCCATGGAGTTAACATATTTGCTGTTCTATATGAATTTATGTTTTTATTTATTTATACAATTAATTCTATAACATAAGTGATTCCAAATTTTCCATATTAGTTATAGACATTTAGTTATATGCCAAATTTGGTATATTCATTTAGTTATAGTCCAAATCTGTTATATTCCAAATCTGAGATATTAGTTATATGCATTTAGTTCTATGCCAAATTTGGTATATTCATTTAGGTATAGTCCAAATCTGTTATATTCCAAATCTGCCATATTAATTATATGCATTTATTTATATTTGTTATATTCCAAATCTGTTAAATGCATTTAATTATATGCCATATTTGTTATCTGTTGTCTTTGCATATAATATGGCAAATACCTGTTATGGACATTTTCAATTGATGTGCATTTAGTTATATGCAATGATATTGCCATATAATACTGCTATACAATTGATACTACCATGCATTTATGTTTTTATTTATTAATACAATTGATACTCTAACATAAGTGATTCCAAATATGTCATATTAGTTATATGCCATATTTGTTATATACCAAATCTATAATATTCATTTAGTTATATTCCAAATCTGTTAGATTCCAAATCTGCCAGATGATTTATATGCACTTAGATATATTTGTAATTTTCCAAATCTGCTACATGCATTTAGTTATATGCATTTAGTTAAGTGTAATTATTGTATTAAAAGTAGGTTTTTTCCTTTTATTATCGTAATAAACTTGGAAAGATTCTGAATTGTATCCACATATCATTGATCCATATGTGGTTCTTTCCTATCATTACAACATTAATACAGGTCACTCTCTGGGCTGGGGAAAAAGTGGGTCTTTTGATCATATTTTATGCGGGTACTGCAGGTACTTCCATTGGCTGTGTAGATCCTCATCTTCTCCAAGGGAACGGCGGTAGTTTCTTCAGCTGCCAGTGCAAATCATATTCTCTATACAGCATCTACAGGTTCTCTGCCTGCTGGCAGTAGAGGTTCCTCGGTCACTGGTTGCACTTTGACTTGCAGTGTAGATCCCACTTTGGCTGTCAGTTTAGATGCTAATATGCCAACGACACGACAAGTTCTTCAGGTGGCAGTGTATATTCTGCTTCGGATGCTACTCACCATCGCCATGCTGTCTGATGGCATGGGTAATGCACACCGGTATTGCAGTTGCAATGAAGTTTCCCCTCATCTTTCGGAATGATCCTTGATTTGCTTGGTGAGAGTTGATTTGCTGATCTTCAGAGGCATCTGTAGATTCTTCTCAACAAGAATCCTACTCATAATTATGATAACTTTTCTATTTCTTTTTTTGGCTATAGCTAAACACAAACATTGATGCTTCGCTCTTTTAAAAAGGATATTGTTAACTTTGAACATTTTTATTTCTCATAAACTGTGAATTGGTTCATTTGCTCATTACTTCATTAAATGGTGGATGTGAAGGGAGAGAGATGGATATGAGAGTTTACCAACTAGGTTCCTTGGAGAACTTAAATCTATGATGATATATAACTATTTTATTTAGATTTATGGATGAATAAGTAAAACGACATCTTTAAGGTCATTTACGTTTGGGTCTTATGTATCTATATACTTTTGGAGAGTCAGCGCACAGTTATTAATTGGGATTAGTTTCCAACGCACATCGCATATGGTACTAACGTCGCAACTTGCATTGAAGATCACAGTATATAAAAACAAACGGATTTAAATAACAATGGATCTAAAACAATTTCTATAATGATCAACTAATTACATCGCAAAATTTACTCCCATTCTTAAATTCTCAAGTCTTTTTAACCATGCTGGCAAAGTTGTTGGCATTAGTTAAGCATCGTGTGCATGCTGTGAATGCTATGACCTTACAATTTTTATATCAATTTCGATAAATGTAACGAGCATGTTAGTCACCACAGTGTAGAAATACATTTTATTTGGGGTTGTATTTTTATTTTTATGCTAAAATTAGGTCATGGTTCAAGCCTAATGATTGTTGGCTATCATTAGTTGAAGAATTAAAAAACCAATAAAATGGGCATAGTCAAAAATTCTGATCATTGAGCCACATAACTCGAGTACTGATGACCATGGTCCAAGTATCACTACTCATCTACTTCACTCTTAAATAGAACTTTCATCCCCCTTTTAAATGTATATTGGTCAAGCTCCATGCGAAAACCCTTAATTTGTAATTACTTCAAAACTGCTAAAGGCGAGTTTCGTGCATTGCTGATGAATCTTTTGACTAGGGGGCAAACATCACCCTCAATTTGTAATTGCGTATTGTTACTTAAGTGCGATTATCTATTATACAATTGAGTACTTTTTCTCTCATCCCTCCACCTTAAGCGAAGTCGCCACTTGTGCCCTACCGGTACGGGTTATAAGCTAAATTTTCGGGATGGGCTAAATTTTCTAGGATGAATTAAATTTCTTGCGATGGCCCGTGTCGCTTAGGCGGCGCCCGCGAAATTTTTTTACGCTAATTTGTTGTGGAAATAATTTTGGCTGTGAAAATAATTTTGGCTTGCTAATTTGTTGTGGAAATAATTTTGGCACGCTCATTTGTTGTGGAAATAATTTGTTTATGCTAATTTGTTGTGGAAATAATTTTTTTTGGGAAATAAAGATTTTGTGGGGGAAAATCTTAAATTAACCGTGCCCGTGGGCACGGGTTATGACTAGTATATATATAAAACAGAAACCATAACTAATAATCCCCATATGTCGAATTCCCCGAAGGAATTTGATATCTGCTCAATGTAGGTCATACACTTACTCAATGGAGTAAATACTATGAAGACTGCATATGTGATATTCAAGAAAAAAACAAAGTCCTTGCACTATAAATGAAACTGTTCCGAAGCAAGTCATGAAGAAATGTTCATTTCTTATTTTAGTAGCAAGAGGTCAAATACATGGAAGTACCATAGGCTGATTGACGGTGATTTAAAGCAGGCTTATCATGACATTATGGTCTACACTTTAATTATATGCACATGCTGATACTGATCGCCTTGTCATTCGTGTAGTTTGAGATTAATTAGTTGATTACACAGAAGCAAAGCTGCCTAGTTGGGCCATTTTGGTTGTGCTTAAGCATCATATGAGAAATAACCATTCCATTTTCTATTTTGTGGTTCACCTCTAATGTGTTGTTCTGGGAAACTATCTATGAGCTCAATTCCTTTAACAAAGGTGCCTCCAGCTATAAACAAGATAACAATCAATGGGTGCTGAGTTGGCCTCAGAAAGAAACCGGCCCAGCTTGGAGCCTCCCATAACTTGGGCAGACATATTCATAAGTTAGGCCGAGCCAAGTCTTTTGTTCCCATCCAGCCCCTGCTCATTGTAGGTGATGGGAATCTAGTCCCATCCCAAGTGGTTTGTTTTGTTGATGATCACACCAAATGTTGTTACATTACTAATCATACTACTTAAGTGTGTAGGTTGTGCAAAGCATACTCCGAGAAGAAGAATTTCAACCACACACATAGAAGATGAAGATGAATTTAGCTCGCAACTCCAAAGCTTAAAGAATGTGCTCAAGCTAAAGCTAAAGCGAAGCTCAAATTTAATCGAAGCCTATGCAACTAGCTCAAGCTCAACCATAGCTTTAAGTTCTTCATAGAGTCTAGTGTGTGAGTTGGTTTTCATTTTCATAGGATTATGTCAAAGCCAAGAAAGAATATGCACACACACAAAATGATTTTCTAAAATGTTTTTAAAACTTATTTTTAACTTATTTGAGAGCATACTTTTCATAGAAGCTAAGTTTCAACTTGTAGTCAACTACAAACACCCAGTAGTTCACTACACTGATTTCTGTCTTCTACCTGAAAAGATACTCTGGTAGTCGGCTACCAAAATTAGGGAGTCGACTACCAGTTGTAGCAGATTTTCTCTGAAACACTCTGGGAGTCGACTACCAAAGTTAGGGAGTCGACTACCAGCTGTGCGACCAGAATTCCTTGATTCACTCTCTCATTTATTCTTTGCTTGATTTTTTGGGCTGAAGTCAAACTTGATTTGAATCATTTTGAATTCTCCTTTGGCTCTATAAATAGAGACCCTATGAGAACATTTTTCTCACCAATTTATTCTTGAGCAAAATTCTTATTCTCTCAAAAGATCTCATCGTTTTCATCGCTCTCAAAGTTCTTCATAGCCAAAATGGTTTTTAAATTTCTGATCTTATTACTTATATTATTTTAATTCTTTTTAAGATCATTATTATTATTTGGCTATTGCAAATTGGTTTTCAAAATCATTCTCTTTGATTTCTCATATTCTCAAAGGATTTTTTGAAACATCTAGATTCTAGATCACATTGAATATTTCATATTCTTTGTGTGATCTAAGAACGATCGAAATTCTTTTAGCCACGTTAAGGATAATTGCAAATTTAATCTTGGCTATAGAATTATTGGGTGTAAAAACCAATCTCCACTAATTCATTGTGGTGTATTGGATTTGATTTCACTTGTAGTCCCTTGGTGATAAGGGTGGTTGTAAATCCTTGTTGTAGGTAAGGTGTTTGTGAAAAGTCCTCGGATTGTGAGGCAAGGTAAAGTCCTCGGTTTGTGAGGCAAGGGTAAAATCCTAGACAAGTCTAGGTGGTCGGAAATCCTGGTTAAAGCTAAGTATTTGTATTGCTAAGGCAATAGTGAAAATCTCATACCGGATTGGTCGGGGACTGGACGTATCCCGGGTTGTGAGGAACCAGGATAAAAATCCTTGTGTTTGCGTTGGTTCTCTCTGTGATTGTTTATCTCTACTTTGTTTATCTTGATTCATTGTGTATTACATTTGCAACTCATTCATAATATATTGCAAGATCAATTTCTGTATCTGCTTCTCTCTTATACTTCTGTGCAATCTTATATATCTTCCATTAAGTATTTATTTAACTGAGTTGTGCTTAATTTCCCTCTGGGAGTCGACTACTGTTTTTAGGGAGTCGACTACCAGAAGAGTTTTATCTCTGACTTGTTTTGAAGATTAATTAAGTTGATTAAGAACCAAGCGTAGATCACTCTACTTGGTTTCTTAGACAACATTAGAAGGCTTTGAATTGTGCTAATCTATTAAGAATGAAATGTTAAAACTAGAGATCCAGACATGCGTTCTTAACCAAACAACACAAATCCAGATGAATAACATGCGGAACCTTAAATCATTAACCTACTCTGATTAGCGGAAGCTTACCTGAGTCCATCGTGTTACGCCTATTTGACCGAGACCCATGAGGCACGAGCCCAAGAGCCCATCTGCATCCTCAAGGCCCATTCGACAAAGGCCCTACAAGGGATCTTCTCGAAACGTCGATCCGACCCGGACCCAATAACCCATTGGTCGCTCGCCCACTCCTGCGAAAACCGCTCCCCCGGACACGCGACCACTAAATGGCGATAATGGGGAGGTGCTGGCAGGGCGGAGAGGGCGGCGGCTTGGGGGGATTGATGGGGCACGATCGATGGCGGGCGTGGGACGTGGGCCGGAGCCAATCACGCTGGGAGCTCTACAAAAGGGTCAGGAAGACGACGAAGCAAGAGACCGCATCTCAGGTAACAGAACCTAAGGTACTCCATCAACGACCACATTCCCCCAATTCATCTCCTTCCTCCCCCGCTCGCGCCGAGAGACGCCGTTACGATCTCCTCACGAGTCGAACCGTCTCCGCCGAGCCTCCTTTCTCAGATCTCTATCTGACTTAGGCATCGGAGGGGATTTGGCCGGAACCAAGGTCCGGCCCCCTGACGAGCGTTCTCGTCTACGCAGGTGGACAGCTGATCAACGGGCCGAGGCTACCCCTCGCCCCTCTCCGACCGCTCGATCGACTGGACAGTGAGGCTTCCCCTCACAGTCAGCCTGCCGAGGCCGAGCACGCCCTACCGAGGCCGAGCGTCTTGGTCGGGACCGAGACTCTCCCTCGCCACCCGACGGTCGTGCATCTATCCGGGCGACTGAGGCTACCCCTCGTCCCCCTTTCAGCCGAGGCCGATTACGTCAGTCCGAGGCCAAGCGACTCAACCAGGGCTGAGGCTTCCCCTCGACCTTTCTGCACCGATTCGAAGCTCCCCAAGGGACCCCAAGCGGGCCCCTTGACCACGTTGACCGGGTTCTCCACGGTCAACGCTTAGTAGTGAGAAAACACTCTGAAACATCTGGCGCCGTCTGTGGGAACCGAAAACTGTCCCACGAAGAAACAAACCACATCTGCGATGACGCGGCCTCCCTCCCCTCGGTGAAAGAAGGGTAAGGCCCCGACGCGGGGCGACAGGGCCCGCCATCGTGGCCAAGAATGGGCACTAGACCGACGCGAGGAGAGTCGCGAAGACAGGGCCGGGAGGCCCTCCCTTTCTCAACCGGTCGGGAGACCGAGTGCGCCCGTAACGACGCGCAGCTCGGACGTGGCTTTGGTGGTATCAGTGGTCATAGACACTACCTTGGTACGACGGCTGCTCGTCGACACCGGCAGCTCCTGTGACGTCCTGTTTATGTCAACCCTGGAGAAGATGGGTCGGCGGAAAGAAGACTTGCGACCTCGCTCGGGTCCCGTGGTCGGATTCACGGGTCACTCCACCCCCATCATCGGCACCATCCATCTCCCGGTAACGCTCGGAGACACACCAGACTCAGTGACCCTGGCGGTGGAATTCATCGTGTTGGGGATCGGGTCAGAATACAATGGGATCATCGGCCGACCCCTGCTCAACGCCGTCGGCGCGGTGGTCTCGACCCTCCATCGGACCATCAAGTTCCGAACGCCGGGGGGGATGGGGCAAGTCGAAGGTGACGTGGGGAGACCGAATACCTGCTATCAGCTGGCGGAGGAAGGTCCCAAGGATCGTCTAGCTGACCAGATGGCCGCGCTCGACTTAAGGAGCGGGCCTAGGCCCACCCCTGCAGAGGAGCAGGAGCAAATCCCGGTCACGGACACAGAGGGCCGGTTCGTCTCGATCGGGAGAGGGCTGAGCCCGGACCTGAGGGATCAGCTGATCGAATGCCTGGAGGCGAACCTGGACATCTTCGCCTGGTCACCTGAAGACATGCCCGGCGTGGACCCCCAGGTGATCGTCCACCAGATCAACGCCGACCCCAACTTCAAACCGGTTAGGCAGAAGAAGCGTAACCTGGGCGGCGAGAAGATGAAGGCAGCCTCCGAGGAGGTGGAGCGCCTCCTCGACGCCGGCTTCATACGAGAAGTCTGGTACCCGGAGTGGCTGTCGAACGTGGTGATGGTCAAAAAACCCAACGGGAAGTGGCGAATGTGCGTGGACTTCAGTGACCTCAACAAGGCCTGCCCCAAGGACAGCTACCCCCTGCCGCGCATCGACCACCTGGTGGACAACGCCTCGGGGTACGAGATGCTAAGCTTCATGGACGCCTACTCCGGGTACAATCAAGTCCAGATGGACCCCCGGGACGAAGAGATGACAGCCTTCACGACGGACCGGGGAACCTACTGCTACAAGAAGATGCCCTTTGGCTTGAAGAACGCGGGGGCCACCTACCAGAGAATGGTCAACAAGGTGTTCAGCTCCCAGATCGGGAGGAACCTAGAAGTCTACGTCGACGACATGCTTGTCAAGTCAAGGCGACCGGAAGACCACATCGCCGACTTGCGGGAGACCTTCGAGCGGTTGCGGCGACACCACATTCGGCTCAACCCTGCGAAATGCACGTTCGGGGTAAGATCTGGCAAATTCTTGGGATTTATGATAACTAACCGTGGTATTAAAGCTAACCCCGACAAGATCGAGGCGCTGGTCAACATGCGCGAGCCGACGACGATCAAGGAGCTACAGAGGCTGAACGGGCGCATCGCAGCCCTGGGGCGATTCCTTTCCAAATCGGCGGAAAGATCGCTTCCCTTCTTCAAGGTCCTGAGGAAAGCAATCGCGGAACCTCCGAGCAATAGGAAGACGATACTCTGGGACGAAGACTGCTCCCGGGCGTTCGGGGACCTCAAGGAGTATCTCCGCAGCCCCCCTCTCCTGTCCAAACCCCGGGAAGGGGAGTCGCTGAGCCTTTACCTGGCGTGTGCGGAGGAAGCCGTAAGTTCGGTGCTGATCCGGGAAGACGGCGGGGTGCAATGGCCGGTATATTACACGAGCCGGATCTTGAAGGGGGCGGAGGTGCGATACTCGCCCATGGAGAAATTGGCGTACGCCCTCGTCCTCTCAGCACGAAGGCTCCGACCCTATTTCCAGGCCCACACCATACTGATCCTGACCGACTCGCAGCTGGAGCAGAACCTCAAGAGATTCGATCGAATGGGAAGGATGTTAAACTGGGGAGTGGAACTGAGCGAGTTCGACCTTCGATTCAAACCGCGCACGGCCATCAAAGGACAGGCCCTAGCCGACTTCATCGCCGAGTGCACGACGGAAGGAAACGGCCCCCCAGAGGGAGAAGGCCCAGGGACGGTAACTGCTCCACCCCTGTCCTTTCTTTTGGCTGACCATTTCCAGCTAAAGGATCCAGGAGCGTGGATAGTTCATGTGGACGGGTCGGCTACACAGTCAGGAGGCGGGGCCGGGATTGCGATCCGATCTCCGGAGGGGAACATTGTGGAATACGCGTTGCGGTTCGAGTTCCCGGCCACGAACAACGTGGCGGAGTACGAAGCTGTGATCAACGGCCTGAGGCTGGCCCTGGAACTCGGGGCCGAGTCCGTCCGCCTCCTAAGCGACTCGAAGCTCATTGTCAACCAACTCTTAGGGAGCTACGAGGCACGGGAAGAGGCGATGCAGAGATATCTCCCAGTCGCCAGAGCGGCGATGTCCAAATTCAAAGACGTGGAGGTCTTACACCTCCCACGGTCAGAGAATGTGCGGGCCGATGCGTTGTCAAAGCTGGCCTCGTCCTCGCCAAAGGAGCTGGGCCGCACCATCTACGTAGAGAACCTGCCGTCCCCCAGCACGATGGAGCACGAGGTGATGGCGATCGACCAAGAGCCCACCTGGATGGACCCGATCATCCGATACCTCACCCACGGAGAGGTGCCGGCCGATAGGGACGAACGCCGAACCCTGGAGAGAAAAGCACTCCGATACATGATTCATGAGGGGACGCTCTACCGGAGACGCTGGACCAAGACGGACGTCCTCCCATACCTGAAGTGCATCGGACCACAAGAAGCCGATTACGTCCTACGGGAGGTTCACGACGGGATTTGCGGGAATCACCACGGGGGCAAGATAGTCGCGCAGAAGATCTTAAGGCAGGGGTACTACTGGCCGACCTTGGCCAAAGATGCAACAAGCTACGTCCAGAAATGCCAAGAATGCCAGAGGTACGCCCACCACATTTCGACTCCTCCGTCAGAACTCATCCCTATTGTGAGCCCCCTCCCCTTTGCGAAATGGGGGCTCGACATCCTCGGACCGTTCAAACCAGGACGAGGGCAGCGGAAGCACCTGATCGTGGCGGTGGACTACTTCACCAAATGGATCGAGGCCGAGCCGTTGGCAACCATCACGTGGAAGAAAGCGAAAAGCTTCGTGTGGAATTCCATCATTTCCCGATTCGGAATACCACGGGCCATCGTCACAGACAACAGGAAGCAGTTCGACTCCGCAGGGTTTAAAGATTTTTGTGAGGAATGGGGAATCAAGCTCCTCTTTGCCTCGGTAGCACACCCCCAGACCAACGGGATGGCAGAAGCGGCCAACAAGTGTATCATAGAGCCCCTCCGGAAGAAAGTGAAGGACGCCGAAGGGAACTGGCCGGAAGAGCTCCCCGGGATACTCTGGTCATACTGGACGACCCACAAGGAGGCTACCGGCGAGACCCCCTTCATGCTCACTTACGGGGCCGAGGCGGTGGTACCGGTCGAATTGGGTGAAGAATCTCTTCACCTCAAATACTTTGACGAAGACCGGAACTCGCAGGGCCTAGGGCTCAACCTGGAGCTCCTCGACGAGAGACGGGAGCAATCACTAGCCACCATCGTCCGCCAAAAGCAGAAGGTGGCCAGATACTACAACGCTCGGGTGCGGGGGAGAAGCTTCCACCTCGGGGACCTGGTCCTCCGGAAAGCAGGCTTCACCACTGATACCGCCCGCAAAGGGAAGCTCACGGCTAGATGGGAGGGACCCTACAAAGTCGTCGAGGTCCTCGGACCCGCAGCCTACCGACTAGCCGACATGGAAGGGAGAGTTCTCACTCACACTTGGAATGCAGAACATTTACGCAAATACTTTCAATAGATGTACCACTTCCTATGAAATAAATTTGTTTTAAATTCACTCCTTTCCAGATAAAGCAAAAAGGTGTACAGAGGGACACACGAAGAGGGCGAGGGGCATCCCCCTCCCTCATTTTACTCCGGGGGCACCGGGGGAGCCACGGGCTGGCAGCTCCCTAGGGTCTCCCCCTCAATCCGTCCGGCGTCAGAGTACATCCGAAGTTTCTCGAAGTTAATCCCCGAGAGCGGGAACTTCTCTTGGATCTCGGACTGGCACCGGGCGAAGCCCTTCTCGTACGCCTTCGATAAGGCGGTCTCCACAAAGGAGGTGGCATACTCCGCCACGGCATCCTGAGCGATCCGGGCCGGATCTACCTCCTTGAGCCCACGCAGCCGGGCCTCTAAGGTCTCGACCTGACGTTGGTGCTCCGCCCTCTCCTTCTCGATCTCCCGGGATTTCTCCACGAGTTGGGCTGCAAGGGCCCTCGCCTGCTCCTCCGCCGCATCTAGACGATCGGAGAGCTCCGAGGCTTCGGAGGCCACAGCCGGGTCGGGGATCTGCTTGACTCCTTCAGGCGCGCCGACATCTTTTGAAAGAGAGGCGAGCCGCGTCTCGGCCTCGAACTTCGCGGCCAGAGCCACGGCTCTCTCCCGTTCCGCCACCTCCAGGGCAGAGGACAACTCGGTTATTCGGGAGTTCAGGGACTGGACCCGCGCTTCCTCCAACTGACTAGCTTCCTCTTCCTCCTCGCCAGGGACCTCAGGGCCTGGCCCGGCCACTGATTTGGCTTTGGGAAGAGCCGCGAATTGGCGCCTCATCGAGAGGCCCACCGAGGACAACTGTGCCAAAGCAACGAAGGTAAGACGGCAAAAGCAGCTGGAGAACGGGGGGACAAGCAGAGACACACTACCTGTTGACCAGCCTGAATCACGAAGGTAGCCAAGCAATCGCCTCTGACTCCGTCCAACACCGCCTGGTCGGGAGGGAGACAACAGTTCTCGGCCACTCGGGCGGCGGCTCCACGGCTCGAGAACACCGACTCCTTCTCCCCCACTGGAAAGCGAGGACAAAGAAGACCCTCTTCTGACGAAGGGAACTCGCCAGGAGCGGAGCGGAACGCCCCAAGATATCGACTGTAAGCATCAGGGAGAGAGCCGTCCGGGAGAGGTGAAGGGCCGGCCCACGGCCAGGCAACCTCAACGGGAGCAGGATGAGGTCGGTCGGCAGTCGGCTGGACGTCGACCCCCTCGACCCCCTCACAGAGCCTCTTGGGAGACCCCTGCAAGGGGAGAGAGGGAGACGACATCTTCTTTCGCTTCGAACCTCCGGACGCGGTCACCACCCGCTGCTTCATCCGGACCGCCAGCACATGGTCCCTTCTGCGCGGATCCGGGTTTGGGACCTGCACAAGAGCGCTGGCAGGAGAAGAACCGAGAGGGAACCCACCTGCACTCAAAGAAGAAATGAGAGACAGAGCAAAACCCGGGCGACTCCGAGGGACGAACGTCCGGAGTAGCTTACCTAGGGGCCACACCGTCTTACGCAAATTGTGGTCGCTAAAGAGGAAGTCGATCGAGCGCTCCCTCGTAGGAATTGCCAGCATGTCCCTCGCCGTCTGCTGCTCAGCGACCGTCGGCTCGCCCAGGATAAGAGCAACGGCACCGGCCGCCACCCACCGAGCCGGGAAGGGTACACTCGAGGGGAACGTGACGAACACGTATTCCCCCTTCCAGCGTTTCAGAGAGCTCGGCAACCCCAGCACCAGGGACATCTTCGGGCGGGCGCTGATGTAAATCCACGCCCCCGATTGGTGTCGGCTCAGGCGGTAGAACTGGGCAAAGAGGCGAAGAGAGGGCACCACACCCTTCAGCAGGCAGACGACAACGAACCCGACGAGGATCCCGACGGCGTTGGGACAGAATTGACACAAGCACACATTGTGGGCCTGAAGGAACTCAACGATGAAAGGATGAAGCGGGAAACGGAGCCCGAAGTGAAAGCACTTCTCATATATTCCAACCTCATTAGGACCTGGAGAGCAGATCCGCTTGTCAGCCCCAGGGGCACGAGCCGAGTAGGGCGGAAGCAGATAGGAGGAGCGCATGCTCCCGATGGCGGTGGCACAGATCGACGAAGGCCACGCCAAGACCTCCGAAGGAACCCCTGAAAGATCATCCCCGTGCTGACTAATCGCCGAAGGAGTGTCACCCGCCAGATCTGGAGCCGCATTGCGCTCCGACCGAACCGAACCCGTGGCAGAGGAAGACGACATGGGGCAGAGCTCAGACAGAAGGGGGATCAGCGCAAGGGAGAGAGACGATGGGATGGCGGCTCACGAATCCCTCGGCTTCTCCACTTAAAACGACTCCGCGAGCGGCAGGGATAAGCTTGCCACTACACGTGGCAACATCTGAAGGCCGACGGCGCTTCGGAACCCGCGCCTTAAAAACATCGAACGGGCTAACTCATGATGATGACTAATAAATGAGTCGACTTCGACTGGAGAGCCTGTCAAAATCGGCAGAGGTCACATCGGCCGAGCCGAGCCGGCCGAGGCCGATCAACCCGACCGATGGGGGCAATTGTTACGCCTATTTGACCGAGACCCATGAGGCACGAGCCCAAGAGCCCATCTGCATCCTCAAGGCCCATTCGACAAAGGCCCTACAAGGGATCTTCTCGAAACGTCGATCCGACCCGGACCCAATAACCCATTGGTCGCTCGCCCACTCCTGCGAAAACCGCTCCCCCGGACACGCGACCACTAAATGGCGATAATGGGGAGGTGCTGGCAGGGCGGAGAGGGCGGCGGCTTGGGGGGATTGATGGGGCACGATCGATGGCGGGCGTGGGACGTGGGCCGGAGCCAATCACGCTGGGAGCTCTACAAAAGGGTCAGGAAGACGACGAAGCAAGAGACCGCATCTCAGGTAACAGAACCTAAGGTACTCCATCAACGACCACGTTCCCCCAATTCATCTCCTTCCTCCCCCGCTCGCGCCGAGAGACACCGTTACGATCTCCTCACGAGTCGAACCGTCTCCGCCGAGCCTCCTTTCTCAGATCTCTATCTGACTTAGGCATCGGAGGGGATTTGGCCGGAACCAAGGTCCGGCCCCCTGACGAGCGTTCTCGTCTACGCAGGTGGACAGCTGATCAACGGGCCGAGGCTACCCCTCGCCCCTCTCCGACCGCTCGATCGACTGGACAGTGAGGCTTCCCCTCACAGTCAGCCTGCCGAGGCCGAGCACGCCCTACCGAGGCCGAGCGTCTTGGTCGGGACCGAGACTCTCCCTCGCCACCCGACGGTCGTGCATCTATCCGGGCGACTGAGGCTACCCCTCGTCCCCCTTTCAGCCGAGGCCGATTACGTCAGTCCGAGGCCAAGCGACTCAACCAGGGCTGAGGCTTCCCCTCGACCTTTCTGCACCGATTCGAAGCTCCCCAAGGGACCCCAAGCGGGCCCCTTGACCACGTTGACCGGGTTCTCCACGGTCAACGCTTAGTAGTGAGAAAACACTCTGAAACACATCGCTAATAGTCTGAAAGATCCTGACGATAGCGCAACGATCGATCTTCCAGAATAGCACGAATCAACCGGTTGGAGAATCCCTTTAGACTTCTCCCGGTTTCTCTCCTAGCGACGGGACGTAGAAAAGACGGCTCAACTTCGTTCGTGTATTCCGGGGACCATGACCGCTAATATTTATAGGCTAGCCTCCATAGCCCTAGGGTTTCCAACTCGGCCCATCAACGAGTTGAAGCCCAATAGTCTCTACACATAAAGGCCCCACGACCTGCTTAACTCATTTAGCCCATTCAATTAATTAAAACCAGATCACTAATGTATTGGACTTAACATGACAGCGTAGCACTTATATAATTATTCACCGCATATAAGCCCAACGTTGGATTAAGATCCAACTTAGTTGGATAAGTTCCAACAATCTCCCACTTGGGCTATATGCTTAAACTTTATAATTATATTTCATAGTGCATACAACCAAATAAGATCTTAACCTGCTGTCATTTCTTTAATGAGTCAAAAACAATCCGGTCCATCAATTATATTAGCAAAGGATCAAAGAGATCTTTACCGCAGCAATTGCAGCTCGACCCATCAGTGGTCACCGTGCTAATACAAAGGAATGACATGGATTATGAAGTGGATGTGTAGCATGGAAATTACATGTGATGTGATCTAACATGTCTACTTCCAACCGATCCTCCTTAACCTTAGTGAGATCAAAACATAAACACATATTTTCATACGCATTTATAAACATAGAGTTGAAATATGAAGCCAAACTGAAAACTGAACTTTATTTCTGCAGAAATAAACCATAAACCAAATATGCATAACTGAAGGCTGAAATGTTGTCAAAAATAGAAGCACTACAAAAATTACAAACTCCCACTAAAACTGAATATCTTCAGATGACATGACACCCATACGAGCAACATGCCCATGAAACGTTTTGGGTGGCAGTCCCTTAGTAAGCGGATCCGCAATGTTTGAGTTTGTACCAATGTGCTCTATAGACAACTGTTTATTTCCAACTCTCTCTTTAACAATCAGGAACTTGATATCAATATGCTTTGATTTCGCCGAACTCCTGTTGTTAGTGGCAAATGCTACTGCAGACATATTGTCACAAAATAATCTGAGTGGCCTTTCAATGCCATCTACAATTCGCAGCCCCGTGACAAAATTCCATAGCCATAGACCATGATTGGATGCATCATGACAAGCAATGAATTCTGCGGCCATAGTGGAAGAGGCTATAATAGTCTGTTTAGCACTCTTCCAAGAAATGGCGCCTTCTGCTAATGTGTAAACATAGCCTGTAGTAGATTTCATGCTGTCTTTGCATCCAGCAAAATCAGAGTCGGTATATCCAATGATCTCAAGCTTTTCCGACCTCTGATATACAAGCATGTGTCCTTTTGTCCTCTGTAAGTACCGAAAGACCCTTTTGGCTGCTTTCCAATGGTCCAATCCTGGATTGCTCAAGTATCTGCCAAGCATTCCTGTAATGTACGCCAAGTCTGGACGCGTACATACTTGAGCATACATGATACTCCCTACTGCTGAAGAATAAGGAATATCCTTCATCTGTGCTATCTCAATTTCACTTTCGGGACATTGATTGAGACCAAACTTGTCTCCCTTAGATACTGGGGTATCACCTGGTTTACAACTTTCCATGCCAAATCTTTTCAGAACCTTTTCAATGTAGGCCTTTTGTGATAATCCAAGTATACCTCGAGAGCGATCTCGATGTATTTGAATTCCTAATACAAAAGATGCATCACCAAGATCTTTCATCTCAAAGTTCTTAGCTAGAAAGTTCTTGGTTTCATGCAATAAGCCTTCATTGTTACTGGCAAGTAGAATGTCATCGACATACAAAACCAGAAATGCAAATTTACTCCCACAGAACTTATGGTATATACATTCATCAACCAAATTCATCTCGAAGCCAAATGAGGTGATAACTTGATGAAACTTAAAATACCATTGCCGAGACGCCTGTTTGAGTCCATATATGGATTTCTTAAGTTTGCAAACCATGTTCTTTGGGTCTCCCGACACAAAGTTTTCTGGTTGCACCATATAAATTTCCTGATCAATGTCCCCGTTAAAGAACGCTGTTTTAACATCCATCTGATGTAACTCAAGATTGAAATGAGCCACCAATGCCATTATTATCCTGAATGAGTCTTTCGTGGAAACCGGAGAGAAAGTCTCATTATAATCAATGCCTTCCTTTTGAGTAAAGCCCTTAGCGACAAGACGTGCCTTATATCTTTCCACATTACCTTTTGAATCCCTCTTGGTTTTAAATATCCATTTGCAACCAATGGGTTTCACGTCTTTAGGTAATGGGACAAGATCCCAAACGTCATTGTCCTTCATTGACTTTATTTCCTCATTCATGGCATTTATCCATTTTAGAGAGTTAGAACCATTTTTGGCTTGATGGAAGTTGATTGGATCATCTTCCATCACACCAATATCAACTTCATGTTCTTGGAGATATGCAATGTAGTCACTTGATATTGCACTTCTCCTCTCCCTAATGGATCTCCTTAATGGCAATGGTTCTTGAGGTGCAAGGGTTTGTTCTTCCTGAATGAGAGGAGTAATAACATTGTCTTGAATATTTGTGTCTTGTTCCACAACAGGAATAGAATCCTGATCAATAACAAGATCACCTGTGGGAATATCTACATATTCCTCTTCAAAAACAATGTCTCTTCCTAAATCTCCCCCCGCAAACCCGGTATCCTCAAGGAATCTGGCATTTCCAGTCTCAAAAATATTTTTATTTATGGGATCGTAAAATTTGTAACCCCTCGATCTTTCAGCATACCCAATAAAATAGCAACTAACTATCCGTGTGTCCAGCTTCTTTTCAGCAGGCCTATAAGGCTTTGCCTCAGCTGGGCATCCCCATATGTGCATATGCTTTAGACTAGGTGATTTTCCCGTCCAAAGCTCATATGGTGTTTTATTTGTTGCTTTAGTTGGGACCCGATTAAGGATGTAAGCTGCAGTTTTCAATGCTTCACCCCAGAGGCTTTCTGGTAAAGTAGAATGACTAATCATACTCCTTACCATGTCCTTAAGCGTTCTGTTTCGTCTTTCAGCTACACCATTCATAGTGGGCGAACCCGGCATGGTGTACTGTGGGACAATACCGCATTCCTCTAGGAATTTAGCAAATGGTCCTGGACGTTGTTCACCTGAACCATCATATCTGCCGTAGTATTCTCCACCACGGTCAGACCTGACAGTTTTAATCCTCTTGCCTAGTTGAAGTTCAACTTCGGCCTTATAATTTTTGAACGTGTCCAAGGACTAAGATTTTTCATGTATGAGATAAATATAGCCATATCTTAAATAGTCGTCAATGAACGTTATAAAATATTGCTGACCATTCCATGCAACCGAAGGGAATGGTCCGCAAATATCCGTATGTATAAGTTCTAAGACTTCACTGGACCTTTTGGCTTCAAATCTCCTTATATTGGTTTGTTTTCCCTTTATACAATTAATGCAGATATCAAAATCTGAAAAATCTAAAGGTTTGAGAATATTGTTGGACACAAGTCTCTCAATTCTCCTTTTGGAGATGTGACCTAATCTCTTGTGCCACAACGAACCTGAATTCTCATCAGTTAATTTACGCTTTAAAACCTGTGTACCCACACGCAAGGTTTCATTTGCAGCAATTGTATCAAGCAAATACAGATTATCAGTCTCAGACAAATAACCAGAACCAATAAAAATGGAATTGAGAGACAAACTGAATTTCCCATTCGCAAATGAACAACAATAACCAGATTTGTCCAATGCAGAAATAGAAATAAGGTTTCGTCTAAACGACGGTACAATAAATGTCTCAAACAAATCCAAATGGCTTCCAGTTCTTAAAGACAATCTGAAATCCCCAATTGTAGCAACCTTCGCCTTCTTGCCATCGCCCACAAAGATGAATCTTTCAGCATCATTTGGCTTTCGGCAGTTCAGGCAGCCCTGCATAGACACACTGATGTTAGTAGTTGCACCAGAGTCTAACCACCAAGTGTCTATGGGTACAGAAGTTAAATTAACTTCTGAACAAACCAAATTGAGAAGAGTACCTTTCTTAGCACGCCAGGCGTGGTAATTAGAGCACTGCTTCTTCACATGCCCTTCAGCACCACAAAAGAAACAACTATCTTTCTTAACAGCCTTTACAGGCTTCTTTTGTTGTTTCTTAGGTGGGGTTGTAACTGCAACTTCCTTTCCCCTTTTCCTTTTGTTGTCTTTAGGGGCAAAGGCAACATTTGCACTTTCAGTCTTATCCTGCTTCAGTCTGTCCTCTTCCTGTACACAGTGCGAGATGAGCTCATTCAGAGACGAAGTCTCTTTCTGGCAGTTGTAGCTCACCTTAAACTGATTGTACTGTGCAGGAAGAGAAATTAAAACCAAATGCACAAGCAGGTCCTCAGAGAGGTCAAGCTTTAGTGCTTTCAACCTTGAAGCAAGATGGGACTGTTCCAGAATATACTCCCTTATGTTGCCTTTCCCTTTATACTTCATTGAGATCAGGCTTGTCAGAATCGTACCAATTTCTGCCTTTTCGTTTCTGACAAACCTTTTCTCAATATCTGCAAGGAAACCCTTAGCTGTCGTGATCGATTCAGACATAGAGCCCCGAAAGGCTTCAGGAATGGCTCTCTTCATGATCATGACACACATGCGATTAGACTTATCCCACTTTTCAAACTCCCTCTTTTCCTCAGAGGTACTCTTTTCCGTAGTAAGTGGGGGACTGTCAGTTCTAATCGCAAGGTCCAGATCCAATATCCCAAGAACTATGAGTAAGTTCTCTTTCCAGGATTTGAAATTCGAGCCATTAAGCACCGGAATTGAGTTTAAGCTAGCAGTAATATTCGCGGGATTAGCAGCTGAAAAAACAGGACAATAAACAGAGACAAACATGCTAACATAAGTATTAATTTGTGAAGCAAAATTGTAAATTCAAATTTGCATGTTCCCATCTCAAGATATCCCCAACTAGCTTAATATTTATCTTTGGATAATCTATTAACTAGCAAATGATATCTTGTCGCAGCAATCAAATAAAGATAATAATTAACATGCCAAAATTAATACTTCCTTTGCGCCGAATTAAAATTGCATGCAAAGTTCTCAACAATCATCACTTATTTATTGCTACAGGTGTGGATAAATTAGCATAGAACGGTAATCTGCCTTTGGGCCGATGTAGCGTTCATGAATAAGATATGCACACAAAATTCTTTTTGTATTTAAGAAATGAGATGGTGCAAACAACAGAGCCCACTTTGTCGAGATGATGAGTACACCAAGTCACCCCAAAAATACATACAGCAAAGTTTGAATTTATCATAGCACAATTAATACGGAATTACTTAATAAGGAGAAAATTAAAATAAAAAAAACTTTAATTTACTCCCATGATCCGATTAAAATTCATTTAGGCAACTAATCATACGCAGTATGTATTTTATCCGTTTACATTCCGAAATAATAACAATTTTAATAGTGGAACCCACTTTGGTGGAATTTCACAAAAAATCCGAATTATTTCGAAATGTATATCTATAACTGAATTTTTGCCTAAGGAATTTAAAAATCGGAATAAACTTAATTTTAACGCACAAATAAACCGAATGAGGAAATATACATACGATGGCCTTTTATTTTCTCTAATTATTTGTGCATTAACATATCCAAAATTGGGCTTTAAAAAAAGGAATTAATTGTATCCCTAAAATTGGGTTCAAACATATCAAAAAAATTCAATTTTAAGCCCAAAACTGTGAAGTGCCCAAAACAGGCCCAAATTAGAAGCCCATATGCTGAAAAAAAAAATTAAAATTATTCTGAAAATTTAACTGTTTGGGCCCAATTTGGCCCAAAGTCTGCTAGGGTTAGAAACCCTAGCAGATTTGGTACACCCAGGGGCCGGCCGCCGCCGGCCCCTTTCCCTCAGATCCGGCGCCGGCAAGGGGTGGCCGGCGCCGGCAGCTACTGAATGGGGCGGCAACGGCCGCCCCTTGCCGTGAATCGAAACCCCGACGGGGGGGATAAGCCCCCCTTTTTTGCTCCAGTCGTCGGAATCAGGGGCGGCAACTGCCGCCCCTTTCGAATGTGTCGCAGGCGCCGGAGAGCGCCTGCGATTTGCTCGCGGGGGAGGGGCGGCAGGGCGCCGGCCCCTCCCCGGCGTTGGGGCCTGATGGGGGGGGGGCGCACTGCCTCCCCCTTTCCCTGTCCAAATGCTCAGCAGGCCCCCACCGGCGTCCGAAGGGGGGGGCCTGTGCTCCGATCGTCTGTTAACCGACGGGGGGCGGGGAGCCGCCCCCTGTGAACTGAAACCGACGGGTTGGGGGGCGGCGATCCGCCCCCTCTGACATACCGAACGGGGGCGGCGATCCGCCCCCTCTGAACCCTAACGGGGGCGGCCAGCCGCCCCCTCTGATCTTAACCGCCGGTGGGGGGGCGGCTGGAAGCCGACCCCCCCGATCCCCGTTTTTTTAAAAAAAATTATCTTACAGGGGCGGCGAAGCCGCCCCTTTCTGATCTGTGACGACGTCGTCAACGCCGGCGCCGTTCTTCCGACGGGGATGGCAAAGCCGTCCCTCTTTTGCTTTGTCGGGCGGCGGCTGGCGGGCCGCCCCCGATCTAGGGTTTGTAAAAAAATTTTTTTTTGTTGGAAAAAATAATCAAAAAACCAAATTTTGCACAGATCCGAATAGAAAACAGATTAAAAATCAGATTTTTATCAGATCTATTATGAGCAGGCAAAAAAAATTTAAGATCCTCTGCATTTAGGCTCTGATACCACTTGTTAAAACTAGAGATCCAGACATGCGTTCTTAACCAAACAACACAAATCCAGATGAATAACATGCGAAACCTTAAATCATTAACCTACTCTGATTAGCGGAAGCTTACCTGAGTTCATCGCTAATAGTCTGAAAGATCCTGACGATAGCGCAACGATCGATCTTCCAGAATAGCACGAATCAACCGGTTGGAGAATCCCTTTAGACTTCTCCCGGTTTCTCTCCTAGCGACGGGACGTAGAAAAGACGGCTCAACTTTGTTCGTGTATTCCGGGGACCATGACCGCTAATATTTATAGGCTAGCCTCCATAGCCCTAGGGTTTCCAACTCGGCCCATCAACGAGTTGAAGCCCAATAGTCTCTACACATAAAGGCCCCACGACCTGCTTAACTCATTTAGCTCATTCAATTAATTAAAACCAGATCACTAATGTATTGGGCTTAACATGACAGCGCATCACTTATATAATTATTCACCGCATATAAGCCCAACGTTGGATTAAGATCCAACTTAGTTAGATAAGTTCCAACACGAAAAAGTTTTATACTTGCACAACACTATTCAACATCATTCTAGTGTTGTTTGCCATCCACAAGATCCACCAGTAGGCTCCACCCCTAATGTAAGGGGGTCATAAACTTACTCAATGGGGGGGGCCTGGCCGCGATCAAATAGAATGGGGGGCACTATTCTGGCCCCCCCATGCTGATATCAAATGGGAAGGGGAGGGGGCTGTCGCGTTAAATAAGGAACGGGAAAATAAATAAATATATAAAAATAAAAATTCTGGAGGAGACTTTTGGTTTCCTCGCGGCTGCCCCCAACCCCATTTTCCCACCTTAAAGCCCGAATTAGGGTGAGGGGGAGAAGAGGGTTGGCCTCCTCTGATGAGCCAGAAGCCCTATAATTAACACCATTGATAAATTAAAAAAATGGGTATTTCTGGTTGACGGGCCTACAGCCAGCAGCCAGCCCGTAGCAAGCTTAAGGGCTTTTATTAATATAATTAGGTTATGTTATTTTTCTGTTTTAAATATAAATTTAAACTCAGAAAATATTAAATTAAATCTAGAAAAATATCAGAAAATACCAGATAATTACTGGAAATTCTGAAAAATCTAGATAATTTGATGTGTTGCATTAATATTCTATTTGGGATGTTATTTGTTTTTTGGTCCATATAACATCAATACCGTCAATACCTGCATAATTTGGATTAATTAGTTTTTATTATTTAATAATTATGAAAGGTCTTGAGATCGCTCTGCCGTTAGTTATCTAACCTAACGGTGCATGATATGTCTCCACGTAGCCCAAGTAATTATTAAATATTTTTTATTTCTCCAATAAAATTGCGTGCGATGTTGATGTTGATATGCATGTGATGTTGCACAATATTTTATGCCTGTGCTTGAATTATAAATTGCGTGGATGTTTAATAAATTAAGTTGTTGTTTGGATCGGCCAATTTGTCACCTTTTTATATTCCTGGCATTTTCTTTTTCTTTTTGAGAGAACTTTTAGTAAGAATATAATTTGTATAAAGCCAAAGACCGGAGTTTCTTTCCTTGAATACGGAGGCCAAATTGCAAATTTGCAGGGACCCCTATGGGTTTCCAAGTTGTATTTTTTTTCATTTTAGTCTTTTGAACTTCCTGGACTGTATAAATTTGGACTTTGGACTTTATTATTTGGTGACTGACCGATCCACGCAACTAATTTATTAACTTCACATGACTTTTTAATATGTTTTATTAATTCATGTCATTTTAAATGCATAAATAAATGGCAAAATTGGCTAGCATTGATTTCGAGGTCCTTGACGCAGAAGGAAAGAACTACCTGAGCTGGTGAGTGGACCTGAAGTTCCACTTGCGTTCAATGGCACTCCTTCACTCAATTCTGCCCCCCCTGCAACGTCCGAGACAACTGCTAGCAAGGCCCCTACAGCGGCCCAGCCAGCTGGCAGTTCTACTACCGTTGTCTCCGATATGGATAAGGCGAATGCCATTATCTATATCAGGAAACACATAGATCGGACCTTAAAGGCCAAATACTTAACGGTAGATGACCCTCTTGAGTTGTGGACAGTGCTAGAGGCACGTTATAGGCATCAAATTGATGTCATACTACCATGTGCCAGTTATGAGTGGGAAAATCTCCGTCTTTAGGACTATAAGTCCGTTGCTGAGTACAACTCAGTACTTCATAATATCCCTCATACCTGAAGCTGTGTGGTGAAGAAGTCTCGGAGCAACACATGTTGGAAAAGACATTTACCTCATTCCACGAGAAAGATGCAATCCGCATGCAACAGTACCGTGAACGCAACTTCATAAAGTTCTCTGATTTGCTCTCTTGCCTTCTTAGGGCAGAGCAGAATAGAGACTTACTACTTGCCACTCATAATCTGCGCCCTGCTGGTACTGCCCCTCTCCATGAAGCCCACCATGTTTCTCCCCAGAAGTGGAAAAACAAGAATAAGGCTAGAAAGAACAAAGGGAAGGCTGCAATGAATCCAGCAAGAGCACCACCCCAGAACAACAACAACAAGGGGAAGAAAAAATTCACATGGAAGACTAAGAACATTGGTCCAATGCAAATTTCAAATAAGAACCGGGAGGACAAATGCCATAGATGTGGCATGACTGAACATTGGTCCAGAAACTGTCGCATTTCTCGCCACCTCCAGGACCTGTATCAGGCGAGCCTGAAGCCTCTCCCTGAAACAAACCTGGCGAATATTCAAGCTCTGACCAAGTTCACTGCACAAGACTTCGAGAATGATGATCTGCTCGATTGAGTCTTATCTTAGTTTACTTTTTATCTTTGCATTTTAAATACTAGTTTCCTTCATCTGTTTTTCCTTTTTGGAACTTTATGAATGCTTATTTAGCTTTTCTATTCATTCTGATATATAGATGAAATGTGATATATTATGGACAGTACTTAGATGCACTAGTGAAGCATTTAAATTGCTCCCACATACAACGAGACTATACGATGCAAATTTCTCTCCTTAATCATATAGGAATCTCCCAAGTTTCAAGTATATTTCGTTTAAAACAAACATAACTTGGAAACTATGGATAGTAATAGTGAATATCCTTATATAACTCGTCAAAACGGATGGCCAGAAGACCATCTACAAATGATTTGTTGGACACCTGTCGGGTCCCTATCATTACAGATATTCATCCTATAAAAAGCCAACTTGACTGTGCACCAGAAGCGCCTTTCATTGCCAGAGTTTTCAACTCTGGCACAATAGACTTGGTCATTCTGGATCAGCGATAATGGACGCATCATCAAATGAATCCCTTGGAGAACATGAAGATTCTTCAAACGGTTGAGTTTCCTTGTCACCCTTTGTCATAAGGGAAAACTTATAGAGAGACATTCCCTCCTGAAAATGGGATTAGAGTCTCCTGGCTTCATTTAGAGAATACATGGTGACCTTTGCGTGCCTATTCACCCCGCAAATGGCTCATTTTGGTACTTCATTGTACTGATAGATGCATCTACTAGATGGTCTTCTATGTGCCTTTTAGTCCACCCGCAACCTAGCTTTCTCAAAAGCTGATAATGTGGGTAAATTCACTACACCTGTCTTTCAAGACTACTGCCAAGCAACTGACATTGAAATTGTACATCCTGTAGTATGTTCATACTCAGAATGGGTTATCAGTTTTTCTGATAAAGAGACTCCAATGAATTTCACGTCCATTGTTAAATCCCAGTTGCCTGTGGATTTTTAGGGATACACCATATTGCATTTCGCATCACTTATCACGATACGGCCCTCATGTGACCATATCTTATTGCTGATGCCGCTTGCTTATGGTTCACCACCAAACATATCTCATTTGAGAGTGTTTGGATGTGCTAATATATGTCCCCATAGCACCACGTCTTGATAACTGTGAATTTGATGAGCAAAGTCTCATTAAAATAGTCACACAGTCTAAGGAAGCCTGAAGATTCTCAGACCATATTATGGAACACAAAAGTCCTAATCTCGTTATTATCCGCATATTATTTCTGTGTGAAGATGCGATCCAAAAGATCCTTCACATTCAGACTAATATACATCAATTGGCGAATAAATTCACGGACAACCATAAGCGTGTTCGTTCACACGTCCCTGCTGCCAACACGCCAGCTAGGATTAACATCCCCAAAGATGTATGCAATTCAACGGCAGCAGAATTGGCTGTACCTCAATTGAAAAGAGGACGCTCGCTATTGCCGTTCACGTCACTGAATACGACGATGACGTCAACCCACTTTTCTATAGCATAAACACATAGATTTGGCCAAAGTGGGACAAGGCAATAAGAGTAGAGCTGGACTCACTCTTGAAAAAGCAAAGTCTTTGGACCAGTAGTCCATACACCTGAATGTGTAAAACCTGTGGAATATAAGTTGGTTTTTCATAAGAATAAGAAATGAAGGAAATGTGATCATTTTCCTATTTTCATACTAAGCCTAAACATCTCTGGAAAAGCCAAGAAATACAGCTCATGGACGTTGTGACTGCATATCTATACGGATATATAGATATAGAGATCTATATGAAACTTACAGAAGGGTATACTCTACCCCCAGAGATGAAAGAGAGACGTGTGAACGTTTCCTCTGTAAAGGCTTCAAAGATCATTATATGATCTTACGCAATCACGAAAAATGTGGTATAACAGATTTATCGAATTCCTTGCTGAACAAGTATTCACTAATAATGAAATCTGCCCATGTATCTTTATCAAAAGAACAGGGACATGATTTGTATTAGTCGCCGTATATGTGGACGACTTAAATCTAATAGGATCTCCTGCAGAGACCATTGATATATCTGATTGCCTTAAGCATGCATTCGAAATGAAATACCTAGGCAAAACAAGGTATTGTCTTGGCTTACAGATTAAACACCTTCGTGGTGGAATCCTTTTATACCTATCATATTCTTCATACACCAAGAGTTTATGAAGAAAGATGTCCATGTGCAATCTATTAAAAATGGATGCTTATTTATGACGCCTTCCAGTCGCTGGAAGAGGGGAGGACATCCTAGGTCCTGAAGAGCCTAACTCTAGTGTATTAGTTACACTCCTTTATATGGAAAACTGTGTAATGCCCTACAAGCTACTGCACAAGTACTAGAGGGGGGGTGAATAGTACTTTAAAATAATAAGGAGTATAATTCCAAATTAAATTGCAAACAACTACCAAAACAATTTGCGGAAGCTTAAATTGTATGACAACAACAAAATTAACAATGCAAACAAATGATGTTAATGGGTTCGGATCCACCCAAGTCTCCCCGACTTGTTCCCGGTGATCCTACGTCCCAACCACCCGGATCCCCTCCGGATACTTAGGTTAGAAACCCTAACCCAAGATTTCCACTATGAATATCTTGTGAAAAACCTTCACAAGATCAAATCATACAACAACGGCAATAGTGAATCCCACAACCCGGGATCACAACCTTCTCTCACAACCGAGAGAATCAACAAGCAATATAAATGAGTTATATTGAAATAAGCAAACTTACCACAAAATCCTATACCTTGAGTTTTTCTTACCCAAAAGGTGAAATGGAGGATTTGAGGAAGATGAAGTCACCAAGACCTAGCACCAAGGAAATGACCAGCAATAGGTGCCTAGGGATGATTTGGAGACTTGGATCAAGCAATAGCTTGAAGAGCTCACCAAGAACAAGCTTCTCTCTAGATGGATTCTAGATCTAGAAATGAGAGAGAATGGGTTTCTTGTGAGGAAGAGAGCTTTTGATTTGAGTGAGAATAGCTATCTCTTTTGATCTCAATGAATCTCTGAATGGAAGCTCTAACCTAGATAGAAATGACCTAGGTTCGTATTTATAGGGTCCCATAAAAACAACTTAGGTCATTCTCCAACGGATAGAAAACTGGGAGAATTAGTCGGTCAAAGAACAATCACTGACCGACTAGTTCATCAACTAGTCGGTCAGTCAAACAGCATGGACCGACTAAGAGAGGAACTGAGAAGAAAGAGAATTTCAGACCTAGAAATCTAGTCGGTCCAAGAAGACTTTCTGACCGACTAGTTTCACAACTAGTCGGTCAGTCAATGAACGTAGACCGACTAAGAGGCAAAATGAAATAGTCTGAATACAAATTGACTTAGTCGGTCCAAGAACAAAAGTTGACCGACTAAATTGACAACTAGTCGGTCACCAAACGTTCTTAGACCGACTAACGATAAACAGTAGCTTAGGAGAAATTTAGCATGAACAGTAAGTCACAACTAGTCGGTCAAAGAAGCATCACTGACCGACTAGTTCACAAACTAGTCGGTCGGTGAGTCAACGTAGACCGACTAACTGTAAACAGTAAAGTCCAAGAAATTAAGGAATCAAACTAGTCGGTCCAAGAAGAGTTGCTGACCGACTAGATCACCATCTAGTCGGTCAGTACTTGTTCTTGTACCAACTAACATGCACAAACAAGTTCGAATCGAAGCGCGACGCTTCGAGGAAGTTAGAATGAACTTGTACTAAGATCCTAGAGCTACGATATGAGCGTTATGAAGTTAGAATGGTAAGATATACTCAAGGCTTAACATTCTATATATCGAAGCTAAAAAGACTATAAATAAAACCTTAATAAACGTTCTTCGAGAGCTTCGATTGATTCTTCATAACTTCCAAAACGGCGCAAGAGCTTCAACGAAGCTTTAGGCATGAATACGAGCTTTGGGAAGTGTTGAGATGTCGCTTTGAATGTTCTCGTGAAATTGGCGACGATCTCCAATACTGCGCTCACAAATTGTTAGTTCATGGATTATTTATGTTTGCTCATCATCAAAACCAAATCCGGGGAGTCCAATATTCAACATTCTCCCCCTTTTTGGTGATGACAAACCAACATAAATAATAATAAAAAATAATGATTCAAATGTAAAATACTTACTCCCCCTGCATTGATGACACGTTAATTCCAAAATGAATATATATGAATTACATCAAGCAGACGAGTAAGATTAATAAAGAGAATCGATTTTTGAAATATCGGATTTTGAAAATCCTTATATATATCTTAACTCCCCCTGAATCTAACATATCAAACTAGATTCTTGGAAATTGAGTTAAATTTTCATTTGCGCTATTTATTATCATTATCTCTCTCCCTTTGGCATTATCCCAAAAATGGGGGGCATACAACGACAACAACTAGGAAATTGAAAATCCAACATCGGGAGTCGTAGACAATGACGATGGAACTAATTGACACCAAGGGAAAAGTGATGAAATCAAATCAAGGTGTGCCAAATAGTCCATTATCAAAAAGCGATAATTAAAATCATCAAAAAATAATATTTGGTAATAATTTTTTTTTTATTGAATAATGAAACATACTCTCCAATATTCAATATTCTTGGTTAAATTTGTGCATGGAAAACAATTCAATATAATTATAGACTTTCAATCTATTTAACCAAGCATTTAAGCATCGAGCGACGAAATCACATTGCATGGACATTGAATGAGAATTAATGTGCACGACGAAGTAAATATCACAACATGAACATCGATGTATATATAGATAGAAACATCAAGAGTACATCCCAAAAAGAGATCGATACAATAAATGCAACATACCCATCAAAAAGAAATACATCATATAGCATTGATACAACATCATCATGAGAACATCATCATCAACATCATCAACGTCCAACAACAAAAAAATATACAACACATCAAAATATCTAACACCGACATCCAGAAAACTCAGAAATACATCAAATCAACCCTCAATCTCCATCCTAACCCAAAATACTCTCAAAAAAATATGTCATCCAAAGAGTAGTGGAGAGTCCTCGGAACAGACGATCACGAGGAAGTGGCTGGATCTGCAGTGTCCGTGGGTCCAGTCGACGGAGTGGACTCAGGCTCTGCAGGGAGAAGAGGTGTCTCAACAGACGGGATCGTCGGGGTAGGTGTGGAAACAACTGGCTCAACAGTTGGGATCTCAACAGCAGCAGGAGATAGATGTGCAGGCTCGACAGCAGGGTCAGCAGCAGGCTCAGAAGTCTGAAGTGCTGAAGCAGAAGGCTCTGGAGCACCGGAAGAGGTGCCAACTCCAGGAGCAGAAGTGGTAGCAGCAGCAGCAGCAGCAGCAGTGGCCTCATCGCCACGGGCTAAGGAAGTGACAAGCTCATCAATCTCCTCATCGTCCATCTCCTCGGCCTCAGAAACTGAAGGAGGAAGATCAATCCCCATCATACGAGCCATACGGCAGACGACCTCCTTAGTACGAGCCAAACGTGAGTCGTGCTGACGAAGAAGGCGTACGACATCGTCTAATGTGGCAGGAGGAGTGGAGGCTGCAGCAGCAGACGGAGTAGACTGGGAAGCAGATGCGGTAGACCTCTGCACGTGACGAAGCGCCGCTAGAGATTTCTTAACGGCCGTCGCGTTCAGAGGAGTACCCAAGGGACGCTCATCAGCAGGAGGGAGAGGGACTCGGAAATGACGAAACACAAGGGTCAACAGACAAGGGTATGGAATATGCGAAGATTTATTGGTCTTGCGTATACACTCGAAAGAGTCCATCTTATCGAGTATTACGCGAGCCCAATTAATCTCGCAACCCAAGAATAGAGCGTATATGAGCTTCAAAAATGGCTGGGATGGAAGTGAAGAGGAGCCGTACTTGGGAAGCAAGCACGACTTCAGAATGAGATTCAGAACCCAGGCATTTGGCTTGAATGACTTTGAAGGCACTCCAATGAAGGCAGGAGGGATCACATGGAAGATGTCAGAAAGAACGGACTGATCCAAGGAAGATATATCGTCGACGGAAATGTCAGAAGGAAGGAGACCAGATGACGCACAACCAAGTATCTCCCCCAAGATTTCTACCGTGAGAACTATAGGAGTTCCCAAGACAGTAGTCTCGATGGAGTGACTGGCATCGTACTGGCCTCGAACACGATTGACATAGAACAATTTCACCAGACGAGGATATGGTTTAGGATTGGCCTTAAGATCATAGCGGAGATAATCAAGGAGACCACTATAGGAGAGGAGGTCTGCTAAGCCAAGGAAATCTGAAAACTGAACGAAGTGCTCCAATAGCATCGGGCAGTGTTCAATACGGTTGTAGGCCGTGAGACACATAGGGTCGTCACGACACAACGATATGTCAACACCACCCGCTGGCATTGGGCCCTTTCCCTTTGGCTGGCGAGTCCTAGGACGAAGTGGAGGAGTGGGTTCCCTATGGCCTTGCTCATCCTCAGGCACAAACTCAGTATCGGAATCAGGAGGAGTAGAGGGTGAGTGGAGTATGGGCTTTTTGGTCTTAGATTTTCTGGGTTTGACAGTCGCCGTCCTCTGCTTCTTCAGAGGAGGCGAAGACGGAGAAGCTTGGGTTGATTTGGCACGACGTTTAGGCTTAGGTGGATTCCTAGGGTCGGAAGGCCCTATAGACATAGGAGAAGCCCCAGAAGAGGCGATAGGAATCCTCGTCTTTGCCATGGTCGAGGCACGACGAGTACAACCAAACGTCGGGAAGATCAAACACCCTAGCACAAACCCTAGAAGTCCTAGATTCCTACAGCAAACTCGAAATAAACAAGCCCTTAGAAGAACTTAGAAACCCTAGGAGCTAGAACCCTAGATGAGATATAAAACAAACCCTAGGGAAGGAAATCGACACCTAGGAGAGGGGGTTTTACCTAGGAGGAGGAGGCGACGGCGGCGGACGGCGGCGATGGCCGGAGATCTGGCCGGAGTCGACGGGAAGTTGAAAAGGCACGGAGGGGTTTAGGGATTTTGCGGGCTGGAGCTTAAAAGAGACCGACTAGAAAGAGCTTTAGTCGAATGAAAAGAGATATAAGTCGGTCGAGATCTGGAAAAGACATATTTGCCCTAACATACTTAGTCGGTCACAGTTCAAGTACTGACCGACTAGATTACGATCTAGTCGGTCGGTCAATGAGCTTGAACCGACTAAGTCGAAACAGAGGCAAACAGGGATTTTTAGGGCTAGATTTAGTCGGTCGCAGTATATTCACTGACCGACTAGTTTTCAATCTAGTCGGTCAGTAAATGTACTGTGATCGACTAAAGAAAGAAAATGAAAAGAGTTAGATGAAAGCTTGATCTAGTCGGTCTGAGTTCATTTGCTGACCGACTAGATGATCATCTAGTCGGTTGACAAATGAACTGAAACCGACTAGAAGAGTCCAAAAATTGATAATTGATTTTTCTTCACAAACCACTTGGATGAAACATCTTAACACTCTCATTAGTCATCTAAATTACCCCATAAAACGTCGAAATCTTAAATACGACATTGAAATACGAATTCGATCATAAATTCAAACATATCACATAAAATTCCCAAAAATTCAATAAATCTAGCATGAATGAAATATCGCAAAATATAATAGCATGCAAGATAATTGAATGAAATATGAATCCTATATCTCGGATTCACCCATAATCCCCAATTCTCGACGCAACCGCACAAAGGAGTCCTCCTTTAGGGGTTTCGTGAAAATATCGGCGATTTGCTTTTGGGTTTCAACGTACACTAAAATGATGTCCTTTTTAGCAACATGATCATCTAAGAAATGGTGTCGGACATCTATGTGTTTTGATCGGGAATGGTGCACCGGATTCTTTGAAAGACAGATAGCACTTTGGTTATCCACCATGATAGGGCTAGTATCACAGTGAATACCAAAATCCTTCAAAGTGTGTCTCATCCAAAGAACCTGGGCACAAGCGGCACCGGCGGTAATATATTCCGCCTCGGTGGTTGAAAGTGATACGGAATTTTGCTTCTTGGAAAACCAAGAGACAAGAGAATTTCCTAGAAAATGGCAAGTGCCACTAGTACTTTTCCTGTCGGATTTGCATCCCGCATAATCGGTATCACTGTATGAGACTAACTCATACGTGCTAGATTTCGGATAAAGTAATCCAAAATCAAGTGTATAACTTAGATAACGGAAAATACGTTTTACCGCTACTAAGTGAGACTCCTTAGGTTGAGACTGATAACGAACACATATGCATACGGCAAACATAATATCGGGCCTACTTGCGGTAAGATAAAGTAAACTACCTATCATACCTCGATATAGACGAATGTCTACATCTTTACCGCCCGTATCCTTGTCAAGATGCGTAGTCGTGCTCATTGGAGTCTTTTTCCCGGAAGCACTCTCCATTCCAAATCGCTTAAGCAACTCCACCGTATATTTCGTTTGGTGGATGAAGATTGCATCGTTCAATAGGCGAATTTGGAGACCTAAGAAATATTTAAGTTCGCCCATGTGGCTCATCTCAAATTGTTTCTTCATAACATTAGAGAACTCTTCGCAAAGAGTGAAGTTAGTAGCACCGAAAATGGTATCATCAACATAAATTTGAACTAATAAAATATCATTATTCGTATGCTTAACAAAAAGTGTAGAATCGGCTTCGCCCATTTTAAAATTCAAATCCAAAAGAAAATTCTTTAGGCGATCATACCAAGCTCGAGGAGCATGTCTCAAACCATAAAGAGCTTTCTTTAGTTTAAAAACATGATTTGGAAATTTTTCATTTATGAAGCCCGGAGGTTGAGAAACGTAAACTTCCTCAACAACATCTCCGTTTAAAAATGCACTTTTAACATCCATTTGAAATAACTTAAAATTTTTATGGCATGCATAAGACAATAAAAGTCTAATTGATTCTAATCTAGCTACCGGAGCGAAGGATTCTTCGAAATCGATACCTTCCTCTTGGCGATAGCCTTGAGCAACTAACCGAGCTTTGTTCCGGACGACGACTTGATTTTCGTCGGTTTTGTTCTTGAAGATCCACTTTGTTCCTATGACGGTGTGGTTCTTTGATGGCAAAGGAACAAGCTCCCATACCTCATTCCTCTCGAATTGAATGAGTTCCTCCTCCATGGCAAGGATCCAAGCACTATCTTCGCACGCTTCAGCTATATTCTTTGGCTCTATCGATGAGGCAAAGGCACAATTGGCGAAGTGGTGGACTTGCGATCTCGTCTTGACACTATCATTAATATTGCCAATGACTTGCTCATGGGGATGATCACGAATGGTATGAAGCCGCTTGGGAATACCTTGATCACTAGGCACATTCTCAACAACTTCATTAGTCGGGTTAGTCTCAATAGAATCAATTGAATCAATAGTCTTAGAATTTTCAAAAGAATCACATAAAACATCCATAGAGTCATCATTATTTGAAATTCTAGAATTAGTAAAATTCTCATTAAAAGAGACATGAAGTGATTCCTTGATCGTAGAGGATCTTTTGTTGTATATCCGGTAGGCTTTGCTACGTGAGGAATACCCAACAAATATCCCCTCATCCGATCTCAGATCAAACTTGTCCAAATTATCATATGTGTTTTTAATAAAACATTTTGCGCCGAAAACACGAAAATGTTTAACTTGAGGCAATCTACCAAACAACAATTCATAGCAAGTTTGTTTGGTGCCGGGCCTCAAAAGTATTCTATTAAACACATAACAAGCGGTGTGTACCGCTTCCGCCCAAAATTGATAACCAAGTTGACTATCTTCGAGCATAGTGCGAGCACACTCCACAAGTGTTCTATTCTTCCTCTCAACAACACCATTTTGAGGAGGTGCGCGAGGGAAAGAAAACGTGTGAGTAATTCCAAGATCATCACAAAAATTTGAGAAAGACTCATTCTCAAATTCACCCCCATGATCACTACGAATAGTGACAATGGTGGTTCCGATGAGATTTTGTACTTTCTTCACAAATATTGTGAAGTTTTCAAAAGCTTCATTTTTATTACTTAAGAAAAATACCCATGTAAATCTTGAATAATCATCAACGATGACTAGTCAATATCTTGCATTTCCTAAGGAAGCAACTCTAGTTGGCCCAAATAAATCTAGATGTAATAGCTCTAGTGGCCGTTTCGTAGAAATGCTTTTCTTAGGTTTAAATGAAGATTTAGGAAGCTTGCCACGTTGATAAGAATCACAAAAACTTTTCTTTTCAAAAACGAGCTTCGGAAAACCTTTAATGGAATTTAATTTCGAAAGCTTATAAAGTGTTCCAAAGTTCACATGTCCAAAGCGTCGATGCCATAAGTGTTGTTCACTTGTGTTAGCAACGAGACATTGTTCATATGACTTAGGAAGATACAAAATATAAATATCTTTATGGCGTGTGCCGGAAAATAATAATTTATTATTATCATTTGAAATATGACACAATCCTTTCGTAAAGCTAACTTTGTAACCTTTGTCACAAAGTTGGCTTATTGAAATAAGATTATGATTTAAACCATCAACTAGATAAACATCACTAATTAAGGGTTTAGAAGGGTTACCCACTTTACCAACACCGACGATGGTTCCGCTCTCGTTGCCTCCAAATACGACGCGATTTCCATTTGCAATGGGAACCACTCCGGAGAGCAATTGAGCGTCACCCGTCATGTGTTTTGAACACCCGCTATCGAGTATCCAATTCCCTTTGGAGCTAAATTTAAATTTGTTGCTCCTTTTCTTTTTCTTTTCCTTGAGTACCTAAAGATAGAAACTTTCATATCATGGTACCCAAGGTCATTGGGTCCTCAAAGGTTAGACCTTTGGAAGCCAAGTCCAATTGGACTTAGACTTCCCCACATAATTTCTACTACGCACAACATCCGAAAAATAAGCATTCATATATACTTGTTTTTCTTCCATGCTTGTGTCCTTTGGGCTCCAAATAGTGAAAATTTTGGGAGCCATCATCCTATTGGGTGCATGCATGCGTTGTTGGTTTCTACGTGATGCATGTCATGGATAGGCATAAGGAACATGATGGAATGGTGTACGACGAGAATTATTCATATGATGAGGTGGGTAAACATATGCATGTGTAGGAACACGTGCGTGAGGGTGTCTCACATGGTGTGCATGTTCCCGTGAACGTGTAGCATAGAAATCATCATATGTGTGAGACGGTGGAGTAGGACGTGTGTTCCTACGTGGCATGGTATTTGTGTACATATAAGCATGCCCCTTCTTTGGAGGTCCACCCAAATTGGGTTTCTTTCCAAAAGAGGGTGTGGACGAGGTGGAAGCACCATTGGTAGATGAACTACCAATAGAGTGTTTGCTACCACTCGTAGAGTCACCGGAAGTTGGCCTAACAAAGGTAGTGGCCGCTTTGGATGGACATCCCATCGTATACCCCAAACCAATGTGGTGATTGGCCGGAAGTAAGTCACTTAGGATTTTATCCAAATGGTCCTTACCCTTATTGAATCTATTGATTCGGCCTAATGTGTTCTCATATTTCTCTTTGAGAGAACGCATAGAAGTATCTAATGTGGATACTTGCGATGTGAGCACATAAACACGAGATTTAAGATTCTCGTTCTCAATACTCAAAGTCGAGTTTTGAGAAGTTAAATCCGTTATCCTATGTTCTTCCGGATCATCGATGCTAACATGTTCAAGTTTAGATTTGAGATTAACAATCTCATTTCTTAACTCTTCAATAACGGTGTCGTTGTTGGTGATGATAGTCTTAGGCGAGGTTTGAATGCTAGCTAGGTCATCTTTTACTTTAGTATATCTATTTACTAACTTAGTGTATTTAGACCATAAATGAGAGTTAGCATCCCTAAGATCATCCATAGTTACCTCATCGCCTTCCTCGTCGCTATCATCGGAGGAGGAAGATCCTTGATCATGCTCCTCACATGTGCGCTTGCTCCACTTTCTTATCGTCCGACTCTCCGCTTGAGGAATCCTCGGAGTCGGTGAATGTTGCTCCGACAAGTCCCTTTTTGTACCCCTTTTTGTACGTCTTTGACTTGTCCAACTTCGGCGCCTTCCACTTCTCCTTTTGCTTTTTTTGAGGACAATCCGCTTTGATGTGTCCTGGCTTATTGCATTTAAAGCACAAAGGAGAGGAAGAGGCGTTAGAAGAACCAAATTTAGCTTTGTTCTTATAGTTACCTTTTCGGAAGAAACGGTTGAACTTCTTAGCCATGAGAGCCATGGACTCCAAGTCCAACTCGTTTTCCGAGTCTTCATCATCGGTTGATGTGGATGTGGATGGAGCGGCCTTGAAAGCAATGGCCTTCTTCTTTGGCTCGTCTTGCTTTAGATAGGACTTCATCTTTTCTTGCAATTTGAGCTTGCTATCCTTGCGTACCTCGTATGACATTAAAGTACCCATCAATTGAACTATGGTATACTTATTCATGTAATTACCTTCCTCGATGGCGAAGGTACGTTTCTCCCAAGAAGAAGGAAGTCCTTCGATAAGCTTTGAGCACTTCTCCTTTTGAGTGTAGGACTTGCCGAGGGCCTCTAACTCGTTTATTATGTCAACGAAGCGAGTGTAATATTCTTTCATCTTCTCGCCCTGTTGCATATGAAAAATTTCGTAATCTTTGTTTACGACTACGAGTTTAGAGTCTCTTACCCTACTCGTCCCTTCATGAAGTATGAGGAGGGAGTTCCAAATTTGATATGCACTCTTACATGTGCATATCTTATTGAAGTCCTCGGGCTCCAATGCACATTGCAAGGCGTTCATTGCCTTGGCATTGCTTACCTCCGCGGCGATCTCCGCGGTAGTCCATTTCTCAAAGTCTTCTTCTTCGGGTTCAATGTATTCCTTCATTGTGGTCCTCCATAAGGATGCACTCCGGAGGAAGGTTTCCATCCGGTATTTCCAGTACCCGTAGTTGGTACCGTTGAAGAATGGAGGCCTCGTAGAGGAATGTCCTTCCATCACCGAAGATGCTCCTTCACGGTTCCAAAGGTGTCATAGTTGGAAGGTGGACGCACGGTCTTGTTGTCGTTGGCAGACATAGCTAAGTATCTGGCTCTGATACCAAATGTAATGCCCTACAAGCTACTGCACAAGTACTAGAGGGGGGGTGAATAGTACTTTAAAATAATAAGGAGTATAATTCCAAATTAAATTGCAAACAACTACCAAAACAATTTGCGGAAGCTTAAATTGTATGACAACAACAAAATTAACAATGCAAACAAATGATGTTAATGGGTTCGGATCCACCCAAGTCTCCCCGACTTGTTCCCGGTGATCCTACGTCCCAACCACCCGGATCCCCTCCGGATACTTAGGTTAGAAACCCTAACCCAAGATTTCCACTATGAATATCTTGTGAAAAACCTTCACAAGATCAAATCATACAACAACGGCAATAGTGAATCCCACAACCCGGGATCACAACCTTCTCTCACAACCGAGAGAATCAACAAGCAATATAAATGAGTTATATTGAAATAAGCAAACTTACCACAAAATCCTATACCTTGAGTTTTTCTTACCCAAAAGGTGAAATGGAGGATTTGAGGAAGATGAAGTCACCAAGACCTAGCACCAAGGAAATGACCAGCAATAGGTGCCTAGGGATGATTTGGAGACTTGGATCAAGCAATAGCTTGAAGAGCTCACCAAGAACAAGCTTCTCTCTAGATGGATTCTAGATCTAGAAATGAGAGAGAATGGGTTTCTTGTGAGGAAGAGAGCTTTTGATTTGAGTGAGAATAGCTATCTCTTTTGATCTCAATGAATCTCTGAATGGAAGCTCTAACCTAGATAGAAATGACCTAGGTTCGTATTTATAGGGTCCCATAAAAACAACTTAGGTCATTCTCCAACGGATAGAAAACTGGGAGAATTAGTCGGTCAAAGAACAATCACTGACCGACTAGTTCATCAACTAGTCGGTCAGTCAAACAGCATGGACCGACTAAGAGAGGAACTGAGAAGAAAGAGAATTTCAGACCTAGAAATCTAGTCGGTCCAAGAAGACTTTCTGACCGACTAGTTTCACAACTAGTCGGTCAGTCAATGAACGTAGACCGACTAAGAGGCAAAATGAAATAGTCTGAATACAAATTGACTTAGTCGGTCCAAGAACAAAAGTTGACCGACTAAATTGACAACTAGTCGGTCACCAAACGTTCTTAGACCGACTAACGATAAACAGTAGCTTAGGAGAAATTTAGCATGAACAGTAAGTCACAACTAGTCGGTCAAAGAAGCATCACTGACCGACTAGTTCACAAACTAGTCGATCGGTGAGTCAACGTAGACCGACTAACTGTAAACAGTAAAGTCCAAGAAATTAAGGAATCAAACTAGTCGGTCCAAGAAGAGTTGCTGACCGACTAGATCACCATCTAGTCGGTCAGTACTTGTTCTTGTACCAACTAACATGCACAAACAAGTCCGAATCGAAGCGCGACGCTTCGAGGAAGTTAGAATGAACTTGTACTAAGATCCTAGAGCTACGATATGAGCGTTATGAAGTTAGAATGGTAAGATATACTCAAGGCTTAACATTCTATATATCGAAGCTAAAAAGACTATAAATAAAACCTTAATAAACGTTCTTCGAGAGCTTCGATTGATTCTTCATAACTTCCAAAACGGCGCAAGAGCTTCAACGAAGCTTTAGGCATGAATACGAGCTTTGGGAAGTGTTGAGATGTCGCTTTGAATGTTCTCGTGAAATTGGCGACGATCTCTAATACTGCGCTCACAAATTGTTAGTTCATGGATTATTTATGTTTGCTCATCATCAAAACCAAATCCGGGGAGTCCAATATTCAACAAACTGCACGTGTCTCTAATAGAACGTCTGCTGTAAAGCTGTTAGCCAGATACAGTGCTGCCCTAGAGAGCACCGCTAGACCAAGGATAAGCTGCTTCTGCGCAACTTCCAAGGGCCAAGGATCAGCATCTAAGGAATAAATATCTCATATGCAGGTTTACAGACCGTCGCGATGACAAAGCACAAATGGCCGGCCTCCTCCTAAAGATCTACGCATCATCCTCCAAAAATCTACATCTTCTGAGAAGCTCATCATCCAAAAAGCATATCTAGAATACACTCATCCAGGTCCAGCAGTACCTTGCAGACACGGTGTAGACTGAGTAAAAGAATATATACGTGGAGTCATCTACCAAACTTCGAAGAGCGTATCACTCCTAAGCACCACTGTTTTCCAGTAGCCGCTAGATATGAGTGAAACTTGTATAGATGAGTGATGATTGTATTTGCTTTTAGAACATGATGGATGTATAGATGAATGGGAAATGATTGTATATATATAGAGGAGATCTGCAAGCCTGAAGCTTGTACAGATCAGGGGGAGTTGATAGTAGAGTTGTACTCTTTTTCCCTTAGATATGGGTTTTCCCATTGGGTTTTCCATAGCCAAAGGTTTTAATGAGGCAACCTCATTTAACTCTGGATCTTGAAGTGTCCACCTCTAATGAAAGCTGAAAGACCTACATGCATAAGGCTTGTACGGATCAGGGGGAGTAACCTGTGGGTTGTATTCTTTTTTCTTAAGCTGTTGGTTTTTTCCACTGAGTTTTCCACAGCTAAGATTTTAACAAGGCAAACACGACTACTCTGGATCTAGAAGTATCCACCCCCTTAGCTTTATACGCTAAGACCAAAGTAATGGATGGATAAGGGGGAGTGTTATGAGTGAGGGAGGCCTTTGGCCTCTCCACTCCTTTATCCCTCCATTACTCCCCATTAGTTAGTATAATGGAGACCTTTGGAGTTCATGCCCTTTGGTATTCCCTATTGATGAATAAAAGAGGACCATGGCTTCATGCCATGGTTACTCTTTCTTTTGGGTTTCAACATTGAGGGCTTATGATTGAAAAACTATATGAATGTCCCCTAAATGCTTCATGCATTCCTTGGTATTTTAAATACCGTGGTTTCTTTGTCGTCTCACCCTTGGGCTAATGTAGATTGTGTTAAATTTGTTGTGGCTCTTGTCCATCTGTAGCATGTGTGCCTTGTGACTTTTTCTTGTTTTTCATAATTCATATATGGATTTTTGTGTTTCTGAAAAAGCTTCATGCAATCATTTGGATTTTAATTACTATGGTTTCTTTGCTATCTCAGCCTTGGGCTGTTGTAGAATGTGATGGATTTGTTGTGGCTCTTGGCCATCTATAGCATGTGTGCCTTTGGATTTTATTCTTGTTTTTCATAAAATGATTTCATTTATGGATTTTTGAGTGTCTGAGAAAGCTTCATGCAATCCTTGGGATTTTAATTACTCTGTTTTATTTGTTGTCTCTACCTTGGGCTATTGTATAGAGTTGGATTTGTTGTATATCTTGGCCATCTGTAGCATGTGTGCCTTGGGTTTTTTTACTTGTGTTTCAGAAAATTGGTTTCAGCTATGGAATTTTGAGCATCTAAAAAAAGCTTCATGAATGCCTTGGGATTTTTTGCATTGCATTTGCCTTCTAATCCCTTGTGTATATTTGTGTCTCTGACTTAGGCTAATGTGGTTAGCCTTATCAAAAATTTCTTTGCTGTCTTTGTATCATACTTGGGATTTCATGTATTTTAAATACTATGGTTTCTTTCCAGAGCTGAATTGAGCTATTGTATTGGGTGTTGAAGTGGGTTTGGCTTTTGGCAATTTGGAGCATGGTTTCCTATCCATTTTTTTCACTTGGGTGTCTTGGATTTTCTGTATATGGGTTGTTGTGGCTTTTGGCCCTATGTATCATGTGTGACTTGGCAATTTCTGATTTGCATGTGTATTGGATTTTTATGATATGCATGCTGCATATCAATTTTTTTGGGACTTTAGATCAAATAGCCCAATGATGAAAATGTGGCATATTGTATATCTTTCATGCTTGATGGCTGGCAATTAGGATCCTTCATTCCCCAAGTTGGTTTAGAATTTGATTGATATAGATTTTGTGAGTTGGTTAGTAACCATGAAATGGGTTGAGATGGATTTGTAATGGAAGTTGGCAATCTAAAGCATGCGTGCCTTGGGATTTTTTAACTATGTTGTATTAGCTTGAGCTGAAGTGGGCTTGGTTGGCTTCACTTCATGCCTTGGGATTGTGTGGGTAGATAATGAAGGATACATTGCCAAGCAACCAGATGGGGAAATGGAAAAAAATATCTGAGGGCTTATGATTGAAAAACTATATGAATGGCCCCTATATGCTTCATGCATTCCTTGGTGTTTTAAATACTATGGTTTCTTTGCTGTCTCACCCTTGGGCTAATGTAGATTATGTAGGAATTTTTGTGTCTCTTGTCCATCTGTAGCATGTGTGCTTTGGGTTTTTTTCTTCTTACTCATAAAATTCTTTCATATGTGGATTTTTTATATCTAAAAATGCTTTCTAATTTAATTACTTTTGTTTATTTGATGTCTCTGCCTTGGGATATTGTACAATGTATTTATTTGTAGTGGCTCTTTGCCATTAGAAGCATGTGTTGTAGAAACTGAAGATCTAGATTAATGTATTCAAGCCAAATAATACAGATCTAGATATACCACATGCTGAATCTTAAAACATTAACCTACTCTATTTAGCGGAAGCGTACCTGAATCCATCGCTAATATTCTGAAAGAGATCCTGACGATAACGTGGCGGATGATCTTCCAGAACAACACGAATCAACCATTGGAGAATATCCTTTGTCTTTCTCCCGGGTTCTCTCTTAGCGACGGTGCGCAGAAAAGACGGCTAACTTGTTCGTGTGCTTCGGGGATCATGACCACATATATATAGGGGCTAGCCTCCTTAGCCATAGGGTTTCCAATTCGGCCCATCAACGAATTGAAGCCCAATAGTCACTACACATAAAGGACCACAACCTACCTGACTCATTTAAGCCCACTTAACTTATAAATGAGATCACTTATACATTGGGCTTTAATATGACAGTGTAGCACCATATAATTATTTATCGCATATAAGCCCAATGTTGGATTAAGATCCAACTTAGTTGGATAAGTGATCACTCCTTATTTTACACCTTTTTTCCGCATGTTTTCATGACGGTTTGATCGCCCATATTGTGTTTTTCACGATTATTTGATGATATCGCGTTGTTTTTCACTATTTCTTGTTTTTGTCGTATTTCAGGAGATATGGAGCGATTTGGAACGAAAATGAGATCAAAGGATTTTTGCACACTTCGGAGTGTCACCCATGACTTATTTGAGGAGTTATCAACGATAGAGGATGAGCGGAAGAAGAAGGAATTCCATAGGAACGACGAGGAGGCGAGGAGGAGAAAAAGGAGTCAAGACACAGCCCACTCAGCTGAGTAGACTACTCACTCGGCCGAGTCAGAAGCTGTACTCGGCCGAGTAAAACGGATAAGCACAACAAATTTTAGCGTTCACTCGGTCGAGTAAGGATGTTCACTCGACTGAGTGAGAAAGCTCACTCGCCCGAGTGTAACAGAGAATTCGTCCAGAGAAAGGCTCAAGTTATTGGAATTTCTGAGGAAGCCCACTCGGCCGAGCATGATTGCTCACTCGGCCGAGTGAAGAAGCCCACTCGGCCGAGCCACCCAGAGAGACAGACCCCTGAAGATCACGAACTCTCTGCTTTTCGTTAGGCCTGCCACTCGGCCGAGTGACATGAGCCACTCGGCCAAGTGACCCTCTCCGACTGCTACGCGGATTTGAATTTCTGGGCTGCGCAGGGGCAGTTTTGTCACGAATTTTTGGACTATTTTAGCTTGTATTTAAACATAGTTTTTACCCTAGTTTTAGGAGAGACTTGAACTATTTTTAGAGACCTCTATTAGATTTTTGATGGCTATTCTTTTGTGAAATCTCAGCTGGAGATCATTGGCGACAACGTTGGTTTGTTCTTTCTTGCTAAAAACTCATTTTTATGAGTTGTTTCTTCTTTGCAATGAATTGTGCTATGATTAATTGCTATTTTTCTGAGATTTTCATGATGATTAGTGAGTAGTTCCGTCGTTATAGGGCATGGGGACGAACCCTATGGACCCGATCTTTGAATTGTGATGAATTTATAGATTTGTTGCTAGAATTGATAATGGTTAGGTTGTGATTGATTTATTCCGAGTAGCTAGGAATTCATATCGATTGGGATTTGCAAGAGATTGGATCCCAATTGATAGGAAGGCCTAGATATTCGATTTAGATTAATAATTGAAATTCTCTAGATTTGGTTTGCAAGAGATTGGACCAAAGCTAGGATTTTTATTATGAATCTATACTAATATTTATTTGCAAGAGATTAGACGAATACGAACTATCATAACCTAGATCGTAGCTCGAGTTTGCACGAGAGTGGGCTCGAGTTGCGATTAGATGATGATGTCGATCTTCACGCTAGCGGCTTAGGATAGAGTTTGCACGAGAGCGGGCTCTATTCTAGGTTTGCCATAGACCGGTAATAGCGCGAGAGCGTGAGCTTGGTTCTACATTAAGTTGCGACTAGTTCACCTATATTCAAGCTTAGCAACATTGAAATTTATGATTCACAAGGATGAGAGGCGGTCAGTAGTGGGGATTTCTTTCCCTAGACGCTTTTATTATATTGAAATTTATTTGCTATTTGAACGATTGTGACAACAACATCGAAACTATTCTTATTCTCTTGATAGCTAGGTAATCAAAGTAGGATACTGTCATTTGTCCTCCCTGTGTTCGATACCCGCTTGCCACTACACCGTGCGCTTGCGGTAAGACTACAAGTCGTTTTCCGGGTGTATATCCGGGCGCGATAAAGTTTTTGGCGCCGTTGCCGGGGAGGCGACGGTATTTTATTTTCTTACTTAGTTGTTTCTTTTTTATTTTATTATTTTTATCTTTTTATATCCTCTATTGTGCTAACGATTCCCTCGAGACTCTATTTTTCTGTGCATGTACACGAGATCGACGGAGCATCAAGAAGATCTATTATTTGATCCGGAGATCGAGCGTACTGAAAGGAGGCTTAGAGCCGAGAGAAGACTTGTTATAGAGGTCGATTGTATGAACCGACGGGAGACACCAGAAGAATTAGCGGCACTCATGGCTAGACTAGTTTCTATCAGAGATAGGCTACGGCCTAAGACTATTTCTACTAGTTCATCCATTGTGATGCTGGAGTTGGCGACGGATAAGAACTTCGAGCTTAAAACGGGACTTGTGGTTCTAATGAAACAAGACCCATTTCATGGGAACTCCCACGAGAATCCACACTACCACCTTCAGTTGTTCTTGTCCAAGTACGCCACTTTTCAGATGCCAGGTGTACCAGCTAACGCCATCCGACTGCGCTTCTTCCCATTCACCCTTAGGGACAAAGCATTATATTGGTTGAGGTCGCAAGCGGATGGGATCTTCACTACATGGAATGAGTTGGCGAGTGCCTTTGTTAATAAATTCTACCCACCATCCAAGACAGTCAAGATAAGGAGCACGCTCATGTCCTTCAAGCAAGGACCACATGAGACTCTATTTGAGGCATGTGAGCGCTTTAAAGATCTCCATCACCAATGCCCCCATCATAACATCGAAGCATGGGAGCTAGTACATAGCTTTTACAATGGACTCCAACCGGGCACCAAGCAAATCATCGATGCAACTGCTAATAGAGCCATTCTATTTAAGACACTGGATGAAGCTACGGCCCTACTTGAGGAGATAGCATCTAATAACCAACAATGGGGCAACGAGAGGGGACATTCTTCGTCCTCCTTGAAGCCAACTAGCATTTATGAGGCGAAGGCCGTAGCGGAGCTTTTTACGAAGTTTGACTCTCTCCATAAGGTCGTGGAGAGATTGGAGAAGTTGATTACCGAGCCGCATGGAACTCCCGCCACATCTACACCGGGAGGCAATATGAGCGATTGACAAGACCAAGCTCAAGTTATGTTCGTTGGAGGAGAGCTAGGAGAGGGTGCTATAGAGCAAGTCCAGTATGTTGCGGGGAATACCGATTATTGGGCCAACCCGACCACGAGAAATCATCCGTGATTCTCATATGCTAATAATGATGGAGCTTTAAACCCACCATCGCAACAACCTCAAGCTCGGCCTCCACCTCCACAACCTCAATATCAACCAAGAGGGCCACCACAACAAAGCTACCCGCCTAGGCAACAAGCGGGACCATATAAGCCGCAGGGCTACAATCAAGGGTGGAGAGCTCCAAACCCACCACAAGCACCGTCGAGGTCGGATCATGAAGCGAGGGTGGACGAATTCATGGTGGAGCAAAAGAAGATAAATGCTAGATTGACGGCTCAACAAGACTCTCTCAATACCGTCGTGACACAACTAGCGGAGCAACTTGCGTTGCTTAATAAAAACACTCAACAATTACCGGCTCAACCGGAGCCAAACCCATGGGGAATACCGGCCACATCAACGCGGTAGTGGCGGTAACCACTAGGGGCGGGAAGGACACTACTCCCACCATGGTTGTAACGACTGGTTTTCTTGTATCTGGATTTATTATATTATAATATATGTTTTGGTGGATTTTCTCCTCATGCGTGGTTTTCGTCTCCGTGACTTTCATTTTCGATCGTTTCGTCGTGTTTTCTCGTTTCTTCCTTAGGATCGTCGAATTTGGAAGTAAGTCATTCGTGACGGGCTTCATAACGATCGTGTCTTACTGTTAGATCAAGCCTAGGAGTCTTAGGAATCGATCCGGGGGCTCCGCGCTCCGTATCGGAACTGTTGGTGCTTATTAGCCGGTGTAAGAAGGGGCACCGACCGACTAGATGACGATCCAGTCGGTCGGCAATCCTTCTTGGACCGACTAGTTGGCTTTCTAAATTTCTCAGGAGTTACTGTTTATCGTTAGTCGGTCTAAGAACGTTGGTTGACCGATTAGGTTGCAAACTAGTCGGTCAGCAATGCTTCTTTAACCGACTAACACATCATCTAAATTTTAGTATCAGTACTGTTCATTCTTAGTCGGTCTAAGTTCATCTCTCGACCGACTAGTTGTTAAACTAGTCGGTTCAGTTTTGTACTCAGACCGACTAATTCTTGGTTCTTCTGTACAGTCGAGTTACTGTTTACTCTTAGTCGGTTTAAGAACGTTCATCGACCGACTAGATGACATACTAGTCGGTCAGTATTTGTTCTTCGACCGACTAAATCTAAATCCTATTTTGTTCAGAAGTTACTGTTTACACTTAGTCGGTCTGTGTTGGTCGACCGACCGACTAGTTGCCAAACTAGTCGGTCAGTGGTTGCTCTTTGACCGACTAATCTGTGTTAAAACCCTAATTTCTGGGCAGCCGCCAGCCCATCCTATTTAAACCCCTCCCAAACGTTTTCTTCTTCCTCCACTCGACCCAAAACCCTAGTTTCTCCCCCATTGAGCCCCCTTCTACCTCAAACCCTCATTCCTTCATCCCAAACCCAAGATCCATCATCCAAACTCACCCTCCACTCATTCTATCTCTCATCTTCCCCAAATCTCCATCAAACCCCTAAAATCCCCCAAAAACCCCAGTTCTCCAAACTTCTCCATCCGTTCCAAATCTGATCCCTGGGTTCTCCGGAGTGTTTCTTCCGCCTCCTCACGGTAAGAAGTCGATCTCTTGATGTTTTCATAACCTATTTGTATTTTTATGAAACTCTAATGAAATGAATGTCGTTTTGATGATTGTTTCCCCATAACAGCGATTTCCCCGTAGATTAGCATCCGCGAGACGAACCTTCGTGATCGTCATCCCCGGTGCTAGGCAAGTGAAACTTGCCACTTAGGGTTTAGGCCATGTTTTAGGCCATTTGCTTGTTGTAGGCGTAAAAGAGACTTGGCGACGAAATGATACTCGCCTAGGCGCAAATTCCGGAACTAGCTTGACAACGAAGCTAGGACCGTCGTTTACCATGTTGCACAACTACCATGTCATGTTTAATTTTGATTGACGGTACGCGAATAAATTGCCATCCAGGTTGTATGTCGCATTCGTAGCACACGCTACAATACTTGTGTTTCCTGGCTCGTGTTCCAGAAGCGGGCCATGTATTGGTTGATAGCCAATGCCCGACCTACTAGTTTCCGGCTAGGCACCCACTATACGTGGGCATAACCCTACGCCATACATGTTAACCACACTTCCTGGCTCGTGTTCCAGAAGCGAGCATTCCGTGTTCGGGGGTAATGCCCTGGCTCGATACACGTGGAGGGGTAGAGATAAACGGTCACTTGAGCTTAGGAGCTGGCCCGATCAGCCACTCTAGCCAACAGGTGGAATCTCTGTGCACAACTTGTTTACTTGACTGTTCACTTGACGTGAACCACTTGACTTGTACTTGTCCGTGTTTTACTTGTCGTCCGTGACATACTTGCTACTTGTACTTTCCTTACTTGTCACTTCCATACTATACTTGCCATGCATCATACTATAACTGCTAGGTTGCTAGGTTGCCTTACTTTCAGTTTCCTTGCCCAAGTCTTTTAGACTTGCTGACATGTGCCCCTTTACTCTTTTGGGTGACACATGTTAGATCCCGAGCCTGGGTCCGTTGTTGAGGACGAGGTGTTTGCTGACGCTGAGCCCAAGCTTGTGTTTGACGGGGAGTACGTGGACACTGAGGACCAGTCCTAGTGTCTTCGTGGAGCTTTCCTTTTGTTTTAGACTGCTGTTTTGTTGTCGGTGCGTAGCACCTATACTTTGTGGCATTGTTGTTTTTGTTGGCCTTGTTCTGGGCCTTTAGACTCTTTCTTTTAGCCTGGTGGCTTTTCTGGATGTTGAACTTATTTTCTTGTTGGACAATTATGAGATATGAGAATTTTATTTCTGTCTCTCCTTGTGTTATTATTGTTGTTCCGTTTGTGGTTACGGGGACCTGCTTATGTTTTATTGACGCTTATCGAGTTTGGGGCTTCACAGCCCCACTCTCGTGCGGACCTTTTCACGTCTCGCCTCCATTTTAGGGAAGCGGGTCGTGACAGGTTTTGTTGGTGGCCCATGCAGGTCTCTTCTGTAACTGTGATTATCGGAGTGACGATAATAATATTAGAATGATCAATAAACTAAGTTTGACGTCCGAGTCACAAGCTATGAGTCTAATCTGATTCGTTTTTTGTGTCATTAGATGGCAGGAAGGCGATTCACCCGTGGTGGGGGTAGTGGTGCGCTCCCTCATGATGAGGACCCTGAGCGGGAACCCACCAACGGAGAGATGATGCGGATGATGCTCCAGATGATGCAAGTGCAGCAGGGTGTGCTCCTGCAAGTCCAGAATGCTCCACTTGCTCGAGCTGCCCGGGCTCTTCCGGATGCCCCTCGCTTTGAGCCGGGAGCGAAGCAATTTCAGGAGCTGGGTCCCGCATATTTTGATGGGTCTGAGGGTCCTCTGGTTGCCGATGAGTGGATTCGGAACATTGAGGATAACTTGAAGATGGCCAAGATCACCCCGGCTGGATGGGTTGATTTGGCAAAGAGGCAACTCAAGGATAATGCTCGGAACTGGTGGGATGCGGAAGAGAAGATGTTGGTGGAGCCGATAGCTTGGGCTACCTTTAAGTCCAGGTTTGATGAGGAGTTCTTTCCGAAGGCTGCCAAGAAGGAGATGCTGCAGCGCTTCATTGATCTGAAGCAAGGGAGCTTGACGGTGGACCTGTACCACCAAGAGTTCACTAGGCTGAGTCGGTTCGCACCAAAGATGGTGCAGGATGCTGATGAGAGGGCTCAGAGGTTCCTGCAGGGACTTGCTTTAGAGCTCCAGAGTTTTGTGTCTTCCTCTGATCTGGACTCTTATCAGAAGGTTCTGGTCGCTGCGAGGAGGCAGGAGCTGAACCTGAGTCAGAGGAGAGGACATGCTTCCGGTGCTGGGAAGAGGCCTATGGAGCAGGCCAGGGTGGTGGTTAGGCCTGGTTTCAAGCCTAATCAGCCAGCTCAGTTCAAGAGGCTAGGAGGGCCTATTCAGAAGATTTGCCATTTCTGCGGTAGGACCGGGCATGTCAAGGATCAGTGTAGGAGGTTCCTGGGCCAGTGTGTCGTCTGCGGGGATCCTACTCATGTCATGAAGGATTGTCCGAGGTCAAAGCAGCCTTGGAGGGCACCTGTTGTAGCACAGTGATCACTCCTTATTTTACACTTTTTTCCCGCATGTTTGCATGCCATTTAGATCGCCCAAATCATGTTTTTCACGATATATTAACGATATTGCGATGCTTTTCACGATTTGTTGTTTTTGTCGCATTTCAGGTGATTTGGAGCGATTTGGAGTGATCTCGAGATGCGCTTACTCCAGAGGGTCACCGACGACCTCCCCAAGGGGTATTTTGCTGTTGGAGAGGAGCGGAAGAAGAAAGGACGTCGCAGGAGCGACGAGGAGGCCAAAACAAGCTGTTTGGGCATTTTTGGTGTCCCACTCGGCTGAGTGGAGAAGTCACTCGGCCGACCAGAGAGACACCGCTCGGCCGACCAGATCGGATACGTTTCATACGTGCACTCGGCCGAGCGACGGAGACCACATCGGCCGAGTGACGAGATCCCGTCCGCCCGAGTGGCGCCCAGACGAAGCCATTCAAAAATCACCAACTTACTATCTTTCGACTGCCTGAGCTTTAGATGACCCACTCGGCCGAGTGGATAATCCCGACCGCCCGAGTACCAAGAAGCCATCGGCCGAGTGACGACAACTCACTCGGCCGAGCCGCCCCCGAAGTGAAGACCCCTGAAGATCAAGACTTACTGGAAATTTACAGGGTTTCTCACTCGGCCGAGCGACTTTTGTCACTCGGCCGAGTGCGACGCGCTGCCTGTAGCGAAAATTGCGGATTTCAGGCTGCGCAGGGGTATTTTGGTCACAGTTTTTGGACGATTTTGGGGGGTATTTAACCCCTGTTTTTACCCTAGTTTTGGAGAGCTTTTCTCTTAGATTTTTGCAGCTTTTTAGATTAGCTTTTTATCTTTATTCTTGAGATTGGAGAGGAGACAAAAGTTGATTTTTGTTGGATTATTTGAAGAACTCCATTGGTTTGTGTCTCTCTCCCCTAAAAATTCTATTTTTATTGCTTATCTCAATATTGTGATGAATTCTCTTGCCTATTTTGTTGATTATTTTTGTGTTTGTGCTATGAATTATGAGTAGTCTCCACGTCTTGGGGCGTGGGGATGAACCCTACAAGCCCAATTTCATATTTGTGATGAATTGGTAGAAACTTTGCTAGAATTGTTATTAGGGATTAGTTTGGGAGCAATTTACTACGGTTAGCTAGGAGTTCATACCGATTGGGATTTGCAAGAGATTGGATCCCAATTCGATAGGAAACCCTAGAAATCCGAATTGGGTTGGAATCGAATTTCCGTAGTATCGGTTTGCAAGAGATTGGACCGATACTAGGGTTCCCGGTTGCAATTCCGTGCCGATACCTGTTTGCAAGAGATTGGACGGATAGGAACTATCCCAACCTAGGTCGTGGGCCGAGTTTGCACGAGAGTGGGCTCGGGGCACGATTGAACGATGATGTTGATCCTAATGCTAGCTTCCCTAGGCTAGGGTTTGCAAGAGATTGGGCCCGAATCTAGGATAGCTATAGACCGGCAACAGCGCGAGAGCGTGAGCTTGGTTCTACATTCAGTTGCAACTAGTTCATCCAAAATCTTACTCTAGCAATTTTGATACCGATGAACCACATTGACGAGATACGGTGAGTAGCGGGAATTCCCCATTCCCTAGACGTTCTTTATTTGATTTGATATTTCCGTACTTTGTCTGACGATTGTGACAGGATCGCCAAAGGCAAATTTCTCTCTTCTTAAATAGCCAGGTTGATTGGAACAAGCACGGTCATTCGTCCTCCCTGTGTTCGATAACCCGCTCGTCGCTATACCGTGCGCTTGCGGTAAAACTACAACCGTTCTTTGGGTCACATTCCGGAGCGATCAAGTTTTTGGCGCCGTTGCCGGGGAGGTTTTTCCGTTGGGTGCCAATTTGTCACAATTAGGTTGATTAGACTACGAAAAAAAACTAACAAAAGGAAATTTTCACCCCCGCCACCATTATTATCATTTCTATATTCTTTTGTGCCACTGATATCTTTTCTCCAGGTATTTATCTTTGTTGATCAGGTGCTATGGATTATACTACGTGGACCACAGATTTTGATCAGAGTGTTCAGATTGGATATTACTATTTTGATCAGAGTGCTCAGATGGGAGAATACTATTATGATCAGAATGCTCAGATGGGAGAATACTTTTTTGAGGAGATGCATTGGCCCGAGCTTGATGAGAGACAAAGGATCTTTTTTGATGAGATACATGCACACCAGGTTGAAATGCAAGCCGGGCTTGAAAAGAGTAACCTTCTATTGGAACGGGTGAAGAGGCAACTTGAAATGAATGCGCTCATGTTTAAGGTTGCGACGATTCCCAAAGATATCAGTTCTGTTCCTTCATCTTATGGGCAAGAAGCATCTCCAATCATGTTACCAGAGCCAGAATGTGCCACCGTCGATCCCACTCCCTACGATACAGCTATTGCATATGAAGAGTGGATGGACGAAGAGGCAGTGAAGGAAGCAAAAATTGAGTCATATACGCAGCCAGAGGAGGACGCATTTCAGAGATTATTGGAGGGCCTCTTGGAGTCAGTGCGGTTCACCGGTTCAGAGAGCATTACATCAGGTGATGCATTTGAGCTACTATTTGCAGATTTTGTTATGAACTGTATTTCAGCTGCAGGAACAATTGAGGAGGACATCCATGTTAGTTTTGAGGGGGATCGACTATATTTTCGGATTGCTTGCGGGCATTCCCCTCCACATGATACATCCCCACAAGTTGACATACCTGAGCAGCCAGCATCACCATCCTAGTGAGAGCCTACATTGATAGTTGATGAGAAGGCAAATGAGCACACTATCGAGCCAGAGCATGCTTTTGAGGAGGCCTTACACACAGAGCCAGAGCTTATCACCGAGGAGGTCATGCATCGGGACGAGGACACAGCCATTCATGAGGATCCCGAGCACTATCCTCCTACATTAGAGCTTCCGCAGCCACCTCATCCTCCCACTGGCGCAGAGGACTACCCCACAGAGCTTTTGGCCCCCCTTCAGGGATATCTCTTTACTCCCTCGCCCTTTATCTTTGATTTCCCTCCAGTGTATGATGTTTTTTATGATTCATCGTGCCTTTTGCAGGATTCATGTACATATGATCAAGAGGTACGATGGAACGTATATGAGGAGGAGAGCGAGGAGTTAGCACCCACGGACACATATGAATATGATCAAGGGGTGCACTGGGATGAGTCTGACGATGATCAGGAGCATCTTGATGGGGTCCACATCTATGATCTAGATTTACCTGAGCAGCATAGAGAAGACACCGTGGAGACAGCTATCACGGCACGTGAGGATATTGGATTATTTTCAGGGAAGTATCGTTCACCATTATTTATTCCATACATTTCTATAGACGATTCTCTTTAGGATACTTTTATTATGAGGGTGAATTTTTTGCAGCGAACTGATGCATCCTATTCTCTGCAGGGTACAGGTGGAGTCCTTGTGGGAATGTTGGAGGATGCATTGCTGGAGTTCGTTGGAGTCCGTGGACATACGCATCTGGCAGAGCCACGGAAGGAGCAGTTGGAGCAGTTGCCTGCACCGGCAAAGATACTGGATCCGCCTTTTGCTATAGGTGATATCAATCCAGTAGTGTAAAAATTTTTATGCTTTAAATAAACACGAATCCTCTCGACAGCGAGAGGACCGTATAGATTTGCTTGAATAAATATCACCTCATATGACGGCAACAAAAATTTTTACACCCCAAACCCATTATATATATTAATTGCCCTCTCCATATTTTGATGTGTCACATCCTTTTGCTCACCACATTCGAGCGTTTCTTTCAAGTGAAACCTTACTTTCTTATTCGTTTGACTTGATCACGCTTTGCAAAGACATGACATTTTTGGTCAAGTCATTTGAATAGGATTGTTTGGTATAAGCTTGGGGGAAGGCGCTCTCATGCATCATTATATGTGCATGTAGTTACATTAGGATTTCATGTCATTCATTTCATCATATTTCATTCACCCCCCTATTATTATCGTTGTTCCTCGTATTTTTCCTTTTATGATCACATTGAGGACAATGTGAAGTTTAAGCTTGGGGGAGTGCATTTCCATGCCATTTAGATACATTAGTTGCATTTTTACTTTATTTTAGGATTTTTTTAAATTTTTCAAAATTTTTGCATCATCTTTCTGATTTTTCCATCTTATTTTCCTTTTATGTGTGTTCATGCATCATAGTGTGTACTTGTTTTTCTTTTCTTTCCTCTCTTTAATTTTTATTTCTTTATTTTCTTTTCCTCCTTTTGCTAGATTTGCTCCTTATGATGATATCTCTTATTGCTTTAGCAGCCATCACGATGCTTATTATTCCTTGCCATGCTACTTAGAGTATTTCAGTATCATGCTTTCCATGTGCTTGCTTATATATTCTTTTGATGATTTCTCTATATGAATGCATGATATTAGTTGAAACTGAATGTATGGATTAGTGTTTAGTATGCTTTTGTTGGAAGTGCACCAAGATTCACGCATCAATTGTATAACGGGAGCATCTGCCTTATCATCTTATTCACCTTCTGTTGCATGCTTGATATGAAAGTACTCTTTACCGCTTGACTTCACTTTTTATTGAGATGATTGAGAATATCCATGCTTACATATGAGTTTTAGTTGAAGTATTATTTTATTGAACCGTTCGTGCACATCTTTGAGTGAACCGAGTGTTACATTATTTCTTTCTCCACATATATCTTTTTATTCTCTACATGTCACTTGAGCTCACCTCCTAAAGCTACTTATATCGCATCTATTTCCCAAAAATCCCTACAAAAGAAAAGGTTGCTCCAAAAAGTTCAAAAAGCCAAAAAGGAGCCAAAAACCAAAAATACAAATCAAATAGCTCCTACAAAAATCCAAAAAGAAAAGTGAGAAACAAAAAAGTTCAAAAAGAAAAAAAAGAAGAAAAAACATGTTTCTCTATCTCATTATTGGAGCCACAAAATAGTTGGGAAAACCAAGGCAAAAATCCCATTTTCCACTATCATATTCCTTTAGATGCGATGCCTCAAGCTAAGCTTGGGGGGGGGGGGGTGAACTCATTTGACCATATGAGTGAGTGCGACATTAGAGTGGAGAGGTGCACGAATGGGGAAGTTTGATAATGCTGAAACTTAGCACAATACCTTAGTTATGGAGATTTCTTATGAATCGAAATAAATATGTGAATGCCATGACTTTTATTCTATTCTCTATTGCATGCTTGGTGTGCATCTTATATGCTTCATTTATAACTTTTGATTGAAAAGTGCATCGCCAACATTTGTATATCAAATTCTATGAAATGCGTGATGTGGATATGAATTGATTGTATGAATTTAGAGAGTCCCTCTTATTGTCCTTAAAAGCTTGCAAGTACCATGTTTATGAAAGATATGAAATCCTTATAGCATGTGATTTGTATTTCCCAAGTCATCGTGATGTGTAGCTTATGGCTTGAGATCTGAGAGTATAATCTAGCGCCCCTTCCACTTCGTATTCTTTTATTTCATTTCCCTTATTTTTCATCTCCCGAGTTCGTCTTTTTACTTATCTTCCTCGAGGACGAGTAAGAGGTAAGCTTGGGGGATTTTGATCACTCCATATTTTACACCTTTTTTCCGCATGTTTCACGCCATTTCGATTGCTCATATTGCGTTTTTCAAGATTATTCGACAATATTGCGATGCTTTTCACTATTTCTTGTTTTGTCGGATTTCAGGAAATATGGAGCGATCGGGAGCAAAAAAGAGCTTAAAGGATTTGCACCCACTCCTGAGTGTCAACCATGGCTCTTTTGAGGGTTATTCTGCAATGGAAGACGAGTGGAAGAAGAAAGAACGTCGTAGGAGCGACGAGGAAGCGAAAAGATGGAGATTGGGCATTTTCAGCATGCCACTCGGCCGAGTGAAGGAGTCACTCGACCGAGCATTGAGACCCCGCTCGGCCGGCCAGATCGGACACGCAACAGAGATGTATCAGCGTGCACTCGACCGAGCATCGCACGCCCACTCGGCCGAGTTCGGAGACTCCGTCCGCCCGAGTGGCACCCAGACGACGGCGAGCCAAAATGTCCAACTCTCTGTAATCCGTCAGTCGACTACGAGCTTCGACTCGGCCGAGTACCAAAAGCCCCTCGGCCGAGTGACATTTGCCACTCGGCCGAGTGATGCCGAGGACACTCAGCGCCCAGATTTTTAGACAGCCTCTCACTCTTTTGAAATCTGCTATCATTCCAGCAATCAAAGTATTTTTCTCATATTTTTTATGGATAGTAGACTTCATGACGGTTCCAACGCCGCCAAGAACGCGCAAATCGGAGGTCGGATGAAATCTGGAGAATTTCTGCAAGTTGATGCTGTAGTGCTGGAATTCCCACTCGGCCGGGTCAAATGTTCCACTCGGCCGAGTGCGGCTTGGGCCCAGATTCTAAGTTGCGGTTTGGGCTGTTTTTGGGTACGAATTTGAGGGGTTTTCTAGGGTTTCTTGCTAGGGTTTTGGGGGAGTATTTAAGGGTTTTGTAGCCACCATTAGAGGGGATCCCCATTATGTTTTCTTAGCCCCCATATGTTTTTCTTAGGATTATTTTAGAGGTTAGGCCATGCCCTAGGCCCCCTCTTGGATCTAAAAGCTTGTATTTTGGATTGTAGATCTTCATCAAGCTAAGTATTTTCTTATTTTTATTTGAATCTTTGTTTTTCTATCTTTTTGTATGCAAGCAATGATTTTTATTGATTCTCATATGCTTATTGCTATGCTAGAGTAGATTTGTTGTTCTAGGGTTTGGGGATGAACCCTATGGATCTAATTTCAGATTTGTGATGAATGAATCTCTAAATTGCTAGAATTGCTAGGAGGTTAGGTTGTGATTGATTTACTACGGATAGCTAGGGATTTCCATCGATTTGGGATTTGCAAGAGATTGGATTCTAATCGATGGGAAGGCCTAGATATTCGATTTAGATTTAAAATTGGATTTCTCTAGATTTGGTTTGCAAGAGAGTGGACCAAAGCTAGGATTTTTAATTGTAAATCTATACCCATATTCGTTTGCAAGGGATTGGACGAATACGAACTATCACAACCTAGATCGTAACTCGAGTTTGCACGAGAATGGGCTCGAGGAGCGATTGGACGATGATGTCAATCTTCATGCTAGCGGCTTAGGTTAGGGTTTGCAAGAGATTGGGCCCTAATCTAGGTTGCTATAGACCGGCAATAGCGTGAGAGCGTGAGCTTGGTTCTCTATTCAGTTACGACTAGTTCACCTCAACACAAGTCTAGTAATATTGAGATTCACTATTTACGATGATGTATGACGATCCGTAGTGGGAATTCCCTAGCCCTAGACATCTTTATTTGATTTTATATCCCCATACTTTGCCCGACGATTGTGACAGGATCGCCGCAAGGCAAATTCCCTCTTTTATTATATTGTATTTGAATCGATATTTGACCGATTTCTTTATCATCGACACCGACATCCACCACCATTTCCATTATATCATACCATAGCCATCTCCACCAATAAATACATTCGTGGTCAAACCAACCTAGGATAGATTGGAGCTCAACACCACCTCCTCGTGTTCGATACCCGCTCGCCACTACGCCGTGCGCTTGCGGTAAAACTACAATCGTCGCTCCGGGACGTGTATCCGGGGCGCGATCACACAGCCGTTGCAGCAGCGAGCGCCTGTTCCTGCTGGTCATGGAGCGCCTCTTGTCCCTCAGGGGCAGGCTTTTTGGCAGGCTGTTCCGCCAAGGAGGCAAGCTTTTCTGATGACCGCTGTGGAGAGCGAGGCTGTGGATGAGGTTATTGCAGGTAATCCTCAATCTAGCTGTTACTTTCCTAGCAGGTTTGAATGCTAGATTGCGTTGTTTGCTTGAACATGGTTGTTTGCTAGACTAGGGTTTGATTGTTAATTGCTTGTTAGGTGTGGTTTTGGTGTGCACATTTCCTGCACGAGTCCTCTTTGACTTTGGTGCATCGATGTGCATTATTTCTCAGAGCTTCGTGGAGAGGCATTCCTTATCGACGTCCCCTCTTCCCAAGAGTTGGAATATCGTTACAGGGAATGGCGTGGTCTCGGTGCATCGTGGTTGCAATTCTTGCTCGTTGGTGGTCTGTGGACATGAGCTTTTCGTTGATTTCATTGTCCACGACATCATCAACTATGATGCGGTTCTTGGGATGGACTGGCTTGCGAGCTTCTATGCTACGATTGACTGCAGGAGGAAGAAGGTGGTGTTCGAGATTCCAGGATATCCAGTATTTGATTTCAATCGTGGTAGCAGTTCGCTTGGTCCTGTCAGATTTCGGGCCAGACCGGTGGAGGTTGTGGCTATGCAGATGGAGCTGGAGTGGCCAGATGTGGTGCGTGATTTTGGTGACGTCTTCCCCGAGGAGATGTCTGGTTTGCCACCTGATCGACCTCTAGAATTTTCTATCGATCTTGTTCCGGGAGCGCAGCTGATTTCGAAGGCACCGTATCGTATGGCACCTGCTGAGTTGGAGGAGTTGCGGAAGCAGTTGGATGAGCTTTTGCAGAAGGGTTATATCAACCCTAGTGTGTCTCCGTGGGGAGCACCGGTGCCGCTGGTGAAGAAGAAGGATGGTTCGCGTCACATGTGCATGGACTATCAGGAGTTGAATACAGTGACCATTAAGAATAAATACCCGTTGCCTCGCATCGATGATATTTTTGATCAGCTGGAGGTTCGAGGGTGTTTTCTAAATTGGATTTGAGGAGTGGTTACCATCAGTTGAAGGTGAAGATGGGAGATGTTCCGAAGACGGCGTTCAGGACGAAGTATGGACACTATGAGTTTGTGGTTATGCCTTTCGGCGTAACCAACGCACCCGCGGTTTTCATGAATCTGATGAACATGATTTTCTACGACTTTTTGGATAAGTTTGTCGTTATCTTTATTGACGACATTCTGATCTATTCGAAGTCGGAGGAAGAGCATGCCTCGTACTTAAGGACGGTATTGGAGATTTTGAGGAAGCATCGGTTGTATGCTAAGTTTTCGAAGTGCGAGTTTTGGCTGGATAGAGTTGCTTTTCTCGGGCATGTGGTGACTGGAGATGGTATTTCAGTGGATCCCGAGAAGATTAGGGCCATCAAAGAGTGGCCTGTTCCGTCGTCAGCGTCTGAGATTCGGAGTTTCCTTGGACTTGCTGGTTACTATCGGCGTTTCATTAAGGACTTTTCCCGTATTGCTGAGCCGATGACCAGGTTGACGCGGAAGGATGTTCCTTTTGTTTGGTCGGGTGATTGTGAGAGTACTTTTGGTGTTCTGAGGGAGAGGTTGACGACTGCCCCTATTCTTGTTGTGCCTGATCGCAGCGGTGGATTTTGAGATCTTTTGCGATGCTTCTGGCAAGGGTCTCAGTTGTGTGTTGCATCAGCACGGGCGTGTCGTGGCGTATGCTTCTCGTCAGCTTAAGGTTCATGAGAAGAATTACCCGACGCATGATTTGGAGTTGGCTGCCGTTGTGTTTGCTCTTAAGATTTGGAGGCACTTCCTGCTGAGTGAGAAAGTGAAAATTTTCACCGATCACAAAAGCTTGAAGTATATTTTTACTCAGAAGGAGCTCAACATGCGACAACGTCGATGGTTGGAGCTCATGGCGGATTATGATATTGATTTACAGTATCACCCTGGCAAGGTGAATGTGGTTCCTGATGCGCTGAGTAGGCTTCCAGCGGTGATGATTTTGACTTCACAGTGGAGTTTGCAGCAGGATTTTTGCGAGTCTGGTGTGGAGATTGTTCTTCCTGGGAAGGCTTCTTCGTTGATGTACATGTAAGTATAGTCAACGATCGTGGATCGGATTAAGGCTGGCCAGGCTGAGGATCCGAAGCTGGTGGGGATTCGGGAGCAGGTTGAAGCCGGTCTGTGGACTGACTTTTTGGTTCATAAGGATGGCTCGCTGAGGTTTGGAGCCAGGTTGTGTGTGCCAGCTGGGGATATTAGAGAGGAGTTGATGGTGGAGGCACACAGTTCGCCGTATTCTGTGCATCCTGGTGGCACCAAGATGTTCCAGGATCTTCGTCTGAACTATTGGTGGCATGGTATGAAGAGGAGTGTGGCTCGGAGTGTAGCCAAGTGCTTGGTTTGTCAGCAAGTGAAGGCGGAGCATCAGCGAACGGCCGGGTTGCTACAACCGCTTCCGATTCCGGAGTGGAAATGGCAACACATCACTATGGATTTCGTGACTGGACTACCTCGGAGTCCGAAGCAGAATGACGCGATTTGGGTGATCGTAGATCGATTGACCAAATCCGCGCACTTTATTCCGTTCCGAGTGGGACAGTCCACTGAGGCGCTAGCAAGGAGAGATATGGAGGTAAAATTCTTTTACTCTTCGTTTTATTTCCTTTTCCTAGTTCGGATAGTGATGTAACGTGAATCGTGCAGGAGGTTGTGCGACTTCACGGAGTCCCCGTGAGTATCGTGTCAGACAGAGACACGAGGTTCACATCTCAGTTCTGGCAGAGCTTGCAGAAGAGTTTGGGTACGCGTCTGAGTTTCAGCACGGCGTACCATCTGCAGACAGATGGCCAGTCCGAGAGGACGATTTAGATTTTGGAAGACATGCTGAGGGCGTGCATGTTGGATTTCAAGGGTTCGTGGGAGGACCATCTACATATGGTGGAGTTTTCCTACAACAACATCTTCCAGGCGAGTATTGGCATGGCGCCTTTCGCCGCTCTTTATGGGAGGAAATGTCGATCGCCATTGAGTTGGGATGACGTTGGTGATCGGGAGTTGTTGGGACCTGAGATGATTGTGGAGGCTGTGGAGGTCGTCAGGAATATTCGGGAGAGGTTGAGGATTGCTTAGGACCGTTTTAAGCATTGGGCGGATGCTAAACGTCGTCCTTTGGAGTATCAGCCGGGCGACCATGTGTTCTTGAAGATTTCCCCGAATCGCAGTGTGATTCGTTTTGGGAAGCGAGGGAAGTTGAGCCCGCGATACATTGGACCGTTCGACATTTTGGAGAGGGTAGGCGAGGTAGCTTATCGCTTAGCCTTGCCGCCATCTTTGGAAGGAGTTCACAATGTTTTCCATGTGTCGCAGCTTCGTCGATACATTAGCGATCCATCTCATGCTATGGATTTTTCGGAGATTACCGTTCGCCCCGACATGACGTATGACTAGCATCCAGTGTAGATTCTGGACAGTCGTCAGAAATCGCTTCGGAACAAGATTGTCAATCTTGTGAGGGTGATGTGGCGACACGGCTCACCTGGAGAGTCTACTTGGGAGAATGAGGATGAGATGCGAGAGCGTTTCCCACTTTTGTTTCCGGACACATGAGTGTTTGGAAATTCCGAGGACGGAATTTTTCTTAAGTTGGGGAGGATGTAACGACTGGTTTTCTTGTATCTGGATTTATTATATTATAATATATGTTTTGGTGGATTTTCTCCTCATGCGTGGTTTTCGTCTCCGTGACTTTCATTTTCGATCGTTTCGTCGTGTTTTCTCGTTTCTTCCTTAGGATCGTCGAATTTGGAAGTAAGTCATTCGTGACGGGCTTCATAACGGTCGTGTCTTACTGTTAGATCAAGCCTAGGAGTATTAGGAATCGATCCCGGGGCTCCACGCTCCGTATCGGAACTTTTGGTGCTTATTAGCCGGTGTAAGAAGGGGCACCGACCGACTAGATAACGATCCAGTCGGTCGGTAATCCTTCTTGGACCGACTAGTTGGCTTTCTAAATTTCTCAGGAGTTACTGTTTATCGTTAGTCGGTCTAAGAACGTTGGTTGACCGACTAGGTTGCAAACTAGTCGGTCAGCAATGCTTCTTTAACCGACTAACACATCATCTAAATTTTAGTATCAATACTGTTCATTCTTAGTCGGTCTAAGTTCATCTCTCGACCGACTAGTTGTTAAACTAGTCGGTTAAGTTTTGTACTCAGACCGACCAATTCTTGGGTTTTCTGTACAGTCGAGTTACTGTTTACTCTTAGTCGGTTTAAGAACGTTCATCGACCGACTAGATGACATACTAGTCGGTCAGTATTTGTTCTTCGACCGACTAAATCTAAATCCTATTTTGTTCAGAAGTTACTGTTTACACTTAGTCGGTCTGTGTTGGTCGACCGACCGACTAGTTGCCAAACTAGTCGTTCAGTGGTTGCTCTTTGACCGACTAATCTGTGTTAAAACCCTAATTTCTGGGCAGCCGCCAGCCCATCCTATTTAAACCCCTCCCAAACGTTTTCTTCTTCCTCCACTCGACCCAAAACCCTAGTTTCTCCCCCATTGAGCCCCCTTCTACCTCAAACCCTCATTCCTTCATCCCAAACCCAAGATCCATCATCCAAACTCACCCTCCACTCATTCTATCTCTCATCTTCCCCAAATCTCCATCAAACCCCTAAAATCCCCCAAAAACCCCAGTTCTCCAAACTTCTCCATCCGTTCCAGATCTGATCCCTGGGTTCTCCGGAGTGTTTCTTCCGCCTCCTCACGGTAAGAAGTCGATCTCTTGATGTTTTCATAACCTATTTGTATTTTTATGAAACCCTAATGAAATGAATGTTGTTTTGATGATTGTTTCCCCATAACAGCGATTTCCCCATAGATTAGCATCCGCGAGACGAACCTTCGTGATCTTCATCCCCGGTGCTAGGCAAGTGAAACTTGCCACTTAGGGTTTAGGCCATGTTTTAGGCCATTTGCTTGTTGTAGGCGTAAAAGAGACTTGGCGACGAAATGATACTCGACTAGGCGCAAATTCCGGAACTAGCTTGATAACGAAGCTAGGACCGTCGTTTACCATGTTGCACAACTACCATGTCATGTTTAATTTTGATTGACGGTACGCGAATAAATTGCCATCCAGGTTGTATGTCGCATTCGTAGCACACGCTACAATACTTGTGTTTCCTGGCTCGTGTTCCAAAAGTGGGCCATGTGTTGGTTGATAGCCAATGCCCGACCTACTAGTTTCCGGCTAGGCACCCACTATACGTGGGCATAACCCTACGCCATACATGTTAACCACACTTCCTGGCTCGTGTTCCAGAAGCGAGCATTCCGTGTTCGGGGGTAATGCCCTGGCTCGATACACGTGGAGGGGTAGAGATAAATGGTCACTTGAGCTTAGGAGCTGGCCCGATCAGCCACTCTAGCCAACAGGCGGAATCTCTGTGCACAACTTGTTTACTTGACTGTTCACTTGACGTGAACCACTTGACTTGTACTTGTCCGTGTTTTACTTGTCGTCTGTGACATACTTGCTACTTGTACTTCCCTTACTTGTCACTTCTATATTATACTTGCCATGCATCATACTATAACTGCTAGGTTGCTAGGTTGCCTTACTTTCAGTTTCCTTGCCCAAGTCTTTTAGACTTGCTGACATGTGCCCCTTTACTCTTTTGGGTGACACATGTTAGATCCCGAGCCTGGGTCCGTTGTTGAGGACGAGGTGTTTGCTGACGCCGAGCCCGAGCTTGTGTTTGACGGGGAGTACGTGGACACTGGGGACCAGTCCTAGTGTCTTCGTGGAGCTTTCCTTTTGTTTTAGACTGCTGTTTTGTTGTCGGTGCGTATCACCTATACTTTGTGGCATTGTTGTTTTTGTTGGCCTTGTTCTGGGCCTTTAGACTCTTTCTTTTAGCCTGGTGGCTTTTCTGGATGTTGAACTTATTTTCTTGTTGGACAATTATGAGATATGAGAATTTTATTTCTGTCTCTCCTTGTGTTATTATTGTTGTTCCGTTTGTGGTTACGGGGACCTGCTTATGTTTTATTGACGCTTATCGGGTTTGGGGCTTCACAGCCCCACTCTCGTGCGGACCTTTTCACGTCTCGCCGCCATTTTAGGGAAGCGGGTCGTGACAATGGTTCAAACCAAGGAGCCCATAGAAGAAATTTTGGATGACAAGGAGCCGTCTATTGAGGAGGAGTGCCCAAAAGAGGCAAAAGACGACGGAAATTCTGAAATTAAGAAGCCATGCGAGGAGCGCGCCTATATGCCACCGGTGCCCTTCCCACAAAGGTTGGCAAGAGCAAAGATTGAGAAGTGGCTATCCAAGTTTCTTGAGTACTTACGAGGAGTGAGCCTCAATATCCCTTTCTTGGACGTCATTATAGAGATCCCGTCATATGCCAAGTTCTTGAAAGACTTGATTTCGGGAAAGAAGAGAAAGGAGAAGATAATGCTCGTCGAGCAAGGGTCATGATTCACCCGGAAGGAGAAGGAGCCTACAAAATTCAAAGATCCCGAAAGCTTCCGCATTCCATGCACACTTGGAGGAGTCCCGCTACAAAAGGCTTTGGTAGATTTGGGAGCAAGTGTGAGCCTAATGCCCTTGACTATGTTTAAGAAATTGAATACGGTGACTGACTTGAAGCCGACGGATATGAGAATACAACTAGCAGACGGTCGGGTTACTAGGCCGCTGGGAATTATGGAGAACATACCGCTCCAAGTAGCGGGAGGAATTTGCTTGCCGTGCGACTTCGTAATTATGGACATCAAGGAGGAGGGCGATACATCACTAATACTTGGACGCCCCTTCTTAGTCACAGCCGGCGTAATAGTTGATGTGAGAGAGGGCACCTTGTCTTTGAATGTCGGAAACATCGAGGTGGAGCTCCATATTCCTAAAGCAATGAAGCACATGCATTGGACGGAGGATGTCGACTATGTGGACCTCCTCGATGAGGTGATTGATGAAGCTATACCACATTCTATTGGCGTCCTACACGATGATGGCCTTGAAGAAGGCCAATCTTCTAGCAATGGAGAAAAGTTGGAGGACCCACCGGATTATTCTATGGTTGATGACAAAGACGATGCTGATGTCACAAGAATTAGAGAGCTATGCAAGCTCTCCAAGACCAACAATTTGAAGAAAGCTCCGCCGGACAAGAAAGTATCATCACTGGTGAAGAAAAAGAATGGTACAAGCTCAAGCTTAGGGGACTTATCCCCCAACACTACCCATGATGAGGGGGAGTCGAGGAATGCCCACGAACAACAACAATTAAATCCAAGTGGCCTTCTGTAACGACCACTTTTCTTTGTACGTTGTTCGTGCACGTGCTTTTGACCGTGCACATGTTTATTTTGGGCTTTGGTTGTTTGGGAACCCTATGGTGTGATATGCCGTTGTGACCCTCTCTGAGAATATTAAAATTGTGGTGTTAATTGGGAACGTCATTTCCGGGTCGTTCTCCCACGATTTGATCACATTTGAAGAGACGTCACGATTTTCACTTTTGTCGCTAGACCTTTCTATTTTTAATTTCGTTTCTTGTCGTTGAAATTGTGATCCGACTTCTCGGTCTTCTTTCTCTCGCCGTCCCGGTCGCCCCAGTATTTATTTCACAATTTTAGACCCTCGTTGACCCACTTTCACTTTTCCCCGGTTTAATTAGTAGTTAGCCCTAGTCTCAATAATTTTATCCCTCTAATTACTTCATTACTTTCCTAAACCTTCCCCTAATCTTGACTTGGCCTTTTATTCCCCTCTTGGGCCGCACGCACCCAATCTACTCTCTCAGCCTTATACAACAAGTAGGAGAGATATAGAGGTTGAGAACTTGTGCTTTTAATATTGTTAATAACATTTCTAAGGATCAATCCCTAGCTAACCCTGGCACATCACCTATTTAATAATAATAACCTAGGTCACAAAAGTTTTGACAGCAACCCAAAATTGTTTTGTCCTTAAAAACCTAGACTTCTACAACCCTATTTTAATAATATAAACCCTAGACCTAGGCTATTCCTTTGCTTTTCTCAGAAAACTTGCGAGCCGCCGCCTCAAAAACATTTCCGCAACAAAAGCCTCTGATCGTCACCTTACCCATCTTCACCGGCCAAACCCATCCCCTTCGACATCATCGCCGGTCACTCGCCGTCTAGCTCTCCCCTCCGACCTCCGGCGTCGGCATTCGCAGCAGCCAGATGCTGCTCACCGCAGCAGCGTGCGGCAACGTCCCCCGGCGATGCCGCCGACTCAGTTGACCCCCCCTCCGTCTCGACAGCGATCTCCCCGCAGCCTAACACCCGTCCGTGGCCTCCTCCACCGTCCAAATGTCAGCAGCCCCTCTCCTCCCTCGCGTCCATCTCGCCATCTCCGGCCTCCTCCCCTTCGCAGTCCCGTTGGTAGCACGCTCCGGCCTCCCCTGTTTTCTCGTATTTCCCCTGCTCGGAACAGAGCCTCCCCTTCCGCAGTTCTCGCCTCCACCAAACAGCCGCAGCTCCCCCTTGAACCCCCCTCGCCATCGCAACAAATCCTCCCCACATCCTCCGACCTCCGCTCGGATCCCTCTCCGCAGCCAGCAACAAGCCTAGTTGCCTGAAACCGCGGCCTATCCCCTCCGAACTCCAAACTCACACAGCCCACGTCGGAGACCTCAGTTGCATCCACCGAACGGCGCCTCACCTCCCCAGCGCCCTTGCCGAGCCTGACAGCCCGCGATCGCCTGCTGCGCCTCCTCTCACTTTCGTCGATCTCCCCCACGCAGGCAGCGAGCAGGGATGTTAGTGTCTTGGGTAAGTGGCCTATGAACTGTGTAATATAAACATTGATGAATGTTTGAGAATGTGTGTATGTTTATATTTTAAATAGGAACATTAGTGTGAAGAGAACCGTGTACGAGATGATGTGCGTAAGTTTAATGAGGTCAGATTGATATTGCTGTTAGAGTATTTGGGTGATAATAAATCATATTGCATTTGGAATTATATAATGAGTTTCTTTTGGGTAGCTCATTAGTTGGCAGTAAGGCTTGCCTGAGTAATAACTGTGATAACATAAGTGAATCATGTTAGACAAATAGTTTTTATAAATGGAGTTGTCAGATATCAAGATATACATATATGTATTAAGTGCCTCTTATAGAGTAGTAAGTTATAAGAGTTTATTTACGAACAGTTAATATATGTGTATATTAGGGCATGATATAGTTATGTAGCAGTTTTAACCTATGTCAACAGTAGGCTATATAAAGCTTTAACAAGTTTTTAGCAAGTCTTAACTTAATGTGTTAAACCGTTGATACAGATTTACCGTTTTCCTCGTCACTCGCATCTGGACACCTGGAATCGACCCTATCAGGCAAGTGAAACTTGCTACCCTTGTTGTTTAGGCCGTGCTTAGGCCATTACCTTATTTTAGCGTAAAAGAGACTAGACAGTGAAAGGATAGCTGTCTGGACGCCTTTGATCTAGCTTGACAACGAAGCTAGATCCGTCACCTTCATCATGCTTGTATGTCACGTTTAAATTCAATTAACGGTACGCAATTATCTGTTCATATCATCCCTGCATCTTTGCATGTCATGTTTAAATTCTATTAATGGTACGCAAATATCTGTTCATGTCATTGCATAGTGATTATTCATCGTGATTGCGTAGCACACGCTACAATACACTTCCTGGCTCGTGTTCCAGAAGCGAGCCCTGTAGTTGGAAACCCCAACGCTCGATACACATGGGTGGGGTAAGAGATAAGCGGACTGAGCCCCGAGTTGGCCTGATCCGCCACTCCGGCCAGCAGGTGGACTCTCTAGTGTTCAAGTGGTTAATAGTGATAGAGATAAGCGGACTGAGCCCCGCGTTGGCCTGATCCGCCACTCCGGCCAGCAGGTGGACTCTCTATGCACTAAGTGATAAGTGATAAGTGTTATTAATAGTGATAGAGATAAGCGGACTGAGCCACGAGCTGGCCAGCAGGTGGACTCTCTATGCACTAAGTGATAAGTGATAAGTGTTAAATGATAAGTGATTAGTGATTTGGTAGCTTTTGCTACATTGTGCATGCTTGCCTCTCTTTTAAACTGTTGCATCATACTTAACTGCCATGTCATTGCTTAATATTATAAGTGCTAGGTTGTTAGTTACTTTCAGTTTCCTTGCCCAAGTCTTTTAGACTTGCTGACATGTGCCCCTTTTCTCTTTTGGGTGTCACATGTTAGATTGTGAGCCAGAGTTGGTCGTTGAGGACGAGCAGGTTGCAGGTGTTGAGTTCGAGGACATAGGAGACCAGTCCTAGAGCTCCTTCTAGCTGTTGTTATTTTCTGCTTAGTCGTTGTTAGGCTGTCGGTGCGTAGCACCTCTTTTCTTGTTGATGTTATGTATCATGTTGGCCATGCCTTAGGCCTCTTTTATGTCTCTTGTACTTTCCTTTTGATTTCTCTGTTAGCCTGGTGGCTTTTCTGTGATGTTGAAACTTATTTTGTGGATATTCTGAGATGTCTCTTTTGTCTCATTTCATTATTATTATCTTTGTTTCGTTCACGTTGCAAGGACCTGCGGTTTTAAATTTGATATCTTATACGCTTATCAGACTGCAGCTGCACAGCCCCACGTCTGAGCGGACCTCCTCACGTCTCGCCTCCCATTTTAGGGAAGCGGGGCGTGACAGGTTTTATTGGTGGCCCATGCAGGTCCGTCTTGCAATTGCGAATTATCGGAACAACGATAATAACTATGGAATGTCCATTAAATAAATTGCAACATCCGAGTTTATAGCCTTGAGTCTAGTAGTTTTCCTATGTCACTAGGTGGTAGGAAGACTTAGTTAGACGTCCGTGCTTGCTAGTTAGAGGCCCCTGATTGTTAGTTAGACTCCCCGCTAGGAGTTGATTTGGTCGTCGTAGGAGTCACCTTAGTGGTTCCTATCTAGCTTTGACTAGGATAGACTTCTAGAATTCTTTGGTCTCTCGCTTGGGTTCATCGATTTCGGACCGAGTTGAACTCATTTCATCGATGTCTAGCCCTTAGGGAGTCTTAGCGCTTAGTTCCATAATCTTTAGTTGGTTGACCGTATGAGTTTCTGTAGATTTTCCTAAGTCATAACCTAGACGTATTTATGTTTCGATCATGCGACCAATTCCTTGCCTCGAATCACATGATCACCACATTTCGATAATCGTTGACTTTCAAATGTCCTCTTTTTGCAAAACTTGATTCTTCCAAAGTTATTTTTCGATTTCCCTTATTAAAAGTTTTCGCTAAGTTTAAATTTTGTTTTAAACTCTCTACGTATATATTCAAAATTCCTCACTTTTTGCGCAAGTCAAAAAAAAATTCCTTGTAGATTTTGAAGTCTATTGGTTGTACTTATAATTACTATCTCATGACCATTTTCTAATCTATATTTTTCACATTTCAGTTTAAAGACTCTATTACTATTTTGAAAATTCGATATACCATTTTTCCTAAACTATGAGATTCATTTTAATCGCTTAGCATCCATACTTTAAAATCCTTTCCCAACCAAATAGAATTTCAATAATTATATATATATGTATCAGTTTTTGGATTCGTGGTACTCGTACTTAAAGATCTTTGTATAAATCAGTTCGTTTGGCAAGTCCGGGTTTCTCTAAAAGTACTTTCAATATTACTTATTTAAAATTTCGCTCCAGTTTTAAGACTTGGAAAACTTTCCCTACCCTATAGTTAATTTAATTTCATTCTTTGAATTTCAAAACTTTTGACAACACTATATTAAATTACAGCCGTATAATATTTTCTAAACTACGTCCTTAATGTTTGTATGAATGATTTACCTCCTTTTCATAATGAGTTTCGATAAGCCAACAAATTATTTCCTCTTGATATGTATAGTCGACTCAAACTTATTTTGAACAACTTGTTTTATCGATCTCTAAATATTTTATACATACGAGGATTCCAACCTTGAAGCACAACAGTTTTCAAATTTCACGTATTTTAGCTTTTGATAATTGCACTATTTTCTTTCTGTGTCCTATAAGGGTATCATTACATCTCCCCTTTCCTCCGCCTAAACATCACAATTGAGTCAATGTTTCATCTAACCAAGCTGTCTCCTTGTAATCGTCCTATCTGAACTCGTGCTTATCGATCCTTCCCTCGTCACGCTTTCGATCTCTCTCTAAATTGTTTAGGTTTTAGTGCTCGTCAATGACTGTGTCAACCCAAATTTGTTAATTAGGCCATGGACCTTTGTGATGTTGTCATGGTACATGTATCTAAGTTGTGTATGTAGTTAGAGATACTTGGAATGGTTGAAATAAAATGATTGGTAAAGCTATGTGTATGTTAGGTGTGATAATAATAGGTGGGCGTATAGATAAGCGAGTAGGCCTATTAAGTGACCTGTATGTTAGTACGTGTGAGTATGTGCTCGTAAGTTGATATGCATTGTGCTTAGACGTAAGTAGTTATGTTTTGTTGCCTGAGTATATAGGTGATATACATATGGTAGTAGGATTATAATTTTGATTGGTATTGCTTGCTTTTGCGGGATGTTGCATGCATGCATACCGTGAGGTATACACGACTATTGCACATCTTAACTATGTATGAATAGGTGTTGGTGTACTAATTATAGGTAGTAGGCTATGGTGTGAATGTATATGTTACGTGTGTGTGACTATACGATGAATGCATACGTATTAGGGAGTGTATTATAGATATACGTATGCGGATGTCTGTATTATTATTATGGAATATAGAGTGATTGAACTATGTGTGTATTGCCTGACTAAATATTAAGTGTGAGTGACTTACGGTATGTATATGGTTGTATTGGTAGACGTATAAATATTGGAGGGGTATTGGTATAGGTATGAATGCCGTGTTACGTATATAGAATATTCTGATATGTGTATTGAGTCTCACTCAGGCTTGAGTGGGTATACTCTAAGTATATTGTTATGTATGTCTGAAGTTTGAATATAGCAATACTTGATGTATGAATAGTGATAAGAGTGTTTGTGCCTGGTTGTGCTACGCACAAGATTGTGAGTCGCTATACCAGTATATAGTTATAGGTGTTGGTCTTGTGGTATAGTTAATTACTAAGAACTTGCATGTGTGAACATATGTGTGCTAGCTAAACTAGGTGTGTAGATGTGCTAGTAATATAATGGTATGATTGGTATGCGTAAATGAAATGTTAGCGTGTATGGGTGTGCACCATGCACGGGTAAGTATGTGCTTAGTTATAGTTATTGGTGACTATGGTGTATGTGGCGTGTCATAAATACAGTTATAGTACCGTAGGTGATGAATATATATGGTGAACTATTTGCATGCATTTGAATGACTATATATTGTGAAACTATAGTAGTGGTGAACGCATATTAAATATAGTGAAGCTTGATTTAAAATGATATGGAGTGACTACATGTGTTGAGATGTTTGGTATTGGATGAATATTAGGGAGTTGTATACCCATGTTTGTTGGCACATAGGTAGTTATCTATACGTAGAACAACGATTGTTTTTGCTAAGTGTGAGACCATACTTATATGAGTAACTGAAATATTGTTTTGTGATTAAGTAAGTAGTAGTTATATAAGGGATGTGTGCTTATATATATGATTGAAATATATGTATGAACTTGACTGACTATAAAAGGTATAAGTGAATGACGTACGTGAATATATATATATACGTGTTGGTAGTGTTACGTTTGACTACCTAGTGCATATATAAGCACTTGTAATGACTATACTGTAGTGCCCTGGGAAGCTACTGCACATGTACTAGAGGGGGGGTGAATAGTACTTTTAAATAATAAGGAGTGTTATTCCTAATTATCGTGCAATTAACAAACAACGATGCGGAATAACAACAATCAAGAAATAATGCAAACGCAAACACAATGGATTAATGGGTTCGGATCCACCCAAGTCTCCCTGACTTGTTCCCGGTGATCCTACGTCCCAACCACCCGGATCCCTTCCGGATACTTGAGTTAGAAACCCTAACTCAAGATTTCCAATATGACCACTTGCGAAAACCTCACAAGTGCAAACGACCTACAATCGATGACCGTGACTCCCACAACCCGGGATCACGCAAAACCTCTCACAACCGAGAGTGTACAATTCAAATATAACTGAAATGAAATGCTTACCAACAAAATACCTATGCCTTGAGATTTCTTACCAAATTAGGGCAAAGAGGATTTTGATGGAGGAAGAGTCACCAAACCCTAGCTTCAAGAAGATGACCAGCAATGGAAGCCTAGGGATGAGATGGATGACCTAGAATCAAGCCCTTGGCTTGGAAGGCTCACAATCAATGAATCTCTCTTGAGGAATAAGAGTGAGGGAGAGATTCTTTGAGAATGGGAGAGCTTGAAGATGAGAGTTGAAAGCTTCTCTTTGAATCAATAGAACTCTGAAATAGCAGCCTTGGATCCTATGAAATAACCCCTTCAGGTATTTAAAGGATCAAGGGAAAAGGGAGAGAGAAACGTCGCTTTCAAAACTCCAACGGATCTAAATCTGAAGCAGACTAGTCGGTCAAAGAACAACCACTGACCGACTAGTTCATCAACTAGTCGGTCGGTGAAATAACATGAACCGACTAAGAGGTGAACTGAGAACAGATTGAATTTCAGACCTAGAAATCTAGTCGGTCAAAGAAGACTGTCTGACCGACTAGTTTCACAACTAGTCGGTCGGTCAGTGAACTTAGACCGACTAAGAGGCAAAATGAAATATTCTGAATACAAGTTGACTTAGTCGGTCCAAGAACAAATGTTGACCGACTAGATCATCAACTAGTCGGTCACCAAACGTTCTTAGACCGACTAACGGTAAACAGTAGCTTAGGAGAAATTTGGCATGTACAGTAAATCACAACTAGTCGGTCAAAGAAGCATCACTGACCGACTAGTTCACAAACTAGTCGGTCGGTGAGTCAACGTAGACCGACTAACTGTAAACAGTACTGAACAAGAAATGAATAACACAAACTAGTCGGTCCAAGAAGCTTTGCTGACCGACTAGATCACCATCTAGTCGGTCAGTACTCCTTCTTGTACCAACTAACATGCACAAACAAGTCCGAATCGAAGCGCGACGCTTCGAGGAGTTTAGAATGAACTTGTACTAAGATCCTAGAGCTACGATATGAGCGTCATGAAGATATGAATGTAAGAATTACTCAAGGCTTAACATTCTAATCTATGAAGCTAGAAGACTATAAAAATAAACCTTACGAGCCGTCTTCAAAGCTTCAAACTTCATTCCTCTTGGCTTCAATATTGCTCCTTGAGCTTCAACGAAGCTCCAGGCACACGATCACGCGTATTGAGAAGTCTTGAGACGTCGCTTTGGATGTTCACATGAATTTGGCGACGATCTCCATAACTGCGCTCACAAATTGTTAGTTCATGATATATTTATGTTTGCTCATCATCCAAAACCAAATCCGGGGAGTCCAATACTCAACATTCTCCCCCTTTTTGGTGATGACAAACCAACATAAAAAATAATAAAAAATAATGAACTAAATGGAATATACTTACTCCCCCTGCATTGATGACACATTAGTTCCATATGAAATAATAAGCACATACATCAAGCAGACGATGAAAGTAAAGATTCAAATCCAATATTTGTAATTTTATATCTTAACTCCCCCTGAATCTAACATATCAAATTAGATTCATGGTAAATTATCATTTAGCACAAGCCATTATTATATCTCTCCCCCTTTGGCATAATCCAAAAAGAGCGGGAGGAAGCCAATGACAATAAATCATCGCCAAATAATTCATTAAGCATGGGAGTCTAAGAATACGACCACGTTTCATATGACACCAAAATAAAATTCGAATAAAGTCAAAGCGTGTCAATGAGACCATAGTCAAAAATCGAAAACTTAAATCATCAAAATATCAAATGTAAATTCACTTATTGGTGAAATGAATTTACTCTCCAATATCAACATTTATAGCTATCTTAGTGCATGGAAAAAAATTCTATGTTTTCATACAACTAAAGCTATTGAAACAAAACAAATCGTCGAGCGACGAAATCAATATCAGAGACATACAAAAAAAATGTGCACAAGGGAATGAACCATCAGAAGAGTGGTGCACATCAAAGAGTATCAAAAGTCACAATATCGATCGAAAATGAACATAAAGTAAAAGCACATCAAAACTAAGTGAAGTGTGCGATGAGAAGTGACAAGGTGATAAAAGTAATACGAAAATCATCAAAATAATTTTTAAAACATGTCATGCCAAAAATAGATATGAATTTCAAAGCATTTATGGCATTCACAATTCTATCATGCTAGAAGAAACAAAATGAAATCAATGTAAAGAAATCGATTTTAACCAAGCATGCATTCAACCCTCATGGATACCAAATGTAATATCATACTTACAACATTAAGCTCCCCCTACATTGGTGCATTACCCAAGCACCATCAACTCCGTTTGAATGAAAGTCTTCGCAAATCGAGGAGTTGGTAGGGTTGGTATCCCATGGTGGATTGAACCTAGAAAACTTCATTTTGGTATCCAAAAACCCTTTTGGATCCAATGGGTTAGACAACAAATTTGAAATATGAAATTAAAAATTATTGTAAACCATAAATTAATATACTCAAAATCAATTTTATAAACAAATGCCTTGGTACCCATAACATGATCATAAACTCATGGTACCAAGAATTGAAGAGTTAAAGGAACTAACCCTTCGGAAACCAAGTCCAAGAGGAACTTGACTTCCCAACATAATCATTATTCAAAATAACATCATTAACATAGGATTGCACATAAACATTCATATCATCATCACTAGTGTTCTTGGGACCCCAAATAGTGTACATTTTGGGAATCCTCTTCCTAGTGGTTGCATGCACAAAAGTTTGATTTCTATGTGGTGCATATGGCCTAGGAGCATGAGATCTAGCAATAGCATTATGATGAGCATGAGATCCATGATGTGGTGTAGCATACATACGTGGATAAGCATGAGGTGTGTATGCATGAGGATGATTATGAGAGAAGGCATTCACATGAGGATTAGATGTGTGAACAAAAGCATTAGGATGTGCATGAGCATGATTACGTGCATGTGGGTGTCTCATATGAGTGTTTGCACGTGCTCGTGGGTGCGGAGCATAAAAATCATTATAAATATTAGCATGCACCGGTGGAGTAGGATGTGTGTTCCTACGTGGCATAGCATGTGAGTACATAAAAGCATGACCCCTCTTTGGAGGTCTACCCAAAGTGGGTTTCTTTCCAATCGGGGGTGTGTACGAAGTGGAAGCACTATTGGTAGGAGAACTACCAATGGGGTGTTTGCTCCCACTCGTCGAGGCATCGGATGTTGGCCTAACAAAGGTGGTAGGCGATTTGGATGAGTCTCCCGTCTTATACCCCAAGCCAATGTGGTGTTTGGCCGGAAGTAAATCATTTAGGATATTATCCAAATGGCCCTTACCTTTATTAAAATCATTGATACGGCCTAACGTGCACTCATACTTCTCTTTGAGAGAATGCAAAGAAGCATCCAAAGTGGATACTTGCGATGTGAGTACATAAACACGTGATTTGAGATTCTTATTCTCAATACTCAAAGTTGAGTTTTGAGACGTCAAATCCGCTATCACATGTTCATCCGAATTCTCAACAAGAACATGCTCAAGTTGAGATTTGAGGGACTTCACCTCATTTCTCAACAAGCCATTATGAGTAAGCAAACTTGCTTTCTCATTGGCGAGATTCTCAACAATGGTGTCATCGTTGGTGATGGTAGACTTAGGAGAGGTTTGGAGGCAAACAAGTTCATCTTTGGTCTTATTATATCTATCTACTAATTTAGTAAATTTAGACCAAATTTCTTGGTTTGCTAACCTCATTTCATCAATCGTAGGTTCTCCGCTTTCATCCTCACTACCATCCTCGCTTTCATCCTCGCTATCATCGAAGGAGGACTTTTGACTTTTTGCCGCATCATTAGCCATGAAGCAAATTTTTGCTTTCTCCACTCTTCCATCATCCGACTCTTCACTTGAGGAATCCTCTTCGGAGTCGGTGAATGTGCCAACAAGTCCTTTCTTGTACTTTCTCGACTTGTCGTACTTCGATGCTTTCCCTTTCTCCTTGTGTTTGTATAGAGGACAATCCGGTTTGATGTGTCCTGGCTTGTTGCATTTATAACACACGGGAGTAGAAGCATTAGTCGAACTAACTTTAGATTTATTCAAAGATATACCTTCTCGGAGGAATCGATCGAACTTCCTTGCCATACGGGCAATGGATTCCATGTCCAATTCGTCTTCCGATTCTTCATCATTGGTAGATGGAGCGGCCTTGAAAGCAATCGTCTTTTTCTTTGGCTCATCTTGCTTCAAGTACGCTTTCATCTTTTCCTTCATTCGGATCTTACTATCCTTGCGTACCTCGTAAGACAACAATGTACCCATTAGTTGTGTGACGGTATATTTATTCATGTCGTTACCTTCCTCGATGGCGTAGGTACGCTTTTCCCAATGTGATGGAAGACCGTCGATAATCTTCGCGACTTTCTCCTTTTGGGTATAGACCTTCCCAAGAGCTTCCAAGTCGTTTGATATATCCACGAAGCGAGCGTAATATTCCTTCATTGTTTCGCCCTGCTCCATATGAAACAACTCAAATTCTTTATTAGCAACGACGAGTTTAGAATCTTTTACCGTACTCGATCCTTCGTGCAATATGAGGAGTTGGTTCCATATTTGATATGCACTTCTACATGTGCATATCTTGTTGAAGTCCTCAGGCTCCAACGCACAATTCAAGGCATTCATTGCCTTGGCATTGGCTACTTCCGCGGCGACCTCCACGGGAGTCCACTTCGCAAAATCTTCTTCGGAAGGCTCGACATACTCCGTCATGGTGGCTCTCCATAGTGAAGCGCTCCGGAGGAAAATTTGCATCCGGCATTTCCAGTACCCGTAGTTGGTACCGTTGAAGTGTGGAGGCCTGACGGAGGATAGTCCTTCCATAACTGAAGAAGCTCCATCGCGGTTCCTGAAGACGTTGTAGTCGTTGTTCGTCATAGCTCTCAACTTTGGCTATGTGTAGCTTTGAACTTGGCTCTGATACCAATTGTAGTTTGGTATCAGACTAAGTAGCTTTGACCTTGTAGCTTTGAACTCTGGCTCTGATACCAATTGTAGTGCCCTGGGAAGCTACTGCACATGTACTAGAGGGGGGGTGAATAGTACTTTTAAATAATAAGGAGTGTTATTCCTAATTATCGTGCAATTAACAAACAACGATGCGGAATAACAACAATCAAGAAATAATGCAAACGCAAACACAATGGATTAATGGGTTCGGATCCACCCAAGTCTCCCTGACTTGTTCCCGGTGATCCTACGTCCCAACCACCCGGATCCCTTCCGGATACTTGAGTTAGAAACCCTAACTCAAGATTTCCAATATGACCACTTGCGAAAACCTCACAAGTGCAAACGACCTACAATCGATGACCGTGACTCCCACAACCCGGGATCACGCAAAACCTCTCACAACCGAGAGTATACAATTCAAATATAACTGAAATGAAATGCTTACCAACAAAATACCTATGCCTTGAGATTTCTTACCAAATTAGGGCAAAGAGGATTTTGATGGAGGAAGAGTCACCAAACCCTAGCTTCAAGAAGATGACCAGCAATGGAAGCCTAGGGATGAGATGGATGACCTAGAATCAAGCCCTTGGCTTGGAAGGCTCACAATCAATGAATCTCTCTTGAGGAATAAGAGTGAGGGAGAGATTCTTTGAGAATGGGAGAGCTTGAAGATGAGAGTTGAAAGCTTCTCTTTGAATCAATAGAACTCTGAAATAGCAGCCTTGGATCCTATGAAATAACCCCTTCAGGTATTTAAAGGATCAAGGGAAAAGGGAGAGAGAAACGTCGCTTTCAAAACTCCAACGGATCTAAATCTGAAGCAGACTAGTCGGTCAAAGAACAACCACTGACCGACTAGTTCATCAACTAGTCGGTCGGTGAAATAACATGAACCGACTAAGAGGTGAACTGAGAACAGATTGAATTTCAGACCTAGAAATCTAGTCGGTCAAAGAAGACTGTCTGACCGACTAGTTTCACAACTAGTCGGTCGGTCAGTGAACTTAGACCGACTAAGAGGCAAAATGAAATATTCTGAATACAAGTTGACTTAGTCGGTCCAAGAACAAATGTTGACCGACTAGATCATCAACTAGTCGGTCACCAAACGTTCTTAGACCGACTAACGGTAAACAGTAGCTTAGGAGAAATTTGGCATGTACAGTAAATCACAACTAGTCGGTCAAAGAAGCATCACTGACCGACTAGTTCACAAACTAGTCGGTCGGTGAGTCAACGTAGACCGACTAACTGTAAACAGTACTGAACAAGAAATGAATAACACAAACTAGTCGGTCCAAGAAGCTTTGCTGACCGACTAGATCACCATCTAGTCGGTCAGTACTCCTTCTTGTACCAACTAACATGCACAAACAAGTCCGAATCGAAGCGCGACGCTTCGAGGAGTTTAGAATGAACTTGTACTAAGATCCTAGAGCTACGATATGAGCGTCATGAAGATATGAATGTAAGAATTACTCAAGGCTTAACATTCTAATCTATGAAGCTAGAAGACTATAAAAATAAACCTTACGAGCCGTCTTCAAAGCTTCAAACTTCATTCCTCTTGGCTTCAATATTGCTCCTTGAGCTTCAACGAAGCTCCAGGCACACGATCACGCGTATTGAGAAGTCTTGAGACGTCGCTTTGGATGTTCACATGAATTTGGCGACGATCTCCATAACTGCGCTCACAAATTGTTAGTTCATGATATATTTATGTTTGCTCATCATCCAAAACCAAATCCGGGGAGTCCAATACTCAACATATACTTGGTTTGAATTAAAATGTGACGTGATTGGGATAGTTACTAGAACGACTAGATATGTTAGAAAGTCCGAGGACGGACTTTATTCTAAGGTGGGGAGGATGTAACGACCACTTTTCGTTGTACGTTGTTCGTGCACGTGCTTTTGACCGTGCACATGTTTATTTTGGGCTTTGGTTGTTTGGGAACCCTATGGTGTGATATGCCGTTGTGACCCTCTCTGAGAATATTAAAATTGTGGTGTTAATTGGGAACGTCATTTCCGGGTCGTTCTCCCACGATTTGATCACATTTGAAGAGACGTCACGATTTTCACTTTTGTCGCTAGACCTTTCTATTTTTAATTTCGTTTCTTGTCGTTGAAATTGTGATCCGACTTCTTGGTCTTCTTTCTCTCGCCGTCCCGGTCGCCCCAGTATTTATTTCACAATTTTAGACCCTCGTTGACCCACTTTCACTTTTCCCCGGTTTAATTAGTAGTTAGCCCTAGTCTCAATAATTTTATCCCTCTAATTACTTCATTACTATCCTAAACCTTCCCCTAATCTTGACTTGGCCTTTTATTCCCCTCTTGGGCCGCACGCACCCAATCTACTCTCTCAGCCTTATACAACAAGTAGGAGAGATATAGAGGTTGAGAACTTGTGCTTTTAATATTGTTAATAACATTTCTAAGGATCAATCCCTAGCTAACCCTGGCCCATCACCTATTTAATAATAATAACCTAGGTCACAAAAGTTTTGACAGCAACCCAAAATTGTTTTGTCCTTAAAAACCTAGACTTCTACAACCCTATTTTAATAATATAAACCCTAGACCTAGGCTATTCCTTTGCTTTTCTCAGAAAACTTGCGAGCCGCCGCCTCAAAAACATTTCCGCAACAAAAGCCTCCGATCGTCACCTTACCCATCTTCACCGGCCAAACCCATCCCCTTCGACATCATCACCGGTCACTCGCCGTCTAGCTCTCCCCTCCGACCTCCGGCGTCGGCGTTCGCAGCAGCCAGATGCTGCTCACCGCAGCAGCGTGCGGCAACGTCCCCCGGCGACGCCGCCGACTCAGTTGACCCCCCCTCCGTCTCGACAGCGATCTCCCCGCAGCCTAACACCCGTCCGTGGCCTCCTCCACCGTCCAAATGTTAGCAGCCCCTCTCCTCCCTCGCGGCCATCTCGCCATCTCCGGCCTCCTCCCCTTCGCAGTCCCGTTGGTAGCACGCTCCGGCCTCCCCTGTTTTCTCGCATTTCCCCTGCTCGGAACAGAGCCTCCCCTTCCGCAGTTCTCGCCCCCACCAAACAGCCGCAGCTCCCCCTTGAACCCCCCTCACCATCGCAACAAATCCTCCCCACATCCTCCGACCTCCGCTCGGATCCCTCTCCGCAGCCAGCAACAAGCCTAGTTGCCTGAAACCGCGGCCTATCCCCTCCGAACTCCAAACTCACACAGCCCACGTCGGAGACCTCAGTCGCATCCACCGAACGGCGCCTCACCTCCCCAGCGCCCTTGCCGAGCCTGACAGCCCGCTATCGCCTGCTGCGCCTCCTCTCACTTTCGTCGATCTCCCCCACGCAGGCAGCGAGCAGGGATGTTAGTGTCTTGGGTAAGTGGCCTATGAACTGTGTAATATAAACATTGATGAATGTTTGAGAATGTGTGTGTGTTTATATTTTAAATAGGAACATTAGTGTGAAGAGAACCGTGTACGAGATGATGTGCGTAAGTTTAATGAGGTCAGATTGATATTGTTGTTAGAGTATTTGGGTGATAATAAATCATATTGCATTTGGAATTATATAATGAGTTTCTTTTGGGTAGCTCATTAGTTGGCAGTAAGGCTTGCCTGAGTAATAACTGTGATAACATAAGTGAATCATGTTAGACAAATAGTTTTTATAAATGGAGTTGTCAGATATCAAGATATACATATATGTATTAAGTGCCTCTTATAGAGCAGTAAGTTATAAGAGTTTATTTACGAACAGTTAATATATGTGTATATTAGGGCATGATATAGTTATGTAGCAGTTTTAACCTATGTCAACAGTAGGCTATATAAAGCTTTAACAAGTTTTTAGCAAGTCTTAACTTAATGCGTTAAACCGTTGATACAGATTTACCGTTTTCCTCGTCACTCGCATCTGGACACCTGGAATCGACCCTATCAGGCAAGTGAAACTTGCTACCCTTGTTGTTTAGGCCGTGCTTAGGCCATTACCTTGTTTTAGCGTAAAAGAGACTAGACAGTGAAAGGATAGCTGTCTGGACGCCTTTGATCTAGCTTGACAACGAAGCTAGATCCGTCACCTTATCATGCTTGTATGTCACGTTTAAATTCAATTAACGGTACGCAATTATCTGTTCATATCATCCCTGCATCTTTGCCTGTAATGTTTAAATTCTATTAACGGTACGCAAATATCTGTTCATGTCATTGCATAGTGATTATTCATCGTGATTGCGTAGCACACGCTACAATACACTTCCTGGCTCGTGTTCCAGAAGCGAGCCTTGTAGTTGGAAACCCCAACGCTCGATACACATGGGTGGGGTAAGAGATAAGCGGACTGAGCCCCGAGTTGGCCTGATCCGCCACTCCGGCCAGCAGGTGGACTCTCTAGTGTTCAAGTGGTTAATAGTGATAGAGATAAGCGGACTGAGCCCCGAGTTGGCCTGATCCGCCACTCCGGCCAGCAGGTGGACTCTCTATGCACTAAGTGATAAGTGATAAGTGTTATTAATAGTGATAGGGATAAGCGGACTGAGCCACGAGCTGGCCAGCAGGTGGACTCTCTATGCACTAAGTGATAAGTGATAAGTGTTAAATGATAAGTGATTAGTGATTTGGTAGCTTTTGCTACATTATGCATGCTTGCCTCTCTTTTAAACTGTTGCATCATACTTAACTGCCATGTCATTGCTTAATATTATAAGTGCTAGGTTGTTAGTTACTTTCAGTTTCCTTGCCCAAGTCTTTTAGACTTGCTGACATGTGTCCCTTTTCTCTTTTGGGTGTCACAGGTTAGATTGTGAGCCAGAGTTGGTCGTTGAGGACGAGCAGGTTGCAGGTGTTAAGTTCGAGGACATAGGAGACCAGTCCTAGAGCTCCTTCTAGCTGTTGTTATTTTCTGCTTAGTCGTTGTTAGGCTGTCGGTGCGTAGCACCTCTTTTCTTGTTGATGTTATGTATCATGTTGGCCATGCCTTAGGCCTCTTTTATGTCTCTTGTACTTTCTGTTTGATTTCTCTGTTAGCCTGGTGGCTTTTCTGTGATGTTGAAACTTATTTTGTGGATATTCTGAGATGTCTCTTTTGTCTCATTTCATTATTATTATCTTTGTTTCGTTCGCGTTGCAAGGACCTGCGGTTTTAAATTTGATATCTTATACGCTTATCAGACTGCAGCTTCACAGCCCCACGTCTGAGCGGACCTCCTCACGTCTCGCCTCCCATTTTAGGGAAGCGGGGCGTGACACCTTCCCGGTAAGTTTGACGCGTGCATCTCGCATGCGCCAAATATCAATCACTAAATGAATATCTTAAGAGGTGGAGCTCAAGACCTTAAACGAGTGCTTGTCGGGAGGCAGCCCGACAGTTTTACTTTATTTTTAGTTGAATTGTATTTTCATTTTAGAACTTTCTAAGTGTTTAGAGTCTAGAGTCAATAAAAATCATGACAACGGGCTCTGTTTTTCATGACAGGAGATGAAGAACGAAGGACCATTTAAACGGAGGATGACCATGGCAAGGGAGAGCACTACAGGAATGCACTCAGGCCTCAGGAGGAGGAAGAAACTGACGTGGATGAGAAAAACAGAGAGTCGGTGCAGAAATCAGCAACCCACTCGGCCGAATGAACTTATCACTCGACCGAGTGAAGACTCTACTCGGCCGAGTAGGGTACTGATCAGGGAAGATCCTACAGGCCACTCTCTGTTATTTTCTGTAATTTACAGTATTTGTTTGCCACTCGGCCGAGTGACTATGTTACTCGGCTGAGTGAATCTGATACCCTCCACGCTTCATAATCACTGAGTGGCCTTGCCACTCGGCCGAGTGAAACTTGTCCATTCGGCCGAGTGGGAAAAGCTACTCGGCTGAGTCGTAACTATAGGGAGATTTTCGAAATTTTTTTAACATAGTGCCACTCAGCCGAGTCGCCAAGATTTATACACTCAGTGCTCGCGGGCCCTGATCCCAACGTGCTCAAATTTCCCAAACTCCCGAGCCTCTTCGAATCCCTTTCACCCGAATCCCGTTCCTCCTCGCCTGAGCCGCCCATCGTCGGTCGACCACCACCCCACGCCGGTCGCCGACGATGCTCCGCTGACTTCCGCCGCCGCCGCCCTCTTGCCGCACACCCCCATTTCCCTCCCAAAATTCCTATTTCTTCTCCATTTCTCCAAATCGTAAGCCCAAAATCAAAATTAATTCTCATATATATCTATCATTCCCTAACTTCCCCAATATATATTGATATTCATTGCTGCTTTGATTATTTGTGTTTTGGGCTAGCTTGGGGGAGCTTCGGAGAGATTCAGGACGCCTTGGAGCTTCGTGGAGGAGGCGATTCTTCGCACACTACACTTTTTTTGCTCTCGCGTCGTGCTCAGGTATACTCGTTCCACATCTTCAGCACTTCGCACTTTATTTGGGTAGGCACGACTCACGAGCCACATGCCCCCACGTCTTAAGCCACGCACTCGGACGCCCGCTTACAAGCGGAAGAGGTCAGGCGATCCTAGCTCCTCTTCCGCTAGGGCGGACTCCCCTCCACCCAGCCCGCCACCACCCACACAGCCGCCTCCTACCGCACCCATTTCACCATAGGCACAGCCCGTCCCCGCTATCGATGCGATGGGGATTACGTTCAGAGATGACACACACCATGCCAGATTTGAGCGTATCTCCTATCGCTCGATCGTACCGTCTAGGTTTGCGCACCTTGCTGAGTTAGAGTGCCTAGGGGTACTAGAGGGGCTACTCTAGTTGTATGAAAACGAGTGGTGGCGTGATTTCTTGTCGGTGTCGGCGGACACTTATATCCGCCCGACACTAGAGGTCCTCAGTTCTATTGCTTGGACCCCTGGGGATGCTCATTTCGCTTGATGGATCGAGAGTACGAGGTCACTCTCGACATACTTGAGCATTCTTTCAGTGGCCCCCTGTCCCAAACGCAGACCGAGCCTACAACCCCACGCACATCCCACCCCATCATTCGACACACATGCTTTTTGGACACGTATCACGGGATCTCCCCTCGCCTTTGACCCTAGCCGGGCCAAGGCCTCTGCCATCCTCCACCCAGGCCTCCGCATTGCACAGCGCCTTATGGCGACCACTTTCTTAACGAGGTATGAGCCGGGGACGTTGTCGACGCCAGAGCTCTACATGCCTACGCGATGACACGATCGCAGGCCTACGAGTGAGGAGGAGATGTTTGGTCCCTGTCGTCGAGATTGACATTGCCAGTTGGTACATCGACCGCATCATTATTTCTGTCGGTGCTAGGATGCCAATCTGTTGCGACGGTCTGATTACCCTCCTGGCCCTCTTATGCGGAGTTGACCTCCTTGCTGGCTTACTGAGACCCTCGGGCCCACTTCTCTCTCCATAGATGTTATGGCCCGGATGAGGATGCTTCATCCTCATGGTCAGCACAACTGGGTGTGGCTGCACGGTCCCCATAGTGCCGATTATATGATTCGTCCGAGCCCTGCTCGGACACATATTGGACCAGCGGGACGGGGAGTGGATTCCCGTGATGGATCTCCTCATCCCAGCTGCGTATGTGCTTGAGCCTAAGGGTGCTCAGCACGAGCCCCTCCTTCCACCTCTGGACCCCGTGATACCTCAGCTTGCGACTGACCTGTCTGCACCTCCCGATACATCTGTCCACACTTCTGTCAGTGTCGAAAGCACTTTAGCTGGGTCCACCACCACCACCACCACCACCACCACTGTGCCCATGTCCATAGATCCTATTTCGGTTGTGAGCCTTGAGCGTCCCCCTACCATTATTAAGAGCAACGAGCCCTCTTTTGCCTCCGCAGTGGAGACCCTTTCCTCTTTCTTGTTCTCAACCCCTGGAGAGCCATTTCCTTCACACTTCATGACCTCCCTAGTCGTCAACCTTACTGTCTCCACTGCCGCTATCTTCTCTGAGAGTGTCGTGACGTCTGTCCCCACGTCTGTGTCACTGACCTCTCTGCCCGCCTCGTCGCATGCCACCACTTTTGCCTCTGCTGCGCTTCCTTCTTCTTCGACCTTTCTTGCGTCTCAGCCTCCCACAGAGGCTGAGCGTCTTTCTGTGAGAATAGCACCACAACACTACCCTACAGTTGCACCTATCCTTTATGGTAGCCATGCGAGGTAGCCCCGTTCTTCACCGGTACGACCCTCTGCTCCACCTCCCCTCGACACCCTAGTTCAGCACATCCGTGCTCTAGAGGGGGCAGTTAGTGGACTTAGAGGAGATTTTCGGGCTCTCTCCGCTACTGTCAGCGCTGTCCAGTCTCCTGTCGCTTTACTTCCTGGTATTCAGGCTTGCCTGAACCAGATTCTTGCACGACTTCCTCAGCCACCCACCCCCATCCAGCAGCATCCACAACCACCACCTCCACCACAGGACAGTGCTGGTGCACCCCCACCCACCTAGGCACACACTGGATGCCTTTCATACTTTTGCTGCTGCTATTCTAGATATTTTCTTCCAGCTGATTTTGCACCCCTCCTCCACACACACGTTTTGGTCACATTTTGCTCATATCTGTTTATATCATTTTGGAGAGAGGAGGTACTTTTGGGGACACTTATATTGCACCATTTTGATCTCTGCATGCACCACTTGCATCTCTGCATTCATCCTTTGCATACCCATATCATTTTCTTTTATTCGCATCCCTATCATCCATACATCCTCACCCACCCCTCCCATATCATGTCTCTCGGTGTGCCACACTTTGCACATTGAGGACACTGTGCACTTTAGCTTGGGGGAGTAAGTTCTCACGCACTTTTTATTTTTGTCGCCTTTTATTTTCATTTTCTCACTTTTCTTTGTTTTTATGCTTATTTTCACCCACTTTTTCATTTTTTTTTTCATGCATCACGTTTTTCTTACTTTTTGTGTATGCTTCATATGTACAGTAGATTTGATTTATCCTTATTTCTTTTATCCTTTTTGCTAGAGATAAATTTTTTGTGATGATGATGACGTGATATTAGCTTATCTATATATGCATATTATCTTGTCATGCCATAGTTTTTATTTCAGATATCATATGCCATGCTTGCTATGCATTTGAGATAGTAACCCGCACTTTCGTGTATGAATATGGATGAAATTCTTTTATTAGTTGAGTCTGATGATTTTTACTGTATACTCTTCATAGAAAACACACCAAGCTTCATGCATTGATTGCTTATATCTGGAGTACTGCTTTCTTATCTTATATCACTTCTTATTGCATGAAAATTGTACGCTTCACTTTCAGGTTGATTGAATATATGCTAGGTTGATATAACTGGATTAGTTTACTTTTTGAGATTAAACTGAGTAGATTACATTACTCTGCTGAAAGTTGTCTTGCACATTCGATAGAGTGAACCGAGTGTTACACATATTTATTTCTCCACATATCTTGAGCACTATTTCTATACTTAAAATCATTGGTGAATCTCCCTTTCGCGAATCTTATATTGGCATATTCCCCCGCTATAAAAAAATCCATGCTCCAACCCCCCAAAATCCTTGTATATCTCTCTGTCTTTTGATTTGGGATCACAGTTGTATATATTGATTATGAAAAAAAGAGAAAAAAAGAAAAGAAAAGAGAAAAGGAGTATATATATGATCCCATTTTATCTTTCTCTCTTTCTTCCCTCTTTTGTTTTTATTTTTATTTTTGGAGCTTCAAAAATGGGGAATACGCTTATTGATTTATCTTATACCACCATGCTTATAGATAAGCTTGGGAGAGAGGATCCAATGATGTGTGAGAGAGCGACTACTTGACTATGCATGACAACCTAAGCTAGGTAATTTTCTATACTCGGCGAGATTACTAAAAGTTTTACGAAATCTAGGAATTGAAACTTAGCATGCATTTCATGAAAACCACTCCTTTCTATTCTTATTGCTTCATATTGTGTGATACTTCTTATACTCCAAAAAGAAAGCGATCAATTGAAAAGTGTGTGGTCTATGATTATGTATACCGCTTTAGATGCTTCAGACGATGTTAATTCTAGAATGATCCCACATTTCATATTGTTTTGCTATTCTTGGGTTTCTATGTTGAATGCATCCCTATATGATTTTGATATCGAGATAAAAATCCTTGTCATGTGTTATATTCATCATATGCTATTTGAGTAAGCAAGTCCACGTCCTGAGAAAACGATCTAGCACCTCCCTCTTTGTTTTCTTTTCTATTTCTTTTTTCCTTCTCCTTATTTTTACCCATCGGGTTCGCCTTTTGCTCATTTTTTTCGAGGAAGAGTAAGACGTAAGCTTGGGGGATTTTGATCACTCCTTATTTTACACCTTTTTCCGCATGTTTTCATGACGTTTTGATCGCCCATATTGCGTTTTTCACGATTATTCGACGATATCGCGTTGCTTTTCATTATTTCTTGTTTTTGTCGTATTTCAGGAGATATGGAGCGATTTGGAACGAAAATTAGATCAAAGAATTTTTGCACGCTTCTGAGTGTCACCCACGACTTATTTGAGGAGTTATCAGCGATAGAGGATGAGCGGAAGAAGAAGGAATTCCATAGGAGCGACAAGGAGGCGAGGAGGAGAAGAAAGAAGCCAAGGCACATCCCACTCGGCCGAGTAGACTACTCACTCGATCGAGTCAGAAGCTGTACTCGGCCGAGTAAAATAGATAAGCACAACAAATTTTTAGCGTTCACTCTGTCGAGTAAGGATGTTCACTGGGCCGAGTGAGAAAGCTCACTCGCCCGAGTGGAACAGAGAATTCGTGCAGAGAAAGGCCCAAGTTACTGGAATTTTTGAGGAAGCCCACTCGGCCGAGCATGATTGCTCACTCGGCCGAGCCACCCAGAGAGACAGACCCCTGAAGATCACGAACTCTCTGTTTTTCGTCAGGCATCCCACTCGGCCGAGTGACATGAGCCACTCGACCAGGTGACCCTCTCCGACTGCTACGCGGATTTGAATTTCTGGGCTGCGCAGGGGCAGTTTTCTCACGAATTTTTGGACAATTTTAGCTTGTATTTAAACCTAGTTTTTACCCTAGTTTTAGGAGAGACTTGAACTATTTTTTAGAGACTTCTATTAGATTTTTGACGGCTATTCTTTTGTGAAATCTTAGCTGGAGATCATTGGTGATAACGTTGGTTTGTTCTTTCTTGCTAAAAACACATTTTTATGAATTGTTTCTTCTTTGCAATGAATTGTGCTATGATCAATTGCTATTTTTCTGAAATTTTCATGATGATTAGTGAGTAGTTCCGTCGTTCTAGGGCATGAGGATGAACCCTATGGACCCGATGTTTGAATTGTGATGAATTTATAGATTTGTTGCTAGAATTGATAATGGTTAGGTTGTGATTGATTTATTCCGAGTAGCTAGGAATTCATATCGATTGGGATTTGCAAGAGATTGGATCCCAATTGATAGGAAGGCCTAGATATTCGATTTAGATTAATAATAGAAATTCTCTAGATTTGGTTTGCAAGAGATTGGACCAAAGCTAGGATTTTTATCATGAATCTATACTAATATTCGTTTGCAAGCGATTAGACGAATACGAACTATCATAACCTAGATCGTAGCTCGAGTTTGCACGAGAGTGGGCTCGAGTTGCGATTGGACGATGATGTCGATCTTCACGCTAGCGGCTTAGGATAGAGTTTGCACGAGAGTGTGCTCTATTCTAGGTTTGCTATAGACCGGCAATAGCGAGAGAGCGTGAGCTTGGTTCTACATTAAGTTGCGACTAGTTCACCTATATTCAAGCTTAGCAACATTAAAATTTATGATTCACAAGGATGAGAGACGGTCCGTAGTGGGGATTTCGTATCTCTAGACGCTTTTATTATATTGAAATTTATTTGCTATTTGAACGATTGTGACAACAACATTGAAACTATTCTTATTCTCTTGATTGCTAGGTAATCAAAGTAGGATACTGTTATTTGTCCTCCCTGTATTCGATACCCGCTCGCCACTACACCGTGCACTTGCGGTAAGACTAAAAGTTGTCACACCCCATACTTGGGGAGAGTACGTGAGTGGGTTCGCATGTGCTTAAAGCAAAGAAGAGGTACTTTTTTTCCTTTCTTCTTTGACTTAAGCACACTAATCGTAATTTAGCGAAGGCAGGTCCCTGCACGCGAATTTTCACAAGCAGCACAATTATTCATTACATTACAATACCAGCGTCCAAAGCAAACACACAAATAATCTAGGCCTAGTATGTCCGTACAATCTGCTGATAGCAAACACCCTTGAAAATACAATACAAATAATACTGAAATATAAATATCCCGCTCTAGCCTTCTGCAGGAGGATCTCAATGTCTTGTAGCTCTGATCAGCGGGGTCCACCTCTAATGTAGGATCCTCAAAAGTAGTGTCCTCTGGGTACTCTGTCTCTGTGCCTAACATATATTTCATCAACACATTGAAATATATGTCAGCGATAAGCTCGGCAAGATAATTAAAGCAATGAATGAAGAATGACTATAAGGGACAAAAGAGTGTTAGTACACAGTTTATGGAAAGTAAGTGCAGAAAAGTTAAGTATGAGCATACATGGGTTTGCAGTTTTAAAAGTAAAACAGTTGTAAGTTGAGTATTTGTGCTCGTGATAAGTCTATGTCTGAGTAGTTTATGTTCTCGATACATCCTATCATCGGGGGTTTACTGTGACGCTTCTTGCCATTCCAACCTAGAATATGGTCAAGCTGCTTGCCTCCGTTAGTGTGGTTTTGGAGGTAGCCGTAAGGTGTTCAAGAAACAATCACGGACTCTACTACATGAACCAACCACACCCAAGTGTTCTGTTTAATCATTGACCAAGTTTCACCCCATCTGTATTCGATGGGTTTACCCCCATCTGTATTCGATGGTTTTCACATATGTGTTCGCAACATATTAATTTTTTCCAATTAAATTAGTTTGTTAACATGCAGATAGTGAAAGCATACCAATTAAGTTAAAAAGGCAATAAGCAAGGTGAAATATGATATCCGGCTACCAGAATTTGACAAACACAACAAATTTAGCACTAAGTTTGAACGGCCAGGTTTGCAGTTCATTTACTCAAAATACTTGCCTTGACGCGGCTGTGGGTGTCCAGGCGGTGGTGACGTGAGGCACATTTTATCTGCGTAAATAGGCTAGTTGTAACAACTAGTGGTTAACATCCAGTTAAAATATTTTAAACTAGTTCACTAACATTAACTTAAAAGAACTAACATTAATTCAATATTAATTTAACTTATTAGTTACTAACCTATACAAATCATTTACTAACATGTCACCTATATGCTAATAACTTTACAAAGACTTCATAGTAAAACTTTATAAGGAAACTAAAACTAATAACAATTTAACTTATAAACTTAATAATCATCATAATAATAATAATTAATAAAAACTTACTTATAATATAACTCTCCCCTCTCTTTACTATCATCCCCCCCTCTTCATTTTCTTTCTTCTTCCTTTTTTGTCGAAGCAAGCGCAAGCAAGGGGCAGCGGCGATTGGGATCTCGGGCGGCGGCGCTTGAGGCGGCTCGGGGCGGCGGCTCCGGGCTTGGGCGGTTTGAGGCGGCGCGATGCTGAACGACGGCGGCGGGCGGATCCGGAGGTCGGGGAGTGCAGATCAACGGCAGATGGTGATGGTGACTCTGATCGGCGACGGCGGCTGAGACACGGGGCATTGCGCGATGATCGAAGGCGGCACGATTGATACTGGGGTTTGATTTAGGGTTTGTTCTTTGATTTCTGGTTGATTTTGATTTGTAGGGAGGATGGAGGCTGGTTGTTGTTGTACGGTTGAAGAGAGATGACGATGTGTTGGATTGTAAAGAGGAGGTGGTTGAGATGATGATGATGCTGTGGTTGGTGGTGGTGGCTGATGGTGGAGGGTGGTAGCTAATTGCTTGTGGTTGTTGGTGGAGGGGATGATGCCGTTGGAGGGATGGGTTGTTGCTGTGTTGTTGATGCTGTGGATGTTGGTGGTGGATGAGGCTGGTTGCTGTTTTGGTTGTTCTTTCCCTGCTGATGGTTGTTGTAGGTGTTGTTTAAGAACGAGAGAAGGGTTGTTGTGGTTGTTGGTGGAGGGTGGTTGTCTGTTGTATGGTTGAAGGGGGATGATGATGGCGGATGTGGGATGATGGATCTCCCTACATTACGGTGGTGTAGTATGGTAATGGTAGTTTAGGAAAAAGTGACTATAATTAGCAATAATTTAATTAGTAATTAACTTTTTAATTAAAAATAATTACGATTTAACATGTTAAAATTACGCAACGGTAAAATCGGAAATAACGACGCGCTCGCGTCGACGCACTGACGAAAAATATCCCCTCGGACGAAATAACTGAATCAACGAAGAAAAAGGAACACAGTCGCAACGATCAAAATACAACTAGGAAAAACAGGCCGTTACATCCTACTCTCCTTAGAATAATTCCGTCCCCGGAATTCTCTACAGCACAGGAAAAAGGTAGGGGTAACGTCCTCGCATCTCATCCTCTCGCTCCCAGGTGGATTCTCCTGGCGAGTCGTGTCACCACATCACTCTCACGAGTTCGATGACCTTATTTGTAATGACCCGCTCTCGGGGCCCGTTACTTATTTGGTTTATTCGCAGGTTCCGCAGTTTACCAGTGAAATCAGCATAGTCACAACGCAGAGATGTACCAACAACACTCAAACCAGCTTACAAACATTATTACAGTCCAAATTAAAGTACAACAACAACCAACACTCTCTCACACCAATACATGAAAGGAAATGCAAAAAAAGGAAATACATAGTACAATACACACCCCGACAGAAAAGTAACTAAAACTCTGCGGCCTCCGGGTCGTAGACAGGCTCCTCATACTCTGGAGCAATCTCCTCAACCAGATCTTCGTCTGTCGGTGCCACAAGTGGAACCGAAGGTAAGTCACAAAGATTCTAAACAAAGAAAAGTAGTACTGTACAAGTATAACAAGCAGAGGTAAAGTAAAGTACGGTGTAGTGTCTGTATAAGTGCAGAAAGTAAAGTGCATGACTGTAAAGAAGTAACCGTGCAAGCTCTGCTAAAACTACGTGACTCAAGTCGGAGAGTACAATATGTGACCGTTCAGTTCGTCTCTTGCCTGGGTGCTACCCAGACGAATGCCGGTACCCAGGCAGCAGGATGGTTTGTCGAAACGCAGGCAGCTAGACAGGTTTGCCGAAACACCGGCAGCTCGACAGGTAGACCAAACTCTAGTCACTCCCGTACTCTCGCAAACTATGAGTTACCCCAAAACCCGGTGTTGTGTCAAGTACAAGTTCTTTACATGAACGTTCCACGGGGTGTTCCAAGTCAAGTCCAACACAAGAAAGTGGCGTATGTTTCCGTGCTTCGAGCACGTAGTAGTGCGGTGCTACAAGTTCGTACGAGCACAGAGGCTGTTGGATCTGGATCCTAGCCTAGAGGGGGGGTGAATAGGCTTATAAAAATAATTCGTGCAACCCACGAATAAGCACACGCAGTTATAGCAGCAACAGGGTAAATAAAAAGCAGACACAGAGTACACTGCAGATTTACCCTGATTCGGTCGTCCCAACGACCTACTCCAGCCCCCAAAGCAAAACTAGTATTGAATAGCGCAATAGGTACAAAACCACAAGTTAGAACACGCTCAGAGCACCCTCTACGTCTCTACACTCGCCAGGCTCTCAGTACCCCACACACAGTGTTTTCTCTTACTATCAATCCTAGTAATGCTTTCCACCAGCTAGTCCCAAACTAGTTGGGTCCCACTTGTCTAGCCCCAACTAGACAAGTCCCAAAATAGTCCACAAAAGAAGGTAAAGTTTCCCCTACAAAGATCTAACACAACAACTACACAAAATAATAAAGAACAGAGTTTAGGAAGCTCAGTTTGTGTAGCGGCGTTGTCTTCGTCAATTAGTACGGGTCAGATCTCGTCTGACGTAGATGTGGATGTCTCCCTGTCGTGCAACACAAGTTGCGGCTTTGTCTTTGAACAAGGATGGATGGCACTTGATGTTGCGACACCAAACTATAAGCATGCGGCTGAGAGGATTGGTGTGCCTTATGTTTTTGATGCATGCGTACTTGAAGACCCCTTTATTTAAGTAGGTTCATGCGGCTACCCCTTCAAGATTTTTTTAAACAATTGATCCGGCCTCCTTGTCTTTCTCGGCTGCCCACGTGATGATGGCCTCAAAAAGCAAATTAATATCAGGCCTGTCTTCGTTTGGGTACCCTGCGAACAAAAAGAAATATCTTTATCTTTGCTCCTTTCACGTGGCTCCGAAATATTTCGGCACTCCTCTAATTGGTTGGTTTGCTTGCGTAAGACCCTGTGTTTGATTTGCACCCTTCAAAAACATCATGCGGCTCTTTGTCCTGTCAAAAACAAAAACAAATTTGTATGGAGATGCAAAAAGAAATTGGCCGGCTGTCACACAAAAAAGAATAGAAAAATGGAACCCCCTTTTTTTGTGTTGTTGTGTGAAAAAAAATGTGCCCATGGCTCTTATGATGGCATGCAAAATAATAATCCGGCCTGGTGCCTTGAGGTTGCCGCACACCCTTGATGATTGCCTGCACAAAAGATATATATTAATAGTTAGCTTAAAACATACGAGAGCACTTACCTTGGTTTTAAACAGAAGACAACTTCCCTTTTGATTTGCCTCTATGCAATAAATTGGATCCTTCTCTGTTAATGCTTGGACTTTCAAGTTTGCTTGGAAATAAAATAAACCCTTTTGGCTTGTTGACAAACAAAAACTCTTGGCAATAGCAAGGTCAAAAATTGCGGCTGTTACTTGACCCTTGAGAACAAAAGCTCCGGCATTCACATAGGAAATTGAGACTTATGGCAATGGTTGATAACTATGGGCATTCGGCAAGACTCTTAGGCTATGAGGACATGCACGTTCAAAAGGGGATGGGCTAGTCAAAGATTGCGGCTCTTCTATATTTTTTGTGGGGAAAAGCAAATTTCGGTTCTCTTGGAAATTTTGTTTAAGCCGCGCCTTTCTTCAACCCTAGAAGATGGGTTTTTATAGGGAGATACTAGGGGAATGCGGTTACGGGGAATCCTATTTTGAATAGGAGATTAGAGATTCGGTTCTATCGCTTTGCACCTCAAATAGGAGATTTGATTTGATCAAAAATGGGATTTGATAGCAATTCAAATTGAATATGAAATTGAGAAATAGATATCTAATTGATTTGACCAAATCTCAAATAGATTCCATCTCTCTTCATATTGACCAAGTCAAATCGCCTTGCGTATAGCACTTTGACCAAGTCAAACTTCTTTGTGCACACACACTCCCTCTCTCCCAATATGCTATACGAATAGCAATTCCGCCAAAAGTGAAAATATATTGTTTCGTCAATCCTGAAACACACTAGCACACACATTAGATATCACGACACGTTTGTCATCATCAAACAAAGAGATCCTAGATCGTTGTGTCCAACAATCTCCCCCTTTTGGTGATGACAAACCCATAAAAGATTTGAGCAATAGATATGGGTGTGTGAAGTGTGTTCCATACATCATATTGCATTACAAAGCATGCACAACAAATAGTAAATAAAAAACCATGCTCCCCCTTCTCTCAAGCTCCCCCTTCAACATATATTCAAGTATTTTCCCATGCTCCCCCTAAAACAAAAAATACCGACATCAAGTCAAATCTTTTGTTTTCTTTCTCCCCCTTTGTAATCACCAAAAGTGGATTAATGAAGTCACAAATGTATCCCATGCAAAAATAAACCATTATTAAAAGTAGCGTGCATTTACATGAGTTTTCCAAAGAATAGACAATTCAAGCTCATAGAATTTCATAACACGACTTCCCACCTTTGTGTAAGTGTAGTGATATAGACAATAAAGTACAAGAGGAGATTCAATTCCAGAAAATCAACCAAATCAATCCACATTTTCCAATTTTCATGAATATCACTAGGATTGATTTTTTCCACCTCATCAAAGATGAGTTCAAGTTACCGAACCCCGAAACATGGCCTAAAAGGACTTTTAAATGCGGGGTGGCATTGCTTGACGAGTTAAATACACCAACGCTAATGATTACCCATTTAGCACAAGTTGGATACTCGTGGGTTGTGCATTAGCCATGAGGTGTATCCATTTTTCATACGGAGCAATTTTCATATTTTTTTCATTTGCAATTCTTTTGTACTCGATTTTTATTCATGGCTAAACACTTCATATCCCTTAGAAAATTTCAGAAATTAATCATTCCTACATTCACTTTCCATTATTCTTCAAAAGAATCTCCAAAAATACTAAAAAGTCAAATATCGTGAAAGTACAAATGTAGGTGTAGAAGTCAAGTTTAAAACTTATGAGACATGTCATGGCTACTAAAAAGAATAACATCATGTTCATGTAGCTACAACAATAATGAATTGACTTCTACAAGGGATAGATTGATCATTCATACAATACCACTTAAGAGATACAAAAGAGGATAATCAATAAGCACAATTTTTTTTTATTTTTGGTTTTTCATTTTTTTTTCTTCAGAAATAAAAACATTTAAAAAAAATCATGCATGCAAGCACACAAAATAAAATAAAACAAGCACACAAATAAATCTATGAAGGTATGCAATGAAATGCAAAGAGGGATAAAAATTATACCTTCTCGTCGCTATTTGACGAAGGAGCTAAAAGAATGAGACATTGAATTTAACGCTCCTCGCCAAAACTCCATCACACCTACATGAAAGGTGTTAAGTGTGACCTTGGAATCCAACAAGGTCCACTAGTGTTAGCCAATATAGTTTTAGGAACCCACACTTGTTTAAACTTGATATTTGTGTTCCTAAATTTACAATAATATGAAGTGTGGCCTACACTATTACAAGTAAAGCACTTTGCATATTTGTTCTTTGCAATAAAGGGTGTATTGTGGAATTTCTTGAATTTTGGTTTTTCGACATTTTTCAAACCAAATCCAAGTCCTCTTCTGTTATTGCCATATAGTTGATTCTCTAAAATAGTATCCAATGATTGTTTTCCCATAGAGAATTTCTTAATGGCAATTCAAGATTAGAGACTTTGGATTTCAACAATTTATTTTCTTCCACAAGCAATGTGCATTTACTTATAAAAGTTCTCTTGTTTTCCTCTTCCTTCTTTTCAAATTCAATCATTTTTCTTTTAAAATCATTATCCAACATGCAAAATTTATCATTAAGCTCTCTAATCACATAGTCTTTTTCGGTTTCAAGCTTAATCAAATCAAGTTTAAGCATGCTAATATTATTCATCAAGGAAGGACAAGAGAGGCAAGTTGCTTCATCATTAAAACTGGACTTTTCCTTTTTCAAGGTGTCAATAGTAGAGTCACGAGCAACAATATCAATTTTGAGTTTTTCAATCTCTTTAGACATTTCATATTCAGATTGTTGCATTTCAAAGTTCTCATTTTGATAATCATTTATAGTGGATTCAAGCTCTACTATTTTATCTTGCATTTCTTTACAAAGAGTAAGGAGTTTAGTTTTACTACCAGAAATTACCTCATCGTGTATTCCCATCAATGCCATGCATGAGTGGGCTTCGTGTTCCTCCTCCTCACTCTCAGCTTCGCTATCCATATCCCAAGTTAGCACCTTGGATTTTCCCTTTTCTTTAGCTACCTGAGCTGTCTCATGTGGGCAATCCCTCATTCGATGTCCTCTTTTCTTGCATTTAAAACAAGTCATTCTATTAGTAGTATTCTGATCATAAGTTTGCTTAGAAGACTGAAAAAAGTTAGAGCGATTAAACCTGTGTGTCATTTCTGTTCTTCCTTGCTTGGTCTGGACATACTTTCTGAAGTTTTTGACCATTAGCGCTATGTCATCATCATCATCTTCACTTTCGTCAGCTTTCAGAGCAAGTGGCTTGGTAGCTTTCTCCTTCTCCTCAGGTTTCTCCCTTTTATCCACGTTTTGCAATTCAAGCTCGTGGGACATTAGATTACCTATCAAGTCCTCCACCCTCATCTGCGATAGATCCTTCGCTTCTTGGATGGCAGTAACTTTAGGCCTGAAAGAGCTTGGCAGTGCTCTTAATATCTTTCTCACCTGCTCAAGGCTAGAATATGGCTTACCGAGCGAACTAGACTTGTAGACAATGTTGGTGAACCTCGCAAACATTTCTGATATGGTCTCTGATGGTAGCATGCGAAATCCCTCGTATTCCGTGCTCAGAAGTGCAAGTCTAGACTCCTTCACCTGTGACGTTCCCTCGTGCGTCACTTCCAAAGTATGCCATATTTCCTGCGCAGTTAAACAATGTGAGATGCGATTGAATTCAGATTTATCTAATGCACAAATGAGAGCATTCATAGCTTTAGCATTAAGAGAATAAATCTTCCAATCATTATCATCCCAATTATCATCAGGTTTAAGCATCTCAGTATTTTCAATTTTAATAACAGGTGATTTATAGCCTTTTTCAACAATTTGCCAAGCTTTATAATCAATAGATATCAAGTAGATTCTCATACGATTTTTCCAATAAGCATAGTCTACTCCATTAAATCTAGGTGGACGTGAAATAGACTGACCCTCAGCAAAAGCACTATCAATGTGGTCCATGGTCAAACTAGGCTAGATCCTAAAACCGGCTCTGATACCACTTGTTGGATCTGGATCCTAGCCTAGAGGGGGATGAATAGGCTTATAAAAATAATTCGTGCAACCCACGAATAAGCACACGCAGTTATAGCAGCAACAGGGTAAATAAAAAGCAGACACAGAGTACACAACAGATTTACCCTGGTTCGGTCGTCCCAACGACCTACTCCAGCCCCCAAAGCAGAACTAGTATTGAATAGCGCAATAGGTACAAAACCACAAGTTAGAACACGCTCAGAGCACCCTCTACGTCTCTACACTCGCCAGGCTCTCAGTACCCCACACACAGTGTTTTCTCTCATTATCAATCCTAGTAATGCTTTCCACCAGCTAGTCCCAAACTAGCTGGGTCCCACTTGTCTAGCCCCAACTAGACAAGTCCCAAAATAGTCCACAAAAGAAGGTAAAGTTTCCCCTACAAAGATCTAACACAACAACTACACAAAATAATAAAGAACAGAGTTTAGGAAGCTCAGTTTGTGTAGCGGCGTTGTCTTCGTCAATTAGTACGGGTCAGATCTCGTCTGACGTAGATGTGGATGTCTCCCTGTCGTGCAACACAAGTTGCGGCTTTGTATTTGCACAAGGATGGATGGCACTTGATGTTGCGACACCAAACTATAAGCATGCGGCTGAGAGGATTGGTGTGCCTTATGTTTTTGATGCATGCGTACTTGAAGACCCCTTTATTTAAGTAGGTTCATGCGGCTACCCCTTCAAGATTTTTTTTAAACAATTGATCCGGCCTCCTTGTCTTTCTTGGCTGCCCACGTGATGATGGCCTCAAAAAGCAAATTAATATCCGGCCTGTCTTCGTTTGGGTACCCTGCGAACAAAAAGAAATATCTTTATCTTTGCTCCTTTCATGTGGCTCCGAAATATTTCGGCACTCCTCTAATTGGTTGGTTTGCTTGCGTAAGACCCTGCGTTTGATGTGCACCCTTCAAAAACATCATGCGGCTCTTTGTCCTGTTAAAAACAAAAACAAATTTGTATGGAGATGCAAAAAGAAATTGGCCGGCTGTCACACAAAAAAGAATAGAAAAATGGAACCCCCTTTTTTTGTGTTGTTGTGTGAACAAAAATGTGCCCAGGGCTCTTATGATGGCATGCAAAATAATAATCCGGCCTGGTGCCTTGAGGTTACCGCATACCCTTGATGATTGCCTGCACAAAAGATATATATTAATAGTTAGCTTAAAACATACGAGAGCACTTACCTTGGTTTTAAACAGAAGACAACTTCCCTTTTGATTTGCCTCTATGCAATAAATTGGATCCTTCTCTGTTAATGCTTGGACTTTCAAGTTTGCTTGGAAATAAAATAAACCCTTTTGGCTTGTTGACAAACAAAAACTCTTGGCAATAGCAAGGTCAAAAATTGCGGCTGTTACTTGACCCTTGAGAACAAAAGCTCCGGCATTCACATAGGAAATTGAGACTTATGGCAATGGTTGATAACTATGGGCATTCGGCAAGACTCTTAGGCTATGAGGACATGCACGTTCAAAAGGGGATGGGCTAGTCAAAGATTGCGGATCTTCTATATTTTTTTGTGGGGAAAAGCAAATTTCGGCTCTCTTGGAAATTTTGTTTAAGCCGCGCCTTTCTTCAACCCTAGAAGATGGGTTTTTATAGGGAGATACTAGGGGAATGTGGTTACGGGGAATCCTATTTTGAATAGGAGATTAGAGATTCGGTTCTATCGCTTTGCACCTCAAATAGGAGATTTGATTTGATCAAAAATGGGATTTGATAGCAATTCAAATTGAATATGAAATTGAGAAATAGATATCTAATTGATTTGACCAAATATCAAATAGATTCCATCTCTCTTCATATTGACCAAGTCAAATCGCCTTGCGTATAGCACTTTGACCAAGTCAAACTTCTTTGTGCACATACACTCCCTCTCTCCCAATATGCTATACGAATAGCAATTCCGCCAAAAGTGAAAATATATTGTTTCGCCAATCCTGAAACACACTAGCACACACATTAGATATCACGACACGTTTGTCATCATCAAACAAAGAGATCCTAGATCGTTGTGTCCAACAGAGGCTAGATTTCTAAGGTTAGAACCTATCGTGACTTACCAAAATTAATACCGTTGTAGTAAGCCGGAAGAGGATCTAGGGCTTCCTCAGAAGTTGATACACCAGAGTCTGTATCTGCAACACAAAATACTTATTTTAGAAAAACACGACTTTTTCCTATTTAATAATTAGGTTAGTTTGATTTTTAAACTCGTTAAAACGGTGTCGGAAAATATTTAAATTTTTTATATAAACCTAAAATAATTATATAGATTTTACTCCAAGAGGGGAGAATTTTCAGAAGCTTCTGTAATTTCTTATAATTTTTAGAAACTTAGAAATAGCTTAAAATCCTAAAAACTTAAGGAACGTGTATCTTCCGTAATTTCTTACGGGAGCAATACAAATCGGAATTACATGAATGCGTAGTCAAAATGACCGTCTCGAAGTCTATTGTTACATATAATTTTATCAAATATTAGTGTAGGTAAAACCAGCGAGTTAGGATTTTTTAATCGAAAATAACGTATTTAACTTTTAGGCTTAAAAATTAATTTTGGATAAAATACGCGTCCGATTGAGACGAAACTAGTGCCATTGGGTCCAGAATAACATTTCTGATTTTCTATAGCTAGCCTCATATTTTTCTGGCCCTTGCATAATTAGTTATGGATTTATAACCATTATACCCATTTAATAATTAATTGAAAAACGAAAAATGAAATATTTTTCGTAATTACGATATTGCCACCGCCTGTTACCCTGTTCTTCGTTGCGTTGAAGCGTTGAATTGGGGCGGGGGTTTCTCGCGGCGGCGGGCGTCGGAGACGGCGAAGGTGGCGGTGGCACACTCGGCGACGAGCGGAGGAGGGCGACGGCACCGGCGGACGCGAGAGGCGACGGCGACGTCGAGCGGGCGGCGGCAGCGGGGTCCGTGGGCGTTGGGAGGGGCTGTGGCGATGGGGCGGTGTACATGGCGCTGGAGGTCTCGGCGGCGTGCAGCGCGGCAAGGGAGGCGACTGGCGGCGCTGGGGGAGGCCGGCGACGGTCGGCGTCGCTTGCAGGGGCTCGGCATGCTGCAGTCGGGGGGTTCGCCGGCGCTACGACGGGCTCAGGCAGTGCTCCGAAGCGTCGGCGAGGCGGGGCCTCGGGCGGAGCTGGAGGGCGGCGGTTTACCGTGACCGGGCGGCGAAGGGCGTAGGGAGAGAGTGAGAGAGAGCGAGTGATAGAGAGAGGAAGAGAGTGTGTAACTGTGTGCTGTGTGGGTTATCGGAGAGAGAGGGATGGGTTTAGAGAATTAAGCTGAGGTTTAAATAGGTTAATTTAGAAATAAAGTTAGTAGGCTTAGTCAAATTTTATTAATGCATTAGGTAAGAGTTAGGTGGTTAGTATTGACTAACCTTAGAAATTCGTGTCGGTATGAAACACATGGCCACAATCGGGTTAAATTAAAAATAATTATGGTAATTAAGTAAAAGTAATTAGGAAAAATCATAATAGTTAAAATGATCACGAAATTACGATTTTGCCCCTACTAGTGAACATGTCCCAAAAATTACGAAAACATACCCACGGGATCGTATCGTCGCGAGAATCGCGAATACAAAGTCCATTTCAGGTTTTGAGCTACGGGGATACTAGTTTTAGGCCAAAATGTTTAAGAAGCGGGTTTGCGGGTTCTCTATTGGTTTGACTTCAGAAAATTACGAAATTAATGTGGGGAGCCCTAAATGATCATAGGATGCTACTGCAGAAGTTTGAAAACGTTTTGAAGACGTTTGTATAGAAAATAAATTCGTCGAATCAAAACGGTAATAACTGAAAATGAATTTTATTAGAAATGTTTCGAGTATTTGTTGAAATCCGATCTTACTAAAATACTCCATAACTAGTCTGGTACTTCAAAATATTTTTATAAGAAATTTTTGAAATCGTAAAACTCCTGACAAACCATTATAAAATAGTTTAAAAATTGAAATTACGTGAATAGTTATATTGAAAAAATCCGGACCGTTACATTCTACCCTCCTTAAAATAATTCCGTCCTCGAAATTAAGAAGACCGTTCATTGCCTAAGCAATTTAAACGATGGAAAGGAAGGCTTGATGAACGATCACGATATAGGAAAAATAAGTTGTTAATAGCATGAAATATAATGTGATATCATAGCATCAAGAAAACAAGAGATATTACTAATATTAACATCATCATAGTTCCCGTAACTATTCCTGAGACCAGTATCATTACAATAGTCACTCTGACTTCTCAAGTAGCCCAAAATTAATATGAGATAATAATATCACATGAAAATGAGGGCTATTATGATGACAACATCTGTTCGAACTTGGAACCTGAGGTGATAAGCCAGTAGCAAGCTATTTAAACCATATAAACCGGAAGACTATAAAGTTTATTCGTGCTACTGGTGACTAACGGGGGCTAACCACAGATGTTGTTCATAATATAGCATGTATTGACTAATCCACGGGTACCAACAACATCAATTTCCATAATGCCCAACCACATGCTAACGTCCAAATCACCGCCCAAAGGTAAGTACAAGGCCAACACTCTAAGTCAGTACTCACTGCTAGCATTTCTTCCGTCAATCTCCATACTATCCCACAATAAGGCAGGATCCCTGCTCTCATCCAGAGCCAAGCACAAGGCATACATCCAACTTCAACACCCAAGGCCAATATCATGCCAATAATCATCGCCATTACTCCTTCCGTAGACCAATACTCGATATTCGCAACACCCAACATCGCCCAACAAATGAACAACCAAAAACACGCTTTCCCGCACACCAAAAGGAGTAGATGCAAGAGGAAGCCTAAACGGGATCTCAACCTGGGTGAGGCCCATGGCAGAGAGCTCAACCTGGGTGATGCCCATGGCAGAGAGCTCAAGAGAAGCCCAAGGATTACGGCTTCCCAAGATCTCAGCCACACAGCAGTAGTGAGGGTGGTGGCGAGGGTCGTCGCCAAGGCCAAAAATCCCAAAACATATCGTCGGAGGACCATCGGTGGTTGCGGGCCCACGGCGGCGAGGGCTGCGGCTGGTTGACGATCCATGGCAGGGGTTTCCGATGGAGTGGAGCGGAAGCTGGCGGAGCTTCGGGTGAGATGGAAAGCTCGCTTGGGGAAGAGGCCGGGAGGAGGAGGGGGCGATGTCTGAGCGAAAAGGGAACCACGGGGTGGCTTGGGGAGGAAGGAGAGGAGGGGTTAAAAAAAGGGGGGGCACCAAAAGTTGTCGGGGTTAGGCGGAAACGTGGCTCGAGGTGGGAAGCAGACAAACGAATTAAAGAGGGGGGAGGAAGGTGGTAGGTGGAATAGGAAGTCAAACCCTTGGAAAAAGAAGTTGGGCTAGAAGAAAAACACGAGCTCAAAAGACGCAACAGCCTACACTTACATGTCGGATTTGGCTCGTCTCAAAATCTCCAGTACCATCCTTGAATACTTCTGAGCGTCCTTCAATCTGCATCTGCTGAGTAGTTCGAACTTCTGATGATCGAAAACTCGAACGCTACCCTCCTTAAAATAAACATAGCTAGGGTTCAAGTAAATTAGAGATAGAAGATTCTAAGAAGGTCAATCGAAAAGTCATCAAGATAAAGGAAGGTCTGTAGTGGAGAAGATCGATGACGCAACATAATCATGATTCACGTCCTTGCGGCCCAGCGGACACGGCCAGGGAAGTGACTAAGTCAGGATTACTTATGCCCAGTCTAGCTAGGTCGATCCAACAGACTTTAGCCAAGCACATTGACCGGTATCATGGTCCATTGAAGGAAGGTTATCATTTAAACGCGTGCCACCGACACAGAAGGATTTTTTATACAACTATCCTATTTAGATGTTGATAATGGCTTTTATTAAGGCTAGGTAGGTCAACTCCATTGGGGCTCTCCGAGATGTTCCCGTTCGTCTTTCGAGTGTCAAACCTGCATCCATAGAAATGTCAGCTTAGTTGAGTATTGTATACGATACATCCTGGTTTTACTATACTGTTCACGAGGTATTTTACACGGACCTGCATGGGCCGCCAAACTTGTAACGACCTGATCTCGGGGCCCGTTACTTATTTGGTTTATTCGCAGGTTCCGCAGTTTACCAGTGAAATCAGCATAGTCACAACGCAGAGATGTACCAACAACACTCAAACCAGCTTACATACATTATTACAGTCCAAATTAAAGTACAACAACAACCAACACTCTCTCTCACCAATACATGAAAGGAAATGCAAAAAAAGGAAATACATAATACAATACACACCCCGACAGAAAAGTAACTAAAACTCCGCGGCCTCCGGGTCGTACACAGGCTCCTCATACTCTGGAGCAATCTCCTCAACCAGATCTTCGTCTGTCGGTGCCACAAGTGGAACCGAAGGTAAGTCACAAAGATTCTAAACAAAGAAAAGGAGTACTGTACAAGTATGACAAGCAGAGGTAAAGTAAAGTACGGTGTAGTGTCTGTACAAGTGCAGAAAGTAAAGTGCATGACTGTAAAGAAGTAACCGTGCAAGCTCTGCTAAAACTACGTAACTCAAGTCGGAGAGTACAATATGTGACCGTTCAGTTCGTCTCTTGCCTGGGTGCTACCAAGACGAATGCCGGTACCCAGGCAGCAGGATGGTTTGCCGAAACACAGGCAGCTAGACAGGTTTGCCGAAACACAGGCAACTTGACAGGTAGACCAAACTCTAGTCACTCCCGTACTCTCGCAAACTATGAGTTACCCCAAAACCCGGTGTTGTGTCAAGTACAAGTTCTTTACATGAACGTTCCACGGGGTGTTCCAAGTCAAGTCCAACACAAGAAAGTGGCGTATGTTTCCGTGCTTCGAGCACGTAGTAGTGCGGTGCTACAAGTTCGTACGAGCACAGAGGCTAGATTTCTAAGGTTAGAACCTATCGTGACTTACCAAAATTAATACTGTTGTAGTAAGCCGGAAGAGGATCTAGGGCTTCCTCAGAAGTTGGTACACCAGAGTCTGTACCTGCAACACAAAATACTTATTTTAGAAAAACACGACTTTTTCCTATTTAATAATTAGGTTAGTTTGATTTTTAAACTCGTTAAAACAATGTCAGAAAATATTTACAATTTTTATATAAACCTAAAATAATTATTTAGATTTTACTCCAAGAGGGGAGAATTTTCAGAAGCTTCTGTAATTTCTTATAATTTTTAGAAACTTAGAAATAGCTTAAAAATCCTAAAAACTTAAGGAACGTGTATCTTCCGTAATTTCTTACGGGAGCAATACAAATCGGAATTACATGAATGAGTAGTCAAAATGACCGTCTCGAAGTCTATTGTTACATATAATTTTATCAAATATTAGTGTAGGTAAAACCAGCGAGTTACGATTTTTTAATCGAAAATAATGTATTTAACTTTTAGGCTTAAAAATTAATTTTGGAAGAACTACACGTCGGATTGAGACGAAACTAGTGCCATTGGGTCCAGAATAACATTTCTGATTTTCTATAGCTAGCCTCATATTTTTCTGGCCCATGCATAATTAGTTATGGATTTATAACCATTATACCCATTTAATAATTAATTAAAAACGAAAAATGAAATATTTTTCGTAATTACGATATTGCCACCGCCTGTTACCCTGTTCTTCGTTGCGTTGAAGCGTTGAAGTGGGGCGGGGGTTTCTCGCGGCGGCGGGCGTCGGAGACGGCGAAGGTGGCAGTGGCACACTCGGCGACGAGCGGAGGAGGGCGATGAGCGGAGGAGGGCGACGGCACCGGCGGACGCGAGAGGCGACGGCGACGTCGAGCGGGCGGCGGCAGCGGGGTCCGTGGGCGTTGGGAGGGGCTGTGGCGGAGGGGCGGTGTACACGGCGCTGGAGGTCTCGGCGGCGTGCAGCGCGGCAAGGGAGGCGACTGGCGGCGCTGGGGGAGGCCGGCGACGGTCGGCGTCGCTTGCAGGGGCTCGACATGCTGCAGTCGGGGGGTTCACCGGCGCTACGGCGGGCTCCGGCAGTGCTCCGAAGCGTCGGCGAAGCGGGGCCTCGGGCGGAGCTGGAGGGCGGCGGTCGACCGTGACCGGGCGGCGAAGGGCGTATGGAGAGAGTGAGAGAGAGCGAGTGATAGAGAGAGGAAGAGAGAGTGTAACTGTGTGTTGTGTGGGTTATCGGAGAGAGAGGGATGGGTTTAGAGAATTAAGCTGAGGTTTAAATAGGTTAATTTAGAAATAAAGTTAGTAGGCTTAGTCAAATTTTATTAATGCATTAGGTAAGAGTTAGGTGGTTAGTATTGACTAACCTTAGAAATTCGTGTCGGTATGAAACACATGGCCACAATCGGGTTAAATTAAAAATAATTATGGTAATTAAGTAAAAGTAATTAGGAAAAATCATAATAGTTAAAATGATCACGAAATTACGATTTTGCCCCTACTAGTGAACATGTCCCAAAAATTACGAAAACATACCCACGGGATCGTATCGTCGCGAGAATCGCGAATAAAAGTCCATTTCAGGTTTTGAGCTACGGGGATACTAGTTTTAGGCCAAAACGTTTAAGAAGCGGGTTTGCGGGTTCTCTATTGGTTTGACTTCAGAAAATTATGAAATTAATGTGGGGAGCCCTAAATGATCATAGGATGATGCTACTGCAGAAGTTTGAAAACGTTTTGAAGACGTTTGTATAGAAAATAAATTCGTCGAATCAAAACGGTAATAACTGAAAATGAATTTTATCAGAAATGTTTCGAGTATTTGTTGAAATCCGATCTTACTAAAATACTCCATAACTAGTCTGGTACTTCAAAATATTTTTATAAGAAATTTTTGAAATCGTAAAACTCCTGACAAACCATTATAAAATAGTTTAAAAATTGAAATTAAGTGAATAGTTATATTGAAAAAATCCGGACCGTTACATTATTCCTGAGTGCCTTCTGACGTCGATCAAGAATCTGAATAGGCTGCTGCTCATAAGTAAGGTCTGGTCGTACCGTGATCTCCGAATGATCAACCACATGAGTAGGATCACTGATGTAACGACGCAGCTGGGAGACATGGAAAACATTATGTACTCCCTCCAATGACGGTGGTAGAGCTAGACGATAAGCCACTTCTCCAACTCGCTCTAACACATCAAAGGGAACGAACCTTGGACTGAGCTTGCCTCGCCTCCCAAAACGTATCACTCCTCGGTTGGGGATATCTTCAGGAAAACATGATCTCCTGGTTGAAACTCGAAGTGGCGACGCTTGGTATCAGCCCAATGCTTATACCGGTCTTGTGCAATGCGTAACTTGTCTATGATGTTACGCACTACACCCACAGTTTCAACAATCATCTCCGGGCCCAATAATTCTCAATCACCAATGTCATCCCAACTCAGCGGGGATCGACACTTCCTTTCATAGAGTGCTGCGAATGGGGCCATGCCAATGCTGGCCCGGTAGTTATTGTTGTAGGAAAACTTCACCAGGTGTAGAAGATCTTCCCATGAACCTTTGAAATCCAGCATACAAGCTCATAACATGTCCTCCAATATCTGGATGGTACGCTCTGATTGGCCATCCGTCTGCGGGTGATACGCAGTGCTGAAACTCAGACTGGTACCCAAATTGGATTGCAGACTCTTCCAAAACTGAGATGTGAATCTAGTGTCCCGGTCAGAGACGATGCTCACCGGAACTCCATGCAATCGAACAATCTCCTGCACGATTATCGATCACATCACAACGTATACCAGAAGAAGTGTTAAAGGTAAAGGATAGATCATTACCTCCATATACTTCTTAGCAAGTATTTACATAGATTGACCCACTCGGAAGGGTATGAAATGTGCTGATTTGGTTAATCGGTCAATGATCACCCAAATCGCATCATTCTGCTTAGTACTCCGAGGTAGTCCAGTCACGAAATCCATAGTGATGTGCTGCCATTTCCACTCTGGAATCGGTAGGGGTTGAAGTAGTCCAGCAATGCGATGATGTTCAGCCTTCACTTGCTGACACACAAGGCACTTATCGACACTTCGAGCCACGCTTCTCTTCATTCCATGCCACCAAAAGTTCAGACGAAGATCCTTGTACATCTTGGTGCCACCAGAATGAATGGAGTAGGAAGAGCTATGTGCCTCATCCATCAACTCCTCTCTGATATCACCTGAAGGTACGCAGATCCTACTGCCGTATCTCAGGGAACCATCCTCATGAATAAAAAAAATCTGTCTGTAGTCCAGCTTCAACTTGCTCCCGGATCTTCCGTAACTTTGCATCTCCAGTCTGAGCAGCTTTGATTCGATCTACGATAGTAGAATGAACATGCATATTCATCAACGATGTAGAAGTCCCGGGTAAAATAACTTCGACCTCTATCTCACGTATAGCCTGCTGAAGTCTCTATTGAGCTGAAAGAGTCATGATCGCTGGTAACCTGCTCAATGCATCAGGTACGACATTCACCTTCCCTGGATGATACTGGAGGTCGATGTCGTAATCAGCCATAAGCTCTAACCATCTGCGTTGCCTCATATTGAGCTCCTTCTGAGAGAAAATATACTTCAAGCTCTTGTGGTCGATGTAGATCTTGACTTGCTCGCTTAAAAGAAAATGCCTCCAAATCTTCAGAGCAAAGATGGCGGCAGCCAACTCCAGGTCGTGAGTCGGATAATTCTTCTCGTGAATCTTCAATTGTCGAGAAGCATATGCGACCACATGACCATGCTGATGCAGGACACATCCAAGTCCCTTGCCAGATCATCACAGAAGACCTCAAATACTCCAGTCTTGTCTGGTATAGCTAACACTGGTGCAGTCGTGAGCTTGGCCTTCAATATCCCAAATGCCTGCTCACAAGAGTCTGACCATACATACTTGACATCCTTCCTTGTCAAGCGTGTCATAGACTTGGCAATCTTCGAGAAGTCCTTGATGAATTAACGGTAATAACACGCCAATCCTAAGAAACTCCTGATGTCGGTAGCTGATCGAGGAGTCGGCCAGTTCCTGACTGAAATGACCTTCTACGGATCGACAGAGATACCGTCTCCTGATACCACATGCCCAAGAAAGGCGACTCGGTCTAGCCAGAAATCACACTTGCTGTACTTGGCATACAACCGATGGTGTCGCAATGTCTTCAGTACAATCCGCAGATGCTCGGCATGCGCTTCTTCGTCCTTCGAGTAGACCAAGATGTCGTCGATGAAGATCACCAGAACTTATACAAGAACTCATAGAAGATCAAGTTCATGAGTTTCATGAATACTGCTGGGGCATTAGTCACACCGAATGGCATGACTACAAACTCATAGTGCCCATACTTGGTCCGAAATGCCGTCTTTGGGATGTCTCCACCTCTAATCTTCGCTTGATGATAACCACTTCGGAGATCAAGCTTCGAGAATACTCGCGATCCGCCAAGTTGATCGAAGATGCCATCAATACGCGGCAGCGGGTACTTGTTCTTTATGGTTACCTTATTTAGTTCTCTGTAGTCTACACACATCCTTCTCGAACCATCCTTCTTCTTGACCAAAAGAACTAGCGCACCCCAAGGAGATACGCTGGGATGGATCAATCCATTCTGCAACAGGTCGTCGAGCTGTTTCCGAAGTTCCTCCAGTTCTACAGGAGCCATGCGATAAGGAGCCTTCGAAATATGTTATGTGTTTGACATAAGGTCGATAGTAAATTCCAGAGCTCGATCAGACGGTAATCCTGAAATATCTTCAGGAAATACATCTGCAAAGTCTCGAACCACTCTAGGTTTCTCGGGCTCAACTTGCATGGCTTGGCCCGAAATTTGATAGGCCCAAGTGAACGCTCTCCACTCATGAATTCAAACATAGGATGATCAGGGATTTCAAACACTAATTTCTTGTTGTGACAATTGATAGTAGCGTAGAAATTTCCTAACCAGTCCATGCCGAATATCATATCGAAGTTGGACATGCCGACTATCATAAAGTCTGCGAACAACTCGTGTCCACAAATCACTAGGGGGAAAGATCGACAGCCAGTGGAAGTCCTCACTAATCCACTTGCAGTAGTGATGCTCAAGCGATTTGGTAGAGAGTCAACGTGGATAGAATGTTTCTCTACAAATCCCCGGGATATGAAGTAGTGAGTGGCTCCAGAATCAAAAAGGGATAGGGCTGGATGGGAGGCTATCAATACAACACCTAGTACACAGGAAATATCTTAGCCAAAAGATAAGCAAATAACACATGCATATAATATAAGCATTATAAAAGAAGGGTTTGAAGTAATACCTGAAATCACTTGTCCATCTGCCTCAGCCTCCGTGGCTGTCATGGTGAAAATCTGGCGTCTTGGCTGGTTCTACCTCGCCAATGCAAAAGCCTTCTGTTGTAGAGCCAGATGTGCTCCATGCTAAGTAGGTCTAGTAGCTCCACGCTGAACAGTCCCAGAAGGTCCAGCAGTCATCGGCTTATTGGAGCGGCGAGGGCAGTCTCTGGTAGCATGTGCAGATGCTCCACATATCAGGCATTGATTCAGTATCTCTCTGTAGTCCTTCATGACATGACCCCTGGCTTGCAGTGGAAGCACGCTAGCTTGGGTCGATTGATGGTCGGGGCAGCAGGCCTCTTGAACTGTGCAGTCTGAGTAGGTCGGAGGTTTCCCCGGGTGGCTCTGGTGGACGCCTACTCCCTCCAATCTGAAGCGCCTTCTTACTCTTCTCAATAAGTTCATGATTCTTAGCAGCATCAAACACTTCCTGAAATGTAGTCGGATTCGTTAAAGACATAGAAGACTGAATGTCCAGGTCTAGTCCCTGGAGAAACTGATAAGCACAGTCTTCGGGATCTTCTACCAGATGTGGGGCGAATCGACTAAGCATCGAAAAATCTGCCTCGTATTCGTCAACAGTCCGATTTCCTTGCTCCAAGTTGACGAAACGTTACTGCAGTTCCCTCTTGGCTGATCAAGAAAAGTACTGAGCATCGAAATGCTCTCGAAACATGGTCCAGTTGATGGGCTTGATGAGACGAGCTTCTTCAGTGTCCCACCAGTGTCGGGCATTTCCAGTCAGCTGTTTCTTGGCAACTTCTACCCAGCCTGCCTGGTCAATGCGGGCAAGACTCAGGTCCTCCTCCGTGGTACGGGCCCATTCTTCTGCTGCTAATGGGCCTTCTCTCCCAGAAAAGCTCTTCGGGTTCATCTCCCGAAATTGCTTCGCTCCGGGCTCAGCTCGAGGCGGGGGTGGTGCAGGTGGTGCAGGCTGCTGACCCTGTTGGAACAGCTGATGTTGGGTTTCCAACATTCCTCTCATGATGCTCATGAGTTCATGGAGATTGGGAGTATCATTCCCGCTCGTTCCATGACCGTTGCGAGTATGTGGTCTTCCTGCCATGCTGCAAAATAAACAAGTTAAACATTGGTGTAAAGTTATTCAAACCATCTGGTCAGTAATGATTTTCACAATGCTTCTGAAGTATTTTGCAAAAGGTGAGCAGAGGCTTGCCTGGGCCACCACTAAAACCTGTCACGCCCCGCTTCCCATTATACTTGGGGCGAGGACGTGAGCAGGTCTGCATGTGCTTAAAGCAAAGAAGATGTACTTTTTCCCCTTTCTTCTTTGCCTTAAGCACACTAAGTGTAATTTAGCGAAGGCATGTCCCTGCACATGAATCTTCACAAGTAGCACAATTATTCATTACATTACAATACCAACGTCCAAAGCAAACACACAAGTAATCTTGGCCTAGTATGGTCGTACAATCTGCTGAAAGCAAATACACCCGAAAATACAATACAAATAATACTGAAATATAAATATCCCGCTCTAGCCTTCCATGGGGAGGATCTCAATGTCTTCGTAGCTCTGATCAGCGGGGTCCACCTCTAAGGTAGGATCCTCAAAAGTAGTGTCCTCTGGGTACTCTGTCTCTGGGCCTAACATATATTTCATCAACATATTGAAATATATGTCAGCGATAAGCTTGGCAAGATATTTAAAGCAATGAATGAAGAATGACTATAAGGGACAAAAGAGTGTTAGTACATAGTGTATGAAAAGTAAGTGTAGAAAAGTAAAGTATGAGCATACATGGGTTTGCAGTTTTAAAAGTAAAACAGTTGTAAGTTGAGTATTTGTGCTCGTGATAAGTCCATGTCTGAGTAGGTTATGTTCTCGATACACCCTATCATCGGGGGTTTACCGTGACGCTTCTTGCTATTCCAGCCTGGAATATGGTCAAGCTGCTTGCCTCCGTTAGTGTGGTTTTGGAGGTAGCCGTAAGGTGTTCAAGCAACAATCACGGACTCACTACATGAACCAACCCCACCTAAGTGTTCTGTTTAATCATTGACCAAGTTTCACCCCATCTGTATTCGATGGTTTTATCCTCATCTGTATTCGATGGTTTTATCCCCATCTGTATTCGATGGTTTTCACATAGATGTTCGCAACATATTCATTTTTTCCAATTAAATTAGTTTGGTAACATGCAGATAGTGAAAGCATACCAATTAAGTTAAAAAGGCAATAAGCAAGGCGAAATATGATATCCGGCTACTAGAATTTGACAAGCACAACAAATTTAGCACTAAGTTTGAACGGCCAGGTTTGCAGTTCATTTACTTAAAATACTTGCCTTGACGCGGGTGTGGGTGTCCAGGCGGTGGTGACGTGAGGCACATTTTATCTGTTTAAATAGGCTAGTGATCAACAACTAGTGGTTAACATCCAGTTAAAATATTTTAAACTAGTTCACTAACATTAACTTAAAAGAACTAACATTAATTCAATATTAATTTAACTTATTAGTTACTAACCTATACAAATCATTTACTTACCTGTCACCTATATGATAATAACTTTACAAAGACTTCATAGTAAAACTTTATAAGGAAACTAAAACTAATAACAATTTAACTTATAAACTTAATAATAAAAAAATAATAATAATAATTAATAAAAACTTACTTATAATATAACTCTCCCCTCTCTTTACTATCGTCCCCCCCCCCCCCGCTTCGTTTTCTTTCTTCTTCCTTTTGTTTGTCGAAGCAAGCGCAGGTAAGGGGCAGCGGTGATCAGGATCTCAGGTGACGACGCTCGAGGCGGCTTCGGGGCAGCGACTCCGGGCTTGGGCGGTTCGAGGCGGCGCGACGCTGAACGACGACGGCGGGAGGATCCGGAGGTCGAGGAGCACAGATCGACGGCGGATGGCGATGGCGACTCTGATCGATGGCGGCGACTGAGACATGGGGTAGCACGCGATGATCGGAGGCAGCGCGATTGATACTGGGGTTTGATTTATGGTTTGTTCTTTGATTTCTGGTTGATTTCAATTTGTAGGGAGGATGGAGGCTGGTTGTTGTTGTAAGGTTGAAGAGAGATGACGATGTGTTGGATTGTAAAGAGAAGGTGGTTGAGATGATGATGATGCTGTGGTTGTTGGTGGTGGCTGATGGTGAAGGGTGGTAGCTGATTGCTTGTAGTTGTTGGTGGAGGGGATGATGTCGTTGGAGGGATGGGTTGTTGCTGTGTTGTTGATGCTGTGGATGTTGGTGGTGGATGAGGCTGGTTGCTGTTTTGGTTGTTCTTTCCCTGCTGATGGTTGTTGTAGGTGTTGTTTAAGAACGAGCGAAGGGTTGTTGTGGTTGTTGGTGGAGGGTGGTTGTCTGTTGTATGGTTGAAGGGGGATGATGATGGCGGATGTGGGATGATGGATCTCCCTACATTACGATGGTGTAGTATGGTAATGGTAGTTTAGGAAAAAGTGACTATAATTAGCAATAATTTAATTAGTAATTAACTTTTTAATTAAAAAAAATTACGATTTAACATGTTAAAATTACGCTACGGTAAAACCGGAAATAACGACGCGCTCGCGTCGACGCACGGACGAAAAAAATCCCCTCGGACGAAATAACTGAATTAACGAAGAAAAAGGAACACAGTCGCAACGATCAAAATACAACTAGGAAAACATGCCATTACACAAGTCATTTTCCGGGTGTATATCCGGGCGCGATCAATAAGTTCCAATAATCTTCCACTTGGGCTATGTGCTAAAATTTATAATTATATTTTGTTGTGCATACAACCGAATAAGATCTCAACTTACTGTCTTTTTTAATGAGTCAAAAAAATCAGGTCCATCAATTATATTAGCAAGGGATCAAAGAGATCTTCGCCGCAGCAATTGCAGCTCGACCCATCAGTGGTCACCGTGCTAATATAAAAGAATGACATGGATTATGAAGTGGATGTGTAGCATGGAAATTATATGTAATGTGATCGAACATGTCTATTTCCAACTGATCCTCCTTAACCTTAGTGAGATCATAAATATACCAAATCGGTACCAAATCAGAGTGAAGCCGAACTGAACCAAAACTTTATTTCTGATCAGAAAATAACCTCAAGCTGAAGCTGGAGACTTAATTTTGTCTATCATATGAGTACCCAAAAGAACAAACTCCCACAAAACTGAATGTTCTTAATAAAATGACATCCATATGAGTAGCGAGCTCATAAAACCTTTTGGATGACATTCACTTAGCATAACGGATCCGTAATTACATGGTTTGTTCTGATGTGCTCATTAGACAATTATACACTCCTATTATTAACTAACAATCTAGGAACTTGATCTCTGAATATCTAAACGTTGTCGAGTTCCTGTTGTTGCTGGAATATAAAACTGCAGACTTCATTGTCACTAAATAAACTGTGTGGTATTTCAACACCATCCCTAATTTGCAGCATAGTGATAAAATACGTAGATATATTTCATGATTTGGATGTCACATAATATGATATGAAATCTAAAGCCATGTCAGAAGAGACTATATAAAGGGAACCATTTAAATCTCTTCTAGTAGATGGCGCCCAACATAGATTTTCATACATACTTTGCATCCAATAAATGATCAGAGTCAGTATACCAAAATGATCTCAAACCTTTTTGACTACTGATCTTTGAACATGTAAACCTTTTGTTCTCCATAAATACCGTAAGACACATTTAGCTGCTGTCAAATGGTCAACTCCTGAACTGAACAATCTGCCCAACACACCTGTAATATATGCAATAATCAAATGCATATAAAACTGAGTATACTTTAGACTCCCAATTGGTGAGATATAGGAATCTTCTGATGATTATTCTCAGGGTAATTATTGAGACTAAACTTGTCTCCCACAGAACTTAACATTCATTACCACATAGATATTATAGAAATTACATGCTCCCACAAAACTTAAGATATATATAACATCATTAACCATCATCTCAAAACCGAACGAGGTGATCACTTAATGAAATTTAATATATCATTAACGATATTGAAATGCTCTACTAATGCCATTATAAACCTTATAGAGTCTTTCATGAAAGCTGAATAGAAAGTCTCTTTACAATTAATGCATTCTTTTCTGTATATAGTCTTTGAGTGATATGCTTTAAATCTTTTCTTAATACCCTTTTGAATTCCTTTTTGATTGTAAAAAACTATTTACAATCAATACGTTTCAAAGCTAATGGCAATGAGAAAAAGATTTTAAGTATCATTCAAAGTCTTTCTTAATTAATGCATTAATCCATTTTAGAGATGTAGAACTTTTATGACTTGATGCAAGTCGAACTTCCATCATCCTAATGTCAACCATATGTTCTTGAGAATTACAATGTAATATTCTAACAATGTACTTTCATCTCTTTAATGGACTTCCTGAATGGCGATTAGTGCTTTTAGGTGCTAGGGTTTGTCCTTATGAACAATTTCCCGAATGGAAGGAATTGCAACATTATCTTGAATTTATTGTGTCTTGAACAATGTCAGAAATACCATCCTGAACAATGCCAACAACACATGTGGGGATATAATCCTCTTCAAGAATAATGTCACTAACTAAATTTCCTCCCTCAAACTCAGCATCCTCAAATAGGTATGCATTTCCTAATTCATAAACTAACTTAACAGTGGGATTATGTAAAATCATACGAAATAATATCAACTTTAAAAATATTCAACAAAACTAGAAAATCATTAGCATTATGTCCTATTTCTTTATTGGGCTTATAAAGCCTTACCTTAGTTGGACATATCCAAACATGCAAATGATTCATTTGTTAAATATTAGTATTGATACAAGCTGCAATCAATAACATTAGAATTGATATTCTAAATTGTTAATTCTTTCTTTATAACACATGTACTTAAACTGCAAGAATCCTAGAAATGAAGCAACATTTCCAAATAAATGAAGATTATAATGATCTTTTAAAGAACTAGAATAAACTAATTTTGAATCAAGAGACAACCAAATTTTCTATTCATAATTGAACACTTATAACCAAAATTGTTCAAAGCAGAAATGGAAATCCGAATTCCGTTAAAAACGGTACATAATGGTCTCATAAAATTCAAATACAATCAAGCCTTTAAAAGAAATACTAAATTTAATTTGCTTCTACTTGAACCATCTTGCCATTGCCCATATCGATGTATCTTTCACCATCATTTGGCTCTTGGCATTTTAGGCAATCCTGTATAGACACAATGATGTGAATGGTTATACCAGGATCTTTCCATCACGTGTCTATAAGTACCAAAGGTTACGGGAAAAGAAATTAACTTAGAATTAAACCAAATTTCACAGCATACCTTTCTTATCTTTAGTGGTAGAGATCATATGAGCACTTTTCTGTCTTCCTTGCTCAAGTCTGTTCTCTTCCTGGACACAGTACGAGATGAGCTCATTCAGAGACCAAGGCTCATCCTTCAGATTGTAGCTTATCTTAAACTGGTTGAACTGTGATGGAAGAGATATCAAAACAAAATGCACTAGCAGAGCCTCAGAGAGGTTTGGCTCAAGTGCTTTCAACCTTGAAGCAATATTAGACATCTTCAATATGTGCTCCCTAATGTTTCCCGTACCCTTATACCTCATTGAATTTAGATTTGTCAAGAGTGTACCAATTTCACCCCTTTCATTCTTAACAAATCTATTTTCAATATTAGAAAGGAATCCTTTAGCTGTAGTAATTTTATCTGAAATAGTGCCCCTGAGATTTTCTGGAATAACATTCTTCATAAGCATTAGGCACATGCAATTTAATCTCTTCCACTCTTCCATCTCCCTCTGTGAAACAGAGGTACTCTCTTTAGTGAGTGGTGGAGGACTTTGAGTCCTTAATGCCAGATCAAGATCCATGACTCCGAGGATTATCAAAAGATTCTCCTTCCATGCCTTGAAGTTAGTACCATTAAGTACTGGAATAGATTTGAGGTTGGCAGAAAAATTTTCAGGAATAATAGCTTAAAAAGAGAACAAGCAAACAATTTTAACATGTTCATTTAAGTATTAAACAAAACAACACCAAATTTAAATTAATGCTATTTTCTCATCTCAAGACATCCACCACTAGCCCAATATTTATCTTTGGATAATCTATTGACTAGTCATTGACATTTTATTGTAGCAATCAGACAATGACAATAATAACGTGCCAAAAATAAAACTTCATTTGGGCCGAATTAAATTTGCATGCATTGATCTCACTAATCATCACCTCGTCTATTGCCACAGGTGCGCATGAAATGGTATAGAACGGTAATCTTCCTTTGGGCCGATTAAGCATTCTTATGAAAATCATTAGCAGATTAAATTCTTTTTATATTTATGAAATGAAATAATGCAAAACAATAGAGCCCACTTTAACGAGATGATGATTGCACGAATTCATTTCAAAAAATATATACCTTTGCAAAATTTTAATCTATGTCACAATTTAATACATGAATTTATACTTTAAGTGGAGATATTCAAGTCCACTTTTATTCAAAATCAAATTTAAGGCAAACAAAATTTTCATACAAAAGTATGTATTCAACTTGTTATATTTCGAGAGTAAAATTAATCTTCACAAGAAAACCCACTTTGGTGAGTTGATGATCCAATCAATCCATATTCGAAATATATAATTAATTGTGCCAAAAAATTGAAATTTGAAACTAAACTGAATTTAACACAAAATGATTACACTAAGTGGAAATATATATAAAAACCTTTTATTCCACCTTTCAAACCATTATTTTGATTAAATAAAATCCATAGATTCAACACAAATTTTCCCCTTTAAAATGAGGTATATAGGTGTACTAATGTGTATATGAACATACATAGAAATATATATATATATATACACACCCTATCCCATTTTATATATAGCTTTAAAATGTGTCAAAATTCCTTAAGGCCATTTACTTGATGGTTAGTGCACAAAATTCCTTACGGCCTTTTAAACTTATCTTTGAGGAGAAATATATGTTAGAGCTTTTTATTTGCTACCAAAGAAAACACTTGAATTTTGTGTTTTAATTTAAATCTAAATTTAGGCGAACTGAATTTTTATACCAAGGTATGAAGTCTACTTGTTATATACCGAAATATATATATGTATATGGTTTTAAGCCTTAAACTTAGAATTTAAATTTATTTTTGCACAATCAACACAAAATTTATCTTTGAGGAGAAATATAAACTAAAGCTTCTTATTTCATCCTTCAATCCAAATTAAACTCAATATTGGGCACCCAATCATACAATAGTATGTATTTAACCGTTTATGTTCCGAAATAATAATAATTTAACTGGAGAGTCCACTTTGGTGGGGTCTCGTAATGATTAAAATTATTTCGAAACATATAATCTAATGTACCCAACAATTGAGTTTAAGATGAAAATAAACTTTAAATGTAAATATATGTGAAAAACGCTTTATTTACTCCTTCGATTCAGTTAAAATTCAATTAGGCAACTGATAATACAACACATGTATTTAACTGTTTACATTCCGAAATAATAACAATTTTAATAGTAGAACCCACTTTGGTGGAATTTCACAAAATTAGAATTATTTCAAAATATATATGTAAATGAATTTTGCCTAAAGAATTAAAATTGGAGTGAACTTAATTTAACACACAAATAAAACCGAATGAGGAAATATACACTAGATGGCCTTTTATTTCCTCTAATTATTAGTGCATTAATATATCCAAAATAGGGCTTTAAAAGAACAAGAGTAGCCCCAAAATAGGGTTTGAACATACCAAAAATTCAATTTAAGCCCAAAATTAGGCCAAAACATGCCCAAATTTAAAAGCCCATATGCTGAAAAATTTAAATTTTTTTGAAAAATATAATTTTTTTGAAAAATAATCTGTTTGGGCCTAATTTGGCCCAAAATCTGCTCGGGTTAGAAACCCTAGCAGAAGTTTTGGCCCTACCAGGGGCCGGCCGCCGCCGGCCCTTTTCCATCATCTCCGACGCCGGCAGGGGGGCCGGCTCCTGCCTCAGTTGACAGGGGCGGCATGGGCCGCTCCTTTCCTCATCGCACAGGTGCCAGGGGCGCCTGCCGTCTATCAACAGGGGCGACAAACGCTGCCCCTTTTCTGTGTCTCGCAGGCACCGGAGGGCGCCTGCGGTCTCATCGAAGGGGAGGCGCAGCGGAGCACCGGCCCCTCCCCGGCCTGTCGGGCCGAATGGGGCGGCGATTGGCCGCAATCGCCGCCTCCTTTTCCCGTATCAAAGACAGCAGGCCCCCGTTGGGGGGCCTGTGTTTGTGTCGCAAGGGGGGCGGCATGGCACCGACCCCCCTTGCCAGAAAAAGCTCTCCAGGGGGTGGCGAGCCGTCGCCCCCTCTGTGACCTAACGGGGGCGGCGTGAGCCGCCCCCTTTTGCCCAGATCCCGCCGGAGGGGGGCGACTGGAAGCCGGCCCCCCCTTTCCCCTCTGTGTAACCTACATGGGAGGTTTCGCCGCCCCTTTTTGATATGTGTCGACGCCGGCATCGTCGGCGTCGATCCCTCTTTTGCTGTGTCGGGCGACGGCCGGCGGGCCGCCTCCGACATATGGTTCGTGAAAAATAATTTTTTTAAACAGGAAAAATCAATCAAAACCCCAATTTTTCACAGATCTGAAACTTAAAACTGATAAAAAAACGAATTTTTAACAGATCCGAATCCAGAAGCAGACTAAAAATATGATTTTTATCAGATCTGAATTTACAAGCAAACAAAATCTCAAGATCCAAGCATGGTGGCTCTGATATCACTTGTAGAAACTGAAGATCTAGATTAATGTATTCAAGCCAAATAATACAGATCTAGATATACCACATGCTGATTCTTAAAACATTAACATACTCTGTTTAGCGGAAGCATACCTGAATCCATCGCTAATATTCTGAAAGAGATCATGACGATAACGTGGCGGATGATCTTCCAGAACAGCACGAATCAACCGTTGGAGAAATCCTTTGGCTTTCTCCCGGTTTCTCTCTTAGCGACCGAGCGTAGAAAAGACGGCTAACTTGTTCGTGTGCTCCAGGGATCATGACCGCATATTTATAGGGGCTAGCCCCCTTAGCCATAGGTTTTCCAATTCGGCCCATCAACGAATTGAAGCCCAATAGTCACCACACATAAAGGCCCACAACCTACCTGACTCATTTAAGCCCACTTAACTTATAAATGAGATCACTTATACATTGGGCTTTAATATGACAGTGTAGCACCATATAATTATTTATCGCATATAAGCCCAATGTTGGATTAAGATCCAACTTAGTTAGATAAGTTCCAACATGTGTGCCTTGGGTTATATTTCTTCTGTTTCAGAAATTGGGATTCAGATATGGAATTTTGTGCAGTTGAAATAGATTCATGAATGCCTTGGTATTTTAATTACTATGTTTTGTTTGCTGTCTCTGACATGGGCTAGTGTAGATTGTGGTGGAGTTATTATGGCTTTTGACCATCTGTAGCATGTGTGAATTGGGAATTTTATCTTGTGTTTCAGAAAATGCTTTGTGCACTTATGATTTCTTTGATGTTTCTGCATTGGTCTCTTGTACACTGTGTTGGAGTTGTTGTGGCTTTTTGCCATATGTATCATGTGTGCCTTGGGATTTTCTGCATTGCATGTGCCTTGGGATTTCTTGTGTTTCTTTTCTATCTCTGACTTGGGCTTTTGCAGTATACCATAGAAAAAATTTCTTTGCTGTCTCTGTCACCTACATGCTTGCCTGGGGATATTTTCTCAACTGTTTTCTTTTCTTTATCTGCATTGGACTCTTGTACAATGTGTTGGATTTGGTGTGGTTGTTGGCACTCTGTATCATGTCTGCATATGGATTTTTTTTCATGTTTTTGTGTTAAAGTTAGTTTGGATTTTGTCAATCTGGAGCATGACTGCCTTTGCATTTTTTTAACTTGGGTGTCTTGGATTTTCTGTTTATGGGTTGTTGTGGCTGTTTGCCCTATATATCATGTGTGCCTTGTGAATATCTGCTTTGCCTGGGTATTGGATTTTTATGATATGCAAGAAGGATATAATATTTTTTGTAACTTTAGTTCAAAAATCCCAATGATAAAAATGGAGCATATTGTTTATCCTTCATACTGGATGTCATGCAATTAGGTTACTTCATTCCCCAAGTTGGACCAGAATTTGATTGATATGGATTTTGTGAGTTGGTAATTATCCAAGAAATGGTTTGAGATGGATTTGAAATGTAAGTTGGCATTTTGAAGCATGTGTGCATTGGGATTTTTTAACCATGTTGTCTTTGCTTGAGCTGAAGTGGGCTTGGTTGGCTTCACATTCATGACGTGGGCTTGTGTGGGTAGATAATGACGAGCCATTGCCAATCAACAAGAAGGGGAAATGGAGAAATTTTTTCCTAAGGGCGTATGATTGAAAAACTATATGAATGTCCCCAATATGCTTCATGCAAGTTTTTAAAGCTTTTGGCTTTAGTTGGTTGTTGTGTGGGGTTTGAAGTGATTTTTAGTTTGTCAATATGCTTCATGTTTCCATTGGCAATCTGCTTCTGATATGATTTGCTCTTATTTGTGTGACTTGTTTGAGTTCTGAATGATGCCGCCAACATTACCATGCCAATGTTCATTACTTTTTGTAGGTATGCTTTTCACTCAATCTATTCCAATTATCACTCTTTTATATTTAATATGTTATATGTTAAGGGGGAATTTTTTTGTTAATCTTGCTAGGTACACATGAGTTTCGGATCGAGCTCTTTTAGTCAATCTCAACCTAGAGATGAGATGTGGGGGGAGTTGGCTGCCGATGGAGATGACTTCAATATGTCAATGTGGGTTGTGTTTGCTGAAGAGGACGTCATGGACCCGATTAAACCAGGCCAATGTTTTTGGAGTTTTACAGCTCGCGAGCGTCCGTGCTCATTCTTCCAATGGAAGGATCCCCCACACCTTGAGTGGTCCAAACAAGTGATACTACATTTACTGGATGAGAGTGAAAGACGGCCCAAGACTGATGGTGCTGTGACACCATTGTCTGAGAGGAGGCTGTTAGATATAGAGGGTCATATGGATCAGGTTGTAGGACTTATAGAGAGAAACAATGTGAAAGTTGAGAGCATCATAAACAATTACCGCTCCAGTAAGTTGGCATTGTTCTCTCTCTTAGGTCTTATCTTATTATTGTTGTTGTTGATGTATCACAATATCGATTGATGTGGAGATATACATTTGTGGCTTTGCTAGCGATCTGGTGGGTTGTTGTATATTGAGGTGGATGGGTTGTGGATGCTATTTTGTTGTAATATATGGTGTATCTACATTGGGCTTTTGTAAATATGTGGTGGATTTGTGAATGAATTTGGCCAGATATTGCATGCAATCTTTGGGATTTTTTATATTCTTTTGTCTTTTGTACGTAGTGATGGATATTTGATGGAATACAGCAATCTGTTGGAAGCGGGGCAATGGGGTTTTGGAAACTATTTTGTCTTTGTTGTATTTTCATTGTGCTTATGTATTGTGTGTTGGATTTGCGAAGGATTTTGACCCTCTGTTCCATTCATAACTGGGGATTTTTTTTCAAGCTTCACTTGTTATTTTTTCTAAATGCATGTGGGGGTCATTGTTCTCCTATGTTCACCACTTCACTCTTACTACTTTCTTCATCCAACTTTCCAAACAACATTCTCAACAAAGCAAACACAATAAAGTTGTGTAGGACCCACAAAACTTTCACAACACAACTTTCCAACACACTTTCCAACAAAACAAACACAAAATTCTATTCTCTCTCCAAGATTCCAAACCATATACACTATTTACAACTTTCACAAAAGTCCACTTCTGCAAAACCGAACAGGCCCTTAGTTGCTGAAAGGCATTTGTGTTTTAAAAACATAAATAAATAACAAAAAAATTGTATATGTGCTGTATTTATTTTTATTTTTAAAGGATTATTTTCAGATATGTTTCACACATCACGAATGATCAATATAATAAAAAGCAAGTGAACACAATGCAATTTGATCATCGATGCAATTGTTGCAAAATTGACGGTTTCATAACAATAAAATAGATTGTGTTGAGAGATATGGAGAAGAGTAATCATGGCCAATGGCCATGGTTCTTTATTTATAAAATTCATATGGCATTTCAAGAGACTTTTAGCATACCAAAGGTCTCCACCACATTAAGAGTGGTGGGGTAATGGTGGGATAAATGGTGGGGAGGCCAAAGGCCTCCTCCACTCAAAACACTCCCCCTTATCCATCCATTACTTTGGTCGTAACGTATAAGGCTAAAGGGGGTGGATACTTCTGGATCCTGAGTATTCGTGTTTGCCTTGTTAAAACCTTAGCTGCGGAAAACCCAGTGGAAAAAACCAACAGCTTAAGGAAAAAGAGTGCAGCACGCAGGTTACTCCCCCTCATCCGTACAAGCTTCAGGCTTGTAGGTCTTTCAGTTGTCTCATACCGATTCCTTTTACAAGTTTTACAAAAATACATTTTGGTAAAGATTTGGTAAAAAGATCAACTAAGTTGTTGCAGGACTGGATCTGCTGAACTTCAATCTGCTTGTCCTCCTTTAGCTCGTGTGTCCAGAAACACTTGGGAGATATGTGCTTCGTCCTGTCGCCCTTGATGTAGCCCTTTTGAAGTTGAGCAAAGCACGCAGTGTTGTCTTCAAACAGGACGGTAGGCTCCAAATCACCGGTCTTCAGGCCAGTAGATTGAAGAATGTGTTGGACGACGGATCGTAGCCAATAACACTCTCTGATTGCTTCATGGATTGCAATAAGCTCCGAATGGTTGGATGATGTAGCTGTTGTGGTTTGCTTTACCGATCTCCAGGAGATAGCAGTACCTCCGTAGGTAAACACAAAACCTGTCTATGATTTTGTCATGTGCGGATCTGAGAGATAACCTGCATCGGCATAACCAAATAATTTGGGGGAGGCACCTCTATGGTAGTAATGTCCCAGATCAATTGAACCCTAGAGGTATCGCAGAAGATGCTTTACTCCGTTCCAGTGGCGCTTTGTGGGCGCTGCACTGTGTCTGGCTAGGAGATTAACTGTAAATGCTATATCGGGACGCGTACAGTTAGCCAGATATAAAAGTGCTCCAATGACACTGAGGTAGGGTACTTCAGGATCCAGTATCTCCTCCCCCTTTTCCAGATGCCGGAAGGGGTCCTTATGTACATCTAGTTATCTTACGACCATAGGAATACCTAAAGGATGACATTTATCCATAAGAAACTTCTGTAGAAGTTTCTTTGTATAATTAGACTGGTGTAGTAGGATTCCACCTCTTAGGTATTCTATCTATAAGCCAAGACAATACTTCGTTTTACCTAGGTCTTTTATTTCAAAAGTATGTTTTAGGCTTTCAGATATCTCATTGATCTCTGCAGGAGATCCTATGAGATTTAAATCATCCACATATACTGCTATGATGACGAATCCTGTTCATGTTCTTTTGATAAAGATACACAGGCAGACTTCATTATTCGTGAATCCTTTCTGTGCAAGGAAATCACAAGTCTGTTATACCACATCTTTCCTGATTGCTTTAGACCATATAATGATCTATGCAGCCTTACAGAGAATACGTCCCGAGGTATCTCTTTCATCTCTGAGGGTAGATTAAACCCATCAGGAAGTCTCATATAGATATTTTTATCTATATCGCCATATAGATATGCAGTCATAACGTTCATGAGCTGCATTTTTAGGCTTTCCAGAGAAGTTCGGCTTATTAAAAATCGGAATGTGATCGAATCCATGACCGGGGAATACGTATCTTCGTAATCAATCCCCAGTCTTTGGGAAAAATCCTGGGCTACAAGGCGTGCCTTGTAGCGAACGATCACATTATTTTCATTTCTTTTTCTTATGAAAACCCACTTATATCCCACAGGTTTTACACCTACTAGTGTTTGAACTACTGGTCCAAAGACTTCACGTTTCAAGAGTGAGTCCAGCTCTACTCTTATTGCCTCGTCCCACTTCGGCCAATCATCTTTGTGTTTACATTCCGCTAGAGATCGTGGTTCGACGTCATCGTCATATTCAGTGACGTGAACGGCAATATCGAACGCAAAATCGTCGTCGTCGACTGTGCTATTTCTGTCCAATACCTCTCCAGTACGTGCAAAATTTAATGATGTTTCTCCTATTGTTTCCTCTGTAGGGGAAATAAGGAGGGGAGAAGTAGCTGGTCTGAGCTCAGCATCCTGTGGAGGGATAATCTTATTATCTCCAGGAGTCTTCCTCTTTCGAGGAACTTTATCTTTTGAACCTGGTGGGCGTCCTCTTTTCAATTGAGGTACAGCCAATTCTGCTACCGATGGATTGCATCCATCAATAGGATGTCAATCCTAGCTGGTGTATTAGCAGCAGGGACGTGTGAACGGATAATCTTCTGGTTGTCCGTGCACTTATCTGGCAAAAGATGTATTGTATTCTGAATGTGAAGGATCTTCAGGATCTCATCTTTACACAGATTAGTACGCGGATCATATAGGGACAAAGACTTCTGGTCCCAACTAATGGTCTCAGTAGCTTCAGGCTTGTAACGACCGGTTCTCATGTATCTGGATTTATTATATTATATTATATGTTTTGGTGGATTTTCTCTATATATGTGGTTTTCGCCTCCGTAACTTTCATTTTCGATCGTTTCGTCGTGATTTCTCGTTTCTTCCTTAGGATCGTCGATTTTGGAGTAAGTCATTCGTGACGGGCTCCGTATCGGTCATATCTTATTGTTAGATCAAGCCTAGGAGTCTTAGGAATCGATCCCGGAGCTTCACGCTCCGTATCGGAACTTTTGGTGCTAATTAGCCGGTGTAAGAAGGGCCACCGACCGACTAGATGACGATCCAGTCGGTCGGCAAACCTTCTTGAACCGACTAGTTGGCTTTCTAAATTATTCTGGAGTTACTGTTTGTCGTTAGTCGGTCTAAGAACGTTGGTTGACCGACTAGGTTGCAAACTAGTCGGTCAGCAATGCTTCTTTAACCGACTAACTCATCAACTATTTTTGACACAAGTTAATGTTTACTCTTAGTCGGTCTAAGAACGTTCATCGACCGACTAGATGTCAAACTAGTCGGTCAGTACTTGTTCTTTGACCGACTAACTCTTAGTTCAGGTTTTCGACTGGAGCTACTGTTTACACTTAGTCGGTCTGCGTTGGTCAACCAACCGACTAGTTCCCAAACTAGTCCGTCAGTGGTTGCTCTTTGACCGACTAACCAGTGCTGTAAACCCTAGTTTTACCCTAGCCGCTACCAAACTCTATAAATACCCCTCCAAACGTTTTCTTCTTCTTCCTCATGACCTAAAACCCTAATTCCTCCTCTATTGAGCCCCCATCTTCCTCAACCCATTAATCCTTCATTCCAAGCTCATCCTCCATCATCCAAGCCCTCCCTTGTCACAACCCACCTTCCATCTTCCCCAAACCTTCATCAAACCCCCAAAATCCACATCAAACCCCATTTCTCCAGATTTTTCCCTCATTTCCAGATCTGAGCCGGATCGTTCTTCCGTTGCCGTGGTTGCTCGGCATCGTTCCTTCGTTTCTTCACGGTAATACTCGATTCCTTTAGTTTTAGCATAACCCACATTGACATTGTGAAACCCTAATAAAATGGATTATTAGATGATTAGGGTTCCATTAAGAAAACGATTTAGAATCATTGTTCTAATAATTGTTTTGATATATCAGTGATCCACCCGTAGTTTAGCTTGTGACGATCTTCATTGCTCGTCAACCCCGGTATCAGGCAAGTGAAACTTGCATCTCTTAATTTGGGCCATGTCTTAGGCCATTTCCCTTGCTTTAGCGTAAAAGAGACTAGACGGTGAAAGGATAGCCGTCTAGACACCATTGACCTAGCTTGACAACGAAGCTTGGTCCGTCACCTTCATCATGTTTGTATGTCATGTTTAATTTCAATTAACGGTATGCAAATATCTGTTCATGGCTTGCATATTGATTAGTCATAGTGATTGTGTAGCACACGCTACAATACTTATATTCCTGGCTCGTATTCCAGAAGCGAGCCCTGTAGTTGGAAACCCCAACGCTCGACACATATGGGTGGGGTAAGAGATATGCGGCCACCTGAGCCCCGAGATGGCCTGATCCGCCACTCCGGCCAGCAGGCGAAATCTCTAGTGCACAAGTGATTAATAGTGATAGAGATAAGCGGCCTGAGCCACGAGCTGGCCAGCAGGTGGACTCTCTATGCACTAAGTGATAAACAGTGATAAGTGATAAGTGATTAGTGAATTGGTAGCTTTCGCTACATCGTGAGTGCGTGACATTCTCTTTTAAACTGCCGCATCAAACTAAACTGTCATGTCATTGTTTAATATTATAAGTGCTAGGTTGTTAGTTACTTTCAGTTTCCTTGCCCAAGTCTTTTAGACTTGCTGACATGTGCCCCTTTTCTCTTTTGGGTGACACATGTTAGACCCCGAGCCAGAGTTACTTGCTGAGGGTGAGGTGTTTGCGGACACCGAGCTTGCGCCCGTGTTGGACGAGGACTTCGTAGACACTGGAGATCAGTCTTAGTGTCTATGTCTAGTTTTGTTAGATTGCTTAGGTTGTCGGTGCGTGGCACCTAGTTTGATACTATGTTATGTTTGTGTCTTGTTTGGCCTTGTTCTGGGCCTTTAGACTCTTTCTTTTAGCCTGGTGGCTTTTCTGTGATGTTGAATATTTTGTGGACAAACTATGGGATTGGTATTTCATATCCGTCTCATCTTATTACTATTATTATTGTTGTTTCGTTTGCAATTACAGGGACCTGCTTATACTAAATTTATGCTTATCAGGCGTGCAGCTTCACAGCTCCACGCTTGAGCGGACCTTCTCACGTCTCGTCTCCATTTTAGGGAAGCGGGACGTGACAGGTTTTAGTGGTGGCCCATGCAGGTCCTTCTGTAACTGCAATTATCGGGATAACGATAATAATATAAGATTGTCCAACAAATAAGTTCGATATCTGAGCCCTAAGCTATGAGTCTAATTGTTTCGTTTTCTGTGTCATTAGATGGCAGGAAGGCGAATCACCCGTGGTGGTGGTAGTGGTGCGCCCCCTCATGACGAGGAGCCTGAGCGGGAGCCCACTAACGGAGAGATGATGCGGATGATGATGCAGATGATGCAAGTTCAGCAGGGTGTGCTTCTGCAGGTACAGAATGCTCCGGTGGATCGAGCTGCTCGGGTGGTGGAAGCCCCTCGCCCTGAGCCTGGGGCGAAGCAGTTCAGGGAGCTTGGTCCTGCATATTTTGATGGAACCGAAGGTCCACTAGCTGCTGATGAATGGATGAGGAATATCGAGGACAATCTGAAGATGTCCAAGGTCAACGAAGTTATTTGGGTTGACTTGGCGAAGCGCCAGCTGAGGGATAACGCCAGAAATTGGTGGGATGCTGAAGAGAAGATGTTGGTGGAGCCGATCGTCTGGGCTACCTTCAAGGCCAGATTTGATAGTGAGTTCTTCCCAAAAGCTGCCAGGGAAGAGATGCTGCAGCGTTTTATCGATCTGAAGCAAGGAAGCTCGTCAGTGGACCGGTATCACCAAGAGTTCATGAGGCTGAGTCGGTTTGCACCGAAGATGGTACAGGACACTGAGGAGAGAGCTCAGAGGTTCCTGCATGGACTTGCTTCGGAGCTCCAGAGTTTTGTGACCTCTTCTGACCGGGAATCTTATCAGAAGGTTCTAGTAGCAGCCAAGAGGCAGAAGCTGCTCGTGAACCAGAGGAAGGGGTCTATTGTTGGTGCTGGGAAGAGGCCTGTGGAACAGGCGAGAGCTGTGGTTAGACCTGGATTCAGGCCGAACCAGCCTGTTCAGTTTAAGAGGCCGGGAGGGCCTGTTCAGAAGGTTTGCCATTTCTGTGGCAAGGAGGGCCACGTCAAGGAATCATGTAGGAGGTTCTTGGGGCAGTGTATAGCCTGTGGAGATCCCGCCCATGCTCTCAGGGAGTGCCCGAGGTTGAAGCAACCATGGAGGACACCTATTGCTGCCCCGCCGTTGCAGCAGAGAGCCCCGGTGCCCGCTGGTCTTGGGGTACCCCTTGTTCCACAAGGGCATGCTTTTCGGCATGCTGTTCCGCCAAGGAGGCAGGCATTTCTGATGACCGAGGAGGAGATTTTGGCCATGGATGATGTCATTGCAAGTAACTTTCAAATCTAGTTGTTCCTTTCTTAATTAGTTGATTGTTAAATTTTGTTGGTTGCTTGTGTATGAATGTTGCTAGAGTAAGATTTGATTGATTAGACTGTTTGTTAGGTGTGGTTTTCGTTTGCACGTTCCCTGCCCGAGTCCTCTTTGACTCAGGTGCGTCGATGTGCATTTTGGCCCAGAGTTTCGTGGAGAAGCATTCCTTGTCGACGTCCCCTCTCTCCAAGAGTTGGAACATCGTTACAGGGAATGGAATAGTCTCGGTGCATCGTGGGTGCAGCCCTTGCCCTGTGGTGGTTTGTGGGCATGAGCTTTATGCTGATTTTATTGTCCACAACATCACCAACTACGATGCGGTCTTTGGGATGGATTGGCTTGCGAGCTTCTATGCTACGATTGACTGTCGGAGGAAGAGGGTGGTGTTCGAGATTCCCGGACATCCAGTATTTGAGTTCAGCCGTGGTAGCAGTTCGCTTGGTCCTGTCCGATTTCGGGCCAGACCGGTGGAGGTTGTGGCTATGCAGATGGAGTTGGAGAGGCCAGCTGTGGTGCGAGATTTTGATGACGTCTTCCCCGAGGAGATGTCTGGACTGCCACCCGATCGAGCTTTAGAGTTTTCTATTGATTTGATTCCAGGTGCGCAGCCGATTTCGAAGGCACCATATCGTATGGCGCCAGCAGAATTGGAAGAGTTGCGGAAGCAGCTGGATGAGCTTATGCAGAAGGGTTACATTAATCCCAGTGTGTCTCCGTGGGGAGCACCGGTGTTGTTGGTGAAGAAGAAGGATGGTTCACGTCGCATGTGCGTGGACTATCGGGAGTTGAATGCGGTGACCATTAAGAATAAATACCCGTTGCCTCGCATCGATGATATTTTTGATCAGCTTGGAGGTTCGAGGGTGTTTTCTAAATTGGATTTGAGGAGTGGTTACCATCAGTTGAAGGTGAAGAAGGATGATGTTCCGAAGACAGCGTTTAGGACGAAGTATGGACACTATGAGTTTGTGGTTATGCCTCTCGACGTAACTAACGCACCCGCAGTTTTCATGAATCTGATGAACCTGATTTTCTACGACTTTTTGGATAAGTTTGTCGTTATCTTTATTGACGACATTCTGATCTATTCGAAGTCGGAGGAAGAACATGCCTCGCACTTGAGGACGGTGTTGGAGATTCTGAGGAAGCATCGGTTGTATGCTAAGTTTTCGAAGTGCGAGTTTTGGCTGGACAGAGTTGCTTTTCTCGGGCATGTGGTGACTGGAGATGGTATTTCAGTGGATCCCGAGAATATTAGGGCCATCAGGGAGTGGCCTGTTCCGTCGTCTGCGTCTGAGATTCGGAGTTTCCTTGGTTTGGCGGGATATTATCGGCGTTTCATTAAGGACTTTTCCCGTATTGCGGAGCCGATGACCAGATTGACGCGGAAGGATGTTGCTTTTGTTTGGTCGGGTGATTGTGAGGATGCCTTTGGTGTTCTGAGAGAGCGTTTGACGTCTGCCCCTGTTCTTGCTATGCCTGATCGCAGTGGAGGATTCGGGATCTTTTGCGATGCTTCTAACAAGGGTCTCGGTTGTGTTTTGCATCTGCATGGACATGTAGTGGCTTATGCGTTGCGTCAGCTCAAGGTTCATGAGAAGAATTACCTGACGCATGATTTGGAGTTGGCTGCCGTTGTGTTTGCTCTTAAGAATTGGAGGCACTTCCTGCTGTGTGAGAAAGTGAAGATCTTCACCGATCACAAAAGCTTGAAGTATATTTTTACTCAGAAGGAGCTCAACATGCGACAGCATCGATGGTTGGAGCTCATGGCGGATTATGAGATTGATTTGCAGTATCACCCTGGCAAGGTGAATGTGGTGCCAGATGCTTTAAGTAGGCTACCCGCGGTGATGGTTTTGACTTCACAGTGGAGATAGTAGCAGGATTTTTGCGAGTCTGGTGTGGAGATTGTTCTTCCTGGGGAGGCTTTTTCGTTGATGTACATGCAGGTACAGTCGACGATCGTGGATCGGATTAAGGCTGGCCAGGCTGCGGATCCGAAGCTGGTGAAGATTCGGGAGCAGGTTGAAGCCGGTCTGCGGACCGACTTTTTGATTCATGAGGATGGCTCGTTGAGGTTTGGAGCCAGGTTGTGTGTGCCACCTGGAGATATGAGAGAGGAGTTGATGGTGGAGGCATACAGTTCGCCGTATTCTGTGCATCCTGGTGGCACCAAGATGTACAAGGATCTTCGTTTGAACTTTTGGTGGCATGGCATGAAGAGGAGTGTGGCTCGGAGTGTAGCCAAGTGCTTGGTTTGCCAGCAAGTGAAGGCGGAGCATCAGCGTACGGCCGGGTTGCTACAACCGCTTCCGATTCCGGAGTGGAAATGGCAACACATCACTATGGATTTCGTGACTGGACTACCTCGGAGTCCGAAGCAGAATGACTCGATTTGGGTGATCGTAGACCGATTGACCAAATCCGCGCACTTTATTCCATTCCGAGTGGGACAGTCCACTGAGGCGCTAGCGAGGAGATATATGGAGGAGGTTGTGCGACTTCACGGAGTCCCCGTGAGTATCGTGTCAGATAGAGACACGAGGTTTACATCTCAGTTCTGGCAGAGTTTGCAGAAGAGTTTGGGTACGCGTCTGAGTTTCAGCACGACGTACCATCTGCAGACGGATGGCCAGTCCGAGAGGACGATTCAGATTTTGAAAGACATGCTGAGGGCGTGCATGTTGGATTTCAAGGGTTCGTGGGAGGACCATCTACACTTGGTGGAGTTCTCTTACAACAACAGCTACCAGGCGTCTATTGGCATGGCGCCTTTCGCCGCTCTTTATGGGAGGAAATGTCGATCGCCTTTGAGTTGGGATGACGTTGGTGATCGGGAGCTGTTGGGACCTGAGATGATTGTGGAGGCCGTGGATATCGTCAGGAACATACGGGAGAGGTTGAGGATTGCTCAGGACCGTTTTAAGCATTGGGCGGATGCCAAACGTCGTCCTTTGGGGTTTCAGCCTGGAGATCATGTGTTTCTGAAGATTTCCCCAAATCGTGGTGTGATTCGTTTTGGGAAGCGAGGGAAGTTGAGCCCGCGATACATTGGACCGTTTGATATTCTGGAGAAAGTTGGCGAGGTAGCTTATCGCTTAGCCTTGCCGCCATCTTTGGAGGGAGTTCACAATGTTTTCCATGTGTCGCAGCTTCGTCGATACGTTAGAGATCCATCTCATGCTGTGGATTTTTCAAAGATTATCGTTCGCCCCGATATGACGTATGACCAGCATCTGGTGCAGATTCTGGACATGCGTCAGAAGTCGCTTCGGAACAAGGTTGTCAATCTTGTGAGGGTGATGTGGCGACACGGCTCGCCCGGAGAGTCTACTTGGGAGAATGAGGATGAGATGCGAGAACGTTTCCCACTTTTGTTTTCGGACACGTGAGTGTTGGGGAATTCCGAGGACGGAATTTTTCTTAAGTTGGGGAGGATGTAACGACCGGTTCTCATGTATCTGGATTTATTATATTATATTATATGTTTTGGTGGATTTTCTCTATATATGTGGTTTTCGCCTCCGTAACTTTCATTTTCGATCGTTTCGTCGTGATTTCTCGTTTCTTCCTAAGGATCGTCGATTTTGGAGTAAGTCATTCGTGACGGGCTCTGTATCGGTCATATCTTATTGTTAGATCAAGCCTAGGAGTCTTAGGAATCGATCCCGGAGCTTCGCGCTCCGTATCAGAACTTTTGGTGCTAATTAGCCGGTGTAAGAAGGGCCACCGACCGACTAGATGACGATCCAGTCGGTCGGCAAACCTTCTTGAACCGACTAGTTGGCTTTCTAAATTATTCTGGAGTTACTGTTTGTTGTTAGTCGGTCTAAGAACGTTGGTTGACCGACTAGGTTGCAAACTAGTCGATCGGCAATGCTTCTTTAACCGACTAACTCATCAACTATTTTTGACACAAGTTACTGTTTACTCTTAGTCGGTCGAAGAACGTTCATCGACCGACTAGATGTCAAACTAGTCGGTCAGTACTTGTTCTTTGACCGACTAACTCTTAGTTCAGGTTTTCGACTGGAGCTACTGTTTACACTTAGTCGGTCTGCGATGGTCAACCGACCGACTAGTTCCCAAACTAGTCGGTCAGTGGTTGCTCTTTGACCGACTAACCAGTGCTGTAAACCCTAGTTTTGCCCTAGCCGCCACCAAACTCTATAAATACCCCTCCAAACGTTTTCTTCTTCTTCCTCATGACCTAAAACCTTAATTCCTCCTCTATTGAGCCCCCATCTTCCTCAACCCATTAATCCTTCATCCCAAGCTCATCCTCCATCATCCAAGCCCTCCATTGTCACAACCCACCTTCCATCTTCCCCAAACCTTCATCAAACCCCCAAAATCCACATCAAAACCCATTTCTCTAGATTTTTCCCTCATTTCCAGATCTGAGCCAGATCGTTCTTCCGTTGCCGTGGTTGCTCGGCATCGTTCCTTCGTTTCTTCACGGTAATACTCGATTCCTTTAGTTTTAGCATAACCCACATTGACATTGTGAAACCCTAATAAAATGGATTATTAGATGATTAGGGTTCCATTAAGAAAACGATTTAGAATCATTGTTCTAATAATTGTTTTGCTATATCAGTGATCCACCCGTAGTTCAGCTTGTGACGATCTTCATTGCTCGTCAACCCCGGTATCAGGCAAGTGAAACTTGTATCTCTTAATTTGGGCCATGTCTTAGGCCATTTCCCTTGCTTTAGCGTAAAAGAGACTAGACGGTGAAAGGATAGCCGTCTAGACGCCATTGACCTAGCTTGACAACGAAGCTTGGTCCGTCACCTTCATCATGTTTGTATGTCATGTTTAATTTCAATTAACGGTACGCAAATATCTGTTCATGGCTTGCATATTGATTAGTCATAGTGATTGTGTAGCACACGCTACAATACTTATATTCCTGGCTCGTGTTCCAGAAGCGAGCCCTGTAGTTGGAAACCCCAACGCTCGACACATATGGGTGGGGTAAGAGATATGCGGCCACCTGAGCCCCGAGATGGCCTGATCCGCCACTCCGGCCAGCAGGCGAAATCTCTAGTGCACAAGTGATTAATAGTGATAGAGATAAGCGGCCTGAGCCACGAGCTGGCCAGCAGGTGGACTCTCTATGCACTAAGTGATAAACAGTGATAAGTGATAAGTGATTAGTGAATTGGTAGCTTTCGCTACATCGTGAGTGCGTGACATTCTCTTTTAAACTGCCGCATCAAACTAAACTGTCATGTCATTGTTTAATATTATAAGTGCTAGGTTGTTAGTTACTTTCAGTTTCCTTGCCCAAGTCTTTTAGACTTGCTGACATGTGCCCCTTTTCTCTTTTGGGTGACACATGTTAGACCCCGAGCCAGAGTTACTTGCTGAGGGTGAGGTGTTTGCGGACGCCGAGCTTGCGCCCGTGTTGGACGAGGACTTCGTAGACACTGGAGATCAGTCTTAGTGTCTATGTCTAGTTTTGTTAGATTGCTTAGGTTGTCGGTGCGTGGCACCTAGTTTGATACTCTGTTATGTTTGTGTCTTGTTTGGCCTTGTTCTGGGCCTTTAGACTCTTTCTTTTAGCCTGGTGGCTTTTCTGTGATGTTGAATATTTTGTGGACAAACTATGGGATTGGTATTTCATATCCGTCTCATCTTATTACTATTATTATTGTTGTTTCGTTTGCAATTACAGGGACCTGCTTATACTAAATTTACGCTTATCAGGCGTGCAGCTTCACAGCTCTACGCTTGAACGGACCTTCTCACGTCTCGCCTCCATTTTAGGGAAGCGGGGCGTGACAAGGCTTCTTAGACTGTGTGCCTAGTTTAGGAAAAATTTTCTCATCAAATTCACAGCCAACAAACGTGCCTTGAATGTGTCCCCCGTTAGGGGTTCAAGGTATCTGATAATAGAGGGCGAATCAAACCCAATATAGATACCTAGACGACGCTGAGGACCCATTTTGGTCCTCTTAGGTGGTGCTATTGGGACATATACCCCCACAAGCAAACACTCTCAAATGAGAGATATCCGGAGGTGCGCCATATGCAAGTTGCATCGGGGATAAAGTATGACCTCCAGAGGGTCTTATCCTAATAAGTGATGCGGCATGTAAAATAGCATGCCACAAGCATCCTCCGGCAACTGGGATTGCATAAGCAATGGACGTGCAATCCATTGGAGTATCTTTATAAGGGACTCAGTTAATCCGTTTTGGGTGTGAACATATGCTACAGGATGTTCAACTTCAATACCTGTTGCCCGGCAATAGTCTTCGAAGACCTGTGAAGTAAATTCGTCCGCATTATCAAGATGTAGTTTCTTGATATGGTTATCGGGGAGATGAGCACGCAACCTTATTATTTGTGCCAATAGCTTTGGAAAAGCTAGGTTGCGGGTGGACAAGAGGCACACATAAGACCATTTGGTTGATACATCAATCAGTATCATGAAGTACCGAAATGGGCCACTTGCGGGGTGAATAGGCCCGCAAATGTCACCATGGATTCTCTCAAGGAAGCCAGTAGACTCTAATACCACTTTCAGGAGGGAGGGTCTCGTTTATAAGTTTTTCCTTGAAACAAGGGGGACAAGGAAATTCACCCTTATGAAGAATCTTCAGGTTCTTCAATTTGTGTCCACGGGATTTAGTGATGATGCGTCGCATCATTGCTGATCCAGGGTGACCAAGTCTATTGTGCCAGAGTTGGAACTCTGGCAGTGATTGGCACGTCTAGTACTCAGTCATATTGGCTTCTATTGGTTGAATGTATGTCTGGTAGAGACCCGACGAGAGTCCCTTGAATCGCTCGCAGATGAGCTTCTGGTCATCTTTTTTACGAGTTACATACAGATATTCAACCTTATTTTCATCTCTGGTTTCTAAGTGAAATCCGTTTAAACAGAAATCCTTGAAACTTACGAGATTCCTATTTGATTTAGGAGAGAATAGTGCATTGTTTATTTGAAGTCTTGTGTTATTTGGGAGCAATATAATTGCTTCACCAGATCCTTCGATTATTTGGGACAGTCTTGAAATTGTGATAACAGGACCGTCATATTTATTTATGTTATTAAAATAGCAATGTTCGCGAAGGATTGTGTGCGTCGAGGCACTGTCCACTAGGCACTCATACTTCATCTATATAAGCAAAAACGAAATTTTATTTGAGCGAAATGTAGACAACATTCAAAAATAAAAGTTCGTACTAAAGCAAATAAAAGATGAAGATACATCGAATTTTAAATGCTTAGATAAAGGATGATGCTCAATCGAGGAGGTCGTCGTTCTCGAAGTCTTTTGCAGTAAACATCGTTGGCGGCTGAACAGCCGCCAAGTTTGTTTCAGGTAGAGACTTCTGGCTCACCTGGTATAGATCCTGGAGGTGGCGAGAAGTGCGGCAGTTTCTGGACCAATGGCCAGTCATGCCGCATCTATGTCATTTATCCTCCTAATTCTTCTTAGGAAGTGACACTTGGTCGGTGTTCTTTCGCTTCCATGTGAAGTTTCTCTTTCCCTTATTGTTTTTGTTTGTCTGGAGAGCTGCACCTATTGGTTGCTTCATTACAGCTTTCCCTTTGTTGTTTTTAGCCTTCCTCTTGTTTTTCCACTTCTGGGGAGAAACGTGGTGGGCTTCATAGATAGGGGCAGTGCCGGTTGGACGTAAATTATGAGTGGCGAGCAGTAAGTCTCGATTCTACTTTGCCCTAAGTAGGCATGAGATCAGATCAGAGAATTTCGTGAAGTTATGTTCACGATACTGCTGCATGAGGATTGCATCTTTCTCGTGAAACGAGGTAAATGTCTTTTTCAACATGCGCTGTTCTGTCACTTCTTTACCGCACAACTTCAGGCGTGAGGTGATGTTATGAAGTGCAGAATTATACTCAGCGACGGACTTATAGTCCTGAAGTCTGAGGTTTTCCCACTCATAACTTGCACGCGGTAATATAACATCAATTTGACGTTTATACCGTGCCTCCAGCGCTGTCCACAGTTCCTTTGGGTCCTCAACCGTTAAGTATTCGGCCTTTAAGGTCCGATCTATATGTTTCATAATGTAGATTATGGCTTTCGCCTTATCTACATCAGATACAGTGGTTGGAGTGCCGCTGCTGGATGCAGCAGAAGCATCGGCCGCTACTGGGGCCGAGGAAGGAGCCAAAATGGACCCAAGGAGGGCCATCGAACGCAAGTGGAACTTCAGGTCCACTCGCCAACTCAGGTAATTCTTCCCTGCAGAGTCAAGGACTTCGAAATCGACGCTTGCCAATTTTGCCATTTTATTTACGCAATTTAAAATAAGCATGAATTAATTAAAATTGAAATTCACGCATTAAAAATTAAAATAAGTAAAATGTGGGGATCGGCCAGATACCAAATAAATACAAAGTCCAAAGTCCGAATATACAGTCCGTAAACAAAAGAAAAATACAATTTGGAAACCCAGAATGGGTCCCTATTTTTCCAATTTTACGCCTCCGTCTTCATTTTGTCGGTACACCGGTCTTTGGAAAAAATACATATAATCCTCACTTACAAATTCTTTCAAAAAAGAAAATTAAATTGCAAGAAATTTAAAGAGTATCAAATTGGCCGATCCCAAAAATCACATTTTAGCTTATATAAACATACACGCAGTTTATAAATGCTACAGGCACAAAATAAACAACCACGCATGTATATAACACAGGCATATAAAATATGGAAAAATAGACTATAAAATATAATAATCTCTCGGACCACGGGGAGACGTCATACACCGTTAGGTTAGTTGACTAACGGTAGAGCGGTCGCAGGATCCTTAAGATAATTATATTTTGAAAAAATCCTAAAATTCCATAAAATAATAATGCAGTAGTGTTATAAATTTTGCAATATAACGTGACAAATTCATAACAAAGAATTGATATAAATTAATAATTTTAAAGGGGCGGCAGGCCCATAAATATTAATCTGTGTAATATTTCATTTTTATTTTTTGGGCTGTCGGCCCAATTGCCAAAAATCAATAAAACAAATATTGCAATAAAATTTACTTAGCTTCTGGCCCAAATGAGTCAAATTAAAATATTATTAACAATTGGGCTGCAGCCCAGTGCCAAAAATTTTTATTAACACATTAAAGATTGCAATAGGAATTACTGGGCTTCAGGCCCGTTTTTGGTAGGCAAAAATAACTATTAAGTAATTGGGGCTGCGGGCCCATTGAATTTATTAACGAGGTTACAAATGGGCTGCAGGCCCAACAACAAGGTTATCTATTTTAATTAAATTAAACAGAAGCAGCCATTAAGCCCATTTTTGGGTTGTGGAATGCAAAGAATCCCAAACCCTAAGTCTGTCCCCTCAAATTCCTTTTACAGAGAGATTAGCAAAATCCCCCACACACCGTCTGTTACTGGTTTCGGCCAAGGCCCCCCCCCCCCCCCCCCACCTGGGGGCTCTGCTACAGAAACTACCCCCCCCCCCCCCCCCCTTCGGGGGGGGGGGTCGACGACGGGGAGCGCCCCCCCCCCCCCCCCCCCCCCCCCCCCCCCGCCTGGGGGGGGCTCGGCTACAAAAAACCGCCCCCCCCCTTCGGGGGGGTCAGTGACAGGGAGCGCCCCCCTCGCCTGGGGGGGCTCGGCTACAGAAACCGCCCCCCCTTCGGGGGGGTCGGCGACGGGGAGCCCCCCCCTGCCTGGGGGGGCTCGACTACAGAAACCGCCCCCCCCTTCGGGGAGGGGTCGACGACGGGGAGCCCCCCCCCCCCCCCCCCCCCCCCCCCCCGCTTGGGGGGCTCGGCTACAGAAACCGCCCACCCCCCCCCCCCCTTCGGGGGGGGGGGGGGGGGGGGGGGGGTCGACGACGAGAAGCCCCCCCCCCCCTCCGAGGGGGGCGCTGAGAGGCGACGACAGAGATCCCCCCCGACTGGGGGGGCGCCGGGTGGCGACGGGAAAGCCCCCGCCGCCGGGGTCAGTGGGCAGAGCCCCCTTCGGGGGGGATTTTTTTATTTGATTGTTGTCGGTATTTTATCAATATTTGATATTGTATTCAGCAGATTTGTAACAAGCCTAAAAGTAGGTTGTAAAAAATCATAGCTAAAAAAATTTGTTTATAGCTATCTACGGGATCAACGGATGTAACGGTCCGTATTTTTCAATACAACTATTCACGTATTTTTCATTTTTTTAAAACTATTTTATAATGGTTTGTCAGGAGTTTACGATTTCAAAATTTTCTTATAAAAATATTTTTGAGATATCAGACTGGTTATAAAAATTTCAAAAACTATCTTATAAAAATTTCTTACAAAAATTTCTTATAAAAATTTCTTACAAAAATTACTAAGTTCGTTTTCCATCAAATACCTCTAAATATTCTGGTAAAAAATTCATTTTAAGTTATTACCGTTTTGGCTTAATGAATTTATTTTCTATTTAAACATCTTCAAAATGTTTTCAAACTTTTACAGTATCCTTCTATAATCATTTAGGGCTTCCCACATTAATTTCGTAAATTTCTGAAATCAAACCAATAGAGAACCCGCAACCCCGCTTCCCAAACATTTTGGCCTAAAACATGTATCTCCATAGCCCAACCCCTGAAATGGATCTCATATTCACGATCCTCGCAATGATACGATCCCGTGGGTATGTTTTCGTAATTTTTCGGACATGTTTAGTTTTAGGGGCAAAATGGTAATTTCGTACTGTTAATTACTTTTACTAATTACGTATTTATGGATTAAATTTTACTTGATTACCCTAATCTAATCACCTACCCCTCACGTTGGCAGCCCATGTGAAATATGTGTAAGCCTAATTTCTACGTTTAGTCAATCCCCTAACCTAACACAACCTAACCTAATTAATATCATTGACTAAGTATTAACTCCATACTAATTTTAACCTTATAAATACCCCTCTCAGCTTAACCTAAAACCCGTACCCGCTAATAACCCCTAAGCCCCGTTCACTCGAAGCCCACGGCAAACCCAATCCCCTCGTAAACTCCCTCAACTCTCTCTCAATTCTCTCTGTTCTCTCGTCTCTCCCTAACACTCTCTCTCTCTTCTTCTCCGACATGAGCCTCAACCGAAGCCCGAACCCGCGCTCCGCCCCACTCTGCTCGACTCTGCCACCCTCGCAAGCAGCGTCGACCCCCTCGCTCCTTTCTCCATGGCGACGACAGCGCCCCCATGCAGAGCCACGTCCCGACCACCACCGTGCTCTCCAAGCACCGCTCCTCGCCGCCCTGTCTGCCATTCGCTCCTACGATGACGCTCCACCATCTCCGAGCACCCCGTCGTTCACCATGCTGCCATCTCCGACGTCGAGCGCCCGCGCCTCACTACCGTTTCACCGCCGGCGACAACGTTTCCACCGAGCCCGCCGTCTCCTCTGAAGCCCGCTCCGACAGCTCGAAGAAGCCGACGACGATCTCCGAGCACGAAGCCCCGCCTCTGTGAAGTTCCCGCTGCCTCCGACTGCTGCCCTCCGCTCCATGACCCTCTTCGACGCCCTGCTACCCCCACGCCATTGCCTTCCGAGCTCGCAGCGCCCGCTGCTCCTCCGACCACCCACCAGTTTCGAGCGCCTCGACAACCCGCGAAGCGTTGCTCCCCGCTGATGGCCCACCGGACTCCGCCGTCGCCCGAGGCTTCGTCGTCGACAGAGCGTCCCCCGCCCATCGGACGGCACCTCACCGCCGCACAACGCCGCCTCCGGCGTCCGTTCTCCCGCTTCCCCGTTCTCCGTCTGGCGCTGAGCTCCCCGAGCTCCAACGATAGCCTCCGACTACCGTCGCCGCCGCTCCGCCTGCACACCCCGCCGTTGAAGCCACCTCGCCTGCCACCACCGCCCCCCTCAGACGCCGGAGAAACCCCCGACCCCATGCGTGCAACAAGCGGCGATCGAAGAGGTGAAAACGACATTAAAACGTATTTTTCAACGTATTTGCGTATTAATACGCGTATTTACGTATTTTAGTGATTAAATAATATGGGTTTAATGGTGTAAAATTTATAATAAATTATATAAGAGTCAGAAAAATGTGAAACAAGGCCCAGAAAATCAGAAATGACATTCTGGACCCAATGGCACTAGTTTCATCTCGATCAGACGCGTATTTTTTCCAGAATTAATTTTTAAACCTAAAAGTTAAATATGTTATTTTCGTGCAAAAATCTGTAACTTGATATTTTCACATATACTAATATGTGAGAAAAATATATGATATAGTACTCTTCGATACAGTCATTTTGACAGCTCATTTGAACCATTCCGATACAGATTGCATCCAGAATAAATATTTGAATAAATACGTTACTAATTGAAAAATAGTTTTTAAATTATTTTTGAGCTTTTAAAAATTATAAAAATTTATATAAGCTCAGAAAATTATTTTCTCTTGCAGTAAAATTATTTTCATTATATGTAGCTTATAGAAAAATTTAGAACACTTTTCGACAACGTTTCAACCCGTTTAAAAATCAAAACAACCAAATTATTTAAATAGGAAATGTAGCGTTCTTTAACCAAGTTTTCTTGTGTTGCAGGTACCAATTCTCGTGCACCAGCTTTTCTAGCTCCAACCTCGTCTTGCCACGACGAGCTCGAAATTAGTAAGTCGCGACGAATTCTAAAATTAGAAAATTAGTTAGTGTCCTTGTATGTACTTAGGGCACCACTATAGCCTCCGAACGGCTACTTGACTTGAACCGAACTAGAGACCTAATCTAATATGGAAGTAATCAACTATAGATTACTTTGCCAACTTTCAACTTTGGTGGTTGTAGCACACAACCATCAACTTGGGTAAATTGTGTGCTAAACAATACTTCTACATGCTCGAAGCATGGAATTGGTATCCCCGTTGTTGGACTTGTCTTTATCCTCAGTTCACTTTGGCACAGTCTATTTTGGAAAGAGTTACTGCTCTCTGGTTTTCAATAAGAAAGTCAACCAGTTGTCTTGGTTTGACTAGTAACATGTGGAACATCTTGTGAAATATCTTGTTGAATATCTTGTGGAACATCTCGTGGAACATCTCGTGGAACATCATGAAAGGAACATGTAAATAGAACACTTGACACTTCACTGAGTTTTTGGGGTTACTCATAGTTCGAGAGAGTGCGGGAGTGACTGGAGTTTGATCTTCCCGTCCCGTCGCCTGAGTTTGGCATCCCGTCCTGCTGCCTGGGTTTTGGCAAAATACATGTCCCGCTGCCTGTGTTTCGGCATTCGTCTGGGTCGCGTCCAGGCAAGAGATGGACTCGATGGTCACATATTGTACTCTCCGACTTGAGTCACGTAGTGTAGTTACTTTTGCACAGTCACTTTTACTTTACGCACTACAGTCACCTTTACTTTACGTGTTCCATGCACATTACTTACTACACTTGTACAGTCACCAGCACTTTACTTGTCGTACTTTCAGCTACAGCAGTAGTATGTTTCACTTGCCTAGTCTGCTTTACACCCGCACCATCACAATACAGTTGTTCTTTCCTTTCAGTTCAGTTTGCCTTTACTTTTCAGTTGTGTACAATTGTTACTCAGTACTTTACTTTTCACTCTGATCTGCTTGTACGTAGTTACTTTTTTTCATACTTGTGCACTGCTTCTTTTCTATATTTAGAATTATTGTGACTTACCTACGGTTCCATCTCCGTGGCACCACAGACGACGTACATATGGAGGTAGATGCTCCTGAGCTAATAGTGCCAGAGTTCGACTGCAGCTTCCAGAGCTATTTTCAGCTGTGTACTGTTTTTCTTTCATGTATATTTGTTGGGACATCTTGTACAGTACGGATTGTAATAATTGGACACTATTTGAGTATTTTTGTACATCTCTGCATCGTGGCTATTTTGTTTTCACTGGTAACCTGCAGGACCTGCGCAAATATCAAATAAGTAACGGGCCCCCGAGAGCGGGTCGTTACAACGGATATTACCTCTAGATTAAAAATCTAGGGAAGAGCAAAAAACTAGAAGATCCGTAGAGAGAAAATTCCACGCTCCAAATACGCCCAAGAGGAAATCCGCAACGTAAAGCCGCAACCAAAGATTCATTCGCACGTAACCAATTAGAGGAGCGTAACAAAGTAAGGATAGAATTTTCTGCGGGGAGAGAAGCTCAAAATTGAAGAGCCAAACATGATGATAACGTGTTGAGAGATATGGAGAGGAGTAACCATGGCCAATTGTCATGGTTCTTTATTTATAAAATTCATATGGCATTCCAAGAGACTTTTAGCATACCAAAGGTCTCCACCACATTAAGAATGGTGGAGTAATGTGGGGATAAATGGTGGGGAGGCCAAAGGCCTCCTCCACTCACAACAGATTGATGGTTAACCACTGTTTTTAATAAACGAGGTATTGTAGTATGTATTTTTGATCGTATTTTATACACGTATATATTTCATGTATTTGGAGATTTTTCTAAAATTTTAAAATTTGTAATAATATAAAAATCTATTTTCATACATTTTAAACTACACTTTAGATAAACATATTATATAGTATTCATTAGAATATATTGTATGAGGTGTATTTATATTTTTCTAAATAAAAAAATCTCAATTTTCATATGCATGACACATCATCCCCCAAGTGTCTCTTTTTAGTTAATCCTCATCCTAAACTTGCCAACTAACACCACGCTTGTCATCCTTGTGTTAATTGCATGGTGATTAAGGGATGAGAAATACAAAAGATGAAATTAATGGAAAAGGAAAAGGGAAGAAAAAAAAGACAAGCTATCATCTCCTCTCTCCCTCTCCCTCTCTCACTAGGCCGAACCTCACCCCTCCCCTTCATCCTCCTTTGGGCCGAACCACCACCATCACCCCTCTCACATTCTCTCCTTGGCCAAAATCACCACCACATCATCCATTTGTTTGAGGAAGAAGGATTCCCAGAGAAGGATGCTAAATTTGGAGTAGAAGAGGCTTCATTAAGGTAGGAATTATCAACCTTAGTTAGGATTACCATGCTTAGAATTGTTTTTAGGACGATGTAGTCCCATTCATGCCATATTAAAATTTATGCAATGCTTAATATGTAGCACACTAATTAGTCCATGCTACTATGGGCAATGCTTAATATGTTTTATGCAATGCTTAATATGTAGCACACTAATTAGTCCATGCTACTATGGGCAATGCTTAATATGTTTTATGCAATGCTTAATATGTAGCACACTAATTAGTCCATGCTACTATATGTAATGCTTAATATGTAGCACTAATTGGTTCATGCTACTATGTGTAGTGCTTAATATGTTTCATGCAACGCTTAATACGTAGCACACTAATTCGTTCATGCTACTATGTGTAATACTTAATATGTTTCATGCAATGCTTAGTAGGTAGCACACAAAAAATCATGTAGTCCCGTTGTGCGTTGTAAGTAAATATTCCCTTCGCAAAAATCGTTCGTGACTAAAAAATTTCTTTGCGATCTTCAGATTTCTCGTTTTTCATCATACTTGTTCGACAGACTTTTATCACGATTCGGGTCATCCTTCAGTCGATAAGTATATGTCTTAAATTTGTTTTATGTTTGTATTACCTGATTTCAGAGTCTTTTGGTTTATGGGCATTTTCAGTAGTCCCGATTGTGCGCGCAACAAAAACTAAAGTAATAATATTTTATTAGTATATGTCCCGAGTAAATACTGTAGCGGTTGTGCAGCTGTAGCGGTTGTGCAGCTGAGTAAAACGGTGGGTGCAGGAAGCAACTCCAGTTGGTTTCAAGAAATAACATGCGTCTTCTACATGATTATCTTCTCAATGAGCTCAACATCACCATGAAGAGCCAAATTGACTTTTGGTTCCTTTTTAAATATAAAATTAGAGTTAAAGTTGATTTTAGTTTATACACATGACACCTTGCATTCTACTAAGTTGTACACTTGTACTATCCTTATCTTAATATTCATAAAAACTTTTACTTAGCCTCTAATTTTAGGTCAACTCACAACAAGCTCAGATTCTATTCACTTTTAGAGGTCACCCAATAATTAAAAAAACCATATAGATGGGAAGAATATAGATAGCAAAAGGGTTTGATGAAATAAAATAGTAAGGACCAACTGTTTTCATAATAGCAACGAAACATGTAATTGTGCAAACCTACATATATTTCTCAAAAAATAACACCATAATGTCAGTCTCTTGATACAGAGCCTATATCGGAAGGGGTATTATGATATCAAAAGCTGATCCTATCACTTGACAAAATAGCTTGAAACCCAATTGGACCCAAACAGAATATTTTGGATGCAACGGTTATCGACCGGACATCACAGTCGTCGCCAAAGAACGACTCGATCCAACCGTCTCCCGCTCCCCGGACCGAAACACCGATGACGACGACATCCGGCCATCACCACCACCACCACCACCAGTAAGTTCAGTATCATCATTATCAGCAATAGCCAATATATCCACAATGACCATCTCAGTCTCTGGCGGTGTCTCAATCCCAATCCTCCCCTCTAACATATCCACAACTCTTGCCATATTGGGCCTAACCCCAGCCTCCTCCTGTACACACCACAATGCTACCTGAACCAACCTCAACACTTGCTTCTCATCAACTCCCTCCACAATTCTCTCATCCACCACCTCCATCACCCTCCCTTCCTTCACTCTCGCCGCCACGATCCTCGGAAAATACGACCATCTCCGCCCGTCTCCGTCTCCGGTCGGAACCAGCTCCACGTTCCGCCGCCCTCCTACCAGCTCGAAGAGTACCATTCCGTAGCTGTAGACATCAGACTTTTCACTGACCCCGAGGCCCAAAAGCCATTCGGGAGCTAGGTATCCTTTAGTCCCTCGGACAGTCATGACCACCTTGCTATCGTCTCTGTTCATCAGCTTCGACAGCCCGAAATCAGAAACCACAGCACGGAAGCCCTCGGTTAACAGTATGTTCTCAGGCTTTACGTCCAGATGCAGCACTTTAGCCCTGCAGTCGTGATGGAGGTACGCCAGTGCCTTGGCTACATCTATAGCAGCCTGATATCGCAGACCCCACGGCAGGCATTTCGGGTGACTTGGGCTCCTGTCGGGAAAGATCCAGCTGGCGAGGGAGCCGTTGGCGACGTACTCATAGACGAGGTAGCGGGGCCCGCCATCAGGTAGGATGCAGTAACCAAGGAGGCGGACGAGGTTGAGGTGCTGCGCGGTGGCAATGGCTGAGATTTCGGACTGGAATTCTTCGTCCCCATGCTCGAGCCCGGGGATCATTTTCACGGCCACCTCAGTGCCGTCATCGAGAACGCCTTTGTAGACGGAACCCGAGGAGCCACGGCCGATGAGCGACCGGAAGTTGTCGGTCGCAGCCTCGAGAACTGTGCAAGGGAATTTTGTAGGAAGCCCGGCCACTCTCCGGAGGAAACTGTACTCCAGCCGAATCTGTTCGGCTGATTGCCTCATTCTTCTATGATCAATGGAAATGTACTGAGCTAATAACCATAGGAGAATTACGAGGATTATGGCCGAAGAGATACCAGCGACGACGAAAAAGGTTTTTGAGAGGCCGAGGGATCGCCAGAGGACCGGGAGGACGATCAGGAGGCCGGTGATCGCTGCGATAGCAGCGACAACCTTTGCTGTTTTGATCTCCATCAGATGTTGATCATGAGTAGTACTGCAAGGAGAAATGACATAAAGGCCTGGTTTCTCCTCCTCGGTGCCATATCACGAGGAAGAATTTGTCTGCTGCTATGATACATATGCTCTTGTATTTTATGCGATTCCTGTGGAGTGAAGATTAAAAAAAAGGAGTTACGAGACCAATTCCATTAGGAAAGATTCAAAGTCCAAGCTCTTAACACAGGTGCATCATGATTGTAATAAAAGATAGAATTTTGGGATTTTTTTAGTAGCTAAGCAAGCAAGTTTTGGTTCTATCAGAGAATATAAACTAGTACCGTCACTGCTATGCCATTTAGAATATTCATAAATATTGAATCATGTTCGGAACAGGTATTATCTTAATTTAAAATTGTGCATATAAACCTTTGAATTGGTCTTGAAAGCAATACACTTATTTATTTCAGCTTGAAGAATTCGAATTGAGCAGTATAGGCAAGTATTTAACAAAGGATAAGATGCACTCAAACTCGTATTCCAAACTGTATCTATAACTAAACATTCTTAATTTTTGAAACTAGCATGAGACCCTTTAAGAATAATCACCTCTTATGTGATCTAAGTGGTCACCAATATCACCATTTCTTATGTTTCCATCAGAGCAACGTTTGGAGGAGAAGAGTAAGAAGAGTAAGAAGCTTTTCTGTATCAATAATTTGTTACAGGGCATCGGTAATTTACCGGTACATAATGATACAATTCAAAAGTACAAGAATATTGTTGTCTACATCCATCGGTATTGTTAGGTTCTCAACCTAATTAGAACTTTCCCGGATGAAAAGGAGTTGTAAGACCAGCAGTGCCAAGGTTTGCTACTAACTACATTACTTTTTTTTTTTGGATACATCGGAAAGCAACTATCTACATTACTTTAAAAAGCATATTCGAGGAAAAAAAAGTTGCATTACAAGTTATGTTTGCATAGAAGGAATGGAAATGAAGTCCGTATTTTAGGAAAGATGATGCCGTGAATGTAGAGTACATTATTTTGAATTATGGTAATTTTTAGAAGCAACGGATATATTGTTTGAAATGCATGCTTCATTTGTTAAAGTACTTAGGCTTATGGATGGTGATGCAAAGCTAGCGATGGGATATACACACAAGGTGATGAATAAAGCCAAGGAGTAATTTAAATTGAGAAAAATTTTGAGCACAAGAAGACTAGATACCAAAGAGCATGGGAACATCATTGATGAAAGGTGAAAGCTACAACTCAATAGGCCTCTTATGTAGCTGTTTATTTCCTTAATCCTAGGTAAGATTATGATTGAAAACAGTTTATGTTTATTTCAATCCTTGTTAAACGGCTTGCAATTTATTGATTTTTTATTGCTTTTTCAGAGGTTTCATTATACACAATTTCTATGTGGATACAGAAGTTAACATAGGATTGATTTAAACTATTGAGAGGATGTACACATCTCTTGAGGATCGGTTGAAGATTACTGGACATTTAAAAAGATTAGAGCAATCACAATGAATGTTCGGTATAGCCATGGTTATACTGTTAAGAGAGAATAAATAACCTGATAAATATAAATGTCAAATTATCTATTACCAATTTACCATTTATCAAAATAAATTACTTATCGTTAAAAATAGTTTTAGTTTGTGACTTTTCTTTGTTTTATTAACCATATGGTATGAGAGTTATGTGAAAATATATAAAAAACTTCAACGGCTTGCAATCAGTATCTTGAGCCTTACCTGTAATGCCACTGGTTGTGATAGAAATTGGAACATTTTTTGAGTTTGTCCATTCCAAAAGAAGGGATAGATTAGAGTAATGAAGGCTTAATATCTTAGGTTTTATGAAATATAACATTCAATTGCAGTAGAGGCAAATAAAAAAAATATGGACATCCGTATGATCCAATTTATTTGTTGGATATAGAATCTGATGATGAGTAGATAACGAAGAAAGAGACACTACTTGGATGGACATTCATGAATGTTTTAAGATTCAAAAAGGAGGAACATATGGTGGAAAACGAAGAGGAAGAGAGGTATATAATATTTGATAATTTTCTTCAATTCCAAACTTATAAGTTATGTTTATGTTTCGTTGCCTAATGCTATTTTTAAATTCTATCAACACCTTAAAATTTTAATGCATTGAGAATCAAGAAAATAAAGGGGAAAGAAAATAGCAATGGATGTGGATGTGGATGTGGATGTGGATGTGGAGTTTGTGCAAGATGATGAAAATGAAAATGAGAAGGAAGAAGACGTGGCTATTGAAGATGATGATGGTGATCACTCAGCGAGCGATGAATTGATCCAGGATAAGTGATTTATGACTATGATATTATGATATTTTCTTATGTAGCATTGTAGCTTATGTTTATGTGTTGGATATTGTGATATAATTGGTTTCTCTTTTATAATGTTTGTGTATGTTCATATTTAATTGTTTATAATGAAAAGTTTGTTTTACGTATTTTTAGCATATTTCGTTATTCATAACTTGTGACATGATTAAATTTCTTGATTGCTTTGGTGATGTATTTAGTTATTTGAGTGATTTGTCTAATTTTTTTCAATTTGTCAAATATCTTACGCTACAATGACAAGTTAACCAAAATGACATATGCTATGACATACTTTAGTCTTAAAAGAAACTGAGAAGAGTAAGGCAAACGATTGAAATTTTCTGATTCAAATTCATTGACACTTCATAAAGATAATAACCTGATTCTAAAACATGATGTGTGCTTAATGGTGTTAAAACAAACTAGATGGTAAATTATTTCATCATCACATGTCAACCTTTTGTTAGTTCCGAAAATTCAGTAGTTTCCTATAATCTGGTTTGATTATGGTCTCTAATGCTTTCCTGGACACAAAGATTGAAGCACGTGAGGGCGTGTAGGTGGGTGGGTCGATTCAAGATCTGATGTAGGGAAGGGAATAAGATACAAATAATAATAATAACAAAGATTATGTTCAAGTCATGATAGAAGTAGGGGATGGTGAACTCCTGATATAAGAAAAAGGAAGCACCAAAGCACCATGTGAAATGGAAAAATTCCAAGTTCAACTCCTGATGCAAGTAAAAACAATAACATCCCCAGTTCCTAAGCATTATGATAGTGGAAAAAAATAGTTCCATATTCTGCTGCAAATAAAGGGGAAGGAAAAAATAGTTGGCTGTCTATCCATGCAAATACAACCAATCGGCTAACTGGAAAGAAGAAAATAAACAATAATATAGTAAACGATTTTCTTGCGCGAACAAAAGAACTGTTGGATCCCCAACTCACAAGCACTAGCTTGCCAGGCATCATGTAATATTATGTATGCATTCGACATTGTAAGTTAAACCAGTAGAACAGTACAGTTATAACAATGCAACTATCAGATTATGAAGTACCAGAAATGTGAACTTCAGAATAAAATGCCAATACTAATAGAGGCAAGGATATACATATATACATATACATATACATATTTCTGTTAAGAAGTAAATCATGGCCAATAATTTTCATTGAGCCAACTGAAAAAATATGTGACTCGATGATCCAATTTTCTTACTAGACTGGTAGAGCAAGCTGATTTGGGTTGCCTTTTGATAGGAAGTTGGAAATCCTAGAGAGAGTGTGATAGAAGAAGAATAAAAAACAGAAATTCACCCAAGCAGGTTATCTGTCTAATTCAGATCAACAGCCCCGCATCTAAAAGGAAATAAAAACAAATTTATATTTAAGGACTGATGCAAGGTTTGTTCCTTTATTGAACTCATGGTAACAAGGAACCTGATAAAAATGGAAATGAAATTACAAAAACCAAGCAACAAAGGAAGGGCATACTTAATCTAGAGATGTCAAGATATATCACATTCTTAAACTCAAAGAAAAAAAATGCAATAAAGGAAATAAAACCCCACATGGTCTGTTTGTCGAACACACACACATGACAACATGCTAATCAGCAATAGAAGCGTCCATGCTGCAGAGCTTCCAGTAGCTTCCCAGTGGCAAGAAGCCGAGTCCGGTTTCAATGTTTTTCCTTCTGAAACAAAGAATAGCAAATGTCGTTGTTCATGCGGGAAGGAAAGAAAGACACAAGTAGAAAAAAGCAATAAGACCTTAACGGGAAAAGGAGGGTACCTATCTTCTTGGCTGAGATGAAATGGAACCCGAGTGCTCAGACGTTGAGGGATAATCTCTCTGTACTGCTGAATTAGAACCTCGAGTTCTGCTCAAACCACTGGCAGTATCCAAATCAACAAGCATGTGAAAATCCATCATGAACATTCTAGTCTCCGGCGGCATGTCCACCGATACTAGTCCTTTAAGCATGTTAACAACTAGCTCCATGCTCGGCCTCAGCTCGGCCCTCGCTTGTATGCACCATAGAGCCACATAAACCAAGACCCTCACCTCAGCCTCTTTGATTCCCCCCTCCATAATCACCCTCTCATCCACTACCTCCATCAGCTTCCCTTCTCTCATCTTATCACTCACAATTTTTTGGAAGGAAAACCATGTTTGCTGAGAAACATCGTCATTATTAACTAATTCCAAATTCTTTCGTCCACCAACAAGCTCCAAGAGGACCATTCCATAGCTATAAACATCCGACTTCGCTGAGATCCCATCTCCTGTAAACCACTCGGGGCCAAGTAGCCTCTGGTCGCCCTAACAGTAGTGACAACCCGGCTCTCATCTCTGCCCATCATTCATGATATACCAAAATCCGATATGCGAGCTCTGAGGTTCTCATCAAGGAGGATGTTTTGCGGCTTAACATCAAGGTGTAGGATCCTCGAATGGCAGTCATCAGGGAGATAGGCTAGAGCCCTCGCAACATCAATTGCGACTTGGTATCTCATGGCCCATGTCAGACACGTCTCTTTCTTCCCTCCCTGGGAAGATCCAAGAATCGAGGGAACCATTCTGAAAGTACTCATATACGATGAAGCGATGACCTCCAGAGACAAGGCAATAGCCAAGGATCTTTACAAGGTTGACATGTTGAGCGCTCACGATGGCAGTGATCTCAGATCGGAACTCCCTCTCCCCACGCAATTCCCCCTCGATTCGTTTCACGGCAACTGGCAGCCCATCACCGAGAACACCCTTGAACACTGAGCCAGAACCACCTCTTCCTACTGGAATTTGAAAGTTGTTGGTTGCCGCCTTGAGCTCTTCGTAACGCAACTTCTTGGGCAAGCCATCTATGTGCCTAAGATAGCTAAATTCAGTATGTGGCTGATCTTCTTCATCAGAAAACACTAATCGTGTTGTGGCCCTTTTCCTATATTGAGCTATTATTTTGCGAGCAACAACTGGTGAGCTAAGCCCAAGAACGAGCAACAAGTCAGAAGCAACACAGATGATGAAGATAATTGACTTGGGCTTTACACGGATACATAACACAATAACTACGGCAAGGAGAGCTGTTGACAGTAAAGGAAATGTAAAGGCAAGAACAAGAAATCGTAGAATGTATTGGCCATCAAAGAAGTCACGCTCGATTAGTAGCCACAAGAGAATTACTATGAATATAATTGTAGCGGTGATGCTGCCAACGAGAAAGAATGCAAATGAGGTCCCAAGTAAGACCCGAAGAATAAGAAGCATGATAAGAAGAAAAGCAACAACCGTAGACGCAAAAATTTTCCATGTCAAATGCTTCATGCGTATCAGTTTCAGCCTAGAATATGAAAATTAAGGAAAGGATCAAGAAGATGACTTGTTGCTCAGCTAACAAATAGCCCGGATGGGGAGAGGGGTGGGTGGGTTGCCCGTGGGGGTGGGTGGGTCAAAAAATTATACAAGTAAACTAAAATCGTAAAAAAATGCCTGCCAGCTTCCAACGGCCAAAGTCATGTACTCTAGAAAGCAACAGTGCCTATCTCTTGCGATGATTTGCCCTGCTTTATTATTGAGCATCAAGGTTCATGTTCAACTAAACAAATGTGTTGTTAATAAATATACAAAACAAAACAAAATAAAAATATCGAGTTCTATCATGCGAAGTTCAAACTGTCAGCAACAACAAAAGAATATAAACAATAAATAAACAGTTTTGACCATTGACAGAACAAATTTAAACAGAAAGAAAATTGACACAATAAATAAACTATCGACTATGAAGAAAAGGACCAACCAACCTCAGAAGAAAAGACTATATTAAAGAGACAACAAACTACAATAATTAACAGCACATCAGAAGCATGTAAGATGGTCTATCTGACCAAATTTCTTCTCTGTCTCTACCTCAGAAGTAAACGGCTTAATAATATGAAAAATGTAGTTTAAACAGAACGAAAATGAATCAACTAACAAAGTTGATATACGAGATCAGTAAACCACAAGAAAAAAGCCTATATAAAGGGGCGCCAATACAATAAAGAATAATGCATCAGAAACAAGTGACATTCTCTTGCTCTGGTTGAACAGCAAATCAACCAACAAAAAATTGGCATTCAAATTTCTTCTTCGTCTCTACCTCAGAAATAAAGGGTTCCCTTCCAAATAGCAATCCATCCTCATCTTCAGAAGAATGCCCGTATTTTCTATGGCCTTGGCTGATCCTCGAGTCGAAAGATCAGCAAGAACAGAACAGAACTCAGGCCTATCTACAGCCTGCATGATCAACTCATCACTCCTTTCAAACAACCTGATCAGTACCTCAGCCGCACTCTCCTTACTTGACACACGTGCGCGCGCGCGCGCACGAACGCACGAACGCACACCCCCCCCCCCCCCCCCCCCCCCCCCCCCCCCCCGGGGATCAATCCATCCACCAGCAACACCAACCCCCCATCAGCTGCCCCCAATCGCCCTAATTCCTTCTGTGAACTTCACCAACAGACCAAGAATGGCTAGCAAAGACTCCCCACGGTCATCCGTAGACCCACTTAGGATTTCGACCGACATTGGCATGGCTCTGGCCCTGATAGCCAATGTAGAGTTTCCACGAAACTGCACTAGCTGTTGGATCTCCTGGCACACCAAATACACTAGAGGTGTGTGAATAGTGCATATCAGGACAAAATTGCTAATTTAAAAATTATTAAAAGATTGCAATAAGAGTGCGTAAGTAAATAATCACAATCCAGAAAGAGTCAAACGCAAACACATAGATTTATCCTGATTCGGATCCTAATGATCCAACGTCCATGCCCCAACTCCCCGTAGAGATTTGTAATCCACTATTACCACTTGCTCCCCGCAAGCAAACAATATGAAAAGATGCCAACACTCACCGTATTGCAAACTTGTACAATCTCTTCAACAAGAGATTCAGCCAATAAAGAAAAGGTAAGAAACAACATCACATATAGCGTTGATGATGTGAGAGTTGAATCACAAGGAATATGAAGGTATCTCCAAGGTTTCTTGATGAGAAATATGGTAGAAACACACTTGGAGAAGGACTTCTAATTGAGGCAAAAAATTTACAAAGTAACCCCAATGAAAAGCTGAAAAAACACCCTCTTTTAGAGTGAGAAAGTGGAGTTGAGAATGTGAGAGAATAATTTCGTATGTGAAATGACAGAGGGTTTGAGGTCTATTTATAAGCCAAAAAGATCCCCAAATAACTGTCTAACAACTACCGAAAATGGTTCGACAATCAAAACTGTGAGTCCAAAAATTAGTCGACTAGGCAACTCTATTAGTTGAGTAGGCCTTAAAATCTTAAATGAAATTGGACTTAACCGTGGTAACTACTTTTAGTCGACTAAGACAATTTTATTAGTCTACTACAACTGAAAAATGGTCAAAATTATATCCGTTTGAGAAAGTTATAAACGGCCTTTAGTCGACTAGAAAGTTTGTTAGTCGACTAGAAATGTAACTAACGGTCAAAAATATGACAGTTGGAATAACTAACCATTAGTCGACTAAGTAAATCTGTTACTCGACTCGGAACAAAAATTATGAAATTGTACGAAAAATGATCCTGTCAACTAAGAAATGAGTTTGACTAAGAATTTTTGACTTTTTGAAAATTAAGTGAAATAAATTAGTCGACTAAGGAAAACTGTTAGTCGACTAAAAAGTTTATGACTTAGTCGTTTGAGGAAATCCTAAATTGCTAAGAACATCATCATCAAGGCTTTTACAATCTAAGCATATGCAAGAAGAAAAATAAAGATTACATCATTTATAGCAAGATACAAATATTCAACTTTGAGATTCGTCTTACTTTTGATGCTTCTTGCAATATATGTGATGTCTTGAATGATTGTCTTATGAGAATTTCTTGAACTTTATAATGTGCATAGATAAAGTTTGTATGCAAAAATATATTATGGTTGTATCATCAAAACTTTAAGGAGAGAGATAATCAAATCTCATTTTCCAACACGAGCTTCATAAGAATCAAACTGTAGATCTCTTCCCCCCCAACAAATTGAACACCCCCTTGGTCTTGTAAAGCATTGCAAGGCTATAGATAAGGGAGGCGGCCAGCTTGCCAACATGTAGGGAAGAAGGGAAGGGGATGCTGGAGTTGAGACCATATATGGTGTCTACTTTGTATAGTGGTCGTTTGAGGTCGAAGACGTTTAAGTAGAGGTCGAAGAGGTTTAAGTACAGGTCGAAGAGGATGCAGAAAATAAGAGTGTAGGTAGGATCAAGAAAGAGCAAGAATGGCATGGATGACTTCGGGGTTTTGGGCAAGAGAGTGGCAGTGGTGAGAACTGACCATAGTGAGGGAGTAGAGGGTATGAAGTGCATTGGTCCGGGACTTGGTGGAGTGAGGCCGAGCATGAGACAAGCATTCATCTATTGTTTCGTGAAGGGGATCAGATGCCGGCATGTTTGACGCTGATGTGATCATTACTTACGAGAGGCGGAGGCACAAGCATGAGGTTCACGAGCCACGGAAGTCCACGTAGTAAAACTGCTATGCACATTACAAGTCAGGGGTATTTACTTTATACACTATGTGGTGGGGATAAAAGAGGCTAGCCGGCCCTAGTTTTGTTTATCAAATATTTTGAGTGATTGTTGTTGCAAATGTTAGGAGAGGGGGATCTACTCTACAAAAAGAGATCTATTTTATCTTATCTTGTTATCTTTAATTGTTATTCCAATAAAAATTCCCACTTTTACCCAATTTTGTGCCCTAGTTCGTATCAGAAGCTTAATAGTATCTGTTTGCTTTCTGTTTTAGATATCATCGGTTGCACACTACTTGAAGAAGATATAGGTATGACAGAAATCAAGAATGGGGTGTGGATGTTTCCTATGATCAGAAGCATAGGAATCCTGTCTAATGGTTCTTAGAAACTAGCCAACGAAATCCAAGTGTGCAGTTAAACAATATCAGCCATGATTCATTCCCATGTGCAGTTAAACAATATCAGCCATGATTCATTCCCATAAAGAGTCGTTGGAAATATCCATCAAGCATATTCTCCTGAACTTATAATTCTTCCATATTCATGGATTTGACCCGAGCTTAACTTAGCTGACCAGCAGAGAGATACAGCCATTTACTTTCAACAAACTACAATTCCAAGTTAACAAGCCGGCTTCCTAACATACTGGAAAATGCTTTCTTCCATCACAGGTGACTCTAGTATGGAAACATTACTAATGCCACTAGCATCCTGAAAGCTCATGATAGGGATCGGATCAAGAATTTTTAATTTTTAATTTTTAATTTTTAATTTTTAATTTTTAATTTCATTTGAGTTTTAGAGTCTTTAGGTATTTTGAATCTTATTTATTTATTTTTAAGTATTTTAATGTTTAATACCACATCGGATTGGTGAAGAAGAGCGTTTAGTTGGAAGCATATATAAAGGCCCTAGACTTGCTTTATTTTAATGAATGGATCGACGAATATGTCAATAGAAAAAATTTCCCAAACCTGAGAAAGGTTCTCCCCTCCTTGGTAAGAAGCGTTGGAACCCTTGGTGAGAAGCCAATGTTTATCTATTCTTCCCAAATGCTCAATCAAATCCCTAAAATCCATCTCGTTCTACATCAATTTGGTAGCAAAGCCAAAGATCCTATCTTCGATCTCCGATTTCTAGATCCAACAAAAAAATATTCATCAAACCCTAGCCCTAACCACCTGCCACCTCAATCAATCCCCGATGGCCCCCACCGTCGCCCCCAGATCTCTCCAACACATCAATGATCTCATCCACACATGACAGCACCCCCGCCGTCGTTCAATGTACACAGATCCGCCACCTTCGCAAGAAGACAGCACCAGACCCCTGCCATAAATCCTAGCCAAACGCCTTATGCACTTTCTCTAACGATAGTGTTGCCTCCACGACCTTTCCCCAGCAGACGTCTTCTTCACCGCAATAGCTTACATCAAAATCACAGTTAAAAAACTCTAGAACCAGTCGAGTCAATATTTTGATGACTCGTCGGTAACGACACCGGCGACGGCCCGGGAAGTCAGCCATCCCAGGAGCTTTCTCAAGTCAGGACCAGCCTACATCAAAAAGGAGGAGGCCCGGAAGCTTTATCAAGTTAGGACCAACCTACATCAAAAAGGAGGTGAACTACAGCCGTTTCACCAGAGAATTTACCGTCGACGCCGACTGAGTCGACGGTGCTACAGTGTCAACTCGGTCAAGCCAACCCCCGAGCACTAGCCGAGCCGACTGAGCCGTGTTGCTAGCTTAGCATGTATTGTTTGCCTGCTCGGACCAAGCCGACCATAAGCCAACTGGCGCATGCTCGGGCCAACCTAGCCAGCAAGTCAATCCCCGAGCCGGCTCGCCCGAGTTATTGACCCGGTCAACCAGCTCAACAACAGCCGTAGCTCCAAACAGTGAGCCGTTTTTATTTTTAGGGAAATTTGAGCCGATTTTCAGTGATTTCTGCGTAGTTCTGCTATTTTAAATAGTTTGGTTTCGTTTGAAGCCCAAATTCAGTGTCGTTTATACCAGTGGATAACTGACTCATCCAAGTACGCATAGGTACCATCCATACAAGAAATCTGTTCTAAATTATGGGATACTATATAATTACTATGATAATTATTACAATGACAATATTCCCCAAACAAACTGTGAGCTTGAGAAGTGGAGACATGTATCAATCTTTTATGGGTCCAATGATAACTTTAGATATGATGATTGGAAGTACTATCTAGAAAATTCCTTCACCCGTTTTGATTTATCAAACGAAACAAAATATAAGTATGCATGGCTCAAGCTAGGTGTAGAAGAACTATCTTAGTGTTTTTGAATCTTTGAGTTCATTATCATCAATGTTCAACATTCAGATAGACTCTTCTTCGTCGATATTTTTTCAGGCATTGGGAAATTCCACGGGCATTCCAATAATCCTCAAGTTCGAAGCAACCCTCAAGTTCGAAGATTGATAAGTATCCAATCGAACTGATACATGAGATCCGCAACATTTGTGAACAATCGAAGAGAAAACAACAGAGTAAACTCAAGTCAGAGCCTACGCTAGAGATTGATCCAACACTTGAGGCAGAGTGTGCGCTTGAACATGATTTGAAGTCAGATCCTGACCAAGAGACTGAGCTAAAAATTGAGCATGAGCCCAAATTGGAGCATGAGCCCGACTTGGAGCCTGTTGGAGTCACAATAAGAGCCCAAGTCCAAACAGAGTCAGAACCAGAACCAGCGTTTGATTTAGTGCCGCATTTTGGACCAGAACCAGAGGTTAATCTAGTATCATATTCTGAGCCAGAGCCTTATCTAGAGCCATCTATTGAACGCACGTCAGAACTGTAAATAGAAGCACCACTGAAGCTGATCGAGCATATCGAGTTTGTTATTCTGATCCTCTCTATCTAACCAACAAACATATACTAAATGTGTTTCTATCTTTTGTGAGTTGAGAGAAATTTTCGGAAGACGTACATCGGTCAGTCTGTATCGTGTAATACTTCAGAGTTTGTAGACGTGTCTTTTCTAACTGCAATGAACTATTGATTGCTGCTCAGTTATGCTACTTTTGTCATCATTCATCAAGAGGTGAAGTTTTCAAGCCGGGAAGGATGATATGGATCTTTTTATTTTTCATTTTATTTTGAGTTTTAGAGTCTTACGTATTTTGGGTCTTATTTATTTATTATAAGTATTTTAATGTTTAGTACCACATCTGATGGATGAAGAAGAGTGTTGAGTTATTAGCTTATATAAAGGTCCTAAACTTGTTTTATTTTAATGATTAAATCAATGAATAATTCAATGAAAAAAATTTCCCAAACCTAAGAAAGACTCCTCCCTTGATTAGAAGCCTTGGAACCCTTGGTGAGAAGCCAATGTTTATCGATTCTTTCCCAACCCCTCCACAAAATTCATAAAATCCATCTCGTCCTACGTCAGCTCACTTCTCAAATGATACCTAAAAATTTCTGTGCATCCGAGAAAGAAATTGTGATTCGTATGGGCACTAACTGCGGACCTCAGCATTTGATAAGGTGCTAAGTGCTTAAAAATAACAGATAAGTTCTTTCCGATGTATCAAAAGAAAATAACAAATAATTGTATATACCCTGACTTGCTACTCATTAATACAATCAAAACCAAATTTACAATTCATATGGTCATTAAATTATTTGATGATGGATGAAGACGTGATACCAAAGACAGTTCAATCCAGAAGTCATATAGGCGAGATATGTCTCCAACAGAAACATGGTGGGATGCCGTACAAAAATGATGCCACAGAACACTCGACAAAAGCCGCCTGAAGCTACAAAGTATAACAGAATGTGAAACTTCTTTCTCGCTAATTGTTTGTTTCTCATTAGACCCTTGGCATCCCTTATGGTGTGTTTGGTTTAAGCGAAAATGTATGAAAGAAAAGTGAAATGAAAAAGAAATAGAAAAGGAATGAAAATGAAAATGAAATTAGATTCTTTTTCATATTTGGCTACCAAAGAAAATTTTGAAGAAAGTTGAAAGGAAAATAAGGAAATTTCTTCTATTATGTTATTAATTGAAAATGAAAAAAATTTAAGAGGTGTATTTACTAAATAGGATTTAATGCATAAATAATAATATGTATAGTTAAAAGTTTTTGAAAATAATTCCACCAAATTTGGTAATAAATTGGCTTAATATAAAATGATAATATTACGAATATATAATCAATAAATGTTAGTTGCATATTGTTCGTTTGTTTCGTTTTTCAAGTTGATGGTATGGATTCAAATTCTGTCTCATAATAAATTAAAAACTTATTAGTTGTTTCGAATAATTTGTATAATTAGCAAATAATTTGCGAATTATAACGAATAACTCGCTAACCATACAAATATTATGATTCATAAATAATTTGTTATTAAATACTACATGTAGAATTTACAAATTATATTTACAAATTATATGAAAAGGTTGGAAATAATTCGCAAGCTATTTGAAAAATTCGTGCATAATGCGCGAATATTTCAACACATGAAAAATTCGTGAATTATTCGCTGATTTTTCGAACAAGTTCATGAATAAAAATATATTTAATATTCATGAGTTGCAAATTATTCACATACCATTTTGAAAAATTCGGAAAAAATTCGTGAACTTTGAATAATTCGCAAATTTTAAATTATTCATGTGTAAAGTTTTGTTAGCGATTTGTGATTTTTTGAAAAAAAATCATGAATTATTCATAAATTCATTAAAAATGGCAACTAATTATATTTGTTAAAAACACAAATGCATGAATGTGAGAGTAGTTAGTTTTGCTCACTTTTTCCTCATTTTCATTGGGTCAAGAGGAAAACTTGAAAGAAAAGTTGTACTATTTATTTTCAACTCGTTTCCTTCATTTTCATTTTCTTTTCATTTTACTTTTCAACCAAACAATGAGCATTCATTTTGCCTCTTAATTTCTTTACTTTTCCCACCAACCAAACACAGCCTTGGTGATCCTCGGCATTGTTGTGTCCATCTGGGGACCCACCCTCGCCAACTACCTCCAGCTAAAGAAAATAAAAGGGAAATGAGTCAGTAAGTGATCCCCAAAGAGAAATATCAAAACATCTATTTTAGGTAAAGAGAGTTCAAGTTTAGATTTGCAGTGATAAATATAACATAATTACCACAAAGTATTGGGAGCACACGACATTCATGAGGCTTGTCTTTCTCCAACCAGAACCATACATCATGCTCATGCTCTGAAAATTCACCAGGATAACGGTAAGGTCATAAGGTTCAACAACTGAACTAAAGATTGGGTGCGCGCGCGTGTAGAGATCAATAATTCTGTTATGTCAGTACATGAAAATTTTCATGTGCTACAGTACAGAAACATAATTTCTTTGTGTGTTTTTTTGTTTTTTAAAATTTTTTTGGGATTGTTGTACATATTCTAAAACCTCAAAACCTCAAATATTAAGTATACCTTAAGGGATTTGACACTCAACCGGCTCGTTACAATAAAATTTTATTGTTCGTTGAATTTGTAATGGTCAAATCGAGTAGCAAATAAAAGGGATGTTAACCTGGTTTTTATGTGGTAATCATCTACTACGTGTAGATCAATCCTTAAATTTTTTTTTGAAGAAAATAAAAAAACACCAAAAATGCATGACAGCACATGAAATTTTTCCTGCGCTGCCACACATATACAGTATTTAGGGATGAGAATGTGCATGCCCAAAGCCCGATTGGGCTTCCAATTGGGCATGCCACATCAGCATCCCTACAAAATCCTTCGCTAATTCTAAATAATTAGGGAAGGATTTTATAGGGATGAGGATGTGGCATGCCCAATCGGAAGCCCAATCGGGCTTTGGGCATGCCCATTCTCATCCATAAGCCAGTATTCTGATAAGCACTCTCCCAAGGAGGAAAATCCTCATATGCTTGCATTAAAAAGTATACTCCACTATTTTTTTGATTTCACTATTTTTTGATTAATCAAACCGTTTATTTTAATATTCATATTCTAAAACCCCAATACACCAAAGATCTAGTGAACCCAAAGTGTATTTTGCTTGTTGTTGCAAAAGGTTCTATTGCTATAAAAGTGTTAAATTTGCAACATCTACATCGATGATCAAAATACTTTGGATTCATAAGATCTATAGATATCAACAGGCACTGAAAAAAGTTGGTTATTTAACAATATTTCCCCGAGGAAAATAATAATAACCAAGTGGCAAGTTGAAAAGACGTACCGCCTTGCCCACCGGGACAGCCAACTATTCTATTGTTATACTAGGACTGGACTAGATCAGGTGCCTCCTGCAAATAAACAATACAAGCCAATTTTATATTAAAAATAGTCAATAAATAATATAAGATGGTTTTCCTTCAAGCTTAAGAACAAATCCAATAATCCATATTCTCAATCGAACTAACCATTAGTAGCGAAAGGAGATCATTTCTTAGAAAGCAAAACAGAATTAGTTGTTAAGGATAGAGGGAGAGCATATGTTTTATACTTAGTAGCATATGTTGCCTCAATATATCATTCATTAATATACTTGGCTTCTAAGACAACCATCGTTCAAAAGCCAATAAAATACTAACACAAACTGAAAGTGACTATGCATACAAAAATGATGTCTCATTATTGTTTTCCAAGAAATTAAATGGCACTAACATGAAAACTCCAAGGACATTGCACAAAAGGATTATTTTTCTTCCGATGAAGACTGAAAATCGACGAGTAGCTCATGCTTTTGCTGAATTCATTGACTTGACTTACTACTATCATTGATTACTAGATGACAAAGGTGTCATAACAGCTACAATAGAAACAAAGGATGCATTATGTTTTCACAGGTTGGTGTGGCTGATGTAATATTGATGCAAGACCTGCCTCAACCCCTAAGATACATAATAACTGCATGTCATAGACATGAATTGGCAGTGCAGACTATTGCCCATATGTTACAATATAAAGATGACTGGTAAAAGAGCATCTTCATGTTCAGCTTTGAACCATGAAAGTGCAATGCTCGCACTCACAGGTGTACACACGAGAGTAACTGATGCTATAGATATCATTAATTTGAGGGCTGATCCAAGGCCTAAACAAGTATGGAAATAGTTATCATAATTCCAACAACAAATCTTAACAACAACGCCACACTAAGCAGATACTGTCATCATGTTTTTTACTTTTTTTTTGTGCTAATAAGATATTAAAGAAATATCAGTGCATGGCATCATGGCGTGTTCTTCAAATACTGTTAATGATGGACTTATCACCTACCAGAGGCGACACAAGAAGGGGCAAGAAGGGGATTGGAACGGCAATGATGTCAATGTCGTTTTCGTAATTTTAGGGGTGAGGGTGTATTTCTGTAATTTTGCCGAATATCTGATTAGTATTTATACGGAGCTAGGAAGATTAGGGACTTGGATGTTGAATTTTGTGAGAAACTTGTGAGATGTTGTGAGATGTTGATTTGATATCTTTTTGTGGAGGGTACCGCCATCCTCTCGAATAGGTGGTTTGGGAGAGCGGTTTTCTCTCGAAAGAAACCAACTTTATCTTTGTTCTCATTTCTATTCTTATAAAAATCTGATCTTTATTACTCAAACCCTGAAAAAAACCTATCGATTTGGTATCAAATCAGTTCGATCTTGATGGCGGCAAGTAAAGGTGATGCCTTGGGAGGAGATGACATTAATGGAGATTAGGGTCGTTTTCCGACTACAATCTTCCATGGAATCCATAATAAAGACGATGTTGGAAGCCCTACCGAAGAAAGGAGATCCCGTAAAAATGGATATGGAAGGTGGAAAAGGCCACGATGAAGATCAAAAGCGAAAGCTATGATTTTCAGCCAAATGGAAGGTAAAAGTCAGGGAATTCGTCGAATGTCTCGTCTCCGACGTGGATTTGGGCTCCCACGAGGTGCCAAAAGATACTGAGGTGGGCGGCGCAGACTCCCTACCCCTCCCCCCCCACCAAGAGCCTCAGGAGCCGCCCGAAGCTCCACAACTTTTTGTAGCCCTGCCAGCAGCATATCTCCACCCTGCAGTGCCGCGGGAGGGCTCGCACCCCATGGTAGCCCTGCCAAAGGCACATCGGGCCTCGGCTGGCCCGTCAGGGGCCCGCGGCTCCCTGGCGATCCGTCAAGACCCCGATACTTGGATCCCCACCCGGGGCCTGAGGATGATGATGAAGAGCTTCAGGGGCCTCGTGGCCCTCGGTTTGCTAAAGAAAGGCAACGTCGACCACTTCCGTCATACGAGGAGTTTCGAGATGACTACGACAAGGACCCGATCTATAATGAGGAAGATGATGACTTGGGTTGGGGCGAGGATGACTGGGGTTGAGATGGTAACGGAGGCGGCGCCCTATTGAGGGGTTATGGGCAATCCAGTAAGATACGACAAGACAATTACCATCCACACTACTATTAACAGGCCGGAGAGCGAGCGATCCAGGAAAGTCTTGGGTTTGATGATAGGATTATGAAGTTGAAATTGCCGTTGTTCGAGGTGGATAATCCTTATGGATGGATTCATCGGGCTGAGAGATTTTTTGGAATGACCTGCATGTCGGAGAGGGTGAAGCTGGAGACGGCTGTCAAATTATTTAAAGGAAAGATGATGTCTTGGTTTCAATGGAGAGAGTAGCGACGCCATTTTCGTTCATGGAAGAGGCTTAAGTACTTCTTACTAGATATGTTTAGGGACACATAGAAAGGAAACTTACAGAAGCAACTGCTGGCACTCAGGTATGATGGAACCGTAAGGGAGTACATGGAGAGGTTTGAGGTGCTTTCAGGCCGGGTGAGAGGGATACCAGAGATCTTGGGGAGAAACTTCATGAAGGGGCTCAAGGCAAACATCTGTGTGGAGCTTCGTATACATGGGCTTAGGGTGCTGATGGACATGATGGAGTTGGCCCAGATGATTGATGATCATCGTACAGAGAAGTGGAGGTTTAGATGGTCTAGAGCGGGTCTGTTTTTTGCAGTCGGGCATCGACAAATGGACAGAAGACACCGACGAGAGGAGATCAGTCCAATAGAGAGAAGCGCAGTGAGCCACAACCAGGGGATAGTTCAGGCAGATGACGGATGCGGAAGTGAGAGAAAAAAATGAATGGGTTGTGCTTCTGGTGTGATGAAAAGTTTACCCCAGTGCATCGATGTGGAGATCGCAAACTCCAGCTGCTGATAATGGACGAGAAAGGCGACATTGTAGAGGTCAAGGTAGAGGAGATAGAGGACCAGGGGCATCGACATTTGGATGTTGCGGAGGTTTCGTTAAACTCTGTGGTGGGATTCACTCCGAACCACACCATAAAGTTGACATGAATGATTTTTGACTAGACGGTACAATGCCTCATTGACAACGGGGCCACCCACAACTTTATCTTCAACATGGTTATGGAGCAGTATGTGTTATAGTTGGTGGACACTGAGTCTTGGTATGATGATGGGGTCCAGTCAGGTGGAGCGCAATCGAGGAGTGTACCGAGGCCTTATTCGGATGCTTCAAGGCTTCAAGTTGTGAAGGGTTTCTTACCGCTTGACTTGGGTAACACCGACGTGATATTGGAGATGCAGTGGCTGCAGTCATTGGGGGATATAAAAGTTAATTGGAAGCTTCTGCGGATGAAATTCCATGACGGAGGAAGGATGGTTACACTTCAGGGAATTCTAGTTTATGCTGAGCCATGGTTTTCCTGAAAACCATGTCAAGGACTATTCAGTCGGGGTGGATTCCTAATGGAGTTGCAGTGTATGTAGAGATAGGATGTTGAGGAGGCTGAGGGCAATAAATCATTCCCACTGAGGTGCTGCAGTTAGTGATCTAGTTCAAGAAGGTTTTTCAGACTCCCCATGGTCTTCCTCCACCATGGGACCATGAGCATGCGATAGTCCTGCGGGAGGAAGTCTCGCCTTCAATATGCGCCATCACTGTTACACCAGGTGCAGAAGGACGAGATAGAACGTATGGTTGGAGAGATGGTACATGCTGAGGTTATTCAGCCTGTGTGAACCCTTTTTGAGCCCAGATTTGCTTGTAAGGACGGATGTTAGAGGTTCTGTGTGAACTACCATGCATGGAATAAGGAAACGGTTCCTGATAAGTTCCATATTCCGGTGATTGACAATCTACTTGATGAACTGCATGAGTCGATAATCTTTACCAAGATAGATCTGGAGTTTGGCTACCACCATATCAAAATGTGAGCAGAGGACATCGTCAAGACATCGTTCAAGACTCATGAGGGCCACCATGAGTTTTTGGTCATGCTCTTTGGTTTGATCAACGCTCCTACCATTTTCTAGGCTCTCATAAATAAGGTATTCCGTCCTTACCTGAGACAATTCGTATTGATCTTTTTCGATGACATTTTGGTATTCAGTCGGTCCTTGAAAACGCATGTGGGTCATTTGCAGATAGTGCTACAGGAGCTTCAAAGCCAGCAATTATATGCAAACAAGAAGTGCATGTTTGCGCAGCAAAGGATGAAATATTTGGTGCATATGGTGTCAACAGAGGGAGTGTTGGCTGACAAATCAACGATTACAGCTATGGTTGATTGACATGTCCTATCACTTTCCGGGGGTTGAGAGAATTCTTGGTGTTATCATGTTAATAAGAAAATGTGACATGGTACAGTACCATTGTCTGACCACTGACAGAGCAGCTCAATAAAGATAATTTTCAGTAGAGCACGGATGCGACGAGAGATTTTGAGGGCTTGAAGAGAGCCATGACTAGTGTACTTGTGCTGGCTCTTTCTAACTTCAGTAGACCATTTGTGGTAGAGTTGGATGCCTCAGGATATGGATTGGATGCTGTCTGATGCAAATTCAAAGACCAGTGGCATATCAGTTAGGTATTAACGATGAGAGCACTGTTGAAGTCTGTATATAAGAGGAACACGATGGTCATTATGTTAGCAATGCAGAAGTGGAGACTATACTTGCTTGGCCGTCAATTTGTAGCGTACATGGATCAGCGGAGCCTGAAATACATATTGGAGTAGTGCATGGTGACCGAAAAGTAGCAGAGATGGCTCACGAAGTTGATGGATATTTTAAGATCACGTACAGACTAGGCTTAGAGAATAAGGCGACAGATGCATTATCGAGGCATAGCAAGGATGCATAGTTGGCTTTGTCTATTCCAGTATTGCATAATTGGGAGCTGGCAATGATTAGGACCGGACTTTTATAGGGGTCAGCAGAATATCCGGGGTATTCCTTGCATGGACAGAGATTATTGTATCAAGGGCAATTGGTTTTACCCATGACTTCCTCACACATTCTGAGTACCCTGCAGGAGTTTCATGATAGTGCAGTTGGGGACCATTCTGGAGTCCTCAAGGCTTATAGACGCTTAGCGATGGAGGTGTTCTTGAAGGGGATGAATGATGTTGCTGAGATGGTAACGAAGTGTGACGTGTGCCAACGTCACAAAAATATGGCAATGGGTCCAGGAGAATTGATGCAGTCCATGTCTTTACCAGAGCGAGTTTAAGAGGAGGTGACTACAGACTTCATTGAGGGTTGCCAAAATCTGCTAGCTTTTCAATTCATGTTGTGGTTAACTGCCTCAGCATGCTCACTGTAACTCTTTGGCATCCATATACCGATGTGTCAGTTGCAGAGGGATTTTTACGGAAGATGGTACAGTTGCATAGGATACCGGAGTCTATCGTGTCGGATAGAGATCGGGTCTTCTTGAGCCATTTCTGGATGGAGCTTTTTAGGATGAAGCGGAGCACAGCCTATCTGTTAGTGGTTATGCCATATGCCAAATATTTGGACATTTATGTTATATCATTTTTCATTTATAAAATGTTTCTCTTAATGTTATTATTATATTGCTTGCATATTTAATTATAATAATATTTGAATAGATGTTTTATGTTATTCTAAGCATCCCTAGTCATTCATCATTAAAGGTATAATGATGAATTAAGACTAGTATAAGTTTGATTTATAATTATGAGATAATTATGTATATGGTGATACAAATCAAACTTATAGGTACTTGTTGGAGAACAAGATACTGGATAGACTCGCTATGAGATCATTACATGGATTAATATCATAAATGATCTCATAATAGTTATGTCATAGAATCCTTAGACATGATATCATCATATTTTCCTACATGAGGAACATCATGTTTTGACATAACCAAACGTTATCTTTAATCAGATAATCATAAAGATTAGGATTGAACATGATAAGAATTATGCAGAAGAAAGTGAACGAATAAGATGGAATTTGTCCCTCTTATGAGAGAAATATCTAATAGGCCCCTCGATAAGGAGGACTGAGAAATGCATGGTCGTATTTAAATGAATGCCATTTGATGTTATCAGTCTACTTAGTAATCGAGAAATTAAATGTTTGAACAATATAAGTATGACGGTGTCCATGACTTATGTTCAAATCAGACATCGTGCGACAAAAGAATTATGACATGTTATATTAGTTAGGTTAATATCGGACTAACGATATTCATATTAATTGGGTAGTCGTATGTCTTACTAGAGACCAATTATGACTTGTGGACTTTTAATGGGATTATGCTCACTGCCAATTTGATATGAACCTATTGGGTCGCACACAAAGAGCGTAATGGATGAGATATGGTTTTAAACGAGATTTCAAATCTGATTTGAAATTCGAAATAAATATATATCTTAACTGTCAGATATTGTATCTTGATAAGATATCATCCCTAAGATATCTATGCGTAACTGAAACACGTTAAAGAGTTAATGGATAAGATATTATCCCTAAGATATCTTTGCCTAACTGAAACGCGTTAAATGGTTAACAGTGGACTCTACATATGATAAAGAGAGAATTTTCAGTTGGTCGTGCATTTAATCTATCTCTTTCGTTTTTGAGAAAATCGAAGAGCGAGAGAGAAACCCAAGTTGTGGAGAAGAAGCTAGCACCCTTGCAATTTCCGTTCGTGACATTTGCGTGTGGATACTGGTACAGGATGGTCATTTGTTGAACATCACATACAGTCCGATACATTCAAATCGTCAACAAAGGTTAGAATCTCATCGAATCAATTTAAAACGCATGGATCTTGATAGGTTTCTATTTTTTCGCTGCATGTAAACTTGTTATGCATGATAAAAACCATAACACTATCATCCCAGACGGATGACCAGACTCAGATCGTCAACATTAGTATTGAGACTTATCTGCGTTGTTTCGTTTCAGACACCCTTAGGCAGTGAGCAAGGTGGTTAGTCTAGACAGAATATTGGTATAACACATATTACCACACAGCATCTCAGACCACGTCGCTAAAGATTTTGTATGGACAAGATCCTCACAATCTAATACACTATGGCCATCGTTCTATACCAGTTTCTCAGGTCATACAGTATCTGGAGGAGATGGATATGGTCTTTGAGAAGTTGAAACGACATCTGGCCAGAGCTCAGCAGGTTATGAAGACGTAGGCAGATATCCATAGGAGGGAGGTTCAGTTTGATGTGGAAGACAATGTACCTAAAGCTGTGCCCATACCGACATAAATCTTTGACGCATATGAGGAACGAAAAGTTGTCACCTATGTATTTTGGACCTTATGATATTGAGACGAGGATTGACCAGGTCGCCTACAAGTTACCCCCAGAGTCTACCATACACCTAAGTTTTACATGCCATAGCTTCATCAGGCCATCGAGGACCATACGTCTTCTCCATCTTTACAAGTGACTTTGACCGAGAATATGGAGGTTATTCTGGAGCCAACAAAGTTGCGAGGAGTTCGATAGGGACATTCTGAGGCTCGTGAGGTGCTGATACAGTGGAAGAGACTTCTTGACCATGAGGTTACTTGGGAGCCTTTTAGAGTTATTAAGCATCGATTTTCAAATTTTCATCTTGAAGACAAGACGGCTCTTTTGGAGAGAGTAATGATGGACTTATCACCTACCAGAGGCGACGGAAGAAGGGGATTGGAGCGACGAATTGATATCAGTGGTTTTTCGTAATTTAAGGGCAATTGGTATTTCTTTAATTTTGTTGAATATCTGATTAGTATTTATATGATGCTAGTGAGAATAGCGATTGTATGTTGAATTTTGTGAGAAACTTGTGAGATGTTGATTTGATCCCTTTTTGTGAAGAGTGTGGTTATCCTTTCGAATCGGTAGCTTGAAACAATGGTTTCCTCTCCAAAGAAACCAACATTACCTTTGCTCTCTGGCGGCGAGCCGGTCGTTAACTCCGGCACATCCACCGTCCCTCCTTTAGATTACTCGTTTACAACATCCTGAGGCACACGTGGACCGAAGGCGAACACCCAACGGACCCTCCGTCCACGTCGTTGCTTACCTCCGCCAAAGCCTGATCGTCGCCGCCACCGTGAATTTCTCTTCCGTTCCCCCCTCTGACAAGCTGTTAACGCTTCCATCGTTGCCTTCGATCATCGATCTAGTCTCTATTCTGCCGTGGGGCCCACCTTCTCGCCCGATCTGACCAAAAACCCTAACCCTAGCTGATTCTCTTGCCAGCGACGATGCATCTAGCGGTTAGTCGAAAGGCCGGAGCCGGTGTCTGTGGTGATCTACGTTTGTCATATAGGCTTTGATATCGATGGTCGGCAGCCCGCTGTTGGATGATCAGTGAGCTCCCAAGGGCTTGGGACCGGAGAGAAACGGCATCTAAAATAGCTTGACTAATTCTCCAAATGGACTCCACACCATCATCAAGCCACACTCTCCAACCGAGCTCCGCATCCTCCCTTCATCCTTTCAACTCGCAAGGAGTTCAGGTTAGGGTTTTGGAGAATCAGCTGAAAACAGGAACATTGTTAGGCTCATGGAAGAACTCTCTCCGACGACCGGCCGTCGGGGTCCAAGCTCAGGCTGGCTTTGGACAACCGTAGCCCTGGCCCGACACTGCAACACCGACCAAAGAAAGCTCCGACAGACCCTAACAGATATCAAATGATCGATGCAACCCTAGAAAAAACATATCAATAACCTCTTTATTCACCAAAAAATATGCATATGTATGGGTATATGGTGCCCCTTTTTGGCAAAAAGTAATTGTTTTAAATCAACTTCCTCTTAATTGATTTCCTGGCATGCTTACAACCAAGGACATCCAACTACAAGCATGCAAATATTGAGAAAAACACATATATAACCATGCATCTTACCTGAATTCTTGATAATTGACACGTTCAACACATATTGTCCATGTCAAGGTGCAAATTTAACTGTAGTAAATTTTGGTCTCCAATAGCAATGGAAAAAAATGCAAGGACAAAGCAGATGCGCCTAGGCTTGTAATATGTTCATTCTTTTTGGAAAAAAAATTTATCACAAAGCACAAGGATGTGTATTAATTTGAAGCAATAAACTTATATCGAAAAGATGTGTATTTGCATAAATGAATTAAAACAAGCTCATATACAAAAACATTTGAGTTGTGTGAGATTTATGCACAAGCACCCGACACTCACAGACAACATGACGCTTTCACCTAAACTAGGGTTCGACAGCAGATAGTTCACTTAAGCATAAGTTGAGAGACCCACCAAACCTCTTCAAATTTTTTTAGACTACACATAGGCCCCAGAGTATAAATGTCTGACACATAAAACTATTTTACAATTATAGTTTCAAAAAGAAGAATATGCTAATTATTTTTCATTGTTAACAAAATAATATACTATTTCAGACATCCAATCAAATGGAAAAAACAAGTGTGAATTTTCATCACAAAGAATTTATATAATACTATCCATCATCTCTAACAGCGTGAGCAAAGTTTAATATTCTTAATTTATAATCATTTGTCAGAAATCATGTGTATTCAAAATATTTCCCATGTCATGTATATTCAAAATAGCAGTGTATCCAACTTTTTTTATTTGGTGCAAAACCATTAAGTAGGACTTTCAACATTATTTTTCCCAAGACGATAGTAATTAAACATCAAACAAGCCAAGACGGTATAGTTTTGAGATCAATTTGATCAAAACTCCTTTCTAAATTTTCATTCATAGTTATATCAGATTAGCAAACTAACTGTCAAATTGGTTTTTTTATTTAATGAAGAAGCTAAATGAATTCTTAAATATAACATGGACATTATACTTTTCACACATCTTCCTTGTGAACAATTTGCATTCTGCATTCCAATTTCTGCATTATGCAAAGATGAGCAATTCAAGACATGTCCAATAGCATCCCTTAGCAGAAAAAATTCTGATCAAAAGTTTCTAATTTCTACAAAGAAGCACGCCAAATTAGCGCAGATTTCATTGATATATGTACAATCAGTTATGATCCAATCAATTGTCTGCAAAGCACAAACTCGAACCTTAAATGCACATAAGCACAAAACATTTGCAATTTTTTATCACCGTTTTAAATATACTGCACAAAGGCCTCCTTTTTAGATGAAGTAATGACAAAAATAATCAAAACATCAAGATATCAATAGAACTACCAACCTTCGTGCCAAAAGGACCAACTGGAGCATCCATATCAAATCGCTTCCTCCCCTGAGATCATTCTAATAACAAAATACATCAGAAAGATCATTACCTTATCCATCAATCAAAAAATGTTCTCCCAAATTCCAATAACAACAGCAAACCTCGAGCTCGGACTGGATCTCCTCCGGCTCCAGTCCGGTGGCGATCGGCATCGCATCCTCTGCTCTCTTCTTCACCGCTACATTCGCTACGAGATCACAAGAAGAATAAGCAATCAAACGGTAATGAAGCAGATGTCCTTTTTTAAAAAAGCTAATTCTATTTAAAAAATAGTTTACCGGAATCGGAGAATAGAGGATGGGTCTTGTGGAGCGGCGACGGAGCGGATGACAATGAGTGGAAAGGAGCGGCGATCATCGCCCGGCGGACGCCGAGGGGCGGAGGATCGCCATGGCGTGAGATCGAAAGAAACCCTTCTCCACATCTCTCTCTCTCTCTCTCTCTCGAATGAAATTGAGACGCGATGAAGTTTTTCTGCTGATTTTGTTGTTGAATGGACTCTCACCGAGGCCTGTTCCACAACTTGTAAATGGTCTAGAAAGGATTTTACACGATCGAGACCCTATTCATTCAGTGTTTCCAAGAAAGAATGGTTTTTTAGAAGAGAATTGCTCCATTGCTCCATGTTCGGTGCATGGAGTTGACGATATTCCAAAAATTGCAAAAAAAAAAATTTAATTTAAGTGTCACATCTTTTCTTCTCTTTCTTAATTTCTTTACAAATTTGGAAAAACGTCACCTCTCCCACACCCACACCGAATAGGGAGGTGTAAATAGTCGTTCTCTTTTTAGAATTCGGTCGAAAAAAGTCCCCCAAATTATAACAGTTGCGATTTAGTCCTCCAAATCATTTAACTACTCGAAAAGAGTCCCTTTTGGAGATCTACTTGCAATATTATTTTCTAGAAATCGGTCCCCTAAAAGAACTCTTTTCGAGTGATTTATATGATTTGGGGGCTATATCAGAAATACTTTGATTTGGGGGTCTCTTTTCGAATAACCCATTTTTTTTGAGGGACCGAATTCTAAAAAACCCCTACTTTTAAGAATTATTCAAGGGCTATGTGTTAATTTGCTCCAACGTTTTTTTTTTGCTTTGATCATCGGTGGCATTGACGGGGAGCCGAGGTTGGGGGATTCTCACGAACAAAACCGTCTGAAAATCTGTTGTTTACAGCGCGGAAAGTTGAAGTTTGTGCCTCGAGATGGCCAAATTGTCTGCCGGCCCGGGACCCTGCCCTGGCCCAGGGCCGTTGACCGGGCCGGAAGCCCCTCCCAGTCCGAGCGCAGGGCCGGACTTCTGGACTTCCAGACCTCCCCGACCCGGCCCCTCCTGATGCGCTGCAGTATGTAGCAACGGTCATAAGACCGTCGCTTTTTTTGCTGCAAAGGAGAGGGTGTATTTTGGTATTTATTTTGGTCTTTGATCAAAAACCACCCTCCCAATGGTCATAAACGGCCATTTGAGAGTGGTATTTTGGTCATTTTACACCAGCAAATCCCTATAAATTGCGTCAATCCCTCGCATTTTTTTCACAATTCTCCAACTATCAAACTCTCTCATACTCTCTCATACGTTCAAGTAATCAAGCTCCAGGCTCATCTCATCAACTTCACGTTAAATCTCTGTCAAGTTTGCTCATCTCGTCGTCAAGCTCAAGATCATCTTAGCTCCCTCCGCTATCACGATCAGTTGCTCTCTATACCACTTGCACGTCGCAACCCGGCAATCAGGTTCATATATTTTTATCATAATGTCTGGACCAAACCGTAGGACTTTTGTCACGCCCCGTTCCCCAGGATACCCGGCATTAATTAATTTTTTTCCAAGTATCCTGAAGAGTGAGAGTAATGAGAGATCGAAAGAGAGAGAAAGAAGAAACTGAATAAGTAGGCCACTGCGCACATGCTGGGATAGTACAAGTGAAGCTCCACCGTAATATCAAAACAACATCATGAATACCATATGTCAATAACAACATCTCATATATAACAACTTCCATTAATATACATATTCCAGGTACACCAATACATACATACAGCCACTCTCCACCTTCAAAGACAACCAAGACACTCTGCAAGCTACATCACTCACCAAACGCTACCCCTGAGACCCGACTCCAAGTCACCACCAACCATACTGCCCCTGCTACCTGAAAAATAGGGAGGAGCACGTCAATGCATGCCCCAGTAGGAACCAACTTGGATTTGGAACATCATTTTAAGGTTATTAATCCACAGGGCAAGGCAGTGGAAATAAGACATGCTAAGTATATAGCGAAAAGTAAACAGCCAAGTAAGAGGGTCATGCCTGCGGTCCAATGTCGATCTACTGGAAGAAAAGGGTTAGCACGAATACTGATACAAATATTCATACAACCACATGTAGGATCCTGTCAAAACAATGACATTAGGATCGAATAATAACATAGACTTACGCTTGCGTACGCGACACCGTAGTCTCTGAACTTCACCCTCGGATTCGCCACAACGGTCGGTACTTCGTCACGGAGGATCGAAGCAGAGTTTCACCGCCTAAATCTCTATTTAGAAGAGGATTTTAATGGAAGGGAGAAGAAGAACACAAGTTGCCTTATGCAAACTTATGGCATGGTTAGATTAGTGTAAAAGGCATACCCTTGGGTCCTATTTATAGCCTTTAGGGGTAGTTATTGTAGGAAATAACCACTTATAAGCTTATTAGCCTATATTAGCCCTTTTACTTATCCTCTTCTTCATTCACTTATCGAGTGCCTTTATGCACTTATAAAGTGACTTTTTCCACTTATCGAGTGGTCCTTTTCACACGAGAAAAGGTTCCCTTCGCGCACGCTTTCGTGCACGCGACATCTGAGGTCCGTATACCCTCATACATCCCCTCATGGGTGTATTCATGTCGTCCATATCCAACATCTCCCACTCACACTTGAGGGGATTGTAAGGAAACATCTTTCCTTTAACTCTTCTGTTTATCATACCGAGAAATAGGCTGTGTGACCGTCATGCGCATAGAGTCCGCTGTTGTGCACTTGTTAAAGATACACAACACTCCTCGAGGTGCAAAGTTAAGTAGATCAATGCATGCTTTACCCTAGATTATTTCTTCACATTTCTTATACTTTATATTCAACAATTGACTCACATCTGGATTACAATTGGCTGGCCAGCTTTGAATCTTTAAAGTCCAAATGTGAATATGAAATTAATGTTCCTCTTTTTGCGATCCTTTCGATCTTGACTTGACTTGCTTTTCTAACATGCCTCGTCGGACCGAATTGACCATAGTCCATAAGCACCATGCTAAGATAGCAATCACCCAGTCAAATCAAAAGGAACCAATTAGAGTCCTTAAGGGTAATGAGTTAAGACCCATGTGGTCTTTGGGTCTCACATAATAGTAAACACAATCACTATTCTAACCCAATGGTCAAATGCATACGTAGTATGAATACGTATTACAACATCACTCCTTTCCCAGGGAGCGTATGTCTTAATGATGTTGTAAGGATGATAATCAGACACCATAATGTCTGATTTTGAGTCCCTTTTACTACTCAAATAATTTTCTGGACCCACATCCCGCATAAGACAGATATGATTTAAGAATCCTCTTAGATCTTTTGTAAGCATCCATATGATGCAGATCTTTCATACGACCATTTTGTTTAAGTCATGACTCTAAATCATCCGTCTGACGATTTTGACTTAAACAGGTCTCATCTTTATTTTATCCGTCTGATATAATAAAGGCGGTTGCTCATGTGAGAGAGCAAACCTCAATTTGTCCGACATACTAGAAAATATAGCTGAGATTTTAAAATGTACACAAACATTTTCAAGAAACTCATATGCAATGTTAAAAAGAACTTATTCTTTTATTAAATTTGATCTTTTACAGACATGAGAATTTACATTGGTACAACTCAGCTCTTACGCAATCCTTGAGATGATAAGTGTTTGTAAAACACATCTCTGGGGATCGCCTTCGTAAGCGGATCCGCTATCATCTCATGCGTAGATATGTACCTTATGTCTACCTTCTTGGTCTTGTCATAGTCTTTTGCAAATTTGTAGCGGATATCTATGTGTTTGTTCTTACAATAGAATTTTGGATCTTTGACATAGGCTATAGATGCTTGACTGTCACTGTGTATTGGTATAGCACTTGAGTCACTTGCATCAATTAGCCTGTCTAAGAATTTCCTAAGCCAAACAGCCTCTTGGACTGCCATGCTAAATGCTACAAACTCGGCTTCCATAGTTGAAAGTGCGATGCAGGATTGTTTCTTGCTACTCCAGGATATTGCACCAGATCCGAGTAGAAAAACGTATCCTGGGGTCGATCGTCGCTCATCGAGATCACCCGCCCAATCAGCATCAGTGTAGCCTTCGAGCCTCAAGGCATCTCCTTGATAGCATAAAGCATAGTCCGCAGTTCCTTTAAGATACCGCATTATCCTCTTAACCGCTTTTCTGTGTACTTGCCCTGGATTGGATTGGTAACGACTTACCATTCCAACGGCAAAACAGATGTCCGGTCTTGTACACATCATAGCGTACATAAGACTACCAACTACACTGGAATATGGAACTTTTTTCATAATTTCCTTTTCCTTTTGGTTCTTTGGACATGATTTCAGACATAAATTATCGCATTTGCTTATAGGAGTATCAATGGACTTGCAGTCCTGCATATTAAAACGTTCTAGAACCTTCTTTATATAAGTCTCTTGTGAAAGAGAAAGAAGTTTCTTCGAACGATTCCTTGAAATCTTAACTCCAAGGATATATGCGGCTTCTCCCATGTCTTTCATCTCAAAAACTGATGAAAGCCAAGCCTTGATATCCATCACAAAGCCATTGTCATTTACGGCTATTAAAATGTCATCTACATAAAGAGACATAATAACGTCTTGCTCTTAATCCTCTTGATATATAGACAGTTATCTTCATCAAGCATGGAAAACCCATTTGATAAGATAACTTCTTGAAATCGTATATACCATTGCATCGAGGATTGTTTAAGACCATATATGGACTTACGAAGTTTACAAAACTTATGTTAACGTTTCCTTCTTTTACAAACCCTGTTGGTTGTTCCATATAGATCTCCTCGTCCAATTCTCCATTGAGAAAGGCAGTCTTTACATCCATCTGATGTAATTCGAGGTCTAAGCAAGCTACCATAGCCAGAATCAGGCGAATCGAGGTAAAACGAACAACAGGTGAGAAGGTCTCTTCGTAGTCTATCCCTTCCTGTTGCGTAAAACTTTTCGCGACAAGGCGAGCTTTATATCTGTCTATAGAGCCATCAGCCTTATGCTTGATCTTGAGAACACATTTGTTCCCAATAGCTCTACGTCCTCTGGGTAAGTTAACTAAGTCCCAGACTTGGTTAACTTTCATGGATTCCAACTCTTCCTTCATCGCTTCCATCCATTTGTCTTTTGTAGGGCATGATACGGCATGTTTGAAAGTAGCAGGCTCGTCATCATCTTGTAGTAAAGTCATAAAGGTTTGCAGAAATTCATCCTCAAATCTTAGAGGAGCCAACCTTGTACGACTACTACGTCGTATTTGAGCGTATTTGAGATTCTTCAAGTCCTTGTTGACTCGAATTTAGATTAATTCTAATATCACTCCCACTTGGAATGTCGTTAGAAATGCTCCCATTTGGATCATTATTCCCGTATGGAATAGGATTAGCGTCATTCGTATCATCCATTGGTGAAGTTTGAAACGTATTTTCGTCTTCACCAAGAATTCTCCCACTCGAATGAGGTAATCCTTCTTGATCATTAATCTCAAATAGAGATAAGTCCTGACTTATCTCGCCCTGTCTTGGAAACTCATTTTCTAAGAAAGTGACATCCCTCGACTCAAATTCAATTAGACCTCCATTGTCTTCCTGACCAATGAAAACATAACCTTTGGAGTTTTCTGCGTATCGTATAAAGATACATTTCCTTCCCCATGGCCCAAGTTTGTCATACTTATGGGAGGAAATATGTGCGTAGGATGCACATCCCCAAGGTTTTAAAATGTTTAAGTCAGGAGACCTTTGGTTCCACAACTCATAAGGAGTGGAGCTAACTGATTTCGAGGGTACGCGGTTTAAAATGAAAGTTGCCGTCAATAATGCATCACCCCAAAAGGTGATTGGCAAGTTAGCTTGCGCCATCATTGAACGGACCATTTCCATTAAAGTCCTATTTCTCCTTTCTGCAACACCATTTTATTGTGGAGTATAAGGCATAGTTACCTGATGAACTATGCCTTTTTCATCACAAAGTTCCTTAAAACTTGCCGATTGATATTCACCGCCTCTATCGTTTCGCAAGACCTTAATCTTGCGATCTAATTGATTTTCCACCAAACTCATATAGTTTTTAAAGCAGGTTAATGCTTCACTTTTGTGGGATATCAAATAGATATGACCGAATCGGGTGAAGTCATCAATAAAAGTGATGAAATAGGACTTCACGTGTCTTGTCTTGACATTCATCAGACCACATATATCCGAATGGATGAGCTGTAATGGAACCTCGGCCCTTGTGCCGGTTCCAAACGGCTTGCAACAAGATTTTCCTACAAGGCAATGTTCGCAAGTCAACATTTTGACCTTTGAAACATTGGATAGAAGGCCACGTTTGGCAAGTCTATCCATTCTTGTTGGTCCAATGTGACCAAGCCTTGCATGCCAAAAAATTACATCTGACGCATAAGTCGAAGAATTTGCAACAAGGAAATTTTCATTACAAAATGAAGAGTCATACATTGTATTTAATACAATAAATCCTTTAAATACATACCCAGAACCAATAAGAGTATTATTACAAGACAAGTCCACTTTACAATTTTGAAAGAACCAGCTATAACCAAGACCCATTAACACGACCACAGATATAATATTCCTTCGAATATCTGGAGCGAAGAGGACATCATGTAGTAAGATAGTGCGGCCGTTGTCCAAGACTAGCTTGCAAGTCCCAACGCCTTTCACTTCAACACGTGTGTTGTTTCCTACATAAATCCACTTTGTTCCTTGGGGTATCCGGTGATACTCCACGAAGGACCGTCTGTCCCTTGCTATGTGGTCGGTGGCACCTGAATCAATTATCCAAAATAGATTAGATTCCACAAGAAATATTGAACTAGAAACACATATGTAACTATCATTACAAGTTACCTTGTCACCTTCATCCATACAAGAACGGGCATAGTGACCTAACTTGTTGCACTTGAAGCACTTGATACTCTTCAAGTCTTTCTTCTTGTGCCATTTCTTGTGTCCACCCTTATGTTTGGGTTTCTTGGTAGACTCAGGTTGCGTATTACGTTCATTAGTGAACTTCGAACGATCTTTCCGTTTCTTTCCCCCGTGTGAGGAACTAGCAATCATGTGCACTTCTGCACTTGGCTTGGCGGCCGCAAGCCGCTCTTCCTCTAACTCGAGGTGCTTTGAAACATCGCTGAAGTTCTTGATGCTCTCATTATGAGTGAGATTCATCTTCATTTGGTCCCACCCATTTGGTAGGGAACGTATGACTGCTTGGATTTGTTGCTCGTCAGTGAGCACATGACCTGCATCCTTTAACTCTGAGATGAGATTCGCCATATGTCGCAGATGTTTCCCCATGGAATGATCTGGACGTTTCTTGTATGAATCAAATCTTATAGTTAAAGAACGAAGTTTGGACACCGAGGTGCCACCAAACTTCTCCTCTAGCTTGGACCACCAAACTTCTCCTCTAGCTTGGACCATATGTCCATGGCTAGGTCATGCTCTCGGAAGATGCACATTATGTCATCGGTCATACTGGACAATAACGTAATGCGAGCTATCTTGTTCTTCCGAGACCAAGCATCAAAAGCTTCCTTGTCTCGTCTGTGTTGGGCCGTAGTGCCCAACTCGGGTTCAATCATCTTGTTCTTTAGAGTTTCGAGCACGTCTTGCTCCTCTAGAACGTATTGTATCTTGATGGACCATAGTTTGTAATTATCGCCGTTGAGTTTTTCACCTCTGTTTAACTCAGCGACAATGTTCTTTGAAGCGGAAGACATTTTAACTTTAAAATGCTGTAAAAAGACACAAAACCGAAGGTTCGATCAAAAATCATTGCATAAAATTCTTATACATAGATATCACTCACACTTGGAATATCCCACTTGGAATGATATTATTATATTTGATAAGTTACTTTCGAAAAATATTGAAGATGTTGCTTTAGAATCGGAAAGGTCTCTACGATTCCAATCACCGTCTAGAACAACTTTCAATATTTCTCCCTCACATATCAAACAATAGTACTCTTATAGTACTTCGCAGCGGAAAAGCGTTTTTGAAAACATATTTTTCAAAAGCAAATGCGATATTTCAACTTAGTACCCTTATGATACTAGCGAAATATACGGCAATCCCTGGCCATTGCCGGGATTGATCCGTAGCCGTGCTAAGGCCAGATCCCCCCTGAGGGGATTTTTCTGCAAGCCATCGTCGCCGGTTCCCGTATGGATCCAGGCGCTTCCTCCCTATAGGAGAATTTTGCCGCAGAAGACTGCCGTCGGCCCCGTATGGGCTGGCCATGCATGTCACATTCATGCAAGCCCCCCCCCCCCCAATACAGGGTCAACCGGGGCTCAGCACTGGCCGAGACCGGGGTCGGCAGTGGCCTGGCACCGGCCTCGGCCAGGGCCGGCAGTGGCCCTGGGCAGGCCTCGGCCTGCCGGCCGGCCTGGCCCTGGCCACTGCCAGGGCCGGCCAGGGCACCGGCCCTGGCCTTTGCCAAGGCCGGCCTGGCTCCTGGCCTGGCCCTGGCCCCTACCAGGGACGGCCAGGCCCCTGGTCTGAGGCCAGGGCGCCGGCCCTGGCCCCTGCCAGGGCCGGCCAGGCCGGCCCCTGGCCCTGGCAGAGGCCGGCCAGGGCCTCCTGGCCCTGGCCATGGCCAGGGCCCCCTGGCCCTGGCCGGGGCCGGCCGGGGCCGGCCATGGCCATTGTCGGCCATGGCCCATATGGCCATGGCCGGCCACCCCCTTGCATGGGGTTGGCCGCACACCCCCGCCGGAGGGGTGGCCGTGGTTGTTATTGGCCGTAGCCAACCCCCTCCGCATGGGGAGGGGGGATGAATTGCCTCCATAGCCCATATGACCATGGTGATCATGCACCAAAAAATGTCATCTTCTCCGTTGAGAATAACCACCATCGTCTTCTCCGATGAGGCACCCGTTCGTCGAGAAAACGGTTTTGCTTCAATGGCCGTGTGCCAAAAAATGAAGATAACGCGTTTTCAAGGCCGCAAACTTCACGCTCTACATGAAGAGAGTTCACATTCTCAATGGAATGGAGATTCAGCATCCATGAGGAGCACGAGTTTGGCGATATGAACGGTAAGTTCTTCCCGTCACAGAGAGTTCCTGCCATATCCGTAATGGCAGAAGACCCTAACGTGAAAAGAACAACTATTGCGATTCTCTCCGTCACGATGCGTTCCTATCATATCCATAATGGAAGAAGACTCATTCGTGAAAGAGACAACGCCGCGTTCATCGTTGAGACCGGGGCAACGGTTAGACCGGGGCGAACCCGTATAGCTCCGATACCAATGTAGGATCCTGTCAAAACAATGACATTAGGATCGAATAATAACATAGACTTACGCTTGCGTACGCGGCACCGTAGTCTCTGAACTTCACCCTCGGATTCGCCACAACGGTCGGTACTGTAATGCCCTACAAGCTACTGCACAAGTACTATAGGGGGGAATAGTACTTTAAAAATAACGAGGAGTATAATTCCTAATTATCGTGCAAACAACTACCAAATCAATTTGCGGAAGCTTAAATTGATGACAACAACAAAATTAACAATGCTAACAAATGATATTACTGGGTTCGGATCCACCCAAGTCTCCCCGACTTGTTCCCGGTGATCCTACGTCCCAACCACCCGGATCCCCTCCGGATACTTAGGTTAGAAACCCTAACCCAAGATTTCCACTATGATATCTTGTGAAAAACCTTCACAAGATCAAATCATACATGCAATGGCAATAGTGAATCCCACAACCCGGGATCACAACCTTATCTCACAACCGAGAGAGTCAATAGCAATAAATGAGTTTATATGAAATAAACAACAACTTACCACAAACCCTATACCTTGAGTATTCTTACCAAATAGGTGCAAGGAGGGATTTGAGGAAGAGAAAGTCACCAAGACCTAGCACCACTGAAATGAGCAGCAATGGGTGCCTAGGAGTGATTTGGAGACTTGAATCAAGCTAGAGCTTGAATGGCTCACCAAGAACAAACTTCTCTCAAGATGGATTCTAGATCTAGAAAGTGAGAGAATGGATTTCTTGTGAGGAAGAGAGCTTTGGAAATGAGTGAGAACCTCTAACTCTTTCAATCTCAATGAATCTCTTAATAGCAGCTCTAACCTAGAAACAAATGACCAAGCTTCGTATTTATAGGGTCCCATAAAAATGAGTTAGGTCAAATCCCAACGGATAGAAATCTGAAGCAGTTAGTCGGTCAAAGAACAACCACTGACCGACTAGTTCATCAACTAGTCGGTCGGTCAATCAACATGGACCGACTAAGTGATGAACAGTGAAGAGATTGAATTTCAGACCTAGAAATCTAGTCGGTCCAAGAAGACTGTCTGACCGACTAGTTTCACAACTAGTCGGTCGTTCAGTGAACTTAGACCGACTAAGAGTCAAAAACTATTAGTCTGAATACAAATTGATTTAGTCGGTCCAAGAACAAATGTTGACCGACTAGATCATCAACTAGTCGGTCGCCAAACGTTCTTAGATCGACTAACGATAAACAGTAGCTTAGGAGAAAATTGGCATGTACAGTAAATCTCAACTAGTCGGTCAAAGAAGCATCACTGACCGACTAGTTCACAAACTAGTCGGTCGGTGAGTCAACGTAGACCGACTAACTGTAAACAGTACTGAGCAAGAAAAGATTAACTGAAACTAGTCGGTCCAAGAAGCTTTGCCGACCGACTAGATCACCATCTAGTCGGTCAGTTCTTCTTCTTGAACCAACTAACATGCACAATAAAGTCCGAATCGAAGCGCGATGCTTCGAGGAAGTTAGAATGGACTTCTACTAATATCCTAGAGCTAAGATATGAGCGTTATGAAGATAGAAATGTAAGATATACTCAAGGCTTAACATTCTATAGATCGAAACTAAAAGACTATAAATAAAACCTTAAAGAACGGTCTTCGAGAGCTTCGATCAAATCTTCATGACTTTCAAAATGGTCCAAAAGCTTCAACGAAGCTTTAGGCGTTGAATACGAGCTTTGAGAAGTCTTGAGATGTCGCTTTGATTGTTCTCGTGAATTTGGCGACGATCTCCATAACTGCGCTCACAAATTATTAGTTCATGAATTATTTATGTTTGCTCATCATCCAAAACCAAATCCGGGGAGTCCAATACTCAACAGATACTTCATCACGGAGGATCGAAGCAAATTTTCACCGCCTAAATCTCTATTTAGAAGAGGATTTTAATGGAAGAGAGAAGAAGAACACAAGTTGCCTTATGCAAACTTATGGCATGGTTAGATTAATGTAAAAGGCATACCCTTGGGTCCTATTTATAGGCTTTAGGGGTAGTTATTGTAGGAAATAACCACTTATAAGCTTATTAGCCTATATTAGCCCTTTTACTTATCCTCTTCTTCATTCACTTATCGAGTGCCTTTATGCACTTATAAAGTGACTTTTTCCACTTATCGAGTGGTCCTTTTCACACGAGAAAAGGTTCCCTTCGCACACGCTTTCGTGCACGCGACATCTGATGTCCGTATACCCTCATACATCCCCTCATGGGTGTATTCATGTCGTCCATATCTAACACCACATACACAAACCCACATACAAGGCACAAACCTATAAATATACATACAATGCACAACACACAACACACATACATTGCATATATGTAACACATCACACACAATGGATATAATGATACATAATGATGCCCATGATGCAACATGAGATGCAATGCAATGCAATGCAATGCAATGGGATCCCATGAATGTGCCGGCGTGCAAGTGTATCGTGATCTACTCTGTTCTCAACTGTGGCAACTACCGATGGAGTCAAGAGGTGCCTACACGGTCACGGCCCACAGCGAATCCCCCCGCCTCCTACTGTGACTCTCGCTCCATGTAGTGCCATCCGTGTCCTAAAACATTGCACATTCACATCATTTCTCATATTACAAATATATACATGCCCATTCTGCATGTTTCTCAACTTTTGTTTCATTAAGGCATTTCAGCAAACACATGACGGGCGTAATTCATATCAAGGCAACACAATATCATTTACATGTGCCAAGGGCATGAACATTCATTCTACCACACAACCATAATAAGCAAGAATAATGATGGCCAATTAACCACAATTAATGAATAAGAACAACACTTAGTTAATTCAGCTTGCTGAAATTGCAAGAAGTGACAATACATGGCCATATAATATCAGTTTACCTTGAGAATTTGACAAATTGTCCCAAATGAAAGTTATAGATATACTAGTCCTGGATTCACAGATAAAATTTCAGGCACAAATATTAAGTATATGATTTATAGTGAATTATTTGGTAAAGTGTGTCAAAGCTGTTTTTCAAACAGATTTCAGGATCTGTATTGAAAGCCAATTTGGGGCATGTTGAAGCCAGATATTCGACATATAAGCAATCTGATGTTAGAAAAACTTGTTAAATTTCCAACAAGACCAAGAACACAAAATTCCAATGTGTGTGCAGGTGTTGAGATCAATTTTACTAAACTGTGTCAAAACTAAAAATCAAACAGACATGTTGTAAAGATCTAATTTTTGCTCCTGATTCTTGAATTGAACATATATCAAAATTTATATGAATTTGGGGTAGAACTTCAAGATCTACAAGATCATATTTTTTTGAACCCTAATTCTAGCTACAGTAACAGGAATTACAGCAACAACATGAAATAGAATTTCAGAAATTCAAAAGAGATAGGTTTGCTTGGAATTTCAATAGGATATTCATAAAAATTAAATCATGGCACATAAATTTGATTACCACTAATTCATATTGGTAAAACATGATATAAAAACATGAGGAAAAGAAACCCTAAATAGATTTCCAAAACCAAGTTAGTATCCTACCTCAAAAGCGTTCTTTCTTCTCCTCCTCCTCCTCTTCTTCCTCTTCTTCTTCTTCTTCTTCTTCTTTTTGGAATAACATAGAGGGGTAGGAGGGGGAGCACGAAATTGGGGGTGGAAATTGAGTAGGAGGAGATGATATAAGGATAAGGGAAGAAAATAGAAGAAAAGAAAAGAAAAGGAGAGAAAGAGGGAGAGGTTTCTAGAATGGATTTTCCATGGCTTATCCCATAAGCCATGTTAATTATTAAATGACCAAACTACCCCTCACACATTCAAGTATTTACAAGTATGCCATTACTTTATGCACACACCATCTTAGGATGTATAAACAGCAACTTTAGTCCAAATGACCGTTTTGTCCCTAACCTTTCTAAAAATTTACGGGGGTTGCCATTGACCCCTAACCCCTTTCACACTTGCATGGCTCTTCCTACACACATCTGCGCACATCCATGCATGCATTCATGCTTCACACACACATGTCTAACACATGCCTGTTGTTTTACACCCACGACGTCATTTGCACTTCTCCCGTATTCAATCTCGTTTTCTCGTCTCTTAGCCACGCATTACGGCCCAATCCCCTTTGCACTACGTTATATACATCGATATCCACTTTTATTTCATGCCTACGTGTGCATCGTAGGTAGAAATACCACGTGGGTTCAGTAGAATACCCGTATAGTGCAAAATAGGACATGACAACTTTTACCTTCCACCTTGACAACACTGAGAAGCATTATAACTCTAATATGATTCGGGATAACCTGATAGAAACACCAAATGTTGATATTGATTTTTCACAAACAGAAACATATGAGTACATGAATACTATAGTTGCTTTTACTACTTCTGAACAGACATCTTCTGTACACGCTTCTACAACTGCACAAGATGTTTCAGCTACACAACAATCTCAATCCAGATCACAAAAATCTGCGGTTTGGTAGAACTTTATGGTTGAAACTGTCGCTGGCAAAGGCCGATGGGCAATTTGCAGAATATGTAGAACTGATTTTACTTGCAAACCTTCTGACGGCACAATACACTTAAAGAGACACAACATCTCACTTAAAAAAGACCTTAAACAGACAACATTAAATTTATCTAGATCTTCTTTCTCATTATCTAATTTCTCATACTCTGCTGAGACTATGAGAAAAGAGATGGCAAGACTAGTTTTATGCCGAGATTGCCATTTAGTTATGTAGAAAGCCCCGAATTAGAAAGGTTTAATCAAGTGGTCATTAACACTGCCTTTAGAAGAGTGCCTAGAAACATTATTCGAAGAGATGCTTTGTCAGCTTTTCAAGCTGGAAAAGCTAAATTAATTACGAATTTTGCTAGTGTAAAATCTAGAATAGCTTAAACTTTTGATATTTTGACAACAAACTGGGGTGCTTCCTATTTATGTGTTACATCGCATTTTGTAGATAATACTTACATTCTTAATAAGATGATTATAGGATTTAGAATGTTAGAGCATTCTCATCTGGGGTGTAATTTCTAATGTAATAATTTCTGTTATTCAAGATTTTAATATTTCAGAAAAGATTTTTTCAGTTACTTTTGATAATGCATCCAATAACAATAGTGCAATTAGTTGCTTAAAAAGAAATTTGACCCCGATATGGAGGGGTTGTTGTTCCATCAAAGATGGGCATGTCACGTCTTGAACTTGATAGTTCGGATGGACTTACAACTTGTTCAGTTTATTTAGATAAAATCAAGAATCTCATGTTGTATATACATACTTCTGGCACTAGGCGACTTTAGTACAAACATTTGTGTCGTACTAGCCAGAGACCATAACTTGCATTTAAATTTGATGTCGCGCATAGGTGGAATTCAGCTTACATAATGTTGCGATCTATGATTAAGAATAGAGAGCATCTTACAGATTTTGCACTTATACATCTTTCACACGACCCTGCTTATGACATTACTGAACTAGAGTGGTTAGTTGTAGATCATCTGCATGATTTTTTGAAGTATTTTGTACTGATACAACAAACTATCTGGACCCAGCAACTGTTTAGGAGTAGAACAATTAGTTCTCATTTCTGATCAGTTATCAAAGCATAGAGATAATATACAACCTAACACTGCTATTATGCCTATGATAAAAAACATGTATGTAAAACTAGCTAAGTATTGGCATCATGTTCCTTTCTTTACTCCTTAGCTAAATTTATTGATCCTCGTTGTAAGGAGGATGTTGCAATAGGTTTATTAGAAATGTATTACGAAAACATGTGATTTTCCCATGTTAAACAGGTAGCTATTGTTAAACATAGCTTAAGAACCATGTTTGCGTCTTATGAGTCCAGATTTACTAGTGTTTCGCATACTTCTTCTTCGCATGCTACTACTTCTTCATCTAGTAGGATCCGACGGATGGTATGGAAGAAGAAACAAAAAACAGCAGTGTCAGATAGTTCTTCTAATGAACTATCTAAATATTTAGCAAATCCATTTCCCTTTTCCGAGGAAAAAATGGATGATGAGCATTTTGATCCTCTTGTGTAACGGCCTGTTTTTGTTGTGCACGTATTTCCGTAACAAAACATTTTCAAACGATTTCAAAAATAGGTAAATGAATTTTTTCTATTTTTTTGTCACTCAAACCTTAAATTTGACTTCATATTCATGATCTTCGTAACAATACGGACTCGGGCTATTGTTTTCGTAATTTTTCGGACACGTCTCATTTTAGGGGCAAAATCTTAATTTCGTACGTTTAATTATATTTAACTAATTACGATTTTACTAATTAACATATTAGCTATCCTAATCACCTATCTAACCTACCTCGTTAGCAGCCCAAAACTTAAACGTGGGTTGCACGTTTAAATTCCCTGAACCCAGATTCACCCCCCAACTTCCTTCTTCCACATTAATTGCACCATTAATACTATTTTATTTCTTATTAATTCTTATCTAAACACTCCCCCCTCACATTCAAACTCACAACCCCTCTCCTCTCTCCCAACTCCCCCACGCAAACCACCCCCGAACCCATGCATCAGCCTCCAACAACGAAGGCAACCCCTCAGCTCCCCTTCATCTGTCATGCCCTATTTTGCACTATACATGTATTCTACTGAAAACGCGCGGTATTTCTACATACGATACATGCGTAGGCATGAAATAAACATAGATAACGATAAATGTAACTTAATTAAAGGGGGATTAGGCCGTAATGCGTGGCTAATATACAAGAAAGCGAGATTGAGCGCAGGAGAAGTGTGAAAGACGTCGTTGGTGCAAAAGAACAGGAATGTGCTAGACGTGTGTATGAGAAGCATGCATGCGTCCACGGATGAGCATGGATGTGTGTAGGGAGAGCCATGAAAGTGTGAAAGGGGTTAGGGGTCAATGGAAACTCCCGTAAATTTTTAGAAAAGTCAGGGGCAAAACGGTCTTTTGACTAAAACTGCTGTGCGTACATACTTGAGTGGTCGGTGCATAAAGTAATGGTAAACTTGTAAATACTTGAAACTTGAGGAGCATTTTTGGGAGGGTATTTTGGTCTTTTACAAGTTTCATGCTTATCCTAAGAGCTTCTGGTAAGAGATATTTTAAAAGAAGTTTCTCACTTTTTCCTTACTCTTCATTTCCTTTATCTTTTCATTTTTCTTCCCCCACTTTTCCTCTCCCCTCCCTAGCCTATGGCCGGCCACCTCCCCATGCCATGGCCAATTTCTTTAACCAAGAAAAAAAGGAAATGAAGAAGAAGAAGGAGAAAGAAGATGGAGTGAAGAGAAAGAGAAAGAAGAGAAGGAAAGGAGGAGAAATCAAGATGTGAGGTAGGATTCCAACTTGGTATTTGGAATTTAATTAGGGTTCTAGTTTATTATGTTTCTAACTCTTGTTTTATCAATATGGATTAGTAGTAATCAAATTCATATGTCATGTTTTAATTTTCATGAATATCCCCGTGAAATTCTAACCAACATCACTTCCTTTGAAAAGCTGAAATTTTGATGGGTGTTCATGCTTGGATTCTGTTTTTTGTGGTTAGAATTAGGGTTCGAAAAAATTATTAACTTGTAGATCTTGAAATCCTACCCCAAAATCATATAAATATTGATATATATTCAATTCTGGAATTAGGAGTAAAAATTCATTGTTTGCAAGATGTCTGAAATTCTGTCAAGCTATACACTGTTTAGCAAAATGAGGATTACTACCTGCACACTCCATGGATTTTGTTGATCTTGGTCTTGTTGGAAAGTTAACAAGTTTTTCTAAAGGTTCATCAGATTCTCTTATGTCGAATTTTTGGCTAGAACATGCTCAAAACTGGTTTTAAACACAGGCCCTGAAATCTGTCTGAAAAACAGATTTGACACATTTCACCAATTAATTCACCATAAATCACCTATTTAATATTTTTACCTGAAATTTTATCTCTGAATCCAGACTCATATATCTATAACTTTCCTTCGGGACAATTTGTCAAATTTGCAATAAAACTTGATGATATGTGCTCATCTATTGCCACTTTTGTAAATTTCAGCAAGCTGAAGTACTAAAGTAGTGTTGTGAAATGGATAGTATTGCTAATTCATCTTTTATAGTGCATGATTATTGTTGTTATATGTAAATTAGATTAATGACATGTCTTGCCATTTGAATTGCTAATGTGCTATGGACATGCACGTCACGCCCATCACATGTTTGTGAAAATGCCTGAATGAAGGCAAATGTTAGAAATACGAGAAATGCTCCATCATATGAATATGAAATGAAATCTGATGTGAACTTGAAATGTTGAGAGCATGTATGCATGGGGCTATATGTGATGTGATGATGATTTGATATGAATATGATGGAGGGCATAACACCTCAGTGCATGACCCACGTTGGTATAAATGTGGTACGTGACGCCATGCAACATGACTAAAGTGATAGAAGTGATATTCTGGAATGCCTCAGTCCTCTCTAATGAGAGTGAGTTAGCAAAGTCCGGGTTTAGGTGGGATTTGAGTAAATTGTGGATATGAGGCCTGGACTGTGATGTGTGGAGTTTACACCCACTCACCTTTACCGGGAGTGGAGGGGATACTTACACCCACTCGCCTTTACCGGGAGTGGAGGGGTCATACGGAGGTTGGGTTATATGTGGATAGCCTCACTCCTGCCAGGGATGGGGAGGTGAGAGGCCCAGTGTACAGTGCACGTGTCCACTGCGTCGTGTGCTATATTCACCCCAAATTTGGGGTGAAGTCCAGGTCCTGGTATCACACAGTTTATCCAAGTTCCAATTAATTTAAATATAACATGGTAAAATAAGAATTTGTGTGTTACTTCCTCTGCTGATAGTACTTCCCCTTCCCTTTGCTTGTTTCTTTGTGATTCTGTGTTAAGCCTCAGGCACTTGCACTTATCTTATTAGATATTGGTGGCTTGAACACTTGTGTTATTATTATTATTATTATTCGTGCTAACCCTTTTCTTGTAGTAACTCGACACTGGACCGCAGGTATGATTCCCTTGTTTTCGCTATTTAATTTTCACTATATCAATTAGATACATGCTCTATTTCTCTTGCTTGCCTTGTGATCTGATAACCCTAAAACGAAGTTCCAAACCCAAGTTGGTTCCTACTGGGGCATGCATTGACGTGCTCCTCCCCATTTTTCAGGTGGCCGTGTCAGCTTGGTTGGAGGTGACTTGGAGTTGGGTTTCGGGGTAGAACTCGGTGGGAGCTGTGGCTTATAGAGTGACTTGGTTGTCTTGGGAGGTGGATAGTGTTGGTGTATTTGAAATGATGTAACTGGGTTTTGTATATAAATGAATATTGTTATATAAAATGTGTTGTTATTGTTCTATGTCATTACGAGTTGTTTGGTATTTGATGGAGCTCTACTTGTACTATCCCAGCATGCGCGCAGTGGCCTGCTTATTCAGTTCTTCCTTCTCTCTCTTTTCCCTCTCATCACCCCCACTCTTCAGGATACTTGGGGAAAAATTTAATGCCGGGTATTCTGGGGATCGGGGCGTGACAGTTTGTGGTGGCCCATGCAGGTCACCGCATTGCGATGTGCGTAAGGATAGTACATGTAATGCTTCAGTAGGTGATTGGGATACATTAGCCCTAAGGTGGGTAGTGACTAGCCTTAGAACGGAGTTCTAATGCCAAGAGCTCGAGGTATAGAGCTATCTGGGGGTCGTTTTAGACTTTTGGTTCGAGATCTGTATAGGAATACGGTATGGTATGGCTATTGACTTGTGAAGTTGTATGACGTCCTTGTGTATGATGTATAGTTAGATTCATGTGCAAATTACGTTAAATATACGGGTGCGGATCCTTAATGTAATGAAAAACCTATTGAATGTGTATATACTTATATATTAAGATGTGAGTGGCATCTAGATATGTATAGAGCATGTGGATTCATGAGTATTCCCTTGTATCCCACCTCGGTTGACGCGGGTATACTAGATGTGTAGTGTCACCGATGATGGAATTATTTAATTGAGTATTGGCTGACTAGGAAGATATAGATTGAACTATATAGTTGAATAACTCTATGAAGTGTATAGTTAGATGGGCGTATACGTGTGTGGTGTATACTATATGAGGTGTATACGTATGTGGTTAAATGACTATATGCTAGCATATGGTATTGCTTTAACTGTAAGACACATGAGTCTTCAATGTATTACTCTTTCTGAAGGATAATGGTTGTAGTCATGTTAAATTATCAGTATTAGAGTGGGGAGAACAAAGATATTTCCCTACCAACATGTTGAGTGTGATGGATATGCAGATCGGTCGTAAACGGTACATGGCAGTGTACATCAATGGAGATAGATGTATATGTCTATAATGAGTCGTATAGGGATACCGAGAAATATATATATTTGTGTGTATATGACCCTTGAAGACATGTACGTATGTTGTGTGTGTAACTGACCCACGTATGTGTGTTTGTATATCCGGATGTAGGCATGTATGTGTGCCTAACTAGCCATTTGTTACCTATACTTGTAAGCTTGTGCCTTACATGTGTGTAAACCGTATAACATGTATGGGATGTGGTATAGGAACCTGTCCGTGTGATACGGTTGCTGCATAGCGAAGAATGGGTCTGTGGTGTACTTAGGTTAGTATGCCCTATGTGGCTTGGCCATATATGGTGTGTATATAGCGATATAGATAAGTAATGGACGTCTGGATATTATGAGTAATGTTCCAGGGTGTTGGGAGTAGATGTATCATAAGGAGTGTAAGAATGCTTTAGACCCGTCCACCCTAAGTTTAGGCACTTAGCTCTATATTGTGCCTAGTGTGGGATAAAGATATAAGTGGGACGTATAACGTATGTGAGATGTGATGGATATGAGGATTTGAGATTATACAGGGCGTGTGTAAGTGGGATGGCTAAGGGTTGCACGGTTAAGTGGAGTTACGGTATATGTATATCTGTGTGTTTACTTTTATCCCGTAGAATGGTGTTTATAGGACCCTTTGGATGCATGTGTAGTGCGTGCACTCTTCCGTATATAGCGGCATGAGTAGGGATTATATATTGGTATATGACATACTTGTAGGTATGTGTGTGTTGTGTAGCAAGCGTGGTGTGATTGTGTAAATGTGTTGCTATTATTGAACGTGTAGTGATAGCTGTCCTATGAGTGATTATATGTGTATGTATGTGAATGATCCCTATTCTGATATATTTTTATCAGTATATGAATGTGTATGTATATGGGATGTGACTATCTACTAAATGTGTATGAATATTGAAATTCACTTATTTGTGTATGTACTAGTATGCTGGTAAAAGTGTAGATATATTGGACGTTATGTATATAGGGGTATGGATGGCTACCGACTACTGTTAGTGTAGTTTAGGTAGCTTGACTGTATAGGTGTGTAATAACAGGATATGTATGACATGTGTGAATGGGTGTATGCGCCCATACATTGTAATGTACGTGCATGGTTGCATGGATCCTGATATGTATATATGTATGTCTGTGTGTATACCTACTATTAGAATAATAATCTGGTGTGTATGAGCGAACGTGTATATGGCTATGTGTAGGCCTATATATATATATATATATATATATATATATATATATATATATATATATATATATATAGTGTTGATGTGAATATATCTGTAGGTATATAATGAGTGTGTATGTAAGTAGATGTGGAGTATTTATCTGACGTATTGTTTGTTACATATGTTGAGTATTGAATCCCCCTGATTTGGTTTTGATGATGAACAAACGTAAATATTGGGTACTAATTCTCTTTGAGCGCAGTTATGAAGATTGTCGCCAAATTACCTTGTAGATCTCAAGCGACGTCCCAAGACTTCTTTAGAGTGCGTGATCGATGTGCCTGAAGCTTCGTTGAAGCTCAAGGAGTATTAATGAAGTCAATGGATTCAGAATCTTCATGTAGAAGCTTTTGAAGACGGTTTGTAATGTTTATTTTTATTGTCTTTTAGAATGTTAAGCCTTGAGTAGTACTTGCCTTACTTATCCTCTTATATATCATATCGTATCTCTAGGATTGCCTTAGAAGCCATTAGAAAGTATACTTTAGTTTATCGTGTCTTTACATGGCTTCCTGTGCATCTTAGTTGGTTCAAGTAGAAGGACCAACTGACTAGATGACAATCTAATCGGTTGGAAATCCTTCTTGAACCGACTAGACATACTTGTGTATTTCAGCCTAGTTATTATTGACCAATTAGTCGGTCCAAGAAGGTTCACCGACCAACTAGTTGTCAAACTAGTCGGTTAGTGTCTCTTCTTAGACCGACTAGTTTATCCTCCTTATTTCGATATATTCTCTGGCAACCATCTAGTCGGTCCAAGAAGGTTCACCGACCGACTAGTTCTCAAACTAATCGGTCAGTGATCCTTCTTAAACCGATTAAGCTGCTTTAATTTTCCAGCCGTTGGAGAATTTATTTCCACGATTTTTCTTGATCTGTTTTGATTCTTTCCATATGTGTTTGATTCGTTTCAAACAAGGAAATTTGCCTATTTTCAAAGGGATTTCAGATCTAACTTTCAATCATTGGTTTTTGAATTTCCAATGCTTTCTCTCTCGAAAATCTCTCCCTTTTCTCTTTGTGACCTAATTTCTCAAGAAGATTTTCAACGGTATGTGTTCATATTTCTGAAGGATCAAATCACGATCATCACCATCGTCCTAGCCATTTTCACGTTGTTCATCGTTACTAGGATTTTGTGCTCATTCTTTCTCATCTCTCTTCCTTGCCCTAATTCGTAAGTATCTCAAGGCATAAGAATGTGTGGTGAGTTATATTTATTTCATTTAAACTATTTTTTTATAAGTTTATCTCTCGTGTTGTGAGAGAAGTTTGTGATCCCGGTTTGTGGGAGTCGCAATTCATTCATTGTATTGTTTGATCTTGTAGTAGTTTCTACAAGAAGTTGTATAGTGGAACCTTGAGTTATTGGATTCTAACTCAAGTAGCCGAAGGGGATCCGGGTGTCTGGGACGTAGGATCACCGAGAACAAGTCGGGGAGACTTGGGTGGATCCGAACCCATTACATCGTGTGTTTGAGTTGTGTTTCTCTTGTTGTTCTATTTTATTCCTCATGGTTGTTTGTGTTTCCACAATAATTAGGAATTAGACTCTTGATTATTTTAAAGTACTATTCACCCCCCTCTAATACTTGTGCAGTAGCTACCAGGGCATTACATTTGGTATCGGAGACAAGTTCATAGCTATGACAAACAACGACAACAAGGCCGTTCGACCACCTTCCGACTACAGCACCTTTAAGAACCGTGAAGGAGCCTCCTCAGTGGTCGAAGGACACTCCTCAACTAGGCCACCTCACTTCAACGGTACCAACTATGGGTACTGGAAATGTCGGATGGAAACTTTCCTCCAGAGTGCATCACTATGGAGAGCCACGTTTACGGAGTATGTGGAGCCCACTGAAGAAGACTTCACAAAGTGGACTGCCGCGGAGGTCGCCGCGGAGGTGAGCAATGCCAAGGCAATGAATACCTTACAATGTGCACTGGAGCCTGAAGATTTCAACAAGATATGCACATGTAAGAGTGCATATCAGATTTGGAACCAACTCCTAATCTTACACGAAGGAACGAGCATGGTAAAACACTCCAAACTCACTGTTGCTAACAAAGAATTTGAGTTATTTCACATAAAACAGGGTGAAAGAATTAAGGAGTACTATGCTCGCTTCGTGGATATAACCAACGAGTTGGAAGCACTTGGGAAGACCTATACCCAAGAAGAGAAAGTTGCAAAGATAATTGACGGACTACCGTCGAGTTGGGAAAAGCGAACCTACGCTATTGAGGAAGGTAACGATATGTTCAAATATACTGTTGTTCAACTAATGTGTACTTTAATGTCCTATGAGGTACGAAAGGACAACAAGATCAAGATGCAGGACAAGATGAAGGCATTCTTGAAGCAAGAAGAGCCGAAGAAAAAGGCGATTGCTTTCAAGGACGCCCCTACCACACCTACCGATAGTGAAGATTCGGACTCCGAGTTGGACATGGAATCCTTGGCCCTCATGGCAAAGAAGTTCAACCGGTTTTTTTTGAAAAGGTAATTTTAAGAACAAATCAAAAGTTAGTTCTACTAATGCCTCTGCCCCTTTGTGTTTTAAATGCAATAAGCCAGGACACATCAAGGTCGACTGTCCTCTCAACAAACAAAAGGAGAAGTGGAAGGCACCCAAGTTCGACAAGTCAAGAAAGTACAAGAAGGAGTATAAGAAAGGGCTTGTCGGCACATTCACCGATTCAGAAGGCGACTCCTCAAGTGGAGAGTCAGATGATGAACAAGTGGAGAAAGCACACATGTGCTTCATGGCAAGAGAGCAACATGATCAAGATACCGCTTTAGATGAAAGCGAGGATGAAGGTGAAGAGATAATTATGGATGACCTAAGATTAGCTAATGAACAAATTTGGTCTAAGTATTCTAAATTGGTAAATAGATATACTAAGATCAAAGATGAGCTAACTAGTCTTCAAACCACACCTAAGCATATCATCACCAACAACGACACCGTTGTTGAAGCCTTGAGAACTGAGATTTTAAATCTCAAATCTCAACTTGAACATGTTAACCTTGAGGATTCGGATGAACACGAGATAGCCGATTTAATTTCTCGAAACTCAACTTTGAGTATTGAGAATGAGAATCTCAAGTCCCGTGTTTGTGAACTCACAACACAAGTGTCCACTTTGGATACTACAATACTTTCTTTCACTGAGAAATATAAGTCCGCAATATGCCGAATTGAGAAATTCAACAAAGGCAAGGATCATTTGGATAATATTCTGAATGACTTACTTTCGACCAATCATCGTATTGGTTTGGGGTATAAGAAGGAAGATTCATCCAAATCTTCCACCACATTTGTAAGGCCATCTTCCGAGGCCTCAACTAGTGGGAGTAAACACCCCATGGGTAGTTCATCTACCAACGGTACTTCCACTAAGTACACACCCCCTTTTGGAAAGAAACCCACTTTGGGTGGACCTCAAAAGAAGGGTCATGCATTTATGTACACCAATACTATGCCACGTAGGAACACACCTCATACCCCACCTGTTCACACATATGATGCTTTCTATGCTCCACGTCCACGAGCACGTGCACACCAAGTGAGACACACTCACGCACGGGTTCCCCCACATGCATATGTTCACCCACATCATTACTACATGAATGAGTACCATCATGCACCTTATCATATGTTGCCACCACCACTTCATCATGTGCCTTATGCTTATCCACCTCATGCATACACTAGGCCACTTCCTCGTAGAACACATGCACCACGTAGAAATCAACAAAACATGCATGTTCCCAATAGGAAAAGGGCTCCCAAGACATTCACTATTTGGGGCCCGAAGGACACAAGCATGCATGAGAAACAAGCGTATATTAATTCTTATTTCATGAATGTTGTGCACAATGATGACTATGTTGGGAAGTCTAAGTCCAATTGGACTTGGCTTCCAAAGGTCTAATCTCTTAGGACCCAATGAACTTGGGTACCATGATACGATAATTTTATATTCAAGTACTCAAGAAAAAGAAAAGGAGCAACAAATCAAAATTTGGCTCCAAGAATGGATGGATACTTGATAGCGGGTGCTCAAAACACATGACTGGTAAAGCTCAGTTGCTATCCGAAGTGGTACCCATCGAAAATGGAAACCGAGTGGTCTTTGGAGGCAACGAGAGCGGAACCATCATCGGTGTTGGAAAAGTTGATAACCCCTCTAAACCCCTTATAAGTGATGTTTACCTTGTTAGAGGCTTAAATCACAATCTAATCTCTATAAGTCAACTTTGTGACAAGGGTTACAAAGTTAGCTTTGAGAAAGGAATGTGGATAATAATAATGTGTTGTTCTCTGGCACACGCCATAAGGACCTATATATTTTAGCTATTCCAAATTCCCATGAACAATGTCTTATTGCCAACACAAGTGAACAACACTTATGGCATCGATGTTTTGGTCATGCGAATTTCGGAACACTTTTCAAACTATCCAAGCTAAATTCTATAAAAGGATTCCATAAGCTTTCTTTTCAAAATAAAAGCTTTTATGACTCGTGTCAACGAGGCAAACTTCCAAAATCGTCATTCAAACCTAAGAAAAGCATATCCTCTAAACGGCCTCTAGAGCTTTTACATCTAGATCTTTTTGGGCCAACTAGAGTTGCTTCATTAGGGAATGCCCGATATGGACTTGTCATCGTTGATGACTTTTCTAGATTTACTTGGGTATTTACTTTGATTAATAAAAATGATGCTTTTGAAAACTTCACAGTATTTGTTAAGAAAGTACAAAATCTCATTGGAACCACTATTGTCACTATTCGTAGTGATCATGGAGGTGAATTTGAGAACGAGTCTTTCTCAAATTTCTGTGATAAAGTTGGTACTACTCACACCTTTTTTTCCCTCGTGCACCCCCTCAAAATGGTGTTGTTGAGAGAAAGAATAGGACACTAGTGGAATGTGCTCACACTATGCTTGATGATAGTCAACTTGGCCATCAATTTTAGGCAGAAGCGGTACATACCGCTTGCTATGTATTTAATAGGATACTCTTGAGGCCCGGCACCAAACAAACTTGTTATGAATTGTTGTTTGGTAGGTTGCCTCAAGTTAAACATTTTAGTGTTTTTGGTGCAAAATGTTTTATCAAGAACACGTATGGTAGTTTGTAAAAATTTGATCCAAGATCTGATGAGGGGATATTTGTTGGATATTCCTCTCGTAGCAAAGCCTACCGGATATACAACAAAAGAACCTCAACGATCGAGGAATCTCTTCATGTTTCATTCAATGAAAATTTTGTCCCTCCTAGAATTATCGATGACGATGATTCTATGGAAGTAATTAGTGACTCTATTGGTAAATCTGATACTATTGATTCTGTTGAAACTAACCATACTAATGACTCTTTTGAGAATGTTCCTAGTGACCAGGGTGTTCCCAGAAAGCTTCAAACAGTTCGTGACCATCCCCATGAGCAAGTCATTGGCAACATACAAGATAGTGTCAGAACAAGATCTCAAATCAACTTCTTCGCTCACTGTGCCTTTGTCTCTTCAGTGGAGCCAAAGAATATCAACGAGGCGTGCGAAGATAGTTCTTGGATCCTAGCCATGGAAGAGGAACTCATTCAGTTTGAGAGGTATGAGGTCTGGGAGCTAGTTCCGTTGCCTTCGAAGAATCACAATGTTATAGGAATGAAGTGGATCTTCAAGAACAAGACAGACGAGAACCAAAATGTCATCCGGAACAAATCTCGGTTAGTTGCTCAAGGCTACAGGCAAGAGAAAGGTATAGATTTCGAGGAATCGTTTGTACCTGTAGCTAGGTTAGAATCTATTAGGTTGTTATTGTCATTTGCATGCCATAAAGATTTCAAACATTTTCAAATGGACGTAAAAAGTGCATTTTTAAACGGAGATGTCGTTGAGAAAGTTTATGTTTCTCAACCTCCGGGTTTTATAAATGAAAAATTTCCAAATCACGTTTTCAAACTTAAGAAAGCACTTCATGGTTTGAGACAAGCTCCTAGAGCTTGGTATGACCGCCTAAAGAACTTTCTTTTGTATTTGTGTTTCAAAATGGGTGAGGTTGATTCAACGCTTTTCGTTAAGTATGCAAATCATGATATTATTTTAGTTCAAATTTACGTAGACGATATTATTTTCGGTGCTACTAACTTCACTCTTTGCGAAGAGTTTTCTAATGTCATGAAGGATCAATTTGAGATGAGCCACATGGGTGAGCTCAAATATTTCTTAGGACTCCAAATTCACCAAATGAACGATGGAATCTTCATCCACCAAACCAAGTACACGATGGAGCTGCTAAAGCGATTTGGAATGGAGAATGCTTCTAGCAAGAAGACTCCAATGAGGACCACAACACACCTTGATAAAGATACAGGCGGTAAAGATGTAGACATTCGTCTATATTGAGGTATGATAGGAAGTTTATTATATCTTACTACTAGTAGGCCAGATATAATGTTTGACGTATGTGTTTGTGCTAGGTATCAGTCACAACCTAAGGAATCACACTTAATAGCGGTTAAACGTATTTTCCGTTACTTAAGTCACACACTCGACTACGGATTATTCTATCTAAAGTCAAGCACATATGAGTTAATCTCATATAGTGACGCAGATTATGCCGGATGCAAATCCGTCAGGAAGAGTACTAGTGGCACTTGCCATTTTATAGGAAATTCTCTTGTCTCTTGGTTTTCCAAGAAGCAGAATTCCGTATCACTTTCAACCACCGAGGCAGAATATATTGCCGCCGATGCTGCATGTGCACATGTTCTTTGGATGAGACACACACTTAAAGACTTCGATATAAACTGTGATACTTGCCCTATCATGGTGGACAACCTAAGTGCAATATGTCTCTCCAAGAATCCGGTACACCACTCCCGTACCAAACACATAGATGTCAGTCACCATTTCTTAGATGATCATGTAGCTAAAAAAGACATCATTTTAGTATACGTTGAAACCCAGAAGCAAATCGTCGATATTTTCACGAAACCACTCAAGGAAGATACATTTGTGCGGTTACGTCGAGAATTGGGGATTATGGGTGAATCCGAGATTTAGGACTCATTTTTTTATATATAATCTTGCATCATAATGATTTTCATAAGATCCTGATTGATTTGTTGTGATATTCTCATTTTATGCTGGAGTTATGATTAATTTTTCGATTTGCGCGTCGGATTTATGATTTTCTGGTTTTATGGGGTAGAAATAGTTCGTATGAGAGTGTTTCGATGGTTTGTCCAAGTGTTCTTTGGAGAGAACTCAAAATTTCAAATTCTCAAATTTTTGGACTCACTTAGTCAGTCCCAGTTTATCTCCAGACCGACTTGTTTCACTTCTAGTCAGTTAGACATTGAACTCAGACCGAGTAGTTCGTGCCCTATTTTTGACCTCACTTGATGTCTGCCTTTTAGTCGGTCCAAGCTCATTTGTCGACCGACTAGATTTTATTTTAGTCGGTCAGCTCTTGAACTGAGACCGACTAGATGGGCAAGGACAAACTCGATTTTGGCCCTACTTAAACCGATTAGCCTCTCTCCACACCGATTAGAATTCATTCTAATCGGTGCGCCTCCTCCTCCTAAAACCCTAAATCGACGCATCCCTCTTTGTCTCCGCCGTCATCCGCCCTCTCCGGCCTCTTCCTGTCGCCGATGTTCATCCTCCTTCCTCCTGAGCCGGTCTCCTCCATCATTGGTATCTCCTCTTTCCTTTTCTCATTCGATTAGGGTTCGTTTTCGTTCGACTTTCGTTCAATTCTCGTTCGATTTTTTTCGATTTCTTATCTCGATCTCATGGCAAGAACTCGTATCCCTATCTGTCCCTCCGCTCCCTCTCCCATGACCGTCGATCCTCCATCCAACCCTAATCCACCCAAACGCCGCACCAAAACCGCTCGTCCGCCCCCTTCGTCGCCCACTTCTCCATCCTTTTCTTCGCCTCCTCTCAAGAAGAAGAAGGCGGCTCTCTCTAAACCAAAACCCAATCTACGTCCAAGCCCCGGTCCACGCTCAAACAAAAGATTTTGACCCAAGGCCCCTACCGTGCTCCCACTCCTCCCAATTCACCCTCTGACTCCGACGATGACTATATCCCGGAGACTTAGGCTACTGAGAAGGCACCTACCCCTCCTCCTTGCCCTACCTCACGTCAGTCTAAGGGGAAGGGTCCCATGCCTTCTGGTGGGGTGGATATCTCTCTATGTCGCAACGACCCGTTGTGTCTAGCCGCCTACAACCGTATCGAGCACTGCCCATTGATCCTCGAGCACTTTGTCCAGTTCTCTGATTTTCCTCAGCTCACCGATCTCTTATCCTATAGCAGGCTCCTTGAATATCTTCGCCACGATCCCAACGCGAATCCTCATCCTTACCCTCGGCTCGTCAAACTCTTCTATGCCAATCGAGTTCGGGGTGAGTATGATGACAATCATTGTATTGAGACCACTGTCTTGGGGACACCCATTGTCCTCATGGTAGAGATATTAGGACAGATACTTGGGGTCTCCTCGTCTGGTCTGCTCCCTTCTGATATCTCTTTGGATAATATCCACGATCTCGATCAGTCCCTCTTAGCTGACATGTTCCATGTTGTTCCTCCTGCCATGATTGGCGTTCCATCTAAATCTTTCAAACTGAATACATGAGTCTTGAATTTGATTCTGAAGTCGTGTCTTCTCCCGAAGTACGGCTCCTCCAGCTTGCCATCCCTGACCTTCCTGAAGCTCATATATGCCCTTTTTGATGGGAGCGAGATAAATTGGGCTCGCATCATTTTGGACAAGATGGACTCGTTTGAGTGCATCAGGAAGTCGACCAAGGCCGCACATATTCCTTATCTGTGCCTCTTGACTTTGGTCTTTCGTCACTTCGGAGTACCTCTCCCTCCTGACGATCAGCTTTCCTTGGGTCCTCCCTTGAATGCGACCGCCATCAAGAAATCTCTTGCGGCCTTGCGCCATGTTCAGCGGACCACCCCTTCAGTTCCTCCTCCGTCGTCTCGCCCTGCCTCTTCAGCTTCCATGAGCCGTCATGAAGCTCGTCGCTTGCATTGTGAGGAGGGGCATTGAGGTTCCTCCGACAGTCTCTGATGAGGAAGCCATGGATGCTGCTGAGGATGAGGAGTGTGCTGCTACTTCTCCGGTTCGTGCCCCCGAGGGTACTTCTGTTGTTGAGCATCCTGCTGCCACCATTCCTTCGGTGGATACATCTGTCGTTCCAGAGTCTGCCACTTCGTCTGCACAGCCAGCCGCTGGTGCTGATCCTGCCTCTGCCTCCTGAGCCTACCTTGGAGGACTCTCCTTTGAGCATTTGGATGATATATCTAGTTGTGAGAGAGTGGCCTTAGGATAGATGGGTGGTTGTTTTGGATGTCTTGTGATACATTTTTTTGTATGTCGGGTTGTTGTATGTTGTGCACTATATACTGCTATCTGCTGATGATCGATGTTTTTTTGGTAATCTGGATGTGTCATTTTTTTGTTGTATCTATATATGTTTCTACATCCTGTTGCAGTTCTTCTCTGTGTGCACATTGTACTTCGTCTTTGTGATACTTTGAATATATAGCTTTGTTTGTATGAAAACATGAATTGTTTTCCATGCACTCAATTCGCTAAAAATGTTGATATTGGAGAGTATGTTCCTTTCATCAATACGTGGATTTGATTTTGTTTTTGATGATTTCTCTTTTCGACTATGGTCTCATTGGCACACTTTGATTTTGTTTTCGATGTTTTCCTTGGTGCCATTTGGGCAGTCGTCGTTTTCTTCAACTCTCTTGTTTTGATTTTTTTAACCATGGTTGTTGTTTTTGGCTTCCTCCCGCTCTTTTTGGATAATGCCAAAGGGGGAGAGAATTAATAATGACTATGTACTAAATGATAATTTAAACAATTACCGTGAATCTAATTTCATATGTTAGATTTAGGGGGAGTGAAGATATAAAAATGGATTCTGATCCCATATTTCAATAATTGGATCATGTTTTTTTTTACTTCTCTCTTTTGCTTGATGCTCATGTGTATTATTTAATATGGAACTAACGAGTCATCAATGCAGGGGGAGTAAGTAAATTTCATTTATATCATTATTATTGATTTATATTTATGTTGGTTTGTCATCACCAAAAAGAGGGAGAATGTTGAGTATTGAATCCCCTGATTTGGTTTTGATGATGAACAAACGTAAATATTGGGTACTAATTCTCTTTGACCGCAGTTATGAAGATTGTCACCAAATTACCTTGTAGATCTCAATCGACGTCCCAAGACTTCTTTAGAGTGCGTGATCGATGTGCCTGAAGCTTCATTGAAGCTCAAGGAGTATTAATGAAGTCAAGGGATTCAGAATCTTCATGTAGAAGCTTTTGAAGACGGTTTGTAATGTTTATTTTTATTGTCTTCTAGAATGTTAAGCCTTGAGTAGTACTTGCCTTAGTTATCCTCTTATATTTCCTATCTTATCTCTAGGATTACCTTAGAAGCCATTAGAAAGTATACTTTAGCTTATTGTGTCTTTACATGGCTTCCTGTGCATCTTAGTTGGTTCAAGTAGAAGGACCAACCGACTAGATGACAATCTAATCGGTTGAAAATCCTTCTTGAACCGACTAGACATACTTGTGTATTTCAGCCTAGTTACTATTGACCAATTAGTCGGTCCAAGAAGGTTCACTGACCGACTAGTTGTCAAACTAGTCGGTTAGTGTCACTTCTTAGACCGACTAGTTTATCCTCCTTATTTCGATATATTCTCTGGCAACCATCTAGTCGGTCCAAGAAGGTTCACCGACCGACTAGTTCTCAAACTAATCGGTCAGTGATCCTTCTTAGACCGATTAAGCTGCTTTAATTTTCCAGCCGTTGGAGAATTTTTTTTCACGATTTTTCTTGATCTGTTTTGATTCTTTCCATATGTGTTTGATTCGTTTCAAACAAGGAAATTTGCCTATTATCAAAGGGATTTCAAATCTAACTTTCAATCATTGGTTTTTGAACTTCCAAGGCTTTCTCTCTCGAAAATCTCTCTCTCTTCTCTTTGTGACCTAATTTCTCCACGAGATTTTCAATGGTGTGTGTTCATATTTCTGAAGGATCAAATCACGATCATCACCATCGTCCTAGCCATTTTCACGCTGTTCATCGGTGCTACGGTTTTGTGCTCATTCTTTCTCATCTTTCTTCCTTGCCCTAATTCGTAAGTATCTCAAGGCATAGGAATTTGTGGTGAGTTATATTTATTTCATTTAAACTATTTTTTATAATTTTATCTCTCGGGTTGTGAGAGAAGTTTGTGATCCCGGTTTGTGGGAGTCGCAATTCGTTCATTGTATTGTTTGATCTTGTAGTAGTTTCTACAAGAAGTTGTTTAGTGGAATCTTGAGTTAGTGGATTCTGACTCAAGTAGCCGGAGGGGATCCGGGTGTCTGGGACGTAGGATCACCGGGAACAAGTCGGGAAGACTTGGGTGGATCTGAACCCATTACATCGTGTGTTTGAGTTGTGCTTCTCTTGTTGCTCTATTTTATTCCGCAAAGTTGTTTGTGTTTGCACAATAAATAGGAATTAGACTCTTGATTATTTTAAAGTACTATTAACCCCCCTCTAATACTTGTGCAGTAGCTACCAGGGCATTACAACATATATGTGAATATGTATCATACTTGTATCAATGTGAGATGTAGGGATGTGTTCACGAAGGTGTACTGTGCAGTAGGAATATATGTAATGGTGTGTATATTAGATGAATGAATACATATATGTATATATACTTATACGTATCTTGTTTGACTACTTGCTGATCTATTCCATAGGGTTGTCTCTCTAGGTGTATCTCAGTGTGCTTTGGATAAATATATTCTTGTTTGTATGCGTGAATATATAGGTCTGTACCAGAGCATGTGTGTACGTGCGTGAATGTGCAATGTAAATGTGGATGTGATAGATATGGAATATATGTGTATATATGTGTGATAAATGTAAGCGAATGGAACTGCTTGATATGTGTGTATTGGGCTGTGTGTATTTGGTTGCACATTTATGTATATACGTGTGCATGGAGTGTAGATGTATATTTATATTTGTTAGTCCATTATGACAGTAAGTGTGCAGCAGATGCAGGGATAGTTATACATATATAGCATATGAAGGAAACATATTATGTTTGTGCACTCTCATGTGTATTGTGTGTGGTATATGTACCTAGCTGTGTGAGGCAGTAGGTGCACTGCTATGGATATGATATTATGTGTAGACTTATTTATAGTTATGATAGTGAACCTTATGTGACTTGATCATACATGTGCCAGTACGTGCACGTGAACGTATGTATGGATGCGACTAACTATTGTGTGTATGTATATATTTACGTGTCTATGAATGTGAGTAAGCCCATGTGACTAAGTATTGGGAGTATAAGGATCCGGGGTACATACGGTGTGACACCGTGATGGTGACCCTGTTTATTAAGCAATGGTGCGAAGATTAATGTGTATTGCTGGATGTCTGTGCATGGATGTAGACGTATATGTAAATATATATAGAGAGATAGAATATAATTCGTTTATATTTGAGTGTACGGTGATGTATCTGAGAGCACGCCATGTATGGATACGTTATGTATCGTGGTGTGGATATGGTGTGATGCCACATGCATACAGATATGGGAAGTGATCTAAATACATGTAATAATATGTATGGGTAATGTGTGATGTATATGTTAAGGTGTGAGTAGATGTGCCTAGATGTTTATATGAAAAACATATGTGTATGTATACAAAATGATGCATATAGGGATATGGATGTGCTACTAGATGAGTAATAGGATGTATCTGTGACTTGTGCGCGATGCGAATGTGTATGGATGATAGTGAAGTATATAGTGTATATAAGTGTGGGGTAGATACGTATTCTTATTTGTACTTCATGGATAGTAAGACAATCATACCTAGCTGGCCTCGGTAAGGTTCACACCCTAGGAAGTCCGAGGACAGACTTTATTTTAAGGTGGGTAGGATGTCATGCCCTATTTTGCACTATACGGGTATTCTACTGAAAACGCGCGGTATTTCTACCTACGATACATGCGTAGGCATGAAATAAACATAGATAACGATAAATGTAACTTAATGAAAGGGGGATTAGGCTGTAATGCGTGGCTAAGATACGAGAAAGCGAGATTGAGCGCAGGAGAAGTGTGAAAGACCTCGTTGGTGCAAAAGAACAGGAATGTGCTAGACGTGTGTGTGTGAAGCATGTATGCATCCACGGATGGCCACGGATGTGTAGGGAGAGCCATGGAAGTGTGAAAGGGGTTAGGGGTCAATGGCAACTCCCGTAAATTTTTAGAAAAGTCGGGGGCAAAACGGTCTTTTTGACTAAAACTGTTGTGCGTACATACTTGAGTGGTCGGTGCATAAAGTAATGGCAAACTTGTAAATACTTGAAACTTGAGGGGAATTTTTGGGAGGGTAGTTTGGTCTTTTACAAGGTTCATGCTTATCCTAAGAGCTTTCTAGTAAGGGATATTTTAAAAGAAGTTTCTCACTTTTTCCTTACTCTTCCTTTCCTTTATATTTTCATTTTTCTTTCCCCTCTTTTCCTCTCCCTTCCCTAGCCTATGGCCGGCCACCTCCACATGCCACATCCAATTTCTTCAACCAAGAAAAAAAAGGAAATGAAGAAGAAGAAGAAGAAGATGGAGAAAGAAGATGGAGTGAAGAGAAAGAGAAAGAAGAGAAGGAAAGGAGGAGAAATCAAGATGTGAGGTAGGATTCCAACTTGGTATTTGGAATTTAATTAGGGTTTTATTTTATTATGTTTCTAAATCTTGTTTTATCAATATGGATTAGTAGTAATCAAATTCATATGCCATGTTTTAATTTTCATGAATATCCCCTTGAAATTCTAACCAACATCACTTCCTTTGAAAAGCTGAAATTTTGATGGGTGTTCATGCTTGGATTCTGTTTTCTGTGGTTAGAATTAGGGTTCGAAAAAAATATTAGCTTGTATATCTTGCAATCCTACCCAAAAATCATATAAATATTGATATATATTCAATTCTGGAATTGGGAGTAAAAATTCATTGTTTGCAAGATGTCTGAAATTCTGTCAAGATGTACACTGTTTAGCAAAATGAGGATTACTACCTGCACACGCCATGGATTTTTTTAATCTTGGTCTTGTTGGAAAGTTAACAAGTTTTTCTAAAAGTTCATCAGAGTTCTCTTATGTCGAATATCTGGCTAGAACATGCTCAAAACTGGCTTTGAACACAGGCCCTGAAATCTGTCTGAAAAACAGATTTGACATATTTCACTAATTAATTATCCATAAATCACCTATTTAATATTTTTACCTGAAATTTATCTGTGAATCCAGGACTCATATATCTATAACTTTTATTTGGGACAATTTGTCAAATTCTCAATAAAAATTGATGATATGTGCTCATCTATTGCCACTTTTGTAAATTTCAGCAAGCTGAAGTACTAAAGTAGTGTTGTGAAATGGATAGTATTGCTAATTCATCTTTTATAGTGCATGATTATTGTTGTTATATGTAAATTAGATTAATGACATGTCTTGCCATTTGAATTTCTAATGTGCTATGGACATGCACGTCACGCCCATCACATGTTTGTGAAAATGCCTAAATGAAGGCAAATGTAGAAATGCAAGAAATGCTCCATCATATGAATATGAAATGAAATTTGATGTGAACTTGAAATGTTGAGAGAATGTATGCATGGTGCTATATGTGATGTGATGATGATTTGATATGAATATGATGGAGGGCATGACACCTCAGTGCATGACCCACGTTGGTATAAATGTGGAACGTGACACCATGCAACATGACTAAAATGATAGAAGTGATATTCTGGAATGCCTCAGTCCTCTCTAATGAGGGTGAGTTAGCAAAGTCCGGGTTTAGGTCGGATTTGAGTAAATTGTGGATATGAGGCCTGGACTGTGAAGTTGGGAGATGATTATGTGATGTGTGGAGTTTACACCCACTCGTCTTTACCGGAAGTGGAGGGGATACTTACACCCACTCGCCTTTACCGGGAGTGGAGGGGTCATACGGAGGTTGGGTTATATGTGGATAGCCTCACTCCTGACTGGGACGGGGGAGGTGAGAGGCCCGGCGTACAGTGCATGTGTCCACTGCGTCGTGTGCTATATTCACCCCAAATTTGGGGTGAAGTCTAGGTCCTGGTATCACACAGTTTACCCAAGTTCCAATTAATTTAAATATAAAATGGTAAAAATAAGAATTTGGGTTTTACTTCCTCTGCTGACAGTACTTCCCCTTCCCGTTGCATGTTTCTTTGTGATTCTGTGTTAAGCCTCAGGCACTTGCACTTATCTTATTAGATATTAGTGGCTTGAACACTTGTGTTATTATTATTATTATTATTCGTGCTAACCCTTTTCTTGCAGTAACTCGACACTGGACCGCAGGTATGATTCCCTTGCTTTAGCTATTTAATTTTCACTATATCAATTAGATACATGCTCTATTTCTCTTGCTTGCCTTGTGATCTGATAACCCTAAAACGGAGTTCCAAACCCAAGTTGGTTCCTACTGGGGCAGGCATTGACGTGCTCCTCCCCATTTTTCAGGTGGCCGTGTCAGCTTGGTTGGAGGTGACTTGGAGTTGGGTTTCGGGGGTAGAACTCGGTGGGAGCTGTGGCTTATAGAGTGACTTGGTTGTCTTGGGAGGTGGATAGTGTTGGTGTATTTGAAATGATGTAACTGTATTTTGTATATAATTGAATGTTGTTATATAAAGTGTGTTGTTATTGTTCTATGTCACTACGAGTTGTTTGGTATTTGCTGGAGCTCTACTTGTCCTATCCCAGCATGTGCGCAGTGGCCTGCTTATTCAGTTCTTCCTTCTCTCTCTTTTCCCTCTCATCACCCCCACTCTTCAGGATACTTGGGGAAAAATTTAATGCCGGGTATTCTGGGGATCGAGGCGTGACATCATCTCTCACTATCCTCGAGCTCCCTCAGCTCATGTCACCACCACCATGCTCCGGCCTCCTTCCTAGCTCGCCCCGAGCTCCATGCTTCCTTCAATCAATTCGACAACATCGACCCCCCTCCAAGATTCTCTGTTCACCGTTAGTCTCCTCCACCGTGCGCCAATGGACCCCCACCGAGCTCCATCCAATCACCGTGCAACCCCCTGCAGCGTCACCCTTGTCATCATCTGCAACCCCTCCACATGGTACCCATCTTCGCCACTCCCTCCTCCATATCCAACCGCCACCCTCCTCCCACGGTGTCTTCCCCTCTGTTCGACTGCAGCCCCAGCAACCAACGCTCCAAACCCATCCTCCGACTGCTCCTTGCCGTCGTTGCTCCTCCTGTCGGCGATGCCCACAACCCCGCAAACACGCCCCGCCCCCCTCTCTCCGTGCATCACCACCTCGAACCCAGCAGCATCTCATGTTGCCAACTCCACCACCCTCGATGGAGCAAGCCCAAGCCCCCGAGCTCTGATCAACCCTCAAACACGACCCCCCCTCCTCCAAACACCCCCTCCCACTCCCCCGATCTCTCCACTCCCTCCCCTCTGCCTGCAAACCCCCCTTTGATGTCTCCAACGACCACTGGGTCGTTACCGCACCCTCCGACGTTAACCGCCAGTGACGCCGCAGCCCACCGGATGCCGCCACTGCTGCTCGTGTTTCCACCACCACCTGCAGCCCTTGGCCACCTCCCGCCGACGTCGGAGGACTGCTCGACCCCGACCACGCCTCCCCGGACTTGCCGCCCCACCGCCTACAGCCGCCTAGCCCTGCCGGTTGTCTTCTCTGCTCACAAAGCTCACACCACCCGCAGGCTGTGTTCGCGAGAGAGGGAGGGAGGGAAGGAGGTTATTAACGTATACAAATATATATATTATAGATACTAGTATAAATACTAGTATATAAGTATTATTATTAGTAAATATAAATATATATATTATATACTAAAGAGAAAATGAGAAAAAAATTCACATCAAATAAAATACAAGTCAGAAAAATACACGGTAAGGCCCAGAAAGCCGAAACGGCGAAACGCATCCGTTAGCACTGGGTTCATCGCCAAAAGGCAAGTACATCTCCTACAGCAATTTTTCAAAGTCAAAACTCAATAAATCTAATTTCGCTTTAAAATTCATATCACGAAAATTTCACGTATACTGACACACGAGAAAATTATATGTTGTAGTGTTAAAAGAGACGGTCGTTTTGACAGCTTATTTGAAGATTTTTGATGTGTCGTTCACTCTGAATAAATCATTGAAATTTCAAGATACGTATTTTATAATTTAGAAAATTAGTTTCTAATCAATTCTAAGCTTTTAAAAATTATTAAAAATACCAATGAGCTTCCGAAAAAAATATTTTCTTCCTATATCAAATTATTTTACTCACTTCTAGACTATCTAAAAATTATGAGTACATATTTTGACGAGTTTTAAGCTATAATAAAAATGCAACCGAGTTCGATATATAGACAAAAATTTTATAACTCTTAACCAGTGACTTCTTATGTTTGCAGGTACCGTTTCTTGAGCACGAGCACCCCTAGCTCTAGCCTCGGCCTACTTCAACGATCCTCAAACCAGTAAGTCACTCTAATTCTAGTGTTAGAAGTTAAGAAGCAAGTGTACTATTATGAACTTAGGATTTTATAAATAGCCTCAGAACAACTATTGACCTGAACGAATGACTGGAGACCTAATTAACTAGTGAGATAATCAACTACATAACGACTATTCAATTAAACCAACAATTTGTGTATATGTTTGTTGGACTTGTCTTTATCCTCAAATTTTTTAGCATCCGCTTTGATTTAATTTATGGTTTTCAATAAGTAAGTCAATCTGTGGTCCCGATTTAACTATCATAGTGGTAGCGATCTAAATAAGTATGGAACTCTAAATAAACATGAACTACTCTATTATTTGTTAATCAATGGAGCAGATGTGATAATCGCTATTCTTAACATTGGTACCACCATGTGTCTTGGATCGTTTGCGCCAAAGTTTGGATCACCCTACTTGCGGGGATAGTTACCTGCCTCGCCAAACCTGACTGGCAGTGTATGCATGGATCAATGTTAGAATTCCAACTATCATCAGTTCGCAACCATTGATTATAAATACCTTCAAACGAGTTTCTTCAACATTTCATCGCATGTAAACTCATATTCACCATGATAACTCTTGTTCACTCTTGTTCACCATGTTCTGATACTTTTTACTTAAAAACTATGCATGAAATTTGGATACACTTGTTGCACGATTGCTCATGTTTAAATAGTCACATCTCCTGCTGTATGACATTATAACTCAGTAAATGCTAATGAATTATCGAATGGAATATCTTCTGGTACATTCTGTGGAATATCTTGTGGTATACCTTGTGGAATATCATATGGAAAATCCTGTAATAAACATATACTTGATTCACATGACACATCACTGGGGTTTCAGGTAACTCATAGTTTGAGAGAGTGTGTGGGAGTGACTGGAGTTCATCTACATGCCGCCTGCATCGACAAATATAGATGCATGAGTCGGCAAACCCCTACATGCTGCATGCGTCGGCAAAACCTTACATGCTACATACGTCGGTAAAACCTACTACTAACTGTGTGTCAGTCCCATCTGGGTCAACCACACCCAAGCAAGAGATGAAATCAATGGTTGCATATCATACTCTCCAATTTGAATCACGTAGATCAGTTACCACATTATTGCCTGTTTGTTTTATTATTGTTACTCCACATGCCTACTGATCTTATTACTGTTGCTACCTTGCCTGCTTTATTACCATGTCATCGTTGTTGCTCTTATACTTTACTTATCGCTCTTGCATATATAACTGTTGTTCCTATACTTGTCGCATGTAGTTAGTTTCCATAGCATGTTCATTCCTATGCTTGAACACTGCTTTTACTACTATTTCTAAAATTGTTGTGACTTACATACGGTTCCATCTTCATGGCATCGCAGACGACGCACATGTTGAGGTAGATATTCCTGAGTTGGCAGAGACAGAGTTCGTCCCAGAGGCTGCAGATTTTAGAGTTCGAGTTGTGTACTTTCTTTTCGTTATTCTATCCTTGTTGTATAATATGGATTGTAATAAAATGGACACTATTTGAGTATTTTTGTACATCTTTGTATCATGGCTATGTTGTTTTCACTGGTAATCTGTAGACCTGCAAATGAAATCAAATAAGCGATGGCCCCCTGAGAGCGGGTCGTTACATCTTGCCTGGTGGAAAGGATATGAATCAGTTTATCCCATTTTTTTCATCATGGCACGCGATTTGTTAGTTGTACCTATATCTACCGTTGCTTCGGAGTCTGCTTTTAGTGCAGGTGGTTGCGTTCTAAGCAACAAGAGATCACGGCTGAAGGAAGATATAATTGAAGTCGCTGTTTGTGTGAAGCATTGGTTCCATGCTGAAAACCGCTCGCAGGACAAAAAAGACCTTTTCGAAGATTCCGAAGAAGAAGAGACACAAGATGAGTGATGTATTATTATTTTCTTATTTGTATTAGTTTTCTGTTTTGGCTATTGTAAGAGGGGTAAGGCTAGCCGACTTACGCCCCCCCCCAAAAAAAAGATTTTAATTAATAAAATTTAAAGGTTCAACTCGGGACCTCGAGAATTTCGGGCTTAAATATTATTTTGTCATGTGTTCACTTCTTTATTTATCTACGTGCAATTTTTTATCTTTTTAAAAAATTTATCTACTTACAATTTACAAAATATTATCTATTATACATTTGACAGCGATTTTTGAATCCTAGGGCTGACTAGGACAAGCTGACTAGGACAAACTGGTTGATAAAAGACGGCCAGGATTTGATCTTGATAAATCAACAGTTCGGATGAGGGTTTAAGATGATAAGTTTGTATTTTTTTAGATATCTTTTCTTGGAAAACAGCCCCTCATTTAATTGTGGGTCCCACTTTGCTGGTTGCGTGACATAGGGAAGAGGATTTGCTGGTTGCGTGACATAGGGAAGAGCAAGAGGCGTTTGCAAATAATCAACTCCCCAAAATCGGCTCTTGATGTTCCCCAAAATATGAAGAGAGCATCAAGTAATCAACCGCATGAATTAGCGGTGAAGAGAGATCTGATCGAAAGAGGGCACATCCATGTGGTGATCGAGAGAAGAAATTAGGGATTCGATTCCGAGCGCAACCGCAGTCTCCGCGAGAGCCAACGGCAGCAGCAAGCAACAACAAACGCCAACAGCAGCGAACTATCCCCCTCGATCGCTGCCTTTATGGACCCTAACGCCGAGGCCGAGGTAATTTCCTCACCTCTTCCTCTTCCTTCTCTTCTCCGGCTCCCTCTGAACGTCTTTTCAAATTTTGATATGATGGGCGTTTGATCAGAAAATGGCAGCTCTGAAGAGGGCGTACGCTGATATCATACTCAACACGACGAAGGAATCAGCGGCGCGGATTCTGGTGTCGGAGCGGAGAGCCCTCAGATTCCAGCAGTCGATGTTCTTGGCGGAGGAGGAAGCCCTCTCCACGATCTTGCGATTGAAGAGTCTGATGGATTCTAAGGTGAGATCACAGGTCGTTGGTTTAGTTAATTTGGATTCTTTTTGCATTGTTTAAATTATAGGTTGTTGAATGGATTACTGTTTGTTTGACAAAGATGATTTTTTGTGCATTGTTGCATTGTTTAGCTTTTGGTCTTCCACTGCAATGTCATTTTCTTGCGGGTATTAATGAAACGGATGTCATTTTCTCGCTTCCAATTTGCAGCACTCAAAACAAATTGATGTAGGTTTTCTTTGGTTGGTATGAATCACTGAATTTAATGTGCTTTGTGTTTCCTTTAAAATTGTTTTGTTACATTATTTGTTCACAACATGCTGAAGCAATGTTTATTTTCCCAGGATAGTTGGCAAAGCTTCTTCTGAGATGAAGCTATACTCTTCAATCCCGCTCTTGCATTTTTCCCAGGACAGGGTTTTGCCGCATTGTTGGTTGGATATTAAATTCTTTGGATTTAAGATGTTTGTACATTTGCAGTCATGGCATCATCTTCGGATTCATGGCTCCGGGAGTTGAGTGAAGCTTCTAGGCTTGCTGATGATATCAATGCCATGATTTCTGAAAGGATTTCTTTCCCTTCTTCTGGTCCAGACACTCAATGTCATACATCTGCCATTCGGAGGAAGATCACAATTTTGGGGACTAGATTAGATAGCTTGGAGTCCCTTCTTTCCAAGCTTCCCAGTAAGCAAGCAATGTATGGTATCTTCTTCTTTATTACAATTTTGCTACCGGTGACGTTTATGTTACAATTTTCGTAGTTCAGCTGCAATTCCATATTTCTGTCTCTCAGATTGAAGTTTAAGTAATTTCATGGACATTAACAAATAAAGTAACACCATATTCATTTAGAGTTATTTGTCAACTTAGCAATTACATTTCCGTTGGCTGAGATGTAGTATCTACAGACTAGCTACCTCTTCGTCTACTGTGAGGAGTTGATTGCTATTCATCATTTACTCAGACAAATTAAGAGCATGTGCTAGAGTGTATGTATTTCATCAAAATATATTGTCATAGGTTCCAATCTATGATACCTAATGATCACATGTGGCTACATCCCAACGAAGATGGAAATGCCATTTTGGAATCACTACTAAATATTCACTGTGTTTAATTTCATGATCGCTGCATTTCGGTTGCTCCGGCTTCATGGTTACACAGTGTCTGCAGGTACTTAATATAGACCAGCTGATTTTTGAGAACATGAGGGATGAAGAAAAAGGCCACCATGCTTATTTCTCAACTGCGACACAACGTCAAGTGTTATGCATGATCAACTTATACAAGTGCTCTGTGTTCTTCACAATCGGCTTCTCATTGTGTTGCAGCAATAAGTACAAACATGTGACGTAGGTAAATTATATTATTAGTTTGTTATAAATATTGTTAATAAATCGTGTTGAATAACATTACTCATTAAGTTGTGCAGATTCATTATGTTAATGAATTGTGTTGTTTTAATATGTAGATAGAAGTCAAGTCCAAATGAAAATCAACAGAGGTAATCAAGAATTGGGAGACGGTACATCTTTTGAAAAGCTATAGAGTCTTTAGGTGTCCCGAATATTGATGGTTCTTTTCCGAGGAGGATATGCTACTTGAAATTTTTGGGGGCACATCTTTTGTAAAGAATGGTTCATTATAGTGCAATGGTGAAAATCCATTTTTGAGAAACGTATATGGAAATTTCATATTTTTCTTGATTCAAGATTCACATGGTTGTAGAACTGTAATAAATAAAATAAAGCGACATGTATGTAGTTTTTCATAGACTAGGGGGTCTCATTCGTCTGAATGCAACTATTTAAAAGATGAATGGTCTACATGAAACTCAGTGATATATAAAGGGGGTCTTAATGCCAATTTACTTGATGCTGCTATTGTTATTAAGAACATATTATTAATGTTGCATACTGCAGATGTAGTTATAATGTCTTAGTGTAATTGAAACGAATTGGTTTTTATTTAATTTCCTACTGTCTCGGATTCCATTTTGTGATGGTGATGGCCAAGTTCGTGTTGAGAGTTGAGAAAATCATGGTCTATGGTGATGGCCAAGTTCGTGTCAGCATTGGCAAGAACAAAGTAGATATCAGGTATCTACTACAAGACACTTTGTTTAGCTTCTTAAAACCATTTTATTATACTTAAATTTTGGTGTTTCTGGCATAAATCAGTGTTAGTAGCACTTTATTTTTCAAATAATCTTTTTGGTCAATTTTCAGTAGGACCTCTCAATTATGTACTTGCTCACATTCTATATCTTGGACACGTCTAATTAGATATCCTTACTTTTATGAATGCAGGCTGGATCACATGTTGTTTACTCCAAGTATGCAGGAACAGAGTTGGAATTCAATGGAACACGGCATCTTCTATTGAAGGAGGATGACATTGTCAGTGTTCTGGATACTGATGATGTCAAGGATCTAAAACCTCTGAATGACCGTGTATTAATCAAGTTCCGTCCTTCATCTTTTAAACATGTTTGGCAATTTTTACAGAATTTTCAGTAGGACCTCTCAATTATCTTTGTCCTGCATTGCCGCACCTAAAGTCATATGACCTTTACATTATTCTGAGAGGTTCTTCAATGGTGATTGATCAGCAGAATCATCTACAGAAGCTATGGTGGCTCTCCATTTTCGCGGCCTGAATGTGGAGGATATCATACTGTAGAGGCATCACGGGTACCTGCTTCAAGGGATGTTCGACTTTGACTGTATTGGAAGCACATTCATGTGTTCTATCCCGGAGGGCCTTGAGTTGTAACTGATGGTTGCTTGTGGAGTGGAGCCTTGCTGATGGCCCTACATCTTCATGCAAGCAACAACTTCAAATCAATTACTTCATCAAACCCCCACCCACACACAGCACATGATGCAAGTAAAGAGGGCAGGCCACATGCAACAAGGAACGGAGGGCATTCATATTAGCAGGGATGAAAAATTAATGCAAGAGGGCAATGCAACAATTAATTGATCAGAGGGAGAAAGAATGCAATCAGTTGTTGTACATGCACGACTGTTGTCGGGTGAGTTTCTTGGGATTCGAAATATTCAGAATGCTGAGGCAAGATGTGGAGGTAAGGAATGTGGAGTGCATGTCTGTTGGTCCTTGCATATATGATTTGTTTGCATAGCCCCATTTGACTCATGAAACCTTGAAGTGGTTCAACCATAACAAAAAAATTAACATTAATCTTGCTCTAAATGGTTCTTGGCAGACCTGATATGTGATGATGTGTGATGTGATTTTACTTGAAGTTTGTGTTTTAAGTTCTGAATTGAGATGCATTGTTGTGACTGAAGAACATGCAAATATCTTGAGTTTTCTGATAATCCTCTATTGATATCAATAATTGTTGATGTATTCAAAGAGCACTAAAACCATCTTCTATCCATTTGATCACACTCCAGAGCTTTCATATGTAATTTTTCTGTTTGGCTTTATATTGTAGCAACTGTGTTTGAATTCAAACAAGCATTAGTTTCTTCCATTTGTTCTTTCATCTTCATACTTATTTAAACGTCAATTTTTAATTCTCTATTTGTATCAGACATGGCTGCCCTTTACTTAAGGAGTGGAGCCTTGCTGTGTGCCATGATGTATGGGAGGCTGGATGGTCAGCAATCTGATCTAAATGCAAAGATTTGAAGGTTTTGCAATTGAACAGATGCCATAACCTATGTGACAGAGGGTTGCATACCTTTGGATATAGCTGTTGTGGCTTCAGTTGTTGCATTCCGGTGATGGAGAAGTTTAGCTACAGGGCGAGGGACATGTATGCGAACAGGTGGAAGGGGTTCACACATAGCAATGCGAGGATCAACAAGGTCGATGGCGGGTAGTTCAGTCTTTTCGACGGGTCAGTGACTGGGAAGATTGAGGTGTTGCGTGAAGCGAAGCTAATTGTGCAGATGTGGAGGTTCGGTAGTTGGGCAGATGGGATCCATTCTACGGTGAACTATTCAAATCAAAAATCGAGTTTTCTTAAATGAAATCAATTAGCTATCAATGCTGACAATTTCATGCTAGAATTTGTTATTTGAGATTGTTATGCTAAAAATTGCTTTTTGATTGCAAATGTTATGAATGTAGGTGAGGATGGTATTTGATGAACTGGAACCTGGCGTGACAGTCGTGAAGCTTACTCAAACGAATGCCCCCGAGGAAGATAGGTAAATTTCATCTTTTGGGCTCATCGAAATGGGACAGTTGTGTGGATTAGCAGAGGATGTTACGATATGTGGCTCATCGAAATGGGGCCGTTGTGTACCAAGCTCACTCCGCTCTGTAAAAATTTGTCAGCCTTCATATTTTTTGATGCCATCCATCCATCAAAGAGAATATACAAGTTGGTTGCCGAGTAAGCCTTGAATAATGTTATGCCCCAGTTGTATTGATCTATATTACATATGCAAATTGTTCCGTAATGTTGTGTAACAAAAAGAAATTGATTTTTATATTGATGATATTTCATGTGTAACAAAGAGAATTATCAGACAATGTGCACGTGCAAATTATATATTCAGCAAATTTTCAAGAAATTATTGGGAGTTGTAAAAGGAACTTGCATTTATATTTATGATATTTCATGTGTTTAACAAGGAGAATACTCATGAAATGTGGTGTGTGTGTGTCATTAACTGTTTCCTTTGAGCGACATGACCAGATGATTGCTTCCCCTAAATGTCGATGCCTATCATTAGCCATTTAATTTTAGCAGCCACGACTGTCACAACATCTGGCTGAAAATTAAGGAGATTCGGACTCTCCTGAATCAAAAGAGTAGCTCATCCTGCTGTAACCAAAAGAGTATATGGCTCATCCATACTAACAGCACATATCTATTATACAAAAGAGTATGCCACATCGCCATACGGGACAACCACCTCACCCTAATGACCCAACAGTCACCAAAAAATCCCCTCACCATAATGACCCAAAAGTCACCAAAAAATCCCGACAATTACACACTCCAATCAAATAACACCCAAAAACAAATCTAAAGGGCACACCCCAAGCTCAAATAACACCAAAAAATAAATCCAACTTGGCACTCGCGTCGAAGGCGCCCGTGTCGCTGCGAAAATTTTTTTACACTAATTTGTTATTCCGCGCTGAAGGCGCCTGCACATTTTTCGTGCCGAAGGCGCTTGCGCCGAATTTGTTGTTCCACGCCAAAGGAGCCTGCACCGTATTTGTTGTTCCACGCCGAAGGCGCCCGCGCCGAAGTTGCCCGTGTCGCTAAATATTTTTACGTTAATTTGTTGTTCTTTTAAATTTTGGTCGTGGAAATATTTTTTTGGGGAACAAAGATTTTGCGGGGGAAAAATCTTAAATAAACCGTGCCCGCGGGCACGGGTTATGACTAGTCTATTAATAAATTACCATGTTTGTATAGAAGTATATATCTTTTAAATTTCCAATACTACGTATATATGACATATCTTAAGTGTAGATTTTTACATGTTTTTAGAATTTTTTTTAGATTTTTAAAAGATTTTTAGGCTTATTTAGAATTTTTTGGTCTTTTTAGTTTTATTTTTAAAACAAATTCGGTCGGGCCGACTCGGGCCTGGGCTGGTCCGGGCCTCGGGCCTCGGCCCGAGCTTCCGGCCCTCGGCTGGCCCGGCCCGGCTCTTCTGGTCAACCGGGCTGGCCTAGTCAAGACCTGGTCGGGCCGGCCCGATGGCCACCTGATTCTGGAAGAATATTGCGTTTGTTACCCCCTCATTTGATTATATTTTGCGTATATTTAATATCTATTTGGTCTCTAATAAGCGTATTATTGAAAGATCATTTAAATTTAGAGTATATCGCTTGTTTATACGCAAAATACCATTTTATGGCCTAATTTTGTATTCATTTTATTTTTCAGGTAAATCTTGCAATTTTCCGAATCCAACAGCTATTTTTCCATATTTTTCGGAGATCGAAGTAATTTTTGGGGATTAAAAGGCCTAATAAAGCTATTGTAAAAGAAATAAAAAGAAAAAAATAAAAAAAGAAAATATCAACAAAAGGGGGCGGGGCCCGCCCGCCTGTTACAGGAGGGCACCTGCCCGCCTGTTCAAATTGGCGGGTCGGCCCGCCTAGGCGCCGACCCGCTGTTTACAGGCGGGTCGGGCCCGCCCGCCTGTTCACATAGGCGGGTGGGTCCGCCTGTTCACACAGGCAGGCGCCCGTCTGCGTTTTCCATGGGGTGGCGCCCGCCAGGCCTATTTGACCGTTCGCCAGGTTTGATTTTCTGGGCGGTTGCGGGTATGCAACCCGCAAGCCGTTAAGCCTCAAATGGCTATAAAATGTGGTTTTGCTCATAACTTGAGCATCCGAACTCGGAATTGAGTGAAACAAGTTTTGAGTGCTTCTCGCCCAAATTCCAGAGGAGTTGGAACAGCTGTAGGAGAAGTTTGGAGACGTTTTGGCATCGTTTTGGCTTCATTTTGGGTGAAAACTCTCCACTTTTCTATGTTTTAATTAGTTTTGTATTAAAATTTGTAAGCAAATGATGTTTGTATTAATAATATTTGCTGTTTTTATTACCATGGTTGGCTAAATATCATGTGGTGTGTTCTGTGGAAGTTAGTATTGCTAGAATATATGTTATCATATCTCCATAAGTTTCGCAATTATCGAAATCGTTAAAAAACGTTGATTTCTTCATTTGTTGAAAAATGCGCAATCCGTAGAGGAATCCACTTAGGATGACATGTCGCGAGGTATCATCTACGTGCATCAATCCGTAGAGGAGCCCAAGGAGGGTGATGAACCGCGAGGTTCATCTAATCATGTTTCATTATTCAAGAAATCATTTGTTTTCACGATTATGTTTTAAACTAAAAATCGTCGTTTTTAAAAGCTAAATCATCTAATCCCCATACCTCGGCATGGATGTGCGATTAAGAATCTATGGAGAATGAATAGCATAGCATCCTACAACACTAATGAAAACACAACACACTCACACTTTTTGCCATATCATTTTTACGTTCGTAAATTTTAGTACAAGTTTTTACCTCAAACCAAAAACCCAAACAAAAGTTCACCTTCAATGGGTGGTTCATAATTCGCTAAATTATTCCAAGTAAATCTCAGATTGTAAAACTTGTAGATTAGTTTGTCCCTGTGGAATACGACCCTGGACTCACCAGGTTTACTACTTGACCGACTTCCTATACTTGGGAATTTAACTGCAATATTTTGGTCCAGTCAAGTTTTTGGCGCCGTTGTCGGGGACAACTGTCTATATTTTCTTACGATTTATAATTAGCTTGGAAATTTTGGTGAGATTTGTCTACTTTTTGTGTATATATTCTTTGTATATACATTTTTTTCTTTCCCTTGGTTATTCATTTTTTGTTACGTTTTCTATTACTAGTTTTCTTTGGTTTTGGATGTTTGTTTAAAGTGTTCGATCTTGAGTGTGTAATTTAAAATTTCTTTATTTTACACTTTTAAGGCATTTTATTTTCTTTATATTTTTACTTTTCTTTATATAATCCAAAAAAATTTAAAAATTTATAAAATTTTTTTAAAAAAAGATGGATCGTGATATTGACCGTGATGCTATCGTTTTCGAATTTATTACGGGGTTGATTCAAATCCTACCAATTTTCCATAGTACGGAGGAGGAAAATCCACATTTACATTTACAAAAGTTTGAAACGATGTGCCGCACTTTATTCGGTGGGAATGCACGCATTAATGACTTATTTTTTCGATACTTCCTATACTCTTTGAGAGATTTTGCTAAGCATTGGTTTGAAACATTGCCTCTTGACTCAGATTCTACTTGGTTGTCGTTTCAGGCTGAATTTCTTCGAGTATTTTTTCCTATCTTCTTTGCGAAGGTACAGGAGCGGCAGGCCACGAAGTATCATATAGCAAGTTTTGCACAAATTGATGAGGAGGCATACTATCAAGCTTGGCAGAGATTCAATGATTTGATGTTTGCATGTCCACACCACAGCTTCCACGATGATCATCTCCTACAGATCTTCTACATGGGATTACTTCCTTCTGTGCGGGATTTCGTGCAGACGAGCTGCAATGGGGAATTCTTTGCTTATTCGACCGAGGAAGCATGTTGGTACTTGAATGATCTTGCTGAGTATGAGGTTGCCCTCCAACAAGTCCACGGCCAGCCTGAGGTCTCGCCTGAGGGCGCATTCCAATGCGACCATCTGGAAAAACTTGAAGAGCATATTGATGATGGACATTGGAGCCAAAAGAAAGAGAATGAACGACCACCACATTGAGGAGCAAGAGGCGATGGATGATGTGGTGTGTGTTGACCATGAGGGAATCTACTTTGATGACGACGAGGAGGATATATGTGAGGGAGCGAGCTTACAGACCGGGATGGAGCCCGAGCCATACATTCTACCTACTTCAGTGCAGCAGTTCCCACTTCCTTCACCGCATGGGAAGATTGATGGTGATTACGAGATGATCTACATTGAGCCAGCGTTGTTTTACCCTCCAGATCCACTTCCGCAAATGCTTCCTCATCCTCAGGCAGAGTATCAGATCGAGCATAGCAACACACACCAGGGGAGTCCCCACAGTTTCATGCCATATATTATTGCATCACAAATTTCAATTCCAAATGCTTTTGATTCAAAATGTTATCAATTGAATTTAAACTCTTTAGTTAATTTTGACGACCATTTTGGAACACTTTTGTTACAGGGCATGAGGACAACGCTTGGATTGATGCAGCTCGTTTGGGAGTTGCATTGCTGGAATCCAAGAAGATAGGTGGAGGCCTAGTTTTGCAACAGCTGGCTGAGGAGCGCACGGATCTGATCGTGCAGATGCCACCTTTGCTAGAGATTCTGGATCCTCCATTTGTGATGGAGACAGTACATTCACCGTCCGCTGCACCTAGCCCTAATTGGATGTCAACAAAATTGTCGTTGGCGTCCCCATCTCGAGCACTGACGGAGGATATACGCAAGGAGCTTCTGGAACAAATTCCTCCACCGCTGGATATCTATGATCCTCCATTTGGGAGGCTACGGTGATCTCTTCCCTTTTTACCCTTATACGCCGTTATATATATTTGAAAGGGAAGCTGTTTGTTTATGCATTCACATATTCTGATCTCCATATTTTTACCACGCTTTAAACAATGAGGAAAATGTTTATTTTTAAGTTGGAGGGAGGAAGTAGTAAACAAGTAGTAAAATTGGACAAATCTCACCAAAATTTCGGGGTTTTTGAACTTTTATAAGCTATTAATAATTTAAATATTATTTATTTTGTACATATGAGGTTTGCAAACTAATATATTTATTTTGGAAGAGCATTAACTAATATATTTGTTTATTTTGATCGGGCTATGGCCTACTACCTTAAAAAATTCATTTTAAAAAAAGAGGGAATGAATCTCAGAATTTTTTCCCCCAATTACCCTAACCACTCCATGAACATGTGTTTTCAAAATTTGATGCATGTCAAAATCAGGCATGGACATGATGATTTCAAAGGAAACCCTGCCAACAGAGCGTTGCTACATCAGCATAATCCCTCACTTTCCTGTGAGGCCATCCGGGTTCGATCCCAGTTGGATGGCGTCCCCGAGTACGCTTGTTACCAGCTTTCCGAAGAATAAAAAAAGGAAACCCTGCTTCGACTTGATCCAATCTTAACCAATCCCTCTCGAATTACATTGCAACATTGCATGACTAAATCCAGAACATGTGTTTCCAAAAAAAATTCTGGTCGGAAGAAATGTTTCCAAAATTTGATGCATTCAAAATCAAGCATGGATATGATGGTTTCAAAGGAAAATCGACCTGACCCAATCTTAACCGATCCCAATCCTCTCGAATTACATCTGTTGGGTTGATTTTTCGTTGCTATATGTTGGCATTGGTGGCACAAGATTCGGAGTGTTTTGGCTGAGGAATCTGACCCTGTTATGTACAAGCAAGAGTCATGTTGTAAGTCAAGTCATAACATTGTTCACAACATGCGGTATCTGGAATTCAGTTGTAGAATTTCTTTCTTCAGGAATTTAGATCTGGTTATTGCTGCTTCATTCAGATCTAATTTACTTGCTCAGAATCTCATGGAAATCTTGGTAGTTACTATATTTATGGGGAAATATTCGCATGAAATTCGATAGAATTATTTACCTGAATTGGTTAATTGGTTTATTGAGTTATTGGTTCTATTTACCCGAATAGATCCTTGATTGATGGGCGGAGATAACTGATTTAATGGCAGAATCTCGGTGGTTACTTGATTGATGGGCGGGAATATCCGCTTGAGATTTTATAGGACTATTTACCCGAAATAACCGCTTAATTTATGTAGAGAATATCTGCTTAAGCTTTTATGGTTCTATATTACCCGAAATAGATCTCCTACATTGGTTGATTGGGATAAAAGGCTATCAAGGAGATTGGTTAGGGTTAACCCTTCAGAGATTGGTTCATCATTCGGGGACGGAGGCTGACAGATCGGGAGTAGGGATCAAAGGGAGTTTGATTCAGGTCAGTTTTTACAAGTGATCTTGCGATTTCTACATCCGGGGCCGAAGGCTGAAGGCTACACATGTAGGGATCAAAGGAGTTTGATCTAATCAGTTTTTGCATGTGATCTTGCAGTTTCTACATCCTGGAAAGGAGGCTGACAGCTACGCAGGTAGGGATCAAATGGAGCTTGATCTAGTCAATTGGTGCAAGTGGATCTTGGGGTGATTACCCCATGAGGTTGATTGGAATCACCCATAGCGGTTTGTATTAATAGTGAGTGTGTTCCTCCTAATGAGATTGCAATATTAGTTATTGTAATCATTTTGATATAGTGGAGTAATCTGATTTTTCTGGGTGTGGACTCGCAGATGTAGGTGTGCGCACCGAACTGCGTTAAGTGCTGGGTGTTTTCGTGTTTTCTGTATTTGTGTTCATATTTATATGATTGATTCTTAGGTACCGATGTTTCAATTGATATCAGAGCGGGTCATCTGTGTTGCTTTGCTGTCAACGAGAGTGTGATCTTGGCTTATCAATACGTCAATCATGAATACTCGAGAAGGTGCTTCTGTTATTTGCACTCCTTTGCTTGAGGGAACCAACTATACTTACTGGAAAGCTAGGACGCGTGCCTTTATCAAATCACTTGATGAGAAAGCTTGGATTGTTGTTGTTGAAGGATGGTCTCCACCTGTTGAAGTTGTCAAAGACGGAAATGAATCATTTAAGGTGGCAAAGGATTGGAGTCAAAATAAAGAACGTGCGGCTCTTGGAAATTCTAGGGCTGGGAATGCTATCTTCACTAAAGTTGATGAAGAACCGTTCAAGCTTATTTCTACGAGTGAAGCTGCTAAAGAAGCATGGGACATTCTACAGATGTTCATGAAGGATCCAATACGGTAAGAGTGTCAAAACTTCAAATGCTTGCTTCACAATTTGAGGAATTAAGAATGGGTGACGATGAGACAATTGCTGTTTTAATGGAAAACTGAGAGATATTGCAAATCAGTCTTATCAACTTGGTAAAAATATTCAGAGGTTAAGTTGGTTCGTAAAACCTTAAGAACTCTCCCTGAACGGTTCTCGGCTAAGGTTGCAGCTAGTGAGAAAGCAAGAGATATTTCTACCACGAGACTTGATGAGCTAATGGGATCTCTTTAGACCTATGAGATGAATTAGAAACAGAACAAAATAGACAAAGGAGTGGCCTTTGAGATTGATGCTGGAAATGTTTATAAAGATGATGATGAATCTGGTTTAGATGAGGATATAATTCAGCTAACCAAAAATTTCAGCAGGATGCTCAAGAAAATTGGAAGTAAATGGCAGAATTCAGGACTAAAAACAATATGCTTTGGCCTGGTGATACTTCTACTGGAAAAACCTTCAACCAAAATCCGAAGTATGATCAGAAGAAGAGAGGAAAAATGATTCAACGTATAGAATGTGAAGGGTATGGTCATATTCGGGCTAAATGTGCAAACACTCTAAAGAAACAAAAAGGGAAGTCTTTGACGAGTACCTGGAGTAAAGGTAAGTTTGAGGGCAGTGCTGAAGATGAGGAAATCACTTGTAATTATGTTGCCTTTGCGACCTCTTTGAAGAAGCAATCTGATTACATCACTAGCAGTCAGATCTGATGTTACAACTTCAGTCATGACAGCTGTCAACAAATCAGAAAATGTCAGATCCAGTGTTACAACATCGTCCATGCCATCTACAGCTGAATCAGATTCTGAAGTTGACAGCGATGAGGTAGTAAGTGAAGAAGATATCCGGGTCGCATACCAGATGATGTTTGAAAAATGGATGCAGATCTGTATCATTAGTAAAGTATTGAAAGAAGAAAATGAAAGATTGAAGAAAGAAAAGGAGGAAGTCAAGAGCAAATGTCTGAAAGTTGAGGAAAACTTTAGAGAGCTGGAAAGCAACTTCAGTAATATCATGTAATGCCCTACAAGCTACTGCACAAGTACTAGAGGGGGGGTGTGAATAGTACTTTAAAAATAACAAGGAGTATAATTCCTAATTATCGTGCAAACAACTACCAAATCAATTTACGGAAGCTTAAATTGAATACAACAACAAAATTAACAATGCTAACACAAGATATTACTGGGTTCGGATCCACCCAAGTCTCCCCGACTTGTTCCCGGTGATCCTACGTCCCAACCACCCAGATCCCCTCCGGATACTTGAGTTAGAAACCCTAACTCAAGATTTCCACTATGAAATACTTGTGAAAAACCTCCACAAGTCAAATCATACAAAAGGTAATTTGTGACTCCCACAACCCGGGATCACAACCACACTCTCACAACCGAGAGTGAAACTTACAATATGAAATTGAAATGAAATAGAACTTCTTACCGACAAAATACATATGCCTTGAGTAATGCTTACGAATTAGGGCAATGATGATTTTGAGGAAGAAGAAGTGGCACCAAACCCTAGCTCCAAGATGTAGATCAGCGATGGAGAGCTATGGGGAAGTTGGTGACCTAGAATCAAGCACTTGGCTTGGAAGGCTTCACACTCAATGAATCTCTCTTTAGAAGTAAGAGTGAGGACAGATTATTGAATGGAAAGAAAGAGCTTTGAATGAGCTTGGAATGATTTCTCTTGATCTCTAAACTTGCAATAATATCAGCCTTGAGTGCAATGAATGCAGCTCAACAAGTATTTATAGGATAGAGGAGAAAGAGAGAGAAAAACGTTTCAAATAAAGCTCCAACGGCTCTTTTCTAAACCCAATTAGTCGGTCAAAGAACAACCACCGACCGACTAGTTCATCAACTAGTCGGTCGGTCAATTAACGTATACCGACTAATGAGTGAACAGAGAAAAGATCAAAGCACAGACATAAGGAACTAGTCGGTCCAAGAAGAGTAGCTGACCGACTAGTTTCACAACTAGTCGGTCGGTCACTCAACTGAGACCGACTAACAGATAAAACTGAAGTCTGAGCAATAATAGACTTAGTCGGTCCAAGAACAAATGTTGACCGACTAATTCACCAACTAGCCGGTCGCCAAATGAGCATAGACCGACTAACGATAAACAGTAAGTTAGGTGAAAAATTGGCATGTACAGTAAAACTAAACTAGTCGGTCCAAGAAGGAAAGTTGATCGACTAGTTCATCAAATAGTCGGTCGATCAATGAACACAGACCGACTAATGATACACAGTAGCTCAAGCTCAAATGTGCATGTACAGGGAAATCTCAACTAGTCGGTCACAGAAGCATCACTGACTGACTAGTTCACAAACTAGTCAGTCGGTGAGTCAACTTAGACCGACTAACTGTAAACAGTAAAGAGCTTAGAATTAACTGACAGAAACTAGTCGGTCCAAGAAGCTTTGTCGACCGACTAGATCACCATCTAGTCGGTCAGTTCTTCTTCTTGAACCAACTAACATGCACAAGAAGTCGCGAATCGAAGCGCGAAGCTTCGGGAAGGATTGTATGGACTTCTACTAAGATCCTAGAGCTAAGATATGAGCGTTATGAAGATTTAAACCGTAAGACCTACTCAAGGCTTAACATTCTACGAAAGAAGCTTAAAGACTATAAATAAAACTTGACGATACCGTCTTCAATAGCTTCAATCGAATCTTCATGACTTCTAAAAAGGTCCATAAGCTTCAACGAAGCTTTAGGCATACGATCACGTGCTTTGAGAAGTCTTGATACGTCGTAATTGATATTCATATGGATTTGGCGACGATCTCCATAACTGCGCTCACAAAGAGTTAGTTCACGTTATATTTATGTTTGTTCATCATCCAAAACCAAATCCGGGGAGTTCAATATCCAACATTCTCTCCCTTTTTGGTGATGACAAACCAACATAAATAATAATCAAAAATAATAATTCAAATGAAATTTACTTACTCCCCCTGCATTGATGACACGTTAATTCCAAATTAAACAATAATAATACGCATCAAGCAGACGAGTAAAGTATATAAATGAGAATCGATTATTGAATTATCGAGTACCAAAGGTAGGTTATTGAAATATCGGATTTGAAAATCAATTTATATATCTTAACTCCCCCTGAATCTAACATATCAAATTAGATTCTTGGAATAGTGCTCTAAATTTTCATTTAGGACATCGTTATTATTATATCTCTCCCCCTTTGGCATAAGCAAAAAGAGCGGGAGGATAACAACTACAACAACAATGGCCTCAAATAAAAAGCACGGGAGTCGTAGAATACGACGACGGTTCAAGTGACACCAAAAGAAATACGAATGAAATCAAGGCGTGTCAATGAAACCATAGTCGAAAATCGTAAAACGAAATCATCAAACCTCAAATCATTTTTACGGATTGAGTTATGGAATATACTCTCCAATATCAACATTCTTGGTTAATTTAGAGCATGGAAAACAATTCTATGTTTCCATAGAAGAAATTTCTATTAATCCAAGGTAATATCGTCGAGCGACGAAATCAAACATCAGAGACATAAAAAAAATTATAAATTTTGCACAATAGTATGAAATGTCAACTGCGATGTATATATATAAAAGATATGAACAAGAGTACATCAAAAATGAACATCACTGACATACAAAACATCGATCCACTGATCGGGGCACAAAATACATCATCATATCACAGATAGCGGAGTGTCATAAAACATACAACATCATCAAAATACATCAAAATACATCATCAAAAGTATCAAAATACATCAAAATGATCCAAAATCCCACTCTATCCTAACCAAACTCTCTCACACTAGATGTATCATCTAAGGAGCATCGGAGAGTCCTCAAAGAAGCTCAAGAGGAACCGGCAGGATCTGCAGCAGCAGCAGGCTCTGCAGGAGAAGTGGTGGAAACTGGATCAGCAGGAACGTCTGGAATGTCAGCAGGAGCGACGGCAGAAGTGGCAATCTCTGGAGCAGCAACAGTAGTGGCCTCGGGAGCACCAGTCGGAGTATCCACCACAGGAGCGGTGGCAACAGGTGTGCTCTCGGGGGGCACCAGCAGACGAAGCAGCAACAGCAGCACCAGAAGAGGTAGCACCAGCAGCAGATGTACCAGAAGGGCCCTCGGGGGCACGAGTGGAAGCACGACAAAGCTCCTCAATGTCCTCCTCAGCCAACTCATCCATCTCCTCATCCTCAGAAACAGGAGGGGGAAGCTGAATACCCATCAGACTAGCCATACGGCAAACTACCTCCTCGGTACGAGCCAAACGAGACTCGTGACGACGAAGTAACCGAACGACATCATCAAGGGTGGCAGAGGGAGCAGCTGAGGCAGAGGCAGAGGCAGACGCTGAAGGTGTCGTCCTCTGAACGTGACGGAGCGCCGCAAGAGATTTCTAGACGGCCGTCGCGTTCAGGGGAGGACCAAGTGGACGCTCATCGTCACGAGGCAAAGGGACACGGAAGTGACGGAAAACAAGGGTCAACAAGCACGGAAATGGGATATGAGCCGATTTCGAGGACTTGCGAATACACTCGAAAGAGTCAATCTTATCGAGTATAATGCGAGCCCAGTTAATCAAGCTCCCCATGAAAATGGCAAAGATCAGCTTCAGAAAAGGCTGGGACGGAAGAGATGAGGAGCCGTACTTGGGAAGCAAGCACGACTTCAGAATCAGATTGAGGACCCATGCATTTGGCTTGAAAGATTTGGAAGGCACGCCAATCATGGCGGGAGGAATCTGATGGAAAATCTCAGAAAGGACGGTCTGATCAAGGGAAGAAATATCATCAACAGAAATGTCTGAAGGGAGGAGGCCAGACGAAGAGATACCCAAAATCTCTCCTAAGATTTCTGCTGTGAGGACTATAGGAGTCCCCAAAACAGTCGTCTCAACAGAGTGGGTCTCATCGTACTGACCCCGGATCCTATTGGCATAGAATAGCTTTACTAATCGAGGGTAGGGGTGAGGATTCGCCTTCAGGTCATATCGAATGTAATCGAGAAGACCCGAGGACGAAAGAAAATCAGCTAGCCCTATGAAGTCACTGAACTGGACGAAATGCTCCAGAAGCAGCGGGCAATGTTCGATACGGTTGTAAGCCGCGAGACACATAGGGTCGTCGCGACACAACGAGATATCGACACCGCCAACCGGCATCGGAGCCTTTCCCTTAGCCTTACGGGTAGACGTGCGAGGTCGGGAGCTAGATGGAGTGATCGGGATACGTGTTCTTGCCATAATCGAAGCAAGACACGACACACGAGATCGAAGCGAAGAAACCCTAGCACAACCCTAGGAAATCCGAAACCCTAGAAGAAGCCCTAACAGAAAATGAACTAACCCTAACCCTAGGAATAGAAAACCGAACCCTAGACAGGAGAGGGAGTGAGAGGGGTTACCCTAGGTGGAAGATCGACAGTCGGCGACGGCGGGAATGGTCGGAAAAAGGCCGGAAGATGAAGGGTCACGAGGGAGGAACGGGGGTTTTCGAGCTGGAGAACAAAAAGCAACCGACTAAAATGAAAAAGAACCGGTTAGATCGAGTTTAAGTCGGTCGAGAGCTCAAAAGACCAAACAGTCCCTGGCACAACTAGTCGGTCACAGTTCAAGCACTAACCGACTAGATCGTGGTCGGTCACAGTTCAAGCACTGACCGACTAGATCACGATCTAGTCGGTCGGTCAATGAGCTTGAACCGAATAGTTGCAAACAGTGGCTGAACCCAAGTTAACTGACAAGAATTCGTCGGTCTGTGTTCATTTACTGACAGACTAGATCTCAATCTAGTCGGTCGGTCACTGAACATGAACCGACTAAAGAGTTTAGCTGGAGAGGAAACTCAAAAATAGCTTGAGTTAGTCGGTCTGAGTTCTTTTACTAACCGACTAGATACGAATCTAGTCGGTTGGTGATTGAACTGATACCGACTAAAGGAGTTCAAAAGTTGAGAGATAGAGCTAGTCGGTCTGAGTTCATTAGCTGACCGACTAGATGTGAATCTAGTCGGTTGGTTGATGAACTGAGACCGACTAGATGAGTCCAAAAATTGATAATGAAGTTCTCTCCTCAAAATACTTGGACGATACATCACAAGACTCTCAAACATCATCTAAACTACCCCATTAAACATCGAAATCTCAAATACGACATTCAAACATGAATTCGAGCAAAAATTCAAAATATCACATAAAATCCCGAAAAATCCAATAAGTCTAGCATGAACGGAATATTACGAAATATAATAGCATGCAAGATTATTGAATGAAACACGAATCCTATATCTCAGATTCACCCATAATCCCCAATTCTCGAGGCAACCGCACAAAGGAGTCCTCCTTTAGGGGTTTCGTGAAAATATCGGCGATTTGCTTTTGGATTTCAACGTACACTAAAATGATGTCCTTTTTAGCAACATGATCATCTAAAAAGTGGTGTCGAACATCTATGTGTTTCGAATGGGAATGGTGTACCGGGTTCTTGGAAAGACATATTGCACTTTAGTTGTCAACCATGATAGGGCAAGTATCACAATTTATACCAAAGTCTTTAAGTGTGTGTCTCATCCAAAGAACTTGAGCACACGCGACACCGGCGGCAATGTATTCCGCCTCGGTGGTTGAAAGTGATACGGAATTTTGCTTCTTGGAAAACCAAGAGACAAGGGAATTTCCTATAAAATGGCAAGTGCCACTAGTACTTTTCCTGTCGGATTTGCATCCCGCATAATCGGCATCACTATATGAGATTAACTCATACGTGCTAGATTTTGGATAAAGTAATCCAAAATCAAGTGTATAACTTAGATAACGGAAAATACGTTTTACCGCTACTAAGTGAGACTCCTTAGGTTGAGACTGATAACGAGCACATACGCATACGGAAAACATAATATCGGGCATACTTGCGGTAAGATAAAGTAAACTACCTATCATACCTCGATATAGACGAATGTCTACATCCTTACCGCCAGTATCCTTATCAAGATGCGTAGTCGTGCTCATTGGAGTCTTTTTCCCGGAGGCACTCTCCATTCCAAATCGCTTTAGAAACTCCACCGTATACTTCGTTTGGTGGATGAAGATTGCATCGTCCATTTGGCGAATTTGGAGACCTAAGAAATATTTGAGCTCACCCATGTGGCTCATCTCAAATTGTTCCTTCATCACATTAGAAAACTCTTCGCAAAGAGCAAAGTTAGTAGCACCGAAAATGATATCATCAACATAAATTTGAACTAAAATTATATCATTATTCGAATGCTTAACAAAAAGTGTAGAATCGGCTTCTCCCATTTTAAAATTCAAATCCAAAAGAAAATTCTTTAAGCGATCATACCAAGCTCGAGGAGCTTGTCTCAAGCCGTAAAGCGCTTTCTTTAGTTTAAAAAACATGATTTGGAAATTTTTCATTAATAAAACCCGGAGGTTGAGAAACGTAAACTTCCTCAACAACATCTCCATTTAAAAATGCACTTTTAACATCCATTTGAAATAATTTAAAATCTTATGGCATGCAAAAGACAATAATAATCTAATTGATTCTAATCTAGCTACCGGAGCGAAGGATTCTTCGAAATCAATACCTTCCTCTTGACGGTAGCCTTGAGCAACTAACCGAGCTTTGTTCCGGACGACGACTTGGTTTTCGTCGGTTTTGTTCTTGAAGATCCACTTTGTCCCTATGACGGTGTGGTTCTTCGATGGCAATGGAACAAGCTCCCAAACTTCATTCCTCTTGAATTGAATGAGTTCCTCCTCCATGGCTAAGATCCAAGCGCTATCTTCGCATGCTTCATTAACATTCTTTGGCTCTATCGAGGAGGCAAAGGCACAATGAGCGAAGTAGTTCACTTGCGATCTCGTCTTGACACTATCATGGATATTGCCAATGACTTGCTCATGAGGATGGTCACGAACGGTATGAAGCCGTTTGGGAATACCTTGGTCACTGGAACATTCTCAACAACTTCATTAGATGGGTTAGTCTCAATAGAATCAATAGAATCATTAGAGTTCGAATTACCAATTGAATCACATAAGACATCCATAGAGTCATCATCATTAGTAATTCTAGTTGGAACAAATCCTTCATTAAATTACACATGAAGCGATTCCTCGATCGTTGAGGTTCGTTTGTTGAATATCCGGTAGGCTTTGCTACGTGAGGAATACCCAACAAATATCCCCTCATTCGATCTCGGATCAAACTTGTCCAAATTTTCATAAGTGTTTTTAATAAAACATTTTGCACCGAAAACACGAAAATGTTTCACTTGAGGCAACCTACCAAACAACAATTCATAACAAGTTTGTTTAGTGCCGGGCCTCAAAAGTATTCTATTAAACACATAGCAAGCGGTGTGTACCGCTTCCGCCCAAAATTGATGGCCAAGATGGCTATCATCAAGCATAGTGCGAGCACACTCAACAAGCGTTCTATTCTTCCTCTCAACAACACCATTTTGAGGGGGTGCGCGAGGGAAAGAAAACGTGTGAGTAATTCCAAGATCATCACAAAAATTTGAGAAAGACTCATTCTCAAATTCACCCCCATGATCACTACGAATGGTGACAATGGTGGTTCCGATGAGATTTTGTACTTTCTTCACAAATATTGTGAAGTTTTCAAAAGCTTCATTTTTATTACATAAGAAAAATACCCATGTAAATCTCGAATAATCATCTACGATGACAAGTCCATATCTTGCATTTCCTAAGGAAGCAACTCTAGTTGGCCCAAATAAGTCTAGATGTAATAGCTCTAGTGGCCGTTTTATAGAAATGCTTTTCTTAGGTTTAAATGAAGATTTAGGAAGCTTGCCACGTTGACAAGAATCACAAAAACTTTTCTTTTCAAAAACGAGCTTCGGAAAACCTTTAATGGAATTTAATTTTGAAAGCTTATAAAGTGTTCCAAAGTTCACATGTCCAAAGCGTCGATGCCATAAGTGTTGTTCACTTGTGTTGGCAACGAGACATTGTTCATAGGACTTAGGAAGATCCAAAATATAAATATCTTTATGACGTGTGCCGGAAAATAATAAATTATTATTATCATTCAAAATATGACACAATCCTTTCGCAAAGCTAACTTTGTAACCTTTGTCACAAAGTTGGCTTATTGAAATAAGATTATGATTTAAGCCATTAACTAGATAAACATCACTAATTAAGGGTTTAGATGGGTTACCCACTTTACCAACACCGACGATGGTTCCGCTCTCGTTGCCTCCAAAGACTACCCGGTTCCCATTAGCAATGGGCACCACTCCGGAAAGCAATTGAGCATCGCCAGTCATGTGTTTTGAACACCCGCTATCGAGTATCCAATTCCCCTTGGAGCTAAATTTAAATTTGTTGCTCCTTTTCTTTTTCTTTTCCTTGAGTACCTAAAGATAGAAAATTTCATATCATGGTACCCAAGGTCATTGGGTCCAAAAGATTAGACCTTTGGAAGCCAAGTCCAATTGGACTTAGACTTCCCCACATAATTTCTATTATGCACAACATCCGAAAAATAAGCATTCATATATACTTGTTTTTCATCCATGCTTGTGTCCTTTGGGCTCCAAATAGTGAAAATCTTGGGAGCCCTCATCCTATTGGGTGCATGCATGCGTTGTTGGTTTCTACGTGATGCATGTCGTGGATAGGCATAAGGAACATGATGGAATGGTGCATGTGGATAATTATTCATATGATGTTGTGGGTGAACATATGCATGTGTGGGAACACGTGCGTGAGGGTGTCTCACATGGTGTGCACGTGCCCGTGAATGTGTTGCATAAAAATCATCATATGTGTGAGACGGTGGAGTAGGACGTGTGTTCCTACGTGGCATAGTATTGGTGTACATATAAGCATGCCCCTTCTTTGGAGGTCCACCCAAAGTGGGTTTCTTTCCGAAAGAGGGTGTGGACGAGGTGGAAGCACCATTGGTAGGGCAGAGAAAGCTAAAACAATATTAAACAAGTGGAACTCGGGTAAAGAAAAACTGGATGACATTTTGAACATGGGCAAAACTACAGGAGATCGCAATGGAGTGGGCTATCATAGAGGATTTAATTTTAATAGTTCTACTACAAAAGGGTACAAATCATGAAGGAAATTGAGAAAATCGGTCAGCACAAGGGTAATTATGGCAAGAAGAAGTTAATTAAAACTGTCAAAGGTGGAAGTCTAGGGTGTGAATACTACAGAATTATTGGTCATTCTGAGAAGAACTGCTTTAATCGTATGCGTCATTTCATGGAGGGAAGAACAATAAGTTCTCTTGGCAGGAGAGTGAAAAGGCAATAGGTCAAGAAGACTGAGTTATATAGCATAGTGGCTCATGCATCCTTAAGAGCATATTCAGACAACATATTGTATTTTGACAGTGGATGCTCACGACACATGACAGGCAACAAGGAGTTTCTAGATGACTACAAAGTCAGTACAGGGGGTCGTGTGACATTTGGTGATGGTCGAAGGAGCAAGGTTCTTAGTAAAGGTAATCTCAATGTAATTGGACTTCAAAAGCTTAAGAATGTGTTGCATGTTGAGATCTCAAAGCCAATCTTATTAGCATCAGTCAACTGTGTGATCTAGGCTTGCTTGTGAGATTTACTAAGGAGAAATGTTTTGTGGTTAATGCTGATGAAGAGTGTATTCTAATGGGCAAGAGGTCTGCCAACAACTGTTATTTTCTATAAGACTCTAGTACTTGTATAAATGAAGCTCTGAACACTGCAGCATCAGACAAAACAGCTCATGTTGTGACTGATGTTATAACATTGGATACGACACATAACGATATTGCTGTAGATTTTATGACACCAGAATCAACATCTCCTCTCAACAATCGAAGTGAGCAATCTGCTACAAATTCTCATGAATCTCCCTCCAGAATTATCAGAGAATTAGTAGAGCAGAAAGTTCTAGTCATGGAGTATGATACAACATCAAGACAATTGGCAGATGCCTTTACTTTTCCTCTTCCTCATGGCTCGAACTCACAGTGGTCGCCACTCTTCCTCTGCCAGTTCTGTCGGATCTTCTCCCATCTCTCCTCCAGCATGACGCTCCATTGTTGATCCGGCTGTGTCGGCCTCTTCGCCCATTCCGGTGGATTTCCCCCAAAATTCGCATGCTTCTACGCCGGCTCCACCGCCGATGGCTCCAACCTCGTCAGATTCAGCGGCTACTATTTCGGCCTCTTAGAGTTCGTCTACTACACTGGATATAGTTCTATTTTTGATGTCTACTATCATATGTGAGGTATACTTTTCTTCATCTAATTCCGTTGTGCCTGCGGATTTATTTGCAATATTTTGTCGTATGAGAGTGACAGTGGAGCCTCTTGATGTGTCTCGGGTTGATTGTTCTGGAATGATCATTGAAGATGTATACTTGGATTATATTGGAGAGCAGCTGGAAAGTATTAGATTTATCGATGAGGACATACTTCTACCATCGACCACTAAGTCTGGTTCCCCATCTTCGTTTGTGGTGTTGACTGAGGTTGTCATCTTGATGACTCATATTCTTCCAAGTCTGTATCTGATGGTGTCTGTGTTGGATCCTGCCAAAACAGAGTTAGGATCGATAAATAAAGTTGAGACTTACGCTTGCGTATGCGGCACGGTAGTCTCGGAACTTTGCCTTCGGATTCGCCACGACGGATCGAGTGTTCTCACGAACGGAGTAAGGCTACTAAATCCACAATCTAAATCTCTACTTTAGATTAAGAACTTGGATAGAGGGAGAGGAAATATTTCGGCAGAGCTTCGCTAGAATGAAGATGCATGCATGAATGCCATGCAAAAGTGTCAGAAATGGCTTACCCTTGGGTCTTATTTATAGCCCCCAAGGTAGTTATTTTAGGGTAAATTGTTCCTTTGGAACAATTTAACTAAGGTGTACCATGATACATGGCACATTATAAGCTTAAGTTGTACCATATGCATGGTACAACATAAGCTTAAGATATTCCCCCTTTATTAGCCATATGTCGCATGCACTTATGCATATATAATGCGACTTTCCTACTCATCCAGAGATCCTCTCCGCAAGGGAACAGATTCCCTTTGCGTACGACTTCGTTTACGCGACGTTCGAGGTCCGTATTCCCTCGTACATCCCCTACAAGGGTGTACTAACGTCTTCCATATCCAACATCTCCCACTCACACTTGAGGGGATTGTAAGAGAACGTCTTTCTCTTAGTTCTTTCATCTATCATACCGAGAAATAGACCGTGCGACCGTCATGTGCGTAGAGTCTGTTGTTGTGCACTTGTAAGAGATACACAACGACCTCGAAGGTGCAAAGTTGAGTAGTTCAACGCATGCTTTACCCTAGATTATTTCTTCACATTTCTTGTACTTTATATTCAACAATTGAATCCCATCTGGATTACAATTGGCTGGCCAGCTTTGAATCATTAAAGTCCAAATGTGAATATGAAATCAATCTTCCTCTTCTTGCGAACCTTCTGATCTTGACTTGATTCGCTTTTCTAACGTGCCCCGCCGAGCCGAATTATCATAGCCCATTAGCAACACGCTAAGATAGCGATCACCTCGTCAAATCTAAAGGAACCAATTGGAGTCCTTGAGGGTAAGGGTTAAGACCCGTATGGCCTTTGAGTCTCACATAATAGCAAACACTATTGCTACTAACTCAGTGGTCGAAATGCATACGTGGTATGAACACGTACTACAACATCACTCCTTTCCCAGGGAGAGTATGTCTTAATGATGTTGTACGGATGAAAGATCAGACACCACAGTGCCTATCTTTTGAGTCCCCTTACTACTCGTGAAATATTCACGGACTCTCATCCTGCATAAGACAGATAGGATTTAAAAATCCTATGAGATCTCTTTCAAATATCCTTGTGATACAGATCTCAGATCTTTTGTAAGCATCCATATGATGCAGATCTTTCATTCGACTATCTTGTTTAAGTCACGACTCTAAATCATTTGTCTAATGATTTTGACTTTAAACTAGTCTCATCTCTATCTTATCCTTCTGATAAGATAAGGCGGTTGCTCATGTGAGAGAGCCAACCTTAATCTGTCCGACATACACACAATAATATAGCTGAGACTTAAACACAAATGTATATAAAAATCATTTGTAAGAAACTTGTATGCAAATTAAACTTTGATCTTCTATAGACATGGGAAATATTACATCATACAGCTCAGCACCTACGCATTCCCATAGATGATAAGTGTTTGAAAAACACATCTCTGGGGATCGCCTTAGTAAGGGGATCCGCTATCATCTCATGTGTGGATATGTATCCTATGTCTACTTCCTTCCGTTTGTCATAGTCCTTCGCAAACTTGAATCGAATATCAATGTGTTTGGTCTTACAATGAAATTTAGGATCTTTGACATAGGCAATCGAAGCTTGACTATCACTGTATATAGGAACAGTGCTCGAGTCAGTGGCATCCGTTAGCCTGTCTAAGAATTTCCTAAGCCAAACAGCTTCTTGGACCGCCATGCTGAATGCTACGAATTCGGCTTCCATGGTTGATAGGGCGATGCAGGTTTGCTTCTTGCTGCTCCAGGATATTGCACCATTCCCGAGCAAGTAAACAAAGCCTGAGGTAGATCTTCGCTCGTCGAGATCACCCGCCCAATCAGCATCGGTATAGCCTTCGAGTCTCAAGGTATTGCCTTGATAGCATAACGCATAGTCCGCAGTCCCTTTGAGGTATCTTAATATCCTCTTCACCGCTTTTCAGTGTGCCTGTCCTGGGTTGGATTGGTAACGGCTTACCATACCAACAGCATAGCAAATGTCAGGTCTGGTACACATCATGGCGTACATCAGACTCCCGACAGCACTGGAGTATGGAACCTTTTCCATAGCTTTCTTTTCTTTTGGATCTTTGGGACACATTTCCAAACATAGACCCTCGCCTTTGCTTATTGGAGTATCAATTGGCTTGCAGTCCTGCATATTAAATCGTTCTAAAACTTTCTTTATATATGTCTCTTGAGAGAGAGAAAGAAGTTTCTTGGAACGATTCCTTGAGATCTTAACCCCAAGGATATATGCAGCTTCACCCATGTCTTTCATCTCAAAGACGGATGAAAGCCAAGCTTTGATATCCATGATAAGACGCTTATCATTTCCGGATATAAGTATGTCATCTACATAAAGAGACATAATTACATACTTGTTTTTAATCCTCTTAATATATACGCAGTTGTCTTCGTCGAGCATGGAGAAACCATACGACAGAACGACTTCTTGAAAGCGCATATACCACTGCCTTGAGGATGGTTTAAGACCATATATGGATTTACGAAGTTTACAAACCTTATGTTTGTTTTCTTCTTGTACGAACCCGTTTGGTTGTTCCATGTAGATCTCCTCATCTAGTTCTCCGTTAAGAAAAGCAGTCTTTACATCCATTTGATGTAACTCGAGGTCCAAACAAGCCACCATTGCTAGAATTAAGTGAATGGAGGTAAAACGCACGACAGGAGAGAAAGTCTCTTTGTAGTCTATTCCTTCCTGTTGCGTGAAACCTTTTGCAACAAGGCGAGCTTTATATTTCTCGATGGAGCCATCAGCCTTATGCTTGATTTTGAGAACCCACATGTTCCCAATGGCTCTACGTCCCTTAGGTAAATCAACCAAGTCCCAGACTTGGTTTGTTTTCATGGATTGAAGTTCTTCTTCCATTGCCGCTATCCATTTATCTTTAGCAGGGCATGTGACGGCCTGTTTGAAATTTGCAGGTTCGTCATCATCTTGTAGTAATGTCATGAATGTTTGAGGAAATTCATCCTCAAATCTCAGAGGTGTTAGCCTCGTTCGATTACTACGTCTTGTTTGAGTTTGATCACTCCCACTTGGAATGACTTCACTCCCACTTGGAATAATATCACTCCCACTCGGAATAGGATTGGTATCGTTCGTATCATCCATTGGTGAAGTTTGAAACGTATTTTCTTCTTCATCAAGAATTCTCCCACTCGAACGTTCCGATCCTTCTTGATCCCAAGTCTCAAACAAGGATAAGTCTTGACTTATCTCACCCTGTCTTGGAAACTCGTTTTCCAAGAAGACAACATCCCTCGATTCGAATTCTATTAGACCCCCATTGTCCTCTTGACCGACGAAAACATATCCTTTGGAGTTTTCAGCGTATCGGATGAAGATACACTTCCTCCCACGTGGCCCAAGTTTGCCATATTTGTGAGAGGAAAAATGTGCGTAAGAGGTACAACCCCAAGGTTTTAGAATGCTTAAGTCTGGAGTTCTATTGTTCCACAACTCATAAGGAGTAGAACTTACCGACTTCGAGGGTACACGGTTTAAGATGAATGCTGCCGTCAATAATGCATCACCCCAAAAGGTGATGGGAAAATTTGCCTGAGACATCATTGATCGGACCATTTCCATCAATGTCATATTTCTTCTTTCCGCAACACCGTTTTGTTGCGGAGTGTAAGGCATAGTTATTTGATGAACTGTGCCTTTTTCATCACAGAGTTCCTTAAAACTCGTTGATTGATATTCTCCACCCCGATCGGTTCGCAAGACCTTTATCTTGCGATCTAGTTGATTTTCCACTAAACTCATATAGTTTTTGAAGCAACTTAAAGCTTCATGTTTGTGGGAAATCAAATAAATATGACCGAAACGAGTGAAGTCATCAATGAAGGTGATGAAATAGGACTTCCCGCGTCTTGTCTTAACATTCATTGGACCGCAAATGTCCGAATGGATAAGTTGTAATGGAACTTCGGCCCTTGTGCCAGTTCCAAACGGCTTGCGACAAGTTTTCCCTATAAGACAATGTTCGCAAGTTGACATTTCAACTTTTGAAACATTAGATAGCAAGCCACTTTTGACAAGTCTATCCATTCTAGTTGGTCCAATATAACCAAGTCTTGCATGCCAACAAATGATCTCAGATTCAGAGTTAGAAGCATTTGTCAAATGGAAACTTTCATTAATGGAAGAAGAATCATCATACATTGTATTTAAAACAATTAATCCATTACAAACATTACCAGACCCAATTAAAGAACTATTACAAACAAGGTCAACCTTCTGTTTATAGAACCTCCATTCATAATCTAAAGACATTAACATGACCACGGATACGATATTTCTTCTAATATCTGGAGCAAAGAGGACGTCGTGCAATAATAAAGTCCGGCCGTTGTCGAGAACTAGCTTGCATGTTCCGACGCCTTTGACTTCAACATGAGTGTTGTTGCCGACGTAAATCCACTTTGTTCCTTGAGTTATCTTTCGATACTCTACGAAGAACCTTCTGTCCTTCGCTACGTGGTCTGTGGCCCCTGAATCAATCAACCAAAAATAGTTAGATTCAGCAAGAAACATGGAACTAGAAACACATATGTAACTAGCCCTACAAGTTACCTTATCACTTCCATCCGTACATGAACGGGCGAAGTGACCGTACTTGTTGCACTTAAAGCACTTGATCTTCTTCAAGTTTTTTTTCTTTGAGTGCACATTCTTTTGCCACTTTTTGTTCTTAGTCTTCTTTGAGGTTTCCGGTTCATGCTTTCGTTCGTTCACAAACCTTAAGCGTTTATTCTTCCGCTTATTTCCTCCATGTGAGGAACTAGCGGCCATGTGCACTTCTGCACTTGGTTTTGCGGCTTGAATCCGCTCTTCCTCGAGTTCGAGGTGTTTCGACACATCGCTTAAAGTTTTAATGCACTCATTATGAGTGAGGTGCATTTTCATGTTATCCCAGCTATCTGGGAGTGAACGAATGACTGCTTGGATCTGTTGTTCGTCAGACAGCGTAACACCCGCATCCTTTAATTCAGATATGAGATTCGCCATGTGGCGGAGATGCTTTTTCATAGAATGATCTCGCCGCATCTTGTACGAATCAAATTGAATATTTAAGGAGCGGAGTTTGGTAACCGAAGTTCCACCAAACTTTATCTCTAGCTCAGACCATATGTCTTTGGCTAGGTCGAATTCCCGAAATAGACGCATTATGTCATTGTCCATTGCAGACAGTAACGTAATACGTGCTATTTTGTTCTTTCGAGTCCAAGTATCATAAGCTTCCCGGTCCCTCTTGTGTTGGGCCGTATTGCCCAACTCAGGTTCTTCCATTATGTTTTGGAGTGTTTCGAGCACATCTTGCTCCTCCAAAACATATTGGATTTTAATTGACCAAAGTTTATAATTGTCACCGTTGAGCTTTTCACCTTTGTTAAGCTCTGCGACAATGTTCTTAGAAGCGGTAGACATATTCGATTCAAAAAACTGCAAAGAGAATGAAAAACACGGTCAAAATTCTATGCATAAAGTTTCGATTCTTTAAACACTTGATAAGTTCCTTGGATGCGTTGAAATGTTACTCTAGAATCGAGAAGTTCACTACGTTCCCAACTACCATCTAGAAGTAACTTTCAAAGTATCCCTCTTACTTATCTCAAGTAAAAAGAAATCAGAAATAATACCCGTATGGTGTTAGCAGCGGAAAAATACTTTGAAAAACATATCTTTCAAAATGGAATAGGTGAGAGTTTGCGCAAAGAATTTTAGCGCAACAATTGCCAAGCCACGAGATCTGTTCTACACACCCATGGGTTAGATAACCATGGCCGGATCGTGGTAGGACTTGGAATTCTAAATTGCGCTATCCCGATTAAGGACGGGACATAACCTATTTGAAAACATCTTTTTCAAAAAAAATTTGAAAGCACGTTGGCTAATCTCCGTAGAGTAGAGCACAACGTCATAAGTACATTGGCTAATCTCCGTAGAGTAGAGCACAATGACATGGCTAATCTCGCATGAAGTAGAGCACTATGGCTAATCTTCAAGGAGTAGAGCCCAATGAAAAACTAGACGGCACTGTGGTTAGCCCCGTATGGGCTAATCGGCACATTCGTGTTTGACCAAGGCCTTTTGTCACCCCGTATGGGTCAGTTGGCAAGTTTGCAATCGACCCAGACCTTCTGTCGGATTGGTCGACCAAAAACACGAAATTGGTCGACCAATTTTTTTTTCTGCAACTTCTTCCCGGCCAGGGCCTCTGCCCTGGCCGGCCAGGGGCCCTGGCCCCTCGGCCAGGGCCTCTGCCCTGGCCGAGGCCGACCAGGGGCCGGCCATGCCCTGGCCGAGGCCAGGGCATTGGCCCTGGCCTCTGCCAGGGCCGGCCAGGCCCTGGCCGAGGCCAGGGCGCCGGCCCTGGCCTCGGCGCCCTGGCCTCTGCCAGGGCCGGCCAGGCCGGCCAGGCCATGGCCGGCCACCGCCGGCCTGGCCATGGCCGGCCATGGCTTGGCCATGGTCGGCCATGGCCAAGGCCATTTGGCATTGGCCGGCCATGGCCCCTTTGGCCATGGCCGGCCACCCCCTTTGAATGGGGTTGCCGCACACCCCGCCGGAGGGGTGGCCGTGGTGGTTATTGGCCGTAGCCAACCCCCTCCGCATGGGGAGGGGGGTGCATGGCCTTAATAGCCCATTTGGCCATGGCACACATGCACTAATATTCATCTTCCCCGATGGAAATAACTACCACCTTCTTCCTCGATGAAGCACCCGTTCGTCGATGAAGCACCCGTTCGTCGAGAAATTAGTTATTTTCTAATGGCCGTGTGCCAAAAATGAAAAATAACATACTACGTGAACGGTCGGTTCTTCCCGTCACGGAGAGTTCCTACCATTTCCGTAATGATAGGAGACCCTAACGTGAAAAGAACAACCGCTGCGTTCTCTCCGTCACGAAGCGTTCCTACCATATCCGTAATGGTAGGATACCCATTCGTGAAAAAGACAACGACTCGTTCATAGTTTCGACGGGGCGGCGGTTTGACCGGGGCGAACCCATATGGCTCTGATACCAATGTAGGATCCTGCCAAAACAGAGTTAGGATCGATAAATAAAGTTGAGACTTACGCTTGCGTATGCGGCACGGTAGTCTCGGAACTTTGCCTTCGGATTCGCCACGACGGATCGAGTCTTCTCACGAACGGAGTAAGGTTACTAAATCCACAATCTAAATCTCTACTTTAGATTAAGAACTTGGATAGAGGGAGAGGAAATATTTCGGCAGAGCTTCGCTAGAATGAAGATGCATGCATGAATGCCATGCAAAAGTGTCAGAAATGGCTTACCCTTGGGTCTTATTTATAGCCCCCAAGGTAGTTATTTTAGGGTAAATTGTTCCTTTGGAACAATTTAACTAAGGTGTACCATGATACATGGCACATTATAAGCTTAAGTTGTACCATATGCATGGTACAACATAAGCTTAAGATATTCCCCCTTTATTAGCCATATGTCGCATGCACTTATGCATATATAATGCGACTTTCCTACTCATCCAGAGATCCTCTCCGCAAGGGAACAGATTCCCTTTGCGTACGACTTCGTGTACGCGACGTTCGAGGTCCGTATTCCCTCGTACATCCCCTACAAGGGTGTACTAACGTCTTCCATATCCAACAGTCTGTGCATATCAAAAAGCTGGTACATATTTCTCAGATTCACATAATGCAAATAGTCAAGGTATTTCTTTTAGTGGGTTAGAAAAATAGTGTGGACCTTCCTGATGTTATCTTGTCAAATTCTATTGTTGATGATGGAGTTTCCCCCACTGACCGTCATGTTGCAGACGATATCATGACACAGGAGCCGACACCTTAGGATGGCCCCACTGATTCTCCTGATGCTCATGCTATGGAACATGCTGTTACACAGGACACAACATCCGCTTCTCCTCCACATGCCAATGCTCTAGCTATTTCTGTTTCTGAGCATCCTCTACCTGATTCAGTGCCACCATCTGCTTCACACTTTTGAGCTGACATTGCCATTTATGAAACAGCATCCAGAGACATTGCTCGTTAGATTGCCATTTTACAAGATCGGAAGAATACGTTTGACAGTAGAGCTCAAGCTTTAAGGGGTATTTTGGTGTTTTTCGTCCGCAGGCACCTCTGATACTGCTCCGGTTCCAACTACGACTTCTTGAGATATTACTTGGATTATTGTGGCTCAAGGGGGGGTATTTATTGTTGTGGTGAGCACTTTTGCTTGTGCTTGGGTTGTGCCACGTAATGCCAAAAGGGAATATTGTTGACTTGATTTTTTGTAGCTATATGTTGGCATTAGTGGCACTATAGATCTGGAGTGTTTTGGTTGAGGAATCTGACCATGTGATGTACATGCATGAGTCATGGTGTAACCGTGTAAGTCATGTCATAACATGCGCTATCTGGAGTTCAGTTGCAGAATTTCTGTCTTCAGGGATTTAGATCTAATTTTTGCTGCTCCGTTCAGATCTAATTTACTTGCTCAAAATCTCATGGAAATCTTGGTGGTTACTATATTTATGGGGGAAATATCCGCATGCGATTTGATAGAATTATTTACCCGAATTAGTTAATTGGTTACTTGAGTTATTGGTTCTATTTACCCGAAATAGATACTTGATTGATGGGCGGAGATAACTGATTTAATGGCAGAATCTCGGTGGTTACTTGATTGATTGGCGGAATATCCGCTTGAGATTTTATAGGACTATTTACCCGAAATAGCTCCTTAATTTATGTGCGGAATATCTGCTTGAGATTTTATGGTTCTATGTTACCCGAAATAGATCTCCTACCTTGGTTGGTTGGGATAAAAGGCTATCAAGGAGATCGGCTAGGGTTTACCCTTCAGAGATTGGTTAATCATCCGGGGCGGAGGCTGACGACTACGGGAGTATGGATCAAATGGAGGTTGATTTAGGTCAGTTTTTGCCAGGAGATCTTGCGGTTTCTACATCCGGGGACGGAGACTGACGGCTACACAGGTAGGGATCAAACGGAGTTCGAACTAGTCAGTCTTTGCAATGGGATCTTGCGGTTTCTACATCCTGGGAAGAATGCTGACAGCTACGCAGGTAGGGATCAAAGAGAGTTTGATCTAGTCAGTTGGTGCAAGTGAATATTGTGGTGATTACTCCATGGGGTTGATTGGGATCACCCATTGCGATTTGTATTAAGGGGGAGTGTGTTCCTCCTAGTGAGATTGCAATATTAGTGATTGTAATTGTTTTGATATAGTGGAGTAATCTGATTTTTCTGGGCATGGCCCCGCAGATGTAGGTGTGCGCATCGAACTGCGTTGCCAAGTGCTTTGTATTCTTGTGTTTTTCGTATTTGTGTTCATATTTATATGATTGATTCTTAGGTACCGACATTTCATATCGTCACATTGCATGACTAAATCGCAACCATCATAGACAAATCTATATTTTAAAAGAGGGATTTACGGTTTTGTCATTGTCCCATGTGGCAATGGCACAACCGTAAATACCTCAACCCACTAAAAAATACAAAAAATGCAGGCCCCCCTCATCCAAATTATTTGCATATTTGCCCTTGGGTATTTGTATTTTAGCTCTTTCAGCCTCCTTATTTACATGCTTGCTTCCTTTTTACCTCTGACGATACCGACACACACACACTTCTCGCTCTTTCTCAGTTGCGCAAATGCACCGCGTACTGATCGCATGGGTTAATTTTGCTCTGTGCACTAAGTGCACAAGTAATTTCTAGTCTATTGTACATATGAAGACGTTTGTCCCAATCAAAAGTTGACTGGGACAAACGATTGGCCATCTACGCGCCACCTCAGCTCGGTGGAGCTCGGTGGTTGGTGGGTGTGGTTTTAGTCTTGGGTTTGGGATAGAATTTTGGGGATTTTTTGCGCTTTCATCCCGGCTTTTCCTTCTTTTTTCCCCCGACACTCTTCACACGTACACCCACACTTTTTTTTTTCCATTTTGGCTTTGGCTCCCCCGTTCTCACTGCATTTGTGCCCAGGTGACGAATTCCTCAGTGGCCGCAATTTTTTAGAGCCAATACAAATACCAAATATGATACAATACAAATTTATTGCACCGTAATGTAAAATTTTTAAGGTCTTGGGTAAATGCATCGCGATGTATGGTCTTTCTTTTCTTTTTTTGGAAAAACATGTGCATTTAACATTGTCCATAGAAAAAACACCAACCACATAGCCTTAAAAAAAACTCCCCTTCTAAAAAAACTCCAAATTCAGATATCAAGTACATATTCGACATGGATACAACCCAGATACAATACCCCAGTAAGAAATGGTGCACAGAGCCACGCCACGAGGCAGGGGTTTCAAACAGCTAACGATTGAGCAACAAAAGCCGTGATCAGATTGACGCACTCAAAGCCACCCCAAATGGCGTTTATCAAAAACTAAATAAAAACAAAACAAAAGATGCATCAAAAAATTTGAAATAATAATAATTATAAACATTCAAAAAACATAGGACACTTCGAAGGTAGATATACCATCAAGTTCAACGAAATAAAAGAGAGCCGGAGAGGGTTCAATATAACATCCGACAGAAAGAGTACCATAATTATCAGTTCCCACATTTGATATTACCATCCAACCTACAAACCAGTTGAAAAGCATAAAGTTGAGCAAAAAAACAATACAAAAGCACATGCCCACACAGAGGCATCCCTGATTAATCCTACCAGAAGGCACTGAAGCCACGCATATCTCATAAACACTCAACCTCACTTCTGCCCAGCAGAATCAGGGGAAGCATCCCCATACGAGACCAACCCCTTCTTCCCATCAGGGCTGCTGGAAGGAGATCTCGATCTCGATTTCTCTTTGCTCGCCCTTTTCAGGGACGGGGTATCAGGCAAAGATCTCGACCTAGACCTGGATTTGGACTTAGACCTGGACCTGGATCCCGATGGGCTCCTGCTCACGGAGGCTGACCTGCGTTTCTCAGATCGTGACCCCTCGCGTAGGCTGCTGATGGACTTCGGTTTATCTGCAGCAGGTGAGCGGCTGCGTACTGGACTACGCCGGCCACGGTAACCAACAGGGCTGTGTGAAATGCTTCGAGTGCGGCTTCTCCTGCTTCTGTACCTGCATTAAATCGCATGATGATGGAATGTTACCAACTTAAAATAGGAAAATATTCCATGACATGTTGCTTGAACAAGATAAACATTCAAAATAGGGGAATGAACATGGGCAGGACCGAAGTTCAATCAAAAGAGGGGGGAAATGACATTAATGCCTTGATTTCATAGATAAACTGGTCATAACCTGTCACTGGGCATTCAAATATTCCCCAAAAAAAATTAAACCCCATCCAAAATCTACCCCTCGTCAAAACTCATCCCAAAAAATAACTGCAACCAACTTCAAAATAGTCCCACCAACAAGAAATTTTGACCACATTAAAACTAAATTTAGTTCCCCCAAAGAATTTAATTCCCCACACAAGTTTTAGTTCCCTGCAGATTTAGTTCCCCCTAAAATTTTAGGGTCCCCCAAGAATTTTCAAAAATCTCATCCTAACAATTGATTCCTCAAGATCCTATCCCAGCCCCAGCCTTCTGTCTACCCACCCGTTTGTCCTTTTCAGCATTCCCCATTCAAGAACATCCCTCAACTACATAATATCTCCCTCAATTGTACAATAGATGTATTAGCCACCATGAGTAATGTCAACCATGAGTAATGTCAACAAAGTTTTTGTGAGGTCTCTTTTGGCAAGAATAGTTGGTGTTGGTGTTAGGTGAGGAGAAGGGAATGAGCAGTAGCCACAGTTTTTTTTTTTGTTTTTTTTGTGTTGGTGGGGGAGCACATTGGATTTCATATAGCAACTATAGCAACTCCTGCTTTGATCTAGGGTTGCAAGGTTGCTACCGGAAGCTTTTTTGGAGGTTGCCTTCAAGGCAGTTTTTAATGGGTCCAAGGCAACTTCAGTTCCAGGGCAAAATTCGTTGTTGGGCAACTCTTTGGCAAACTCCTCTTGCCAAACAAGGCCAATGGATTCAATAACTTTTAGGTACAGACATTAAACTGTCGAAACAATACTATTGATGGAAGTTATATCAAGCCATTTAAACGAAGCATGTCAATTGACCCAGCATCACAAACCAATAATCTGCAACCCTGGACGGCAACATTTTTAGCTCAACAAAATTGATGATTGGTGAAGCATGAAAAACAATATTCGCAATTTAACAACAAAACCCCCTCAAACATAATCATGTTAGAGTAGGGTTTGAGAAACTTTGTTTCTGATCGTGTTTCAGTTGTATCAATATTAATAAGCAACAATATTTACATGACAGTTAAACATGGGTGTATTTAGATGAAAAAATATTAGTTGGTAAACAACAAAGTGCTTCATAGGTGTTAGAAGTACAAAGTTCTAATGCGTATCAAAATACAAGGTTAATGTATTTATATATACTGGAGCATTAAAATTACTTAGATTATATGTGCACGGTTCAAGGTTCATTGCGATCTAGAATAAATATGGCAGAATAAAGTACAACCTGGGGTGAGGTTTTCGATTATATTTAACCTACAAACCCAACCACAGATGATATTATCTACCTAGTAGTTGTGAGACTAGATGAAATATCAGATCCGGCCCAAGCTGCTTTTGTAGGTCCATCAATAATTCCCATCCTCAAACACGGTGCCTCAAAACCCCTAGATTCTAAAGGCACAGCATGAAGAGCTTGCCCTGAGAATGGATTGTTATGTGTGCAAATGGTATTTAGTGCATAACAGGATGTTCTCCCAAATAAAAAAAATATGTAATAACGGTGTTGGTTGTTTCATCCTAAGTACAGTTTTTGGAGAATGTTAACACCCCATCTGTATTTCACACCAAAGATAGCAGCAACAACAAAAGAATGGCTGGATGAGGGGGTTAATACCTGTTCGGTGTTCTGCCTCTAGGAGGGCTTCTATAACGTCGAGGGGGCGATCTATCATGATAGCTTCTGTAGCTTGAATACCTAATTGCAAAGATAAAAATTAGAGGAAATTTTGGTATTTTGTGTGTGCACACATGTATATGCATGCATATATGTATGTGTATGTTAATACATAACATACATATATATATCTATCTATGCATGCATGTATCAACATAACTCTGCATCTGTCTGATTACCTATCACGATCGGTTCTTCCACCATATCGATGCGACCTTATAGGAGAACGGTCTGGAGACGGTGTCCGGTATCGTCTTGCATAAGAATACCGCTGACTGAAACCCCGCCCTCGTCTAATGCGCTTGGGTGACCCATCTGGAGAAGCACTTCTTGACAAACTCCTGGCACGGTTAGAGGGTGGAGATGGCACTCGTCGAACAGGACTCGTTGGACTTCTGCTAAGGCTTCTACGTGAACGTGCCCTCACAGGACTTCGACTTGTGCTTCTCCGTGATGATCTTACTGGGCTTCTGCTGAGGCTTTTACGAGCATCCCTTATGGGACTTCTGCTAGGAGATCTTCTCCGATAAGACCTCACAGGGCTTCGGCTAACGCTTTTCCTTGGCAGAGACCTAGCTGAACTCCTGCTCATGCTCCTCCTCTTGTCCTTCACAGGGCTTCTGCTTCTGCTTCTCCTTGGAGGCGCTCTGCCTGAGCTCATACTTGGACTTCTTCGTGGCAGGGATCTTGCTGAACTTCTGCTTATGCTTCTTGGACGACTTTTTGCTGGGCTCCGACTTATATTTCTTGGATGACCTTTTACGGGGCTCTGGCTTAATAAAATTCTTTTTGTGGTGGGTGGACTTTTGCTAATACTTCTGACTGGGCTTTTGCTCATGCTCCTACTGTCCGGACTTCTGCTGGCGCTTCTTCTGCCTGGGCTTCTGCTCTGGCTACTTTCACAGGCACGATCAAGGCTTCTATTAGGACGGCTCTGCATAGGGGGACTCCTGCTGATAGACCTTTTGGGGCTAACACTCAGGCTCTTGCTTAGACTTCTTCTGGGACTTATACTCATACTCTTGCTCATTGAATGCTTAGGACTGATGCTGCGGCTCCTGCTCATCAATGTCAGATAAAATACCGATTCGGGAAGAAGCGGTAAGCACAAACAATGGGTTGGGAGAAGAATAAAAAGGACCTAGATTTGCTTGGTTTGACATCATTAGGCAGCGGCCTTTCGGCACTTCTATCAGATTTTGCTTCAGTGATGCCATTGCTCCGCACCTCTCCATTTTCTTTTAAAGTTTTAGCTTCTTCTTCAGAAGGCTTGCCATCATGTTCTTCATTGATCGGCAACATTGCAGTGGTTTCTTTTTCCAAAACTAATGGGCACTGACCTTCATCTGTTAGGCCAAGATAATTTGCATCTATCATTTCCAAACTCGGGAAAGAAAAATTCAACCGTAATTATTGAAAGAAAACACAAGATATATGACAGTGAATGTAAGATGTAAATTAGCTGTCACCAGTCCTTTCAAAAAATATACATCAAGACCGTAATTGAACCAGTCCTTTCAAAAAATATACATCAAGACCGTAATTGAATTTCCCTAGATAGACGGATATGCCATGCACTTATACCCCTACCATGGAAACACGAAATACAGCAAGGACAGGAAGAAATTGCTACAAATGAGAAAGCATGGGATTTCCTGATTTGCTCCAAAATTGAAACCACAGGAAGGAATGCCGGGAGACGGCATTCCTGGAAACTGGACAAATATGGCAAGTTCAGCATAAAATCATTACGCATGCAGGTTAATTGTGGTGGATTTTAGATGTAGTCCGGCCACTGTTATTTGGAAGATGAAATAACCATGAGAGCTTGTTCATGTGTTAATCAACATAAGTTCCCAGTAGAATGATAACGAGGTTACAGGTCAATCAGGATAGCAACCCAAACACATACAAAAATGCAAACCTTCTTAAATACATGAGTAAGCAAAGGTTTTACTAGGTTAATTTTGTAGCTCTATATTTTTTTAAAAAGCACCTATCAGGCGCATAATGTTAGATCAAAAATCTAAACGGAAAAGATAGTCCTGTAAATCAACTGCAAAAGCTATGCTTAGTTTTTCTGTTAAGAATAAAGCAAACGAGACGAATAGAAAACAGCATATCTATCCGATATACCAAAGAAACAAAAAGTAGCGGCTACGATTACATCAAATCTAGAGCAATAGCTCTTACATTTGACTTGATCAGTCAATGAACATAATCTTCTGGTTTACGAACATGTAATTTAACAAAGCACAAGAAGAACACCAGTGGTAATCGGTAACACCTAAAGGAAACAACACTTACCCAAAATCTTGTTCTTAGACTTCCGTGATAGTCCTCTATGTTTACCACCATCATCTTCAGATCTGCTCCCACTTGAATCATCGATATCAGCATCAGTATCACTCTCCGATATCCTTGTATAAGCAAGAAGAGAGTTTCATTACCCCAGAAACTTTTGAATAGAATAACGTATGAAAATCACGGATAAATTTGAAGGCAGAAAACAGCCCACAAAATCTGAACAGGCAATCAGCTTAAACAACTTGAAGAGGCATATTTCTTGGTTTAATAGGTCACTTTATAGCACTTCCTAATATCATGGCAATGTTGGGATACAAGTCAACAAAATACACAGTCAGCAAGGCCTAAGTTTCATTCACTTGGAAGTTTCATACACAGTCAACAAGATGCGCATAACCTAGTTTCATTCACTTGGAAGTTTTTTCAAGACCAAGCTGGAGTAGAGTTCCAAAACTCTGGTTTTAGAGACAGATTTCTATTTGAAACTAAGTGTTTGAATACTCCAAAACAAACACATTTTTGGGCAGTTTACAAGGTTTTCTAGAACTCAAACATGGTGGGTTAAATGGCATATAGTTTCAATTTTTTAGTTTGACTTCAAATACGGATGGTCTAGTCTGGAAGAACTTAAAACACTGCCAAGCTAGGTCCAAGGAAAATTTGTGCAAACAATAAAATAAGCACAAGGATTGGATCAAGTTTTAAACACAAATGGGATATCATGCAAAAATGCATCTGTCTTTGATCCACCCATTCATATTACTACCAACTACCAATTTAGTAATGCGATGGGGCTGTAGCAAGAAACTGGGCAATTACCAGCTTATCAACAGGGATCCACTGGATAACAAAATCTATCTTGCATCTAAACATTTTATGAAAATCTTAAGGCATCGTTAAATATACACAATACAAATGATTCTGGCCATTTTTTTCCTATGGTTTGAGGCAGCCCAAAAAAAAAGGCTTGCCCGGAAGTTATTTTTCGACTAGAATCCCGAGGATTATAATCTAAAAAGTACCTTAAACATTTGGGTTAGAAAAAAGGTCTCAATTGTTTCTCTTAGATACAATTACTTCTTGGCTAAATGTCAATGAATTGTGATGGATTTAAGTTGGCATCAAAGTAAACTTTTAGGATTTAATCGAAAAGATTCCTAGACCTTGGCACACATGTTCAATCCAATGGATTCTCATTCCAACAATCCAAACCACCCATATTGTATCTCAGGTAACCTGAAGTTTCAGTTTACCAAAACAGAAAGTGAATATAAAGCATAGTCAACAAGACAAGAGGCATCAGCTTCAATTATAAATGGAATTGGGAAACAAACACGTAGTAACAAACCTCTTTGATTTGCGCCTTGATTTTTGGTCACGCCTTTTGCGCCTTTTCTCGCGCCTCCGATCCCTTTTCCTTTTTCCACGCTTGTATTTGTCCTTCTTTGAGTATTTCTTTTTCCTCCTGCGTCTGTCATCACTTGAGCTACTAATATCAGACGACGACGACGACGACGATGTTGATGAATCAGAATCACTATCACTATCTGAAGATTCGATGTCTGTGTCTGACGAACTATCTGATTCAGATGAATAGTATCTTCTTCGCTTCTTCTTTCTTCTACTCTTTGAAGATTTCTTATGGCGTCCCTTTCTCCGTGCTTCATGACCATCTGTATCAGATGAGATATCCTTTCCTGACTTTGACTTGCCAGATTTCTTTTTATCTGCATGTGTGCATACAGTTAGTTTTTTCCCCTAAGATCCCAAAAACATACACGCTGCAGAAAATCATTGTAATCACAACATAAGGTAAGCTGGGCCCCCGCTTAACTCGAATAAAGATACTTTACCATTTTCCAATATTGGGACAACCGCACCGTGGTGTTTTGTGTCATGAAGTTCTCCACAGTCAACTATTTTCACTGGTACAACGGGTCTGCTACTGTCAACTTCAACTCGCTCAATCTTTCTTAAAGTATCTTGCCCTAAGATAAGCTTGCCAAAAACAACATGCTTCCTGTGACATGGATAGAACATATTTGCTAACAAATCAGACATCAATGCCAAAAAAAAGTGAGACAAGCACAGGGCTGTCATGATTCCCCAAATGGTTGAGCTAAGGGGCAGGTTGTCATGATTCCCCATTATAAGCTTAAGCACATGGCTGCAGCTGATTTGAAATGTGAAAATGCCTGGAAAAATATGAAATATCCCACACATTCAGATGCCAAGTGGCTACTCATGTTCCCATGGAAAAGACCCTATCAGCTAAGCATGAATCGCAACTAATAGCATGATATCATGGGCGTGCACTCCAACCAAAAGATGTGATGAACTTCTTTGTCAACTTGCAAAACAAATCATAGCGACATTTTATAGCAGTACCCGGATCCAAACCATTGAAAATGAAATGACAGCAATGCCCCGTCCACCAGTGAGTAGTGCCGGTAAGATTGAAAGAGTTTCTATGCAACTACAGTCTAGGAAAAGCATGGATATCCTCATATATGTGAAAATAATTCTTCTAGAAACAAAAAAAACTAGTTTATATGCAAGTTGAGGTTAGATCCTAAAACTGACCCGTCCAGATGAGGAGCAGCTTTAAATGTAATAAAGAATTGAGAACCATTGCCATCGGGACCAGCATTCGCCATTGACAAAAGACCAGGAGCATCATGGCCTAGCTTGAAATTTTCATCTGCAATATTATAAAACCAACAAGGTTATAAAGAATAAAGAATGCTTGCTTGCTTTAATATATAAGTGTGTATTATTACATAAAAGTAGTCACAGAACTCCAAGAAAAACATGCCCCAGAAAATCATGCAAAACTTAGTTACTTTTGAGTGTTTTTATCGTATGTCCTCAAGCCCCCAACAAAGTGTTGCAATACCATTTCATCCATGCAAAGGTTGTCAGATTTTTCAAGTTTGTCATGCAAAAGAGATAACTCATTTGTGATGCATTAAGGATACTCATCTAAATATACATTGCAGGAAAACAAGTGGCGCAAACAAAAAAAATTAGGCTACAATGTAAGAAAACTTCAAGAAAACAACCATAATCATGAATATCAATATGATAAAAGATATTCTAACATGGCATACCACCACATATAGTAGCTTACAAAAATGTGTTTGGGTGCTAATAGTTGTTCAATGAATTACAGTAACAACTGGATAGATCAGATTACTTTGAGACCCATTTCAAAGGAAGAACGCCAGAATTAAAGGAACCACCTCTGGACACAGCTTTACATTTACAAAGGATACCCATTAGGACAAAGACTGATGTGGATGTCAAATGCCAGAATTTATATCAGCAACAGAATGTTGAGGAAGCTTTGTTTCCATTATCTTAAAGTGTGTGTGAGCGCACACACACACACACACATACAAGGAATCTACAATGGATATCATCTTTCCATGCATCAAATATATCAAAATTTTCTATCTTATTAAAAATAGAGTTTATTTCTGATGCACTTGATTCACATGCAAATGATATCCAAATTGCACGAGATTTCATACACAGACTTAAAATGTGTATATCCTAAGATGAACAAAGCAGATCATTCATTCATTAAATGCCCCACTATTGCTCCAATAGACAGCAATCTGCAACGTCGTTGCAGATAGCATATTCTCTCTCCCTCTCGAGTTCGATTACAAAATTTCTGTTTATTTTTTGAGTGAAAACTTAACGTTCCAAATGAAAAATGGCAAACCAGAAATCCTTCAATGATCCATTCCGTTGAATGTAATCTAATTCATCTAAATTATCTGCAATTAAATTTTCAAATAATTTCAATATTTTACACATGCATCAATAAGGTGACAAATTATCACTTAAATAAAATTCTGGAACATTATTTTTATCATCACTTGATGCATTAGAAAAAAATATCCAAAACATTTGAAATTTTATTTCTATATAATTTAGATAGCTTAAATCACATTCAATGAATAGTATTTACGATTTGGGTTCTCAACTTTTTATTTGAGGAGGTAAGATTTTGTCCAAAAATAAACGAAAACTTTTGTGGTCCAACTCTAAATATATAGAAAAATGAGAATCAACCACGAATTTCCTCCTATGGTGGTCAAATAATCCACTCTCCACTTCTTGTCTTAATGACCAGCACCGTTGATATTTATTTGCATATCCTAAAACATAGGTATGATAAAGGGCTTGAGAGTAAACTTTTTGATCTTTGTAGAGGAAATTTTATCTTCTGGTAGTTAATACCCTCATATTCCCACCACCTACCACTCCCTCATTAGAGGCATGAGAAAAGCTCAAGTATTATTGATATTCATTTTTACATAAAATTTATTGGTACACGGCTTTATATTTCAGTATTAAGCAACAAGAAACAGATCAAATCGAGGGGTATGCTACAAAACTTCCCCCCTTTGGTACACATTCGAAACCGTTGACTTAAATGTTTAATCTTTTAGCTCTTTAATCTTCTTCACAGCATACTAGGGCCCAGTGGCAACGAATTGCACTAGAAATTTGGAAGATGACATTTGACAAAGTTCACAGCTTCATGCATCATTGCAATAAAACGTGGCAGAACACTGAAAGTACACTTATGACACCTACAGCTACATGTAGCAGTACACATACGTCCACATTTCGAATCAAACAAATTCAACATACCAAATATGTAAAACAGCACTACCATTTGAATTTGCAATTAAACAATCCCCAATTCCATGAGTTACAAATCAAAATCGAGTTGTAATATAATCCAACAGGTAGACAGTTGCTCCAGTTTATTTTCAAATCCAAATCATAGTTAAACCCCAAATAAAGTCACCTTTATTCCAAACACAGTTGCAATAATGGTGCAGATACAAGGAAGAATATTATGATAAGGTCTGTATAAATAAGTATATGATAGACCAGGTTCTGACAACAATGCTTAAAAGGGAAAGGAAAAGAGCCTGAGAACATTTGACGCAAAAATTGACTTGATTCAACAATAAAAACAATAGTCGAATAATTTCTCAAGTTACAAGTTTATAATGTCCAATATAGCACAACCATGTTATATGAAAACGAAGAGAGGGAGAGGGAATGATATACAATATATTGCACATAATATGATTAGCATTAATTTGGTGTCTGGGATAGCAATTTGATAATAATTATGAATGTAGCACTGTTTTGTATGTCTGAAATCATGAAGCAAAAAATTCTTGATTCTCCATGCAGCTTGTGACCTTGAAATAACATGCGTCCTAGAGAAGCGACTATGTGTATATTGTACTTCATGATGCAAAATTTAGGAAGCTGAAGAGAAGATGAGGAAGAAATCAGAATAGAACGTACTACAAGAGAAGCCCCCATGGAAAAAGAGCAAATGAAAAGAAACGGGTAAATAAATTGGCTGTTAAAAAATCAAGATGCAAAAAGGATACACAGAATCAAGAGAAATGGGGAAAGTTTATTGTTATTATCTATGTTTTCATTTGTAGTAAAGTTGTTCATTTTGATTTATGAATTCACTTTTCATTTATTAAGAAAGTTGGTCAGTGCTATGTATGCTTTCATTAAGGCTCCACGTTCAGTAATCATGGTCACAAGCAGAAGTTAATAAATCCTTTATACAAAATAGGGAGGTTGATGGATGTTTGTCATACTAGGACAAACCGGTTGATAGAGAGATGGCCTATATTTGGCCACCTCATCATGGTGGGGCCCATTTGGGGTGGGTGATGGGGTGGGTGATGGTTGGGGGGTTGTTGAGCACCCAAAGAAAAGCCATGCCCCCATTCTCAGGAATTACAAGCTTGTCATTGCCAAATAAACATTCCTCTCCCACCTATTTTATGAGTATGCCATTGGGATTTATGCACTTTACCCCCAACGTTTTTTTTTTGCAATTTAACCACTGCCTTTCCCCCTTTTACCCCGGACAATACCCCCACACCCATACTTACTCCTTTTCCGCACGCGCGCATAGCATGCTGTGCGGTTTTTTGGCCCGGTGCACAGAGTGCACGGGCTTGGCCACCAAAGCATGGGGGCCCAATGGGATTTGTTTGAGGGTTTGTAAGGTATGTTGGGCATTTTGTGGAACCCCCAAAGAAAAGGCACCCACAGAGGAATGTTGATGTGACTTTGTCCTACCAGGTCAAAAGAATGGATAGAGTGGTGAGCGTGAGTACCCACTACCATCTTGACATTCCAAAAACTACAACAGTGGACGATAGTTTGGAGAACCATTAAGGTGGATAATTACAATGGTTTAACTCAGAAAACTCAACTTACTGTTCAGTTTGGCATTGACACTACGCATAACTTCAAAAGACCCTACCAAGCTATGTTTATGGCACAAAACCATAATTATTAACAGCAGTAAATTTCAGATGGACGGTGCTAATACATGTCATATGGCACAACAATGCACTCAGGGAGCCTTGCTTGAATATATCTGTCTGTGTTTTCAATTTTTTTCATGTATCACGAGTCATGTGATGCAAAAGAGGAATGACTAGAAGGTGCAATTATATGGCACTATGATGCACTCATAAAGCCTTAATTGGACATCTATGTTCATGCATTTTCACAATTTCTTACAATATCAAGAGTTCTGCAATATAAAGAGTAATGATTGACGGTAAAAAAACTTCATTCAAGTTTTCCATGTTTAACAAGTTGGACCCAATCTTCTTCCTTTTAACTAAAACAGTTAACAGATATTAATTATGCAAACATGCAAGCCATAAATTATAACTCGGGTGGTTAAGAATCATCGGGAAGCAAAGACTAGGCAGAGAAAACAGCTCGTAGTTGAACAAACCCTACATGATGGGTCGTGTATGTCAGTAAGCATAACATGTTCAACCCTTTCAGGCTTTATTTTTGAAGTAGCACGGTACAATCCAGGCAAGCACCCGAAAGTCTCAAGAATGCTCTACATGTTGCAGTATGAGTTCATATGCATACATATACATACATCTTCTAGAGTTCTGTGACCGATGATGCATTAGCCACTACTTTTCCTAAATAGTAGGCAATTGCTGATTAAACAGTAAATGGCAAAAATACATGCAACATTTTATCTGGTTGGTAAAAACAACAATATTTTAACTTAAGTTTGCAAATCAATGGTTACCATTATAAATCTTTGTAGCAATATTATCAACTATTAATTGTAAGATATGAAGCTGCAAACAAGGTTTTGCAATATACATGCCAAACTCAAACTGTCAAGCAAGTAAAATACTGCATTTTGACCACATTAAAGGTAATTAAACCAATGATATATCAAAAAAATATAAATAAATCATATCTCAAAATAATATGTTGCAGAATTTAATTACAATAAAGCATCAAATCACAGCAAAAAAGCAAGCCAAAAAAAGAAACAAAAAGGAGACACCAGGAAAGAAAGCCAAATGTTTTAATGAAAAAATTAGTCTGGTTGGCTATATACAACCATCCAAAAGCAATCTGTAATAAAACCCTACGGATGCAGGACTATGAATTAAACAAGCATTTGCACTAACAGATTAAGAAGTTGAGAAGACTGACCAGGGAATTTTCCACCGTATATACTTTCTCCACCAGTTCCTGAAATTTATTATATTGTCAGAATAAAAGCTAGTTGACTGAAGGGTAAACAAACTCAAACACATTAACTAGTTAACTAGTTCCTCTCATAACTATCAAATACAATGGCAAAAGACAATCAGTAAAAAGCAATAATTCCAAGAAGCAAAACTAAAGCCACCAAGTCCAAATCAGTCTAGAAAGACCTTCAATAAATATAATTGAATCACTCATGGTTTAACATCTAAACCACATGGCTTCATATAGAAACCAACTGTAATGGAAAAGATTTTATAAAGATAAGAAATACAATTGAATGAAAAGGAATGGCAGTAGAATCACACACATGTTTATTTCTAGAAACCAACCTTAGTTCTGTTTTTGTATACTTTAAAGGCTACATGGATTGCTATTTGAACTTAAAGGATTTGCATGCAATTGTTATAAAAATAAACATTCCATCAAATTAAAAATTGATGTATGCGTGCAAAACCCAACGGTTTTAATTTGCACATGAAGGGCCAATTTGAGTGCACCTTACAAAAATTCACAATATTAGCAAGAGGATTCAATTCAAAATGTCAGAATATCTTATTTAAATTTGTTTTAATAATAATCAATATAGAAAAGCCTTCAAGTTTTACCATGCAAGGAATTGTAATATTTTGTCGAACATTATCCACAGTAACTCATATACATCTTTCTTTTTATTGGTTTTTTGCTATTAGATTTGTCCCTATATTACAATAGCAAGTACATGCCTTCATTACGGCCACAAAAATAGTACAAAGACAACCAAACAAAAAAACCTGTAATTGGACTTACCATCCCTCTTTGAGAAATCACCACCCTGCAAAAGAATAAAATCATTCATTAAATTCCTCGTTAAGAAAAAGATATGCATACACAAACTGGGATACATAAGGGTGAAGCACAGTAAAATTTCAAGGATATGCAACATATCAAATACAACCTTAAATAAAGAAAAGCGGTCGTGACCGTCAGCCCTGCATCCTACAGCATAGAAAAAGGGAAGCTGACTAAAAGAGGAAGGCTGACGCATCCATCGCATGCTACTTAAAGTTTGTGCATAGACCATAGAGGTGACCATTTGTTCAGCAACTACAATGTACAAAAGGGAGTCAGTAATAACATACCTGTGCCATGAACCCTTTGATTATGCGATGGAAAATTGATCCCTTGTAATGAAGGGGTCTCCCAGTTGTACGCCCAGTTCCCATTTCACCTGGAACAGCGTAATTTAAAGTAAACAAAAAATTGGTAACTAAATATATACATTATTGGATCAGTCATTTCAAACATCAAGCCCATGTTGCAGCTATTAGAGAAAAACTGTTATTTGCATAAATGTACCATCAGAAATAATTGGTTTACATGCACCATAACAATGCTGAAGAACAAAATGGAAGTAAACAAATTAATCTTAACATGATCGCATAGACAAACACTCATCAAGAACATGGAAAAACTATTCTTCTTTGTCCTTGCGCACACAGCAAATGCCAATGCTTGGGTTCAATTTTTGATAAATAAATACATGGTGCAAGTATTGCATAGTGCTAAAATATGAACTGATTCGCATCCCATCTCGCATCCCATCCCTTGGAATGGAAAGTATTTTCAAAAAATCAATTTTGAACCAGCTATTTTCGTAGGATCTAACATTCTTCCCATTAATTAGTCAACTCTAAAATAGTTCAAATCGCTGTCCAAATAAATTGATCAATGATATCATAGTGTCAATTTCAAGGGGATGGGAGACAGTGTATAATATTGCTAGACCAGCACCTCTAGGCACCCACCCTGAAAAAAATAATAAATGAAGTAAATAAACAAATTTGCACCAAAAGAGTACCGGACGTTGAAGAAAGATGAGCTAACCGAGTAAGTAGTGCTACATATCTCTTTTATTTGATTGTTCCTTGGTATCTCATTTTCCAGGATAGAAGATAAAATTACAATGAATTGTTGTATTCACTTAACCATGGTTTTGCCATGATTATTCGCATACAAATGGAAACCTGCTAGACATCACATCTCATGTGGGACTCACCAACATTTAAGACATAACGAAGAGTGTAGATTCATTTGTTCAGTAGTATCATCTATCCTGATAACACAATTATTAAAATGATAATACTAAGGACAGTGAGAAAGTGATAATACTAAGGCCAATGAGAAATAGGACCGTTCCACAACTTCTAACATATCCAATTAGGAAATGTATGTACACTGCATTACAATCCGTCAATTCCAATTCGTTCAAGAGAAAGTCTGGTATACCAAGATCAAGGAGAAATGGGAGACCATTCCACAACTTCTAACATATCCAATTAGGAAATGTTTGTGCACTGCATTACAATCCTTCAATTACAATACGTTCGAGAGAAAGTTTGGTATACCAAGATCAAGGAGAAATTGGTACAATCCTTCTTTTCAAATATATTCATTAGAAAGCTCTGCATCAAGACGGTAATAAGTTTGGTTACATTTAATCCTATGGTTACTAGGTGTTAGCTAGATTCACTGAAAAGAAAAGGAAAATTGGTCCATAATAGACATGGAAAGACAAATGTCATAGTTGAGCAAAGCAAGCATTTAACAACTGCATAAGTTTAAGGTAACTGTTACCTGTGCATAAAGCTCGGAAATTTTCAGCAGTCTTGGGGACAACATCAGCAAAAAGCTGTAAGGTAAAACATAAAGTCAATGTGTGCTTTTGAGAGGATGGATAACAGATGCTTGCATGTATTAAAGCAAAGACATAAGTTCATTTTCAAAAATTTAATGAAACGTCAAAATAAAAATGGTTAGGTGTACCTCAAAGGCCATTCTTCCTGGAGAACGGCCATCGATGGACACATCCAAGAAGACAAGTGGATTCTTAGTGTTGGCCATTTTCACAGCCTCAATCTCATGAGAGAAATAAGCATCACTGATCTGAACCTGAAAGATTGTGATAAAAACTAATTTCATCCCCGAATAATTGAAAAGAAATGTATTGAGATATTCAATAACCACGATAAAGAGGGATCCAAGATACACTGTCTTTTCCATAACACGCTCTATACTTTTAGCCCACCCATTTCATGTGCTCTGTTTATATTTCCAACAACAATCGCTCATTCACTCAAAACTTCACACACGTACAAAATATTTCATGTGTGAACTGGTCACAATAAAAAGTTGCCTACAATTTCATCGTATACTAGCAAAAACAACAAAAAATTAAAATCCCACCAATCAAATGCTCAGGAGAGAAGTGATTAGAGCCACTTAAAGCGAAAGAAAAATACCCGCATAAGGTGAATAATTCATAAATATCGATTCACGGATAGGCTTCAGATTATCGAATCTCTAAACCCTATCTAACTCCACAAAACCCTAATTCATCAGCCATCGCAACAAATATAGATGTCACCCTAAATAATATTAATCGATAGAACAAGACACCCTAGAACCGACAGATCCGAGTATATAGAATTTTATTTAAAAAATAACACGAAATTACTATATGCAGAGCAAATCCACGTAACGAATGGAAACTTCATATGATCGTTTAATTGTAAATTTCGATTTAAAAAATTCGCAGAAGAATCGAACACCTAATTATTACCTCGAAGAGCAGACAGTAGCTGGAGCTGCTCGGCCAAGAAAAAACGGGTGACGATGAGAGAGCGTGCGAGGTCGCGAGAAACCCTAGCGTTCCAGAGGCTGCTTCAGGCCTGGTCTTTATTGAGTTCCTGTCATTTTACAGGAAAGCCTCCCGTAATCACGTTAAGTACGGGAATCGGTCCTGTGGATTGAGGGGACAATCTTCGGGAGCCTACCGTTCGAGCGACACGTGAGATGCACGTTCGAAATTTTTATCGGAGAACAGGAGAAAGTTCACGACGCTAGCTCTGCTGGGCCGCATATAGGCTGACCGTGGGCTGACCGTGTGTTTAGATTGGGAGGTTGGCCCGGGTAGACCCGTGCCAGAACTGAATGCAACGATCACAATCCCATGAAATGGAACGATCGTGGTGGTTCGCAAAGGATCGTTGATGCTCAGATATACGGAAAAGCTTTCGTCCGTCCAGCGTCATTTTCCTCCGTTTTCCTATGGACCGATCCTCGGTAGATGTGGAGTGCACACGTCTTTAACCAGTTTTGCGATATATCAAAAAAAAAGACGATTGATCTTAGCTATAACTTTTGTGAGTTCAGTACGTAGGAATAATAGAAAAACACAAAGATTAAACACACAAGAATCAAGCAACGACACACGAGACTTGGTTTCGCAGTTCGGTGCGCACACCTACATCTGCGGGGCCACGCCCAGAAAAATAGAATACTCCACTATAAAAATCAGAGAATACAAACTCTAATAATCACGCTTCTCTAAGGAAGAACACCCTCCCCCTTAATACAAACCGTGAGGGGTGATCGCAATCAACCCCGTGAAGTATTCTTGGCAAGCTCCCCTTGCCAGCAAGCTCCCCTTGCACAACCGACTAGATCAACTCCCTTGATCCTACGTGCGTAGCCATCGGCCTCCTCCCGGAGTTCTTCAAAAAAAAAACTTTCGTGAAAGCATTCACCCTAGCCGCTCATCTCCGCAACCTTAACACCCGTCTCACATCAATCGTCAAGTAGTTAAGGAAGATTGCTCAGTTAAATCTCCGAAGATTGGGCGCACACAATCAACGGAACCAGCTAGGAAATAATTCCGCCAAATCTTCTAAAGATAGCAACAACAATAAGTGGGCGAGATTCTCTCCAACCGAATCAACAATAATAACGAGAGATTGCAACTTCCAAATGTATCTTCAACAGAATATACCAGAATACCTAAAAGAGATAACATGAGATCTGAAGTAATCCACCTTTGATAACCGCTGAAGTGCGCCAATCAATTCCAGGCTTCTGACACAGCATGTTGTACATAATGTTGTATAATAACGTTCAACATAATATACAACATGTCCAATAAATAGGTTCTTTCATACCTCGGTTGTGGATCGATACTTTCATTCACCTCCGTCAGCAAATCTAATGCATACCTGCATTCAACCGAGTATCTGGAGAAGATCTAAACAATAATGCGAGATCTGAAAACATTCATACATAGAATCTTCAACCGCACATATCTTCAACCGCACATATCATTCAGTTATGAAACCAACCAAATTTTGTAACCACTATATCCGGATAAATAACTTCCTCTTAAATGCTAAATATCCACCAAGATTTTCGGGATCACTTTGGGTAAGGAATCCCATATTCAAGGAACCACCGAATCTATTTCGGGTAAAAAGATTAAAACAAATCTCATGCGGATATTTTGCCCATAGAATAAGGATCTATTTCTGATAAATAAAACCAATAAATCTCAGCAAATATTTCCTTCCATCAATTTAGGAACAACCCAGATTCCCAAAAATTCTCAACAAATCTCCATCATTTAAGGAACTAATTCGGGTAAGAAGGAGTATAAAAATCCCACCAATATCTGGAATCAATCAAATCAGGAACCTCCGATATTCTAGGCTACAAATCAGATCTGAGATACCAAACATCGTTTCTGTATACGAACAATTATTCTAGATCCCGTGTTCAACAAAATGTTCAACATTTTGTTCAACAATTTGCTCAAACAGCTCAAAAACAATACAGATTCCACAAACTGAGCTCTCCAGATATAGTGCCACTAATGCCAACAAATATCAACAGAAATTCAACCCTAACAATCTCCCCCTTTGGCATTATGTGGCACAACCCAAAGCAGGCACCAACCAAGCACACATTCTCCCCCTTTGAGCCACAATAATCCAAACCACATTCTCCCCCTTACTAGAACAACCCAAGCATAGATCATCTCAGAAGAGACAGCCAAAAATCAGAAAAAGTATGTCCTCATGACTCTAATACATTTCAGCTAGCCTCATGTCTTAAAAAATTATTCTCCCCCTTTCTGGTTCTCTTATTTGAAAAAAATCCTCAGGCACAGCGGAAAAAGGGGGAAGAACAAATACCTCACATCTGACAGTAGGGCGACGCATGAAATGATGTCCAGGGTAGAAGTCGAGCTCTGAGGGGCCGAAAAGTAGTTGGAGAATTGAAAACATCGACGGTGTTGACAGAAGGTACATGCGAAGATCCATTGGCACAGGCGGAGGAAGAGCAGTGAGCAGAACGGCGAGATAGCACTCTAATGATTCTGGAGGAAGATTCATGAGACTTTGGCACAGATTGCTCACAGTGATTATCGAGGGGAGATGTCGAGTCTGCTGTCATAACATCTGCAGCTACATTGTTCTGTGTTGTATCTAATGTTACAACATTAGTCACAACATGAAGAGTTTTCTCTGAAGTTGTAGTGTTCTTGTTGTATAATTCAGACTTTCTGACCCATTGCTTCTTCATCTTCATATCAGGGTGTCTAACATTTCTTCCTTCTGCCCAATGTCGCATGCGGCTGAAGCAGTTTCTCTCAGTATGGCCTTTGATCTTGCAGTAACTGCACACAGAACGACCACCTTTTATGCCTCTAATCTGCCTCTTCTTTTGATCATGGCCATTGTGTTGACCCATTCTTTCAAGTTCTTTGGTAACTTGATTTCTTCTTTCAGCAGACACATTATAAAAAGCTCCTCTGTTGAATCCCACTCCGGTGCGATCTCCAGAAATCTTCCCCATGTTTAAGATATCATCCAGCTTTGCTTTTCCAGAATTCCACTTCTCCAATGTACATTCAGCTTTCTCTGCCCTGAGAAGAACATTTTTGAAGTTTCTTTCCAATTCTCTGCAGTTTCCCTCAGCTTTCAGACATTCGATTTTGACCTCCTCCTTCTCTTTCTTCAGTCTTTCATTCTCCACCTTCAAGACTTTGTTGATATTGCAGATTTGCACCCACTTCTCTAACATCATCTGGTATGCTTTTCGGATATCATTGTTACTCACTTCCTCATCGCTGTCAGCTTCAGAATCTGATTCGATTGTAGATGTTGTACATGATGTTGAACATAATGTTGCAACATTCTGTCTGACATTTACAGTTTTGTTCTCTAATGTTGTACTAGCTGTCGCAACATTAAGTCCAACACAGCTAGGACTGTACCCATCAGATTGATCATCAAGAATAACCGGAAAAGCCACATAGTTGCTGTTGTTGTCCTCATTTCCAGAACTTCCTTCTGAATCTTCATCACTCCAGGTACTAGCTAATGATTTCCCCTTTTTCTTCTTGAGTGTATTAGCACATTCGGCCTGTATATGACCGAAACCTTCGCACTCCCTGCATTGTATTCCTTTACCCTTACTCTTTGGCTCATACCTCTGTGCGGGGTGACTGATTGTCTTTCCAGCTGTAGGAAGATACGGTCTTGATTCCTTGTTGGCAGATCTGTAATTCTGTCCCTTGTTACTTATCTTCCTCATCATTCTGTTGAGATTCTTAGTCAGCAGATCAATGTCATCATCAATATCCGAGTCATTTTCAGACTTAGATGTTTTACTGACTTCAACCTTTAAAGCCACACCTTTATCCCTGAGGTTTGGCTTCAGATTCATTTCATAGGTCTGAAGAGATCCCATGAGTTCATCCAATCTCATAGTGGATGTGTTCCTCACTTCTTCAATGGCCGCAATCTTCGCAGAGAACTTATCGGGTAGGGATCTCAAAGTTTTTTCAACCAACTTCTTTTGAGAATACTTCTTCCCCAATTGAAATGCCTGATTAGATATATCACGTAGTCTTCCATTGAACTCAGCCACAGTTTCATCATCATTCATCCTGAGATTTTCAAATTGAGATGCGAGCATTTGAAGTTTAGATGCTCTTACCGTACTGGTGCCTTCGTGAATATTCTGCAGTATATCCCACGCTTCCTTTGCATGCTCACACGTAGAGATTAATTTGAATTGCTCTTCGTCGACAGCGGAAAAAATAGCATTAATTGCTTTAGAATTGCACAAGGCCGCATGTTCTTCAACCCGACTCCAGTCTCTTGCCGACTTGAGGTGTTCTTCGCCATCTTCGTCGATTTCGGTTGGTGGTGTCCATCCTTCACTGACAGCGATCCAGGCCTTCTCATCAATGGACTTAATGAATACACGCATCCGAGACTTCCAGTAAGTGTAATTTGTACCAATGAGCAATGGAGGACGAACAACGGAGGCACCTTCTCGTGTAGCCATGATTCACGTACTGAAATTCAAGATCACACCTTCTTTGAAAAACAAAGATACACAGGTGACCTGCTCTGATACCAATTGTTAGTTCAGTACGTAGGAATAATAGAAAAACACAAAGATTAAACACACAAGAATCAAGCAACGACACACGAGACTTGGTTTCGCAGTTCGGTGCGCACACCTACATCTGTGGGGCCACGCCCAGAAAAATAGAATACTCCACTATAAAAATCAGAGAATACAAACTCTAATAATCACGCTTCTCTAAGGAAGAACACCCTCCCCCTTAATACAAACCGTGAGGGGTGATCGCAATCAACCCCGTGAAGTATTCTTGGCAAGCTCCCCTTGCCAGCAAGCTCCCCTTGCACAACCGACTAGATCAACTCCCTTGATCCTACGTGCGTAGCCGTCGGCCTCCTCCCGGAGTTCTTCAAAAAAAAACTTTCGTGAAAGCATTCACCCTAGCCGCTCATCTCCGCAACCTTAACACCCGTCTCACATCAATCGTCAAGTAGTTAAGGAAGATTGCTCAGTTAAATCTCCGAAGATTGGGCGCACACAATCAACAGAACCAGCTAAGAAATAATTCCGCCAAATCTTCTAAAGATAGCAACAACAATAAGTGGGCGAGATTCTCTCCAACCGAATCAACAATAATAACGAGAGATTGCAACTTCCAAATGTATCTTCAACAGAATATACCAGAATACCTAAAAGAGATAACATGAGATCTGAAGTAATCCACCTTTGATAACCGCTGAAGTGCGCCAATCAATTCCAGGCTTCTGACACAGCATGTTGTACATAATGTTGTATAATAACGTTCAACATAATATACAACATGTCCAATAAATAGGTTCTTTCATACCTCGGTTGTGGATCGATACTTTCATTCACCTCCGTCAGCAAATCTAATGCATACCTGCATTCAACCGAGTATCTGGAGAAGATCTAAACAATAATGCGAGATCTGAAAACATTCATACATAGAATCTTCAACCGCACATATCTTCAACCGCACATATCATTCAGTTATGAAACCAACCAAATTTTGTAACCACTATATTCGGATAAATAACTTCCTCTTAAATGCTAAATATCCACCAAGATTTTCGGGATCACTTTGGGTAAGGAATCCCATATTCAAGGAACCACCGAATCTATTTCGGGTAAAAAGATTAAAACAAATCTCATGCGGATATTTTGCCCATAGAATAAGGATCTATTTCTGATAAATAAAACCAATAAATCTCAGCAAATATTTCCTTCCATCAATTTAGGAACAACCCAGATTCCCAAAAATTCTCAACAAATCTCCATCATTTAAGGAACTAATTCGGGTAAGAAGGAGTATAAAAATCCCACCAATATCTGGAATCAATCAAATCAGGAACCTCCGATATTCTAGGCTACAAATCAGATCTGAAATACCAAACATCGTTTCTGTATACGAACAATTATTCTAGATCCCGTGTTCAACAAAATGTTCAACATTTTGTTCAACAATTTGCTCAAACAGCTCAAAAACAATACAGATTCCACAAACTGAGCTCTCCAGATATAGTGCCACTAATGCCAACAAATATCAACAGAAATTCAACCCTAACAACTTTTTCTACAAAGAATGTCTAACACAACAAATGAGATACCTATACTATAATTGAGAGCATTCTTCCGTGAGAGAATGCGTTAAGACAAATGTGAAAGCATATTGTCACATCCAGCTGGTGGAGCTCACCACCTAAAAAAGGCACGTGCTATCTACACCGAAGAAGACCGTTCAGTGCATGCACGAAAAAAATCGTGAGATTGGACAGCTGCATTCAATTTTGCGAAGGGACTCGGCGGATGCTTGGAAAAACAACAGCGACGGGGCCCACTACATTTGCAGTTGCATGTGAGAAACATTTGCAGTGGCGGACTGCTTGATGTCGATGCGGAGGAGCAGGACGATGCCACTCACGACGGCCACCTGGTTCAAGGCAGTGAGCTGCCGCGGGGACCAGCGGAGGTAGTAGAATGAGAAGGCGGGGTCAGAGGCGGTCAGGGGGCGGCGAAGAGGGGGCAAGGATGCACCCAGCAATGACCAATTCACGGAAAGAGAGAGAGAGAGAGATGATTCTCGCATGCAACTGCAAACGTAGTGGGTCCCGTCGCTGTTGCTTTTCAGGCACCCATCGAGTTCTTTCGCAAAATTGAATGCTGCTGTCCAATCGCACACCCTCCCCCTTTGCACCCGATTCTGCCCCTAGGAAAACACTCATGTGGGGCCCGCGCGCTTTGATGTGGTTAGTGTGATTTTTGGGAGCAAGTGCTCTGTATGCACGGATTATGTCCGGCGCTATTACGAATTAGGGAAAAACACTAACACTATGATATATATTAGCCACATTTCTAACGCGTTGATGAAAATTGAACATTTGAAATTGGATTGTTTGGTTGCAAAAATGATAAAAATCAATAGCACCTCTAAAGATTAGGAACAAAACAATGAATGAAAGATGACAAAAAGATTTATATGGTTCAACAAAACACGCATATATCCACAGCATCGGTTGCAAGATTCCTCCACCATGGTAAGTAGGTTTACAAGCTCTCTCTAGATCTTACTGGAGGATAGCACACTCAAGAGAATAATCAGTTCTTGGACACACTTGAAAATGCAATAACTCTCTACATGTACATATAAATGAATAAGATTGATCCTCACAAATTTGCACGGTCTCCTTTTCATTGTTCAAAATGGATAACTAAGGGTCGTGAATATCAAAAGACCATTTATAACCCAAGTAAATGATTCTGGGATATCCAAGAGACTATGGGCATGTTCTTTTGTCCGAAAGTTGGGGCAAAATCTCCCAACTTTCACTATTCTGACACTGTTTTGACACTATTCATGAGAATCCTTATTTGCGTTCGGTTTGTGTGTTTTTTTCGTTGATTTGTGTGTTGGGATTCTAGTCCTACGTGGCAGGCAAATCAGGAATCCTAAGGGGGGTTTTGTTTTCTTTGCAAAATGAGAGGATTACACAGGAATCCCACTCAAGGTGGGCCCCAATCTGACATGTGCTCCAATCGGAGCAAATCAAAGTTTCTTTTTTTGTGGCTTCAATTCGCTGCACGTTGAAATGGTGGGCCCCTTGCTATTCAAACATTTGATTACAACTTTCGTACCAATTTAATTATAATTAGTATTAAATAAATAGTATATTGTTATGAGTGAGGGAGGCCTTTGGCCTCCCCACCTCTTTATCCCTCCATTAATCCCCACTACTTAGTAGTGGGGACCCTTGGTATACCATTGATATGAATATATAAAGGACCATGGCTATGAGCCATGTTTACTCTTTCTTTGAGTTTATCCAACACGTTATCAGCACGATTGACCATATCATGAATGTGATGAGATCAAAGATCCACACTTATGAAACTGTTAAACAGTTTTTAAACATTTAAACTGACAATCTGAATATTGTCAAAATCACGCATCACTGCTGCTAAAAATCCACCTAGGATTGACATACCAATCATAATGGATGCAATCCACCAGTAGCAGAAGTGGATGTCATAAATGAGAAATATAACTCATTGAGACCTTTAAACAATACCACCATAGGAAACTGAGCTCATTTCCATTTCATCTCCATTTTCCAGAACCTCCTGAAGAGATGAATCATGAATAATTTGAAATATAAATGTATAATGTACGTACATGGGGAGGTGTTTGGATAATAAAAACACACTTGTCGACAATAACTCATGTTTCAATTTTGACATTTAAATGATAATGATAAATATCGTTCCACACGCCGTTTCCTGAAGCAAACGTAGAGATTGGCCAATAATGTGGAACGAGGCAATAATAAGTTGAGCTAGACTCACTTATGAAATGTGAAGTGTTTGGACATGAAGTCGAGATGTCAAAAGATATCAAACCTGTGGGCTAAACGAGTATTGTATAAATATAAATAAATAAAATCGTATGCTATAAGCAACATGTTATAGCTTAGAGGTTTATTTCGCAGAAACTAAGAAGTAATCAAGTAAGATGAGCTTAACTCACTTACAAAGTTATTTAAACTGATGCATCAGGCTCCCTAGTCATAGTTGCGAAAACCATGCGATTGGCATAGGAAATTTTAGGCTATGTTGCTATGCATGATGTGACAACATAACCTTACGGATTTCCTCCTTATTTGCCTGGATAGATTTTTGGGACATCTACCTTATGAAATTATCATCCTGAAGATGAATAATCATCCTGAAGATGAACTTATCATCCAGAAGATGAACTTATCATCATGAAGATGAAACCATCATCCAGAAGATGAATAATCATCCAGAAAATGAAATTATCATCTAGAAGATGAAACCATCATCATGAAGATGAATAGACACCATGAAGATGAAACTATCATCCTGAATATGAAATACTCATCCTATAGATGATAACATTATCCTGAAGATGAATGTACATCCTGAAGAAGATACCATCATCATAAAGATGAAATACTCATCTCGAATATGAAAATATCATCCTTATGATGATACCATCATCCTGAAAATGAAATAATCATCCAGAAGATGAATAATCAACCAGAAGATGAAAACATCATCCCGAAGATGACTTATCATCCTGTAAATGAGAACCTCATTCACCCGAAGTTGATGAAGAAACATGGACAATTGCATTCCACTATATACACCAACTGGTTGTATGGATGCATATTGAAGACTTTTTACCTTATCTGGAAGAGGGGGAGAATCTCCTAGGTCCTGAAGTGCCCAACGCCTTTATCTGGCCAACTGCACGTTTCTTTATAGAACGTTTGCAGTAAAGCTGTTAGCTAGATACAGTGCAGCGCCTGCAGTGCAACATTGGACCATGGATACATAGCTTCTGCGCTATCTCCAAGGGTCAAGCATTAGAAACCATGGAAATATATTTGCATATGCAGGTTAAAGATCATCGCGATGACTAAGCACAAAATAAACAGCCACCTCCTGAAGATCTACACAGCATCATCTTAAGTCTACATCAAACTTCTATTCCGAGAAGCTCATCATCCAAGAATCAAATCGAATATATGCACAACCAAGTCCAACAGTACCTTGCAGACACAGTGAAGACTGGGTCAAAGTCTCATACATGGAGCCATCTGCCAAGTTCGCAGAGCATACCACGTCAAAGCTCCCTTAGTTTCAGCAGCTTTCAGATATGAGTGCAACTTGTATAGATGAGTGATTATTGTATTTTGATTTTCTTTTCGGAATTTTATGGAAGATGTACAGATACTTAGGATATTGGTGTATAGATACATTGGATATCTACAAGCCTGAAGCTTGTATGGTTCAGGGGGAGTAATCTGTGGGTTGTACTCTTTTTCCTTAAGCTGTTGGTTTTTCCCACTGGGTTTTCCATAGCTAAGTTTTTAACGAGGCAAACACGATTACTCTGGATCCAGAAATATCCACCCACTTAGCTTTATACGCTAAGACCAATGAAATAGATGGATAAGGGGGAGTGTTATGAGTGAGGGAGGCCTTTGGCCTCCCCACCTCTCTATCCCTCCATTACTCCCCACTACTTAGTAGTGGGGACCCTTGGTATACCATTGATATGAATATATAGAGGACCATGGCTATGAGCCATGGTTACTCTTTCTTTGAGTTTATCTAACATATATTAATTAATTAATTTAGCTTTAATTATTTAGTTTAGGTATAAATAGAACAAACTAAATATGGGTGGACCCTACACCACTTTCTTCATCCAATTTTCTTCAACCAAAAGAACACACTACAGGGAGTGGGTCCCACCTCAACTTTCCAACTCCACAATCCAACCCCACTTTCTAACAAAAGAACACACTACACACAAATTTCTCTCTCATCAGATTCCTAACTTCTCAACTTTTCCGATTATACTTTCCTACAGAAGAACAGGCCCTATACAAAGAACCTTGCACATTCAAAGAAAATGCACCCAATATGTGGTCAGTGTATGAATGGACACGTACAAAATTCAATAGGATTTGAAAAACTGGTACTCCTTCATAAAACTTTCTTATAAATGAGGGCAATCCCAACAATCCCCCCTCTGACTTGTGAGAATAGCTCTCTCCATTGATATTTTTTTCTTTGGTTCATCAGAAAGCAGGAAACCATGCCCGAAGGCCGGCTGGCAGCCCGGCGCAAAGGCCCGGGGGAGCCACTACACTAGCTACATTAGGGTGGATTACACATAAGGGGAGGGGGGTAACGGGTTTCGAACCTGTGACCTCACACCTAAGGTCCCGGGTTCTCACCCGGGTGCCAATGCGCCAAAGGCGCTCGGCCTCTCCATTGATATTGAAAGCTTCAAGTAGTAGCCATACATATCTCTTGCAAAACTGATGCTTCTCATTTGGTAGCGTATTCGTGATCATGTTTGACCGCTTCCACCTTTTATAATATCTTGACAATGTGCATTATACAATTCTCCAAAGTGTCATTGATCTAATTGTAGCAAACATCAATGAACTTAGTCCTTTAGTGATATGTTGGAATTTTTGCTCGGGTCAATGGTTTTGGTTATTGCAATACCGCAAAGTTGGTTTTGATGATTAAGCAAACAATTAGTGTTACTAATTATATTTTGTGAGATGCCAAGTGAGTATAGGATTTGAAAGTCAACAATGGTCAACTCAAGCTTAAGACAATGAATATATGGAATTAAAGCTTAATGAAGAGTCAAGAAACTTGAAGCTTACATTGGAAGATCAAAAGCTCAAGTCAAAGATTCATGGATGTGCAAGAATTCAAAGACAAGTGCTCAAAGCTTATAGAAATGAGTCTAGACTCCTTGTGTGTGTGTGTGTGTGTGTGCGCGCGTGCGCACGCGCGCTGTATTTTATGTTTTTATTTACTTGTCTTAGAATGTCAAAGTCAATAGTTGAAGCTAGCACACACACAACGAATGTTTTAAACTATTCAAATCATTTAGAAAACTTTTTTTAAAGGATTATAGCTAATTTTAGGAGCATTTTCATCTATTTTTTCATGTATCAAAAAAATATCCTACTATTTTTATAGTAGGAGTCAACCACTTTCCGAAGGAAAATAATGATTTCCCTCTGTTGCCCAAAATAGCCGACTATAAAATAGTCGACTACAGTGTTACGATCAAGTAGCCGACTACCAATAGTATAGTAGCCGACTACGTCTGGAAAAATACATCTCCATGTTTTACGAAAAGCTGTCGATTTTTCCGTTGTGAGTGCATTTTTAGTCCACAATTTTCAACGGATTTTTGAGCCTTATTCAAGGAGAGTTTGCTCGGAGTTTTTGGCGGACCATTCCCGGTTTATTGGAAGTGTTATTAAAGTGTATTGGATTTACACTTGTCGAAATTTGGTAAGTGCGATATTAGTGGATTACTAATCACTAGTGGATTGCTAGTGGGTTGCTGGAGTAGGATTCCAGGGAGTCTGGATTTGACTCAGGGGAATCCGAACCAATGTATTTAACATGTTTGAAATTGATTTTCTGGGTTATTGTCCCATTTATTCCATTTTCGCACTATTGGTTGCAATGGATTTTAATTAGGCGTCGTTTCCTTTTTAATTTCATAAATCACTATTTACTCTCCTCTAGTGTTTTCCCCATAGTTTCAGGACCTACAACGAGTTCACCTTCAGCTCCTCTTGTTGCTTCTCTTATTCATTCTGGATTAGGGAAGCAAGAATAACCCTCTTTGAACATTCCCGAACTTTGTGTGAACCTTCGCAAAAGTAGCATTGTAGCTTCTTCAGACGATCCTCCCTGGCTCCCTCAATTGACTTGCCCTTCCATTGGTTTGGCTTAGGTTTGGAGTCTCTAGACGGTTTCTCTTCCCCCCCACCTTTGCCATGGTTCACCTTCTTCTCGTTTGGCTTGACATTGTCCATCTTCTTAAACTCGATCAAAGACTCCACAACTGCCTTCGCTTGGGCGAGGATCTCGACTCCCCGCCTCAGAAGCTACATCTTGGCCCACCTCGCGAGGCCATATATGAAAGCAAAGAGAGAATCCTTCGCGCTCGGGTATCTCGAGAGGTAGTTCTGAAAATTCCTTCACATAATCTTGAATAAAACCCTTTTGAGTGAGGCATCGAAGCTTACCTTGTGCTTCATTCTTAGCATTCTTCGGGTAGAATTGCTTCTTGATCTCTACCTTGAACTCATCCCATGTGTTGATGGTGCACATTCCGTTCTTCACATCATCGCACTGTTTACGCCACCATAATGTAGCAACATCTTGGAGGTAAGAGGAGCCATGAGGAGTTTGAAAGCATCATCCATGATTCCCACCCCGTCAAAGTATCTTTCGACGCTCCAAAGGAAGTTTTTGAGTTCACGAGCTTTCCACGTACATCCGTAAGGCTTCAGTTTTGAAACGTCCACCTTTGGCAAGAAGGGATGGCTGACGACCGCTCCACTCACCCACTCCATCTTTTATTGGTTGAACTCGCCTCTGAGCCCTTCCAACACCTTCATGAACACTTGAGCCTCTAGGGTAGCATTCCTCTGCTCCACGAGAACATCACTCTTCTGGAGCATGTTGATGGTCGAGTTCAAGACCGTTAGCATCTCCTCCCAAAGCTCGTCCCTCCTAGACCTTTACTCCTCGACGCTTTCCTCCATGTCCTTGAACTAATCCTTCGCCTCAGCCACAGTGAGCTTCACTTTGCCCAGTTGTGCCTCGGACGCTGACATGATATCCTTGGACTTTTCCCTGCGAGGCGGCCTAGTTGTACCCTTCGCCATCTCGGAGTCGCGTGGAGCTGGAATCTCACTGGTCGACATCCTCTTTCTTGAACCGCAAGCTCTGATAGCAACTGTCACGGGTGGATTGTTTACCTACTTGACTTCTCCAATCCCGTGTGACACTTAGCTATCTCCACGTCTTTTAGAATGGCTAAGTCAGTCTTCCCTTAAACTTTCACACTCACACAAGATACTCAAGAACACGAGACAACTTGGAAGTGGAGAATGCCTTTGATTCTATTACTTGCAACTCTTGTTTGATACAAATGAACTCCACTTGTCTTTATTTATATGTGAGGCTCCCTTACAATCAACGGTAAAGATTAGGCTTCAAAAGACTTTCTTGATCCATCGGTCTAAAATGAGTCTCTAGATCGTTCTCCATTTTTTTGCACTAAATTCACTCTTTAAGGAATGAGAAATTCACTCTTTAAGGAATTCTCATGAATACACAAGACCCTTCTAGATACAATATTTACAAGAGTACACTTGAAACTCTCTAGAGAATGCCAACTCACATGCCAAATAAGCGTCAACTAGGCGATGACTAGACAATTACGTAGCGACCATGACACAAGGCCCATGCATGATAGACCCACACTCCAGGCATGGTGTAATTTTAAGTAAAATTTTATTCAATACATCATGTCATCATGCTTTCTTTCTTGAATGATTGTGGCAGTGAAGGACAAACAATATTTCTACATAATGTAGGGGCTTGAAAGTGTGGTTATGACATACAATGGATGAACTTTCTATGATTGATTACTTAATTCGCCTTTTTTGCTGCTTCAAACATGTATTGTCAAACTCTTTTAGATCATCTTCCTCGAGTTTTCTCCGCAAGTTTTCCAATGTCTCTTCGCCAGATAACGTATCACAAGAGACCTTCAATGCATAGGCTGCCCCCATCCTTCGACGACATTCCTTGCTAGCAGAATCATGATCCACCACTGAACCATCGTCAAAGAAGCTAAATTAGTAGAAAACAAGCGCAAAAATGCAACCAACATAACATGTAACTTTCATTTGAGTTGAGCACTAGCATAAAGATATGTGGGATTCGGTTGCAACGAATATAATTGAGAGAAAACGGAACAAGTCAATCTCAATTTCGTAGAAGATGACTAGGATTCTCTGGTAGATTTATTCAGCAAGGGACTAATTTGAGACAGTGGCCAGGAAACCAGTGAACATGTGTGTGATATGTGATATAGAACAAAGCATTAGCTCAACACATATAAATGGATGATCAAGTCATATGTAAATTGACAGTAAAGGCTTGTGTGCATGATAATCGTGATTTTGATATAAAAGGATAGAACAAGGGAAAGTGACCTGGTTTTGGATAGTCCCGGCCAATTATGCAGTTTGCTTTTTCCTGAATGCTAAGCGGGGCAGTCCAAGGCTCATATATATACTTATCTGGAATATCTGCAACCAAAGAGTTTCTTCACTGAAAAATCATCTTGATTAACTTAAATGATAGATATCATATCAGTTTCGAGCAAAGATGCTTACTCTTTAACACTGGGAGAAAATGCCGAATGTATTTTCCAGTCGGATCATACTTTCTTCCAAATGAGATTGGGGAATATATGCGATGATACTGCTTGCAAGTGTAAGGAATGAAGAAATGAAAACACTGGAATTTAAGGAGCCTAGAAGTACAAACAGGTTGTGGTTGCAAGTGCCTAGAACATAGCTAACCTGGTAAAAGAACGATGAACATGAGAGCCACAACCAGTTACCATTATTTATGGCCCAATCAGAATCAATCAATAGCCGTTCAAAGACATCACGTCCATTTTCCCAGTGAAGAAACTGCAATCCAAAAAATAATGCTTTGATTAAATTTATCAAATAATAATCTTCTTCAAATTTTCTTGACATTTATAAGTCTATTCCAAATGAACAAATAAAAATAAAAAGAAACTGAATTTTTGCAGGATGCGCGGTATCTTCTGATATTGAACAATGTTTAAGCACGAAATACTATCATTACGATCAGCGCCCTTCTTCCAATATAAAACCCAAGAATTTTATACTATTATCCATTTAAGACTGTCATTCTGAAGTGTAAGTTTAGAGTAAGCATTCCAAGTTATATGAAGTTCTTTCTAAGCCTGTGATCTAACTCAAAGACCTCCCTTATTACAGTAATAGAGCAGAAAGAGAAACAGCTCTCCCAACCCCCACTATGGATCTGGGCGTATTGCATGACCAACCTTGAATATAATGACCTGAGTAAAAATAAGTTACTATGACACGATATAATGTGGTTCTAAATGAATGAAATTGCTAGATTATTAATTTATTATGTTGAAACATGTGTTCACAACACCAAGAACAAAAAGACATAAAAATGACAGCTGACTTGTCATACCAGATCACCACGCGTCAAAAAGCATGCAACTGAATGCCGAGCTAAATGATGCATCCATCCCCACTTTTTAAGCTACTCAAAAAGAAAATCAAGAACAACGCTTCAGCTTAGCAGACTGATCAATGTAACAATATAATCATAACAACAAAAATATTTAGATGCTTTATATACTTACATATCTTTATTCTCTGGAAAAAAACTAATTAATGACAATAGAGAAAACCTGGATCATGATTGCATCAATCCAAGGATAACCGGTCTGGCCTTCTCTCCAAGCTTCCAGCAGTTTTTCATCATCTTTCCAAGGAATCTAGAAATTTAATAATGAGTTAAGTTGTTAGAGAACCCAGCAAAGGTATAATGAATCCAAAAGTTATCATATGATCTTTCGAATCACAGAAGGTTTGAAATCAGTTAGATTCAACGAAATGTTAGGATGTAGCACCAAGCAATCAAGAAAGAAAATTAATTACCAAGCAGTGTCGCAAACCAATATATGTAAGTTGGAGATTAGTAGGGTTAGGTGTCATTTGCTAAGGCAAATAACCAAATAGACGAAAACAGTTTCAGAAACACAAGATATCGTGACTTGGAAGCAACATACTAAAAGGGGAACCCTGACTAGTGCAGTTAAAAGTATCAACTTTAAGTAATAAGCAAATGGGCAAACAAATGCAATTCAGTACATGTTTTAAGGGAAGAAAGCAATGCTTTCTTCCAGACTTGGTCTGCCAGGATCCCACAAACTCTTCTTATTTCTTGTGTCAAACCATGAGCAACAATGTGTGAGAGGTGGTGTTTGGGTGTGGGTGTGGTGTTGGTTATTCAGCATGTAACAAAGAAATATACTTATTTTTATTGAGCAATGGGGCTAAACATATTTAGTGGCATTAAAACCTTTTATTGAGATTTGGTAGTAGGATCACCTGTAAAGGTGCAAGAGAATGCATTGGTTGTACAAAGTCTGTCCAACAACAATGTGATTCCCATTCATGTAGGAAACATGCGATCCATCTTTCTTCATGCATCTTGGCCCTAGGCTCGATCATGACGCAAACCCAACCCATATCCAAACCGAAAGGGTTGATGGGCTCCCACTCCAAGTCAGCTGACTTGGATGGGAAGCTATGGATTCCCCTTTGGGGGAATCTAGTGCATCCTCGTGGGACGCATGATAACAATCTGACGGTGATCATAGCTTGCTTAAAAAGTAGGTCAAGGTCTGGGACCTAAAGCCTATATAAAGGGGCTTGATCTGCTCTCAACACTGAAAAAATCAAAGGTGATAGCCATGGTTAGATCTTTGTTCTAGATCTCCTCCACCTAGGAATTACTTCGTGAGCTTGCTAAGTGATGGACTGACGAATCCATCTTGTGATTTCTTCTTCCATCTAGCAAACAAAGGTTCTTTGACAGAACTGTAATCCTTTTGGCCAAACTTGAATATGTAGACGTAAACCTATCCAATTCCCATGGCCAAAAGGAGTTCTCTTTAGAATTGCAGTAGTTATCATCAAGTAAACCCAATAAGCATATCAGGTACACTTTTATGTATTCTGCTACGTAGATCTATGATATAATCGGTGATCCCTCTCTTCTTGATCCGAGAAGGGGTAAATTGCATCATATACGACCACATGGATGTGTAAACCCCTACCTTAGTTGTAAAGAGGTTATAAGGATGACATAGTATCTCGCTGGCAATACGAACATGAATTGAGGAAAAGCGAGGAAACTCACTGCCTGAAGAACATAATCTACCATGTTTAAACAACTCTTGACTCAACAAATTAGTTGCGCTAAACCACTACGGGCTTGACACCATCGGCCCCTTGACTCACGTGAATTCTGCACGATGTTCAACACTTAAAGGGGTCGCAGTAAGGAATGTCAGCAATACAATGATGAACAGGCCAGCTGGTCAGAAAATTCCGTGCTTTATCTGCCGGCAACCAGATGAAAAAGAACCGAGTTTTCTGATGCGATCTAGGGCTTTTTGTGAAATAAAAATAGGATTTGTATGGTGAAAGATGGGATTTTTGGGTGAAAAGTGGGATTTTTATGAAGAAAGATTGGAGATTTGGGAAAAAGAAGGATTTTTATTGATAATAAGAACTGAAAATAAAAGATAATTGGCCACAACTCGAGAGACGATCACTCTCTTAGCTTTCAATTTGAGAAGAACACCTAAGATCTCTAGCTAGGGTTCCTTGACACCTAGAACAAGGGTTTCATAAAACAATTCACGCGTACCCCTATACTAGCCGGCCCTAAATTAAAGAAAGGAAAATTTGTAGAAATAGAAAATTACAAAAATATCCTTCCCAGATTTGAAAATTAAGTCCCTATTTGGCCTAAAAGCCGACTGCATCACTACTCCGCCCCACGAAGAACCACATTGTCCTTAAGGTGGTGTCGTGAAACCCATGGGCTTTTTAGTCCCAGTGGAGGTCCTCGTGCCCTCCCGGCTCTTTCTGATTCACGGGCTGGCCTTCTTCATCTTCAATGATCAGCATCTGGAGAGCCGGGTCCTTGCAACAGTGTCATGTCCATACTTTTCACCACAATGGAAACAGAGTCCCTTGGTGTGCTTCTCCTGGATTTTCATCTCTATGAGCCGCTTACGTCTACCGTCTGGTTGAAACTCGGTGTTCCTCTCGTGGCTGGATTAGATCCCTGATAACGCCATCTCTTCCCTCATCGCTATCCGCTCCACACTCTTCAGGCTCGCTTCTCATCTGCTAGTCTGTCCTCCACCATCCTTACTAAGCGCATCCGATCAAGTAAGTCCATAGGCCTCTGTATCCTCAGCTCGGATCTGATGGTGGGGCTTCAAACCCTTCATAAAACATCCCTCAATGGACTCTCCTGACACCCCACGGACACGGCCCGCTAACACGTCGAACTTCTTAATGTACTATCTAATTTTTCCCTCCTGCCTCAGCGCACAAAGCTTCTCATAGGCGTCGCCCGCTTGCACCTTCCCGAAATGGTCCAGAAGGAGTGTCGTGAACTCCTCCCATGAGCGGAAAGGCCATTGCTGCTGTGTCCACCGATACCACGACAATACCTCTCCCTCTAGGCAGACCCCAACTGCCGTCAGCCACTCCGTCTCCTGAACCGACACCCCCAAGTACCACTCAGCCCTGTATATCCATCCGTCTGGGTCATCCCCTTCAAAAATAGGCATCTTCAACTTCCTAACCCTGCTCTCTGCGATAATTCCTCCAGGTGCACCTCTCCCTGCTGATGGTCATAGTGTCGAGGCAGAGGGGGAGCAGGTATATCATAGTCATAGTCTCCAACATGGTCCCAATCCCCTTTGTATCCTCCATCCCACGCAGCTTCCCCAAATTAGCTCCTCTGTCAACGAAGTCCCCTCGGTTATCCTCGTGTTATCTGTTATATTCTTCAAGCTCTACATCAAGTCCTGGGGCTTTCCTCCATAGAAATTAGCTCCTAAATCCTCCCGGAGCCCTCAAACCCCTCGCTGCAGCCTATGCTCTGTCCAAAACCTCTCATTGGAGCCGTATGTGCCCCAAACTGAGCCCGACGGGGCTGCTGTATATTCCCAGGACCCTGGCGGTCCGCCAGGGGCCCCGATTGGCACGTTCCTGCGAGGCCTTGGCGGCCCGCCGGGGACCCGCGTGGCCCCTGGCACATCGCCAGGGGCTCATCGATGCGATGCCCTAGCAGTTATCCAGGGCTTCGACAGGGGCCCGGCGGGTCGCCAGAAGCCTGGGATGCTTTGGTCGACCTTGTCGGGTACCATTGACATCCGGCGCCGCTGATCCGTTGTTGTGGGGGGGGGGGGGGGGGGGCGGATCTCCTCGTTCGTCAACATCTTCATCTTCTGTGATCTGATCCACGTCCGAGAGAAGTCATTTGCGAAAGGAGTCAACTTTCCCTTTCCCCTTCGCTAAAGTTCTCGCCGGATTTATGGCTTCATCTATTTTCTGGGTAAGCGCTGCCACCGTTTATCCGATGGAGAGATTCGATTAATTGATGGATTCCATGAGTTGTGCGAACCTCCGATCCAACTCGCCCTTTTGTTCGTCCGCATTCTTCTTAATCAAGTCGTGGATCTCACCTTCAAACTTCTCCATCTTCTCTTCCAACGCGTTGATTCTATCTTTGGATCTCGTAGTTGCCATGAATTGTCGTACTGTGATACCAATTTAATGCAATCTAGGGCTTTGTGGAATAAAAATAGGATTTTACGGTAAAAATGGGATTTTTGGGTGAAATGTGGGATTTTTATGGAGAAAGATAAGAGAGTTGGGAAAAAGGAAGGATTTTTATTGATAATAAGAACTGAAAATAAAAGATAATTGGCCACAATTCGAGAGGCGGCCACTCTCCTAGCTTTCAACTCGATAAGAAAGCCTAAAATCTCCGGCTAGGGTTCCATGACATCTAAAATAAGGGTTTTCACAAAACAATTCACGTGTATCCCTCTATCAACCGGGCCCTAGTTTAAATAAAGGAAAAATTGCAGAAATAGAAAATTACAAAAAAACTCTTCCCAAATCTGAAAATTAAATTCCTAAATTGGCCTAAAAGCTGACCGCATCATTTTCACCCATTGTCAGCATTCTAGTTGAATAAAGCAATTATCAACTTAGATTTAGCCTGCTTAGAAACGATCAAATGCATAAAGCCTTCTAAGGCCACAAATATTGTAGAATGCATCAAAAAGCTTTAAAAAACAATGCCATGAATGCAGCATAACACAACAAAATTCAGAAACACTCGAACGGAGTTAGGATGCTACCGATAGAAAGGGAAGTTATAATGTGGTAATAATTCGCATAAGTCTTCTGTTGCGAGTAGAAAGCAGTGGCTAAAAGCAAAAAAAAGCTTGGGACAAAGGCATATCTCCCCTGGACAAGTATGGTCACGATACTTTCATTGCTCATGAAATCAGAAGGCAAGTTTCCCACCACCAGAATAATGCTTCACCAAGTTATAAAAATTGCTTCTTGATAGTAAAAGAGTGTACGTTGTTGGATCGTTAATCCAACATTGGGCTTATATGTTAAATAATCATGTATGCGGGCTATCAAATTAAGTTAAGCCCAATAAAGTGATTTAATCAGGTATTTGGTTAAACGGGCTTTAATGTATCGCTTAGGGTGTGGGCCTTTAATGTGTAGAGACAATGGACTTTCTGGTTTAATGATGGGCTGAACCCAAAACCCAATAAGCATTAGGTTTTACCAATTTATATGTGGTCATGGTCTCCGGAGCGCACGTACGAAGAGCCGTCTTTTCTGCATCCTGTCGACAGACTAGAGCCCGATAAAGCCGAAGAATTCATCACTGGGATATGTGCTGATCTGGAAGGCCATCCACACGGATCAACAGTTTTTAGTTGTTATGTATTCAGGTACGCTTCCGCTGCATTTCAAATTCAGTTTATTAATTCTCGTAGATCTGACATGTTGTATATCTAGATTATTCTTTTGCATGGTATTGCTTATTTGTTAATCTAGAAATAGCCCCCAATAAGTGGTATCGAAGCCACCTCATGTTAGCTCCATGAGATCTTCTTTTTCAGTCATTTTCGGATTAATTCGGTGTAATTTTTCGCATGAAAAATTGGCTCTTTTAGTTTTTTGATTTATTTTCCCAAAAAATCGTTTTAAGCTTGAGGGGCGACGACCACCGGCGGTCGGCCCCCACAGCACGCAGGCCAACGGGGGGCCGGGGGGCGATACAGCCGTCGCCAAAACCTCACCAGGGTTCAGTTAAGATTTTAATTTTTTTAAAAAGAAACAGAGTAAAGGGGCTGGGCTTATGGGCCTATTCAATGGGCTTTTATTTATGGGACTTCTGGACCCTTTATTTGGACACTCTTTTGGGCTTAATTTGGGCATTTTAACACAAAATAAAGGGGGATTAAATAATCTATGGTATATATTCCCTTGTAAGTTATTTTATTTTGTGTTAAAATTTGGTCTTGATTTAAATTCAACTTTTAGGCATGATACATTATATATTTCAAAATAATTTTAATTAAAACAAAACCCCACTAAAGTGAGCTCTCTCTATCGTGGAGATTATTTTCAGTTAGAAATATAAAATGCTTTCGAACATACGTTGTATGAAAATTTTGCTCCTAAAAATTTGAATTTAAACTTATTAAAAGATGAAATAAATGGTTTTGTGTATAAATTTCCTTTAGGCCCATTTTGTGTGTTAAAGTTTAGTTTAATTTAATTTCAATTTAGGCACATTTGGTTATATGTTTCGAAATAATTTTAATCAAAACAAAACCCCACCAAAGTGGGACTCTATTGTGAAGATTATTTTTATTTTCGATACATAAAAGGATATAGATATACTTTGTATGATTTTTTTCCTAAAATTTGGAATTTAAATTCTTTTAAAAGAGGAAATAAAAGGTTTTAAGTATATTTCCCTTAAAGCTTAATTTAAATTCAAAATTTTGGGCCATGGTTGATTATATACTTCAAAATAAATTAATTAAAACAACACTCCACCAAAGTGTGCTCTTTTGTGGAAATTGTTTTATTTCGAAATATAAAGGATGTTATACATACTTTTGTATGAAAATTCTGCCTTAAAATTTGGATTTAAATGAAAGAGGAAATACAAGACGTAAGACATGTTGTATATTTCCACTTAAAGATTAATTTTAGTATCAATGATGCTACAATTTAAATTCAAATATTGAATGGTTATATATATACTTTGGAGTTAATTGATTGAAACAATAACCCACCAAAATGGGCTCTCTTGTGGAAATTAATTACAATTCATAATATACGAGGTTTTGTGCTTATTTTATTATGTGAATATTTATCGGACCAAAGGAAGTTAAATGTTCGACATAATTATATGTGCTTCTGTGGCAATAAACGCGCGATAATTATTCAGTTTTACATGAATATTATAAATCGGCCGAATAGAAGGTTTATTATTTGACATGTTACCTATTATCGGTGTTTGATTACTACACTTGGATATCAATTACAAGTTAATATGTTGTCCAAAGATAAATATTAATGGAGTGCCTGATATCTTGAAAGATGGAAATTGCATTTAAATTTGAATTTATTTTAGCTTTCCAGTTTACTTATATGAGCTTGTGGAATTTTGTTATTGTTCTCTTTTCAGCTTTAACTCTTGCTAACCTCACTGCCATCATCAATTCTATTCCGGTTTTGAATGACTCTAATTTTAAATCATGGAAAGAGAACTTGCTTATAGTTCTTGGGGTTATGGACTTTGACCTGGCGATGAGGATTGACTCTCCTCACCACTTACAGATAAGAGTACCACTGACAAAAAGAGGGAGTTGGAAAGGTGGGAGCGGTCAAATCGCATAGGCATGATGATTATGAAGAAAGCCATTTCAGAAGCATTCAGGGGCATAATGTCCGATAAAGTTACTATAGCTAAATGGTTCATTAAAGAGATTTGTCAAGAATGAAAAGATTGAAATTGGTACACTCTTGACAAATCTAATTTCAAAGAAGTATAATGGTAAGGGGAACATCAGGGAGTACGTTATGGAGATGTCTCACCTTACTTCTAAGTTGAAAACATTTAAGCTTGAACTCTCTGAAGACTTGCTAGTGCATTTGGTTCTGATTTCTCTTCCTACTCAGTTTAGCCAGTCAAGGTGAGCTACAATTACCAGAAAAAGACTTGATCTCTGGATGAGCTCATCTTGCACTGTGTTCAGGAAGAGGAAAGACTTGAGCAAGAGAAGACGGAAAGTGCTCACCTGACACATACCTATAAGGATAAGAAAAGAAAAACGAGTAAGAAAGCTGCAGATACGACATCTTAAAAGAAACAAGAAAAGGATCTGAAAAGTTCAGATGGCAATACTTGTTTCTTTTGTGGAGCGAAGAGCATATAAAGAAGCATTGCACTAATTATCACGCTTGGCGTGCTAAGAAAGGTATACTTCTTAATTTGATTTGTTTTGAAGTTAATTTAACTCGGTACTTGTAGACACATGATGGAAAGTTCTTGGTTCAACCACTCATATCATTGTGTCTATACAGGGTTGCCTAAGATGTCAAAAGCCGAGTGATGGTGAAAGATACATCCTTGTATGTGATGGCAAGACGGTTCAGATTGAAGCAATTAAAATTATAGATTATTAAAAACTAGCTTGTATTTGGATTTGATGAGACATTTGATGTACCGTTTTAAACGGAATTAGGTTTCTATTTCTATTTTGGACAAATTTGGTTATCATTGTTCATTTTGGAGATGGAAAATTTGTTTTGTCTCATTATTCAAAATGAGTTGGTTCTAGTTCTTTATCATTTTACAATAATTTTGTTGCTTCATTTAAGTATTACCTGCATTAAGTATAAAGTGAAAATTAACAAATGATAATTCGGTTACATTATGACATAAAAGTTAGTATATATCTTCGAAAGGAGAAACCGATAGACTTATGTCAAATGAAATTCTCGATCCATTAAATTTCGCAGACTTTAAAGTTTGTGTTAACAGATAAAGGGCAAGCAAACCAATAAAAGAAGATTCTGAAGCCAATAAGACTTTGGCCATCTATGAACTTATAATATTTGTGGGCCATTCTATATGGTTACTTGGAGCGGTCAACAATATTTTATAAAGTTCATTGATGACTCTTCAGATATGGCTACATATATCTCATGAAAGCACTTAAGATTGCAGCTTATATTCTTAACAAAATTTCAACAAAAGCATCTACATCCCTTGCATGTTTGAGATGTCTAGCTAAAATTAGGCCTCATAAGCCTAATAAAGGAAAGTGGACACAAGGACCGTGATTTGCTATTTTGTTGAATACTTTAGAAAAGGATCCATAAGGTACATTTTATTTCCACAATTGAGTAAATATACGAACATGGAAATGCCCAGTTCTTTGAGGATGCCGAGTTTGCGGGGAGACATAAAGTTAAGAATATTGTCTTTAGAAATACAGTTAAGGACATTGTCTTTTGGAGAGGAATACGTTGATATTCCCACATGTGTATTGGCATTGATTAAGATTTCATTTCTACTCTTGTTCATCAAGTAATCATCTTATTTGGTTTAGAGATGAATTTGGTTGATGATCAGGTTTTGTGGGAGTTTTCTGTTTTTATGTCCCATGTATATAATGGAGACAAGTTTAGTTTCAATCAGTGCTCGGGTTTGTACGCGACATGACATCGCGTACATTACATGGATGTTGGACAGATACTTAAGAAATTCAGGAGTTGACTATTTGATAGCAACCAAATGAGTCTTAGGTATTTATAGAAAACATAAGGATACATGCACTTGAATCAGAGGTCAGAAAAGCTTGAGATTATTTGGTATACTGACTTTGATTTTTATTAGATGAAACGAAGTATGAAATCAGTGAAGTGCCATCTATTAGAAGAGAGCTAAATAGTTTTTTATAGCCTCTTTTAACATGACTGCAGATTTCATATCAAGTTGTGTGACTTCCAATCATGGAATATTACTGCATAATCTTGTCACATGGCTGGAAATTATGGATGGTATTTAAGACCACAGATTATTTTTGTGACAATAAGTTTGCAGTTTTATTCTTTTAACAATAGGAACTTGACAAAGTTAAGGTATTCAGAAATCAAGTTTCTGGTTGTTAACTAAGAGGTTTGGAGAGAACGGTGTCTATAGAGCACAACAGAACAAACTATATGGTTGTAGATCCACTTACTAAGGGATTGCCATCCAAAAGGTTTCATGATAGCCTTGCTCTTATGGATGTCATATCAGTTAAGGATATTTAGTTCTTGTGGGAGTTTGTTCTTTTGGGTGCTCATGTAATATAGACATTTTCAATTTTCAGTTTAAGGTTATTTTCTACAGAAATAAAGTTTTGGTTTTGGTTACACTCCGATTCTGTTATGGTTTGAATGTGATAATTGGCTCGACCATGTGGGCTACCCTTGTCAATAGGGTTGGTGCACCAACCCGGCTGCCCTTTGTGTTGTCAAAATGGACTAAAAAGGGGGTTGGTGCACCAACCCCTCCCCCTTTAGCCCTATAAAAAGAGAGCAATGACTATATTTAGTATCATCGAAAATTGAGAAACCAATTGAGTTTCTATTGAAGCATTAGGAAAACTTGTATGAGGTCCTATTGGAAGTTTCATAGAATCACTGTGATCCATCTTTGAGAGAGCCATTTGTGAGGATTTCTTAGGAGTAGTTGAGTGTCTATTGTATCTTCTAATTGAAATCAAGAGAAGTGTTTTCTTGGTCATTAAAGCAACCTACATCTTTTGTATGCTCTCTTTATTTGTTCTTCGTGCTAGATACTTCGACGATCTGATTGCTTCCGCTCGGCGCACAACAATTGGTATCGGAGCTTTGGCGACAAAGATCTAGACGAAGAAGATGAGCAAAAGTGGCGACGCCAATCTTTTTACTCTAATGACGCAATCTTCAACAACGCCAACTATCGTATCCAGTACGAAGTTCGAAATTGAGAAGTTTGATGGGCGTATCAACTTCGGCATGTGGAGATGCGAAGTACTTGACATCTTGAACCAACTTGGTTAAGATCAAGTATTAGATGAGAGACCGACTACGACGTTGGATGTGAGTGAAAGATGATGAACCGAACCGCTTGCGGCACGATTCGATCTACTTGACAAAGGAGAAGGAGTACCCTTTCATGGAGGAGACGAACGTGAAAGCGTTATGGGATGCGCTTAATGAAAAGTATATGAAGAAGAACATTCAGAATCGCCTACACCTAAAGAAGAAGCTTTTTGGCCTCACGATGGAGGAAGGAGTTTCAGTTGAAGAACACCTCGACTACTTCAACAAACTCATCACAGATTTGAGAAACATCGACGTCAAGGTGGAAGATGAGGACAAGGCGATGATTCTCCTCAACTCCCTGAATAAAGACTATGAGCACATCATTTCGATCTTAACATATGGTAAAGAATCTATCACCTTCAATGAAGTTTCTAACGCTCTTACTAGCAATGAATTTAGAAAGAAGGATGATGAGAAGATGATGGGCAAATGGTCCGAAGCGCTTACCATGGTTAGAGGCCGGGGAAATGAAAGAGGTGGATGCAACAAAGGGAACCATAGATCCGAGACGAGGGCCAATAGTAGAGCTCCGCGCACAGACATCTAGAGGGTTCAATGTGCCTTTTGCAAGGAAAGAGGACATTGGGCGAGGGAGTGCCCAAAGGCCAATAAGAAGAAGGATTCTACCGCCAACATCGTCAAAAGCGAGAAGGTGGATGAGCGGGTCCTAGTTGATGCGACAGAGGGGGTGATGAAGGGGGATGGGTGCTCGACTCGGGTTGCTCGTTCCATATGACACCCCCACAGAGAGTAATTTACTACTTTCCACGAAGGTAGTAAGTGTAAAGTTCTTCTTGGAGACGATGGAGCATGCACGACGACTGGCATTGGCACGTACCGCATAAAGATGAGGGATGGTGTCACACGAGACATGTGATGTTCATTATGTACCCGACGTGAAGTACAATTTGATATCGCTTGGTTCACTTGAAGCCAAGGGTTGCAAAGTGACTATGGAGGACGGTGCTTTGAAGGTGACACGAGGAGTAATGATTCTGATGAAGGGAAAACGTGAAGGCAACTTCTATTACGTGGATGATACGGTGATGATGAAGACGACGAGAGTTCCAGATGAGCGAGCTACCGACTCAAGTTCGCACGCACCAAAGACGACGTCATTAGATGATCTCCAGAGAGATGATGCTAATAGAGGTAATGGTTCAAGTCAGTATGGAGGAGATACCTTATCCCCACAACTTGCACAGCAAATGGATTCTATCAAAGTTTGGAGACCAATGTATGAGAGATGCCAACATGCAAGAAGGGTCTCGTTTGCTTTCTTTGTCAGGTGTGATGAGTCTCCGACCTTATTCGGTGAGGTGGAGCACAATGGCGACCTATGTGGACGAAGAAAAGATTGGTGTGATGAGATGGAATCAACGACGTTTGATGAAGCCAAGGATCAGGTGGAGCTACTTGGCACTAGTGATTGTTCGACGGACGAGCTTATGAAGATCGATATTGGAGTCAAGTTCGAATATGGCTCGGACTTGTATATTGACAATATGAGATGACTTTGGTGACCCCTTCTGGGGCAATGAGGCTTTGCGAAGCTATATGAGCCTTTCGAGGCAAGATGGCGAACAAATGAGGAGCGTTGACGGTCGATTTTGTGACATAGACCCAATATCTCGCCAAGGTGGAGATTTGTGATAATTGGCTCGACCATGTGGGCTTGCCTTGTCAAGGAGGTTGGTGCACCAACCCGGCTGCCCTTTGTGTTGTCAAAATAGACTAAAAGGGGGGGTTGGTGCACCAACCCCCTCCCCTTTTAGCCCTATAAAAAGAGAGCAATGGCTTTATTTAGTATCATCGAAAATTGAGAAACTAATTGAGCTTCTATTGAAGCATTGTAGAAACTTGTATGAGGTCCTATTAGAAGTTCCATATGATCATTGTGAGCCATCTTTGAGAGAGTCATTTGTGAGGATTTCTTAGGAGTAGTTGAGTGTCTTTTGTATCTCCTAATTGAAATCAAGAGAAGTGTTTCCTTGGTCGTTAAAGCGGCCTAAATCTTTTGTATGCTCTCTCTATTTGTTTTTGCTAGATACTTCGACAATCTGATTGCTTCCGCTCGACGCACAACATTGAACTCACTAAAGTTTAAGGGATGATCAGTTAGAAATGGGCATGTTAAGATCACATTACATGAAATTTTCATGCTACACATCCACATCATAAGTCATATCATTCAATTATTTTAGCTAATGTAACCATTGATGGGTCGAGTTACGTTAAATGTGACAAAAACCACTTTGATCCTATGTTAAAATAATTGATGGACCGAATTGGCTTAGATACATTCCAGTTATGATAACATATTGAGTACTCATTGGGTTTATTATGCATAACATAATTATAAGGTTTGACATATAGCCCAAGTGAGAGATTGTTGGATCATTAATCCAACTTTGGGCTTATATGTTAAATAATTATGTATGCGGACTGTCAAATTAAGTTAAGCCCAATAAAGTGATCTAATCAGGTATTTAGTTAAACGTGCTTTAATGTATCGTTTGTGATGTGTGCCTTTAATGTGTAGAGACAATGTGTTTTCTGGTTTAATGATGGGCTAAACCCGAAACCCAATAGGCATTAGGTTTTGCCTATTTATATGTGGTCATAGACCCCGGATTGCACGCACGAAGAGCCGTCTATTCTGCATCCCGTCGACAGACTAGAGCCCGAAAAAGCCGAAGGATTTCTCATGGGGACACGTGCTGATCTGGAAGGCCATCCACACGGATCATCCGTTTTCAGTTGCTATGGATTCAGGTACGCTTCCGCTGCATTTCAGATTCAGTTTATTCATTTTCGTACATCTGACATGTTGTGTATCTAGATTATTCTTTTGCATGGTATTGCTTAATTGTTAATCTAGAAATAGCCCCAACATACATCGGATGCAACACTATCAAAAAGGTACAAGTCTCAGGTAAGGGCTTATCAGCATAATTTCCTACAAAGGAGTCATCAGGGAGAATCTTGGAATCAACATTAGCATTATAAATTCCATCCTCTTCGCATCACGCAAGAACAGTGAGAGTGGACAACTTGGCCAGACGACTTGATAAAGAACCCTGAAGGCCCTTGCAAGACATGCGAATCAAAACAAAGTTAGGACACACATTGCCAAATGCTAAATCCATCACCAAGTGGGCCCCTCGGTGCTGAGCCACCCCCTTTGTGGCCTACTGCAAGGGACTTCCCAAGCAGGAGCCCTTAGAAACCAAGCTCCTCTGCGAGCAAAGGCTCCTGCATGCGGGGCTCCTCCGCGAGCGACATTGGCCCCGCCTCAGGTGGGACCCGTAGCCACATGCTTCGCCCCCTTGCTCTCGATCTCATCGGTGTTCCAAGGTGATCTCCCGAAGGCATGACTTGACAAAATGATCTGTTTCAGTTTTCCTGATCTTAGCAACCTTTGCATGCTTGATATCCTAGCCTTTTCTTTTGGACCAACCCATAAGACCATGTGTCATGTACTTACCATCCTTCACGTGATTGTCGGTACCAAGTGAACTGTGATGAGACTTGTGGTCCGTTATCGTAAAAGCACCAAGCGAATGGTTACGGCCAACAATAAAAATATGATGTGAAATCAAGACTACAACACTGTATATAGATAGATAAGGAGTCAATTGTGAGTAGGATTTCTATACTAAGAGCATACACAAGGAGATAGCCTCAAACAGAGCTCAACAGAAATCCAATTCTTGACAAAATTTCGTATTAGATTGGATGATATACTAATGGAATGTCCTAGCCCAACACAGGTCTGAGAGCCTAACCCATCATACAACTTATAAATACATTGCCTACACAACAAAGGTTCACATCATGTGAAAGGATGAATATGTCCTTCGGCACCTTGCATGTACGATTTTTGAGTAACATAGTAGAAATTAACAGAAAAAGAAACAATGGCCCTATTTACAGTTTACATTGTAAACCATCAGTAATTAGGCCTTGTGTAATTGGACAATCATCAAATGAGATGAATTTTTCATGTGAAGGTAATTACGATAAAACCTTTTCAATGTAACAAAAACTAATATGCTTCCATCTAAGGGCACAAACATGCAATAATACGAAAAATGCAATAAAAGAAAGCACAAAAAATAAGGCAAATATGATCTTAAAATCCGTGTTTAGGTTAATTTTCAAAAAAACAACCTTTATGTTTCACCATTTTCCCAAATTACTACATGAAAAAATTAAAAAAACTACCTTGAATATTACTTTTCCAAATCAGTCATTTAAATCGTTAAAAGATGGAGATAGTTTCCTGATATGTTATTCAAACATTGATGTGTTTTTTGAGACGTATAAAACACCATAGGAAGTAATTTGATTATGTTTAGAAGAATTGATGTAGTTTTTTGTTAACGAAGTTCAAGGCCCTAATTTGGGAAATGTAAACTTCAAGATAGTTTTTTGTTATTTTCAAAGTTCAAGTTAGTATTTTTGGAAAACCGGGGAAACATAAAGGTTTGTTTTTGAAAATTAGCCTTGTATTTAATGATATTATATTTCAGGTCGCCTAAATATTAGATCTTGAATCATCTATTACCTTAAATTTAATTTAACTTAGATTGTCCCGTGCCACCTTAGCATCTAGGTGATAAGCATTCACAGATAATTTGGGATTACTAAATACAGAATAGATATCATCCTAAGCAGAGAACTCGCTTCTCTTGGCTAAAGTACATTTTGCTTTGCTTACCTGTTTGCATATCTTATTTCCTCTCATCTTATCAAAATTAGGAGTTCCAAATGCCACTGTATAGAAAAAGTCCCTCCACAATAACTGTCAAGAGAATAGAAGTGCACTCAGATGATTTAATATTAACATACATCAGCCAAATATCGTGAGCCAAATTAAACTGACCTGGCCAACGAGTGAAACTGGAGGAGAAGTGTGCTTTTTGACACTTCTGTAAACATCAATAAGGCACCGATAGAAATGCCGAGAAGAAAGACATCCAAACTGCATGATAAAGACAGAAGTAAACTCAAAACCAATACGGTTACACATATCATAAGATGGAAGACAAGACTATATAACTAGAGTACAAGAACTCACTTTTAAGTATGGTGATAAGACGGTGGTTGCTGGCTTTATGAATGCAGAAGGATCTCCTTTGGGTTTCTCAAAGTTAGCTACCCACTCCTGCAAGAATCGAAGTATGAATGCATGTACATAGATCGGCAAAATGAAGAGTGCATATGTACATAAAATATCTACAGTTTGAGTCAATATAATCTGCTAATCATTAAAGCAAATAAACTGATGTAGAACAAAGGAAAAATTGAGGAAATTTTGGGAAAGAACTGGGGATTGGTGTTCTAAGGCTTCCCGCCAAGGATTTTGACTTCTCGTCAAATTAGATCTTTCTCGGATTAATGGATTTAATTCACTCAAAATTCTTCATTCTTCGTTCATTGACAAACTCTCAAAAAGATACTTATTTAGAGCCTACAATACATGCATGACACCTACTTGCATAAGCAAATCTAAGCAAATCTCATAAAATCAAATAAAATGCTACAAATAAAACCAAATAAAACTAAATCAAATAAAATCCTAACAAATAAAACCACATGAGATTTATTGAACTTGATCCTCATTAATCTCACTAAGTTTGAAAAATTCAGATGTTCAAAATCAGTTGGCTGGTAGGCTCTGACGGATCAAGAAGGATGAAGTTGATGTGCTCAATCAGCTCTAGTGGTGTCTCTATCTATAGCTTTGGTGCATGATCAACAAGTGACTCAAGATGGGGCTCAAGCTCGGGCTACAATGCTACATTCGGATCATACTAATGAGTTGTCAGGCTTAAACTTTATCTCCGGTTCTAACATCGACTCAGGCTCGATCGCAAGCTCAAGCTTGGGCTCAAGCTCAATTGTATGCACAAACTTAGGTTCAAGCTTTTACATAATTTATTTCGTTTTCATTTTCAGTCGCACCATTTACAAAAGCTTATTGATGTACCCATGAATATTTTTGAGCTCTTCATGAGGGTCTATTTGCTACTCTCCTTTAGGCCTTGAATTTTGATAAAGGTTTAGGAGAATGACGGATGGATCGGAGTTTGGGAAGATACTATATCGAAGCTCCATTTTCAACTAAGATCAACATGGCGTTGTCTCCTAAAAAGATGAGCTTCTCTTTTTAACTTATGCTCGACACACCAAAATCTATTCTCTCCCGTTTGATTGTAATAGTAGGAAAATAATTTTACATAACTGACTCTCACTCTTTATAACTGTGAAAGTTGGCTAGATTCGACACAGTAGCAGCATTGGTCGTACAGACGAGTTATCTTGTGTAGAGATAACTCGACTGTATTTGGGTTCGACCTATCTGACTCTGCACAAGTCAGAAACGAGGTTCAACAGAGCAGTTAGTCGATCGGTCGTCAGTTCGAGTCTGATGGTCGATCACTCGGTATTGGGACGTTCGGTCGTAACTCGGTTGAAGTCCATGTTAGGTCGAACGGTCGCGTGATGGCTCGTTGGTCGATAGCCCGTACGCTTGGCTCGGCACTTCGGTCGTTTGATACAGAAGGAAAATCGCTCGGTCGAAGGGAGCCCATTGGAATGTGGCTTATGTGTCCATATTTTTCATCTTTTCACTACGTGTTTTCATCCCATTTTAACCGCTCAAAGTTTACTTTTCTATACTGTATCGCGTATTTCACGATATATTTGATTCTCGTAGTGTTTTGTGGATTTTCAGGAAATTTAGCGCGATTTGAAGCTATATTGGGCGATGGACACGAATATCAATGCCGGAACATCAACGTCATCGTGTTTGACGAGTCTGGAGCTACTGAGTTTCCAGACAGCTCGGCCGAGTGCAAGACACGCTCGGCCGAGCTGGAGTCACAAAATGAAGAGAAAGAATGAAGGCAAGGAGGTTGACTGACAGGAGCCCGCTTGGGCCGAGCGACCCAGGTGCTCGGGCCGAGCGACCCCCAACATTTTGCCTAGGAATTCTCTGTCGATTTAGCTCGACCGAGCGTCCATCCCGCTCGACCGAGCGTCCATCCCGCTCGACCGAGCGTCCATCCCGCTCGACCGAGCGTCCATCCCGCTCGACCGAGCGATCTCTCCTGACCAGGCCAAATATCTCTGTCAACTTGGCTCGGCCAAGCGGCCATCCCGCTCGACCGAGCCACCCTTTTTGCCAGACTAAAGAATTGCAGCACCAAGATGGTGCTCGGCCGAGCGCTAGGGTGCGCTTGGCCGAGCCACCTCCTTTGCCAGACTTAGAAAGTTAAGTGACAAGAGGGCGCTCGGCCGAGCTCTAGGGCGCTCAACCGAGTGCCAGTCGCCCGACTCTTTGTTAATGGGTTTTAAGTGGGTTTTGGTTATTTTTCTTGGGATCCACAATTTTTAGCAGGTTTGCATATAAATGAACGGTTAATTAGGTTTTAATTACGCGTTGTTTTGCTGAAACTTTGGTGAGCCGTCACTTTGGAGAACATGGATTTTCCTTGTCTTTGTCTACGATTCGATCCATCGTGAACGGTCAGAACTTAATTATTTAATATACTCTTGTATTATTTTTCATTCTTTGTCTTGTGATATGAATTTTATTATGTTTGCAATGTCTGCAATGAATTTCTCCATTGTTTTGATTATTGTTTCGATTGCCATGTCTGAGTAGTGCGTTTCTAGGGTTTAGGGATGAACCTTAGGATCCTATGGATTGAATATTAGGTTATCCTTAGTGGAATGAATCAAGGGTTATGCTATTGATCGATTGAACCCAGATTTTGTGGGATTAGCCCGAGAATTGGAGATAGTGAGAACGACTCCAGATCTAGGGAAAATCTCCACGAATCGGATTAGAGTTTAGTAGTCGCTTTCTAAGGTTCGTGATCACGAGAGTGACACGTGCACTAGGAGTTATTACTAACCCCTAATTCGCTAGTCGGTGTCAACGAGAGCAGCCCGATTACTAGAGCCAATCATAGTGTAGTATCTCAATCTTAGTTTATGAGAATGGATGCGGGTTGTGATACTGGAATCGTGTCAAGCGTAATGCACGTATCTGAATGTTAAGCCACACGAGAGTGCGGCAACACATTGAGATACGTTAGACAAGTAGCTACTGCTCGCTCTCATTCTCGGATGTGACACTCTCACCCTAACTTATAATTCAACGATAGGATTCTCAATCTAGTATCCAAGCCCGAAAGACCTAGCGGGGATTCCCGATTATCCTAAACTTACTATAAATTCTGTGAAACCATCGTCTGTGACAACAATTTTATTATGACAACCCCTGACCACGTATTCTCCATCTCCCAATAAACTAATCGCTAAACAATTGCATCCCCAGAGTTCGACACTTCTTATCTATACTAGACCACCGTACACTTGCGGTGAGTTGCGCCTCTGGGTGTCAATCCGAAGCCGAACAGTGGCCCACTAGGATGCGGCATAGGCCCACTAGGGAGTGTCGTATTAATTGCGTAAAGCTGTGATTGGATAGGACGTCGCTGAAGGCGGGATTTGTATCCTTAAGAATTCCTAGACAATGCTGACACCTATTATAACCTAGGGTTATAAATAGGGGTTTTAGGTTAGGGTTTCCGGTGGAAAAAATTGGAGAGAATTTGAGCCGCCATTTATGAGAGCAAACTTTGAGAGATATTGTTGTGATCTATTGGAGAGATCATTGTGTGCTTCTTCTTCGTTGGACGAAGAGAGAAGATTTGTATTTGTTCTTTCCTTTCGCAATAAAGCTCATCGGTGTTCCCCCTTGGCCAGCCGACGGCCTAAAGTTGCTATCTCTCTTAGCGCTTCTTATTTAGTTATTGTGTTGCAGATCTTTGTCCTTAGTCTTTGACGATCCTGTGTATTCCGCTGTATTGGTGCTTCCTCCTCCTCCTTTGTGGTGGGTGTAGGCGCACAACAATAACATCAGTATCCGTTTAACCCTTCAAAAACAAGTAAAACTCAAAACTATGAATTTTATTTTTCGTGAACTCGTAGGCATCCATATAACGATCTACATTGTAAAATCTCGTGAATTGAAAATACCCTAAAATATGTACTTTCTTGAATTTGACTTTAAAATAGCTTCAAAATCGTCATAATTTCCTCATTATACTGTAGCATCAAAAATTCTAAAAACCCCCAAAAATGGAAAACAGAACGGTAGCAAGCTAGAAATTCTAAAAAATCTTGAAAATGGGCATGTATTGTAGACACTAGTTTTTAATAATAAAATCTAGAAAATTCTAAAAAACAGGGGGAAATCATAAAATTGCAGGGAAAATTATTGGAACAAAAGAAAATTGAATTTTCTTTTTAATGATCTAAGAAAAGGATAGGAAGGATGAGATATTAGATTTAAAAGATGAAAAAATGTATTTAATTTTTTTAAGGTCTAAAAAAGATAAAATCTTTGATCTCAGATATTAAAATTGGATTTGGATCTTTTACTCAAATACCAAATTTAATGTAGAACAAATGAAATATTGGAAAAATTCAGGAAAAATTTAAGGAACAACTACAGAATAGGATTCCAAGGCTTCTCCCAAGGATTTTTCTATCTTTCGTGAGTTGGGAGAATTTTTTAGAAGACATCCATCAACAGGTTTATACCCTGCTATACTTCAGAGTTCGTGTACATGTGTATTTTCCAACTTCAGAGGAGAGGACTACTAAGTTCGGCCCAGTTGTGCTACTTCTGTCTGCCTTCGCCAAGAGGTGAAGTTCTCAAGCAGTGGAGAATGATGAGGATCAAGTTCTAACTAGTTATGTTTAGTTAGATTTTATTTGATTTTCAGTTAGGATTTGATTTTTTTGTTAGGATTTTTAGTTAAGATTTTATTTGTTTTTATTGGATCTTATTTGTTAGGATTTTATTTGCTTTTAGTTATTTGGTCGTAAGGCTAAATAAATGCCACTAGACTTGCTATTTTGATCAATCAACGAATGAATGAAAACACAGAATTTTCTTAAAACTTGTGAAAGGTTCCACTCCCATCCATGGTGCGAAGACTCGAAAACTCTTGGTATGAAGCCAAGAAATCCTCAATTATCTAGTTCTTCCCCAAATCATCCACCGAAATCCTAAAATTCTCCACCAAATCCCTAGATCCAATTACGTCCTACATCAGCTTGGTATCAGAGCCTAACGAATCCTTTCTTTTCTAAAAATCTTCCTCCAATTTTTCCAAAAAGTAAAAAATCAAAACCCTAACCCGACTCTTCGGATCAACCGCCTTCCTCCACAAAACCAAAACAAAAAAGTTCACGCTGCTACAGTAATTTCTGCGCTGCTACAGTACCGTCACAGTTCCTATTACAGTATTTTATGTTCTCGCTACAGTACTGAAGATGTGTATAATGACTTTTTTGTGTTTTGACGATTTCGTGTCCGTTTGAAGCCCGAATTCAGTGCCGTTTATCGACAATGGGTAGCTGACTCAGCCGGCTACGCATATGTAACATCCATACAAGCAAAGATTTTCTAAATTATGGAATACAAAAGTGATTACTACGATGATTATTACAATAACTACACTCCCCGAACAAATTTTTATCTAAATAAGTGGAAACAATTATCATTCTTTTATGGCTTCAATAATAAATTTGGGTATGATGATTGGGAGTATTGTCTTGAGATGTTGTTCTCTCGTTTTGATTTATCTGACAAAGAAAAATATAAGTATGCATATCTTAAGCTAGGTGTAGAAGCGCTATCTTGGTACTTGAGTCTTCGAGTTCCTTATCATTGATGGTCAGCATCCAGTTCTGCTCTTCGATGTCGATATTCTTCCAAACATCGGTACATTCTCCAGGCACTGCAACAGGTTTCAAGCCCGAAAGTAAAAAATGATCCAATCGAACTAATATGTGAGCTTCGCATCCTTTGCTAACACTTGGAGAGGGAGCAGCAGAGTAAACCCAAGCTCGAGTCCACAGTAAAGGTCAATCTAACACCTGAGGCGAAGTGTGAGCTTAAACAAGAGCTGAAGCCTGATCCTGATCCAGGATTGAGACACAGTTGGTGTCTGAGCCTAAGTTGAAGCCCGAGCCTAATTTGGAACTTGAGCCAATATTGAAGCCACGGCGAAAGCCCGAGTTAGAGTCTGAATCAGAGATTATTCTCGTATCGCAATCAGAATCAAAAGCAGATCTTGATCTTGTGCCGCATTTCGAACCTGAGTCACGCATTATCATGAGCTATCAGTTGAGCCTGCGTCAGAACCGTCGAAAGAAGCACTAATGATTCTGATTGAGCACATTGAGTTTGTGACCTCAGATCCTCATACCCTAACCAACAAACAGGCGTTGAATGTTTTTCTATCATTCATGAATTGGAAGAAATTATCAGAGGACATGCTTCTACCACTCTCATCATAGTACACTTCAGAGTTCGTGGACGCGTCTGATCCAACTGCAGAGGACCACTGATTTCTGCCGCTGTGCTACTTTTGCCGCCCTTCACTAGGAGGTGAAGTTCTCAATCAGGGAAGAATGATGAGGATCGGATTAGTTATATTTAGTTAGATTTTATTTTGATTTTCAGTTAGGATTCTATTTGATTTTTCTGTTAGGATTTTTAGTTAGAATTTTAGTTAAGATTTTATTTGTTTTTGTTTGATCTTATCTATTGGGATTTTATTTGTTTTTAGTTATTTGATTGTAAGGCTATATAAAGGACATTGGACTTGTTATTTTAAGCAATCAATAAACGAATGAATGAAACAGAGAAATTTCTCAAAACCTGTGATAGGTTCCACTCCCATCCTTGGTGCGAAGCTTGGAAACCCTTGGTGTGAAGCCAAGAAATCCCCACTTATCTAGTTGTTCACCAAATCCCTAGATCCCACCATGTCCTACATCAAAGTTTCTCATGCCAATGGGTATAATTCACTCAAAATTCTTCATTCTTCATTCATTAACTAACGTTCAAAGGGATACAACTTATTTATAGCTTAAGATACGTGCACGATATGTGCTTACATAAACAAATCTATATAAACCAAATAAAATCATAATAAATAAAACCAAATGATATTCATTGAACGTGGTCCTCGTCGAAAATTGTCCCTCCTCATTTATAGCAAAAACATTAAACAATGGTGATAATTTTGCAGTTATTTTAAGAAATGTTTAAAAGTCGGTTGCCAACCAAGAAAATGCATGTTGATTCCAGAACAAAGACAAAATTATGTTATACAAAACATCTCATATACATTATTCAGAAACACCCAACACCAAACTAGGACAATGATATTGTTTATATAGCTGAAATTACAAGAGCTCTGCAACGAGGACTACAATTCATACTTGACTTCTAATTTGACTCTTATTCTAAAACTGAAAACTATATTTTCATTAACACTCCCCATCAAGCTGGATCACATATATCATATGCTACTAGCTTGGTACAAATACTCACTTAAAGATTTGGTAAAGAAGTCAGTCAACTGATCATGCAATTTGACATGTGATGTTAGAATCATATTATTGAAAATGTTCTCTCAAACAAAATAGAAATCTCTATATGTTATACGGCTCATGAGATATTGGATTGCTTGCAACAAAGATATCAACTTGTTTGTCACACTTAAAAAATCATAAGAAGTGACTGATGAAAAGCAAGATCTTTTAATAAATATTTCAACCATACTAATTCATATATTTCATTTGTTATAGCTCTGTATTATGATTCCATACTTAATCGAGAGATAATTGGCACCTTACTTTTCCAAGACATCAAGTTTTCTCCAACAAAAACACAATAGCCAAACATAAATCAATAATCATTTGAAATCTAGCTCCATCTGCACTAGTGCAACACTTAATCTAAAGATTTCTATGATTTAGATATAACAACCTTATTCTGGAGAACTTTTCAAATATCAAAGTGTGTGAACCATAACATCCTAGTGTATTATAGGAGGACCATCAAGAAATTAACTAAAACATCACACCAAAAGGTATATTTAAACATGTAATTGTGAGGTAACTACGGTCACCCACTAACCTTCTATACCTACTTGGAACTCCAACAACTCATCTGCATCAACAATTACTTGGTATTAGGATTCATAGGGGTATCGACATATTTGAAACCTAACATCCATATTTCAATCAACAAATGAAGTACATACTTCATTTGTGATAAGAAAATATAATGATGAAATTGAGCAACCTCGATCCTAAAGAAATACAACTACAACGTAGTTTGAAACTTTAAGTGCATAAAATTTTCAGCTAGTTTATATTGTTGTTGTTATCTCCATAATAGATAAATATTCACATATACCATTAAAGATATACAACTAGTAGAAATCCTTACAATGATCCATTGCACACCTATGCATTCCAAATTCAATAAAAACACTGCTGAATCTGTCAAACCATACGCATTGAGATTGCTTAAAACTATACAATTTTTTAAGATGACTAACCAATCCGAACACCTCCTAAGAAACATACCAAGAAGAATGTGATGGGCTTCCGCCCAAAGCACCCCTGCGGGTTTATACCTGCAGGCACCCGCATGGGCCCAAGGCCCAAGCCGCCGCCGCCTAGCTTTGGCCGCGCTCCTCCCCCCTTGAAACCCTACTTTCTATTATAAATAGGGGGAGCCGTCACTTGTTTTTTTCCTATGCTATGATTATTGTGATTTGTGTGATTCCATAGATAGACGAGTGCGGACGTTCTCTTTGGCGTCTTGGGAGGAGAGCGTACCTCTTTTGCGTTTAATTATCTTGTTCTAGCTACTATTTTCTCAATAAAAATCGTATCTTTGTTAGTTCCTAACAATTTGGTATCAGAGCGTGTGACGATCCATGGCGGCTACGACAAGATCGCACGACAAAATTGAGTCTTTGGAGGCAAAGTTCACAAGCGAAATCGAGGCGATCAAGAAATCGTTGGCGGGGAACGATGAGTCCATGGCAAAATTAACTACCTCCATCTCCCAATTGGCGTCAAATCAAGCGAAGCACGACGATCAATTTGCGCAATTGATAGGAGCCCTAAATCAATTTGCGACAAACAAAGGGGAAGGAAACCCTAATCCGACACCAAAGGCAGCACCTTTGAAGAAGGAGAAGGACAAAGAGGAGATTTTTACCCAAAATCAACCCTATTACGTGGAGGAATTGGACGAGGAAGACGACGGGGAGCCATGGAAGGTCGACTACCGCGAGGAGGTACAGCGGAAGGCGGTGGAGAGACAAAGGGGGGGCGGCGGCCCTAGCCACCCCAATTGGGAGCGACGCGCCAACGAGGAGCCTCGACCGAACCCCCAAAACAGCCCGAGGGTTCGACCGCTGCGGGAGAGGGGCGGGGTGCCTTCCCCCGCCTGTGCCGACTTCCGGCAGGGGGCCCAGGCCCTGTCGGGTGTCGGATTGGTCCGGCGAACCCGTCGGACCTCCGGCAGGGCCGCTGCCGGCCCTGCCAGAGGCCCGGTAGGGCCTGCAGCCCCTCCGGCAAGGCCGGAGGGGCCCGCCTGAGTTCTGCCAAGGGCGGGAACCCCCCGACAACCGCCAGGGGGTGATGCACACGGCCAAGGCCCGGGGTGTTTTCGAGGCCCCCGGGCAGCGGTAGAGGATGGTCGCGGACAGTTTTTGGGAGGTTTTTTTGACCCTTCTGGACGTCGGCCAGCAGCTGAGGACCCATTCCACGGAGACGGACGCGGGAGAGATCATTATTATGACGGCAGGGGTGGCTACGAGGCGGAGTTCGGCGATGATGCAGGTTGGGACGACTTTGAGGGCCGACGGAGAGATTACCGAGGAGACTATGGGGGTCACGGAGGAGGGCCACCTAGGCAGTACGAGACTCAGGACGAGAGGAGACAGCACTACCGTCCGCATCACAGAGAGGAGGGGAGGCCTGAGCAGTGGCACTTTGGGGGAGAGTGCAGGGTGTGGAAGCTGACGATGCCGCTATTTTCTGGGGAGGATCCACATGCCTGGTTGTTCACAGCAGAGAGATACTTCGCGGCACACCACATGCCCGAGGCACAGAAGCTGGAGGCGGCAGCCATCTGCATGGAGGGGAGAGCCTTAGGGTGGTTCCAGTGAAAGGAGAGGATGCAGCAGATCAGGAGCTGGGAGGAGCTGAAGGACCTTGTGCTGAAGAAGTTTAGATATCCCCGTCTTGGGAACCTGCACGAGCAGCTTTACGCCCTTAGGCAGGAGGGGCCGGTGAGTGAGTACATCGAGAGATTTGAGACACTGGCTGGGCGAGTACATGATGTGTCAGACTAGTCACCGGAGGACACCTTCCTGAAGGAGCTGTGCCCCAGTCTATGAGCCGCAGTGAGACCCTACAAGCCCAGGGGGATTTCAGAGGTCATAGAGATGGCCCAGATGGTGGAGGATGCTCAGACAGAGGATAGGAGGGTCCGAAGCGGTTACAATGGCCAGACACCGAGAGGCACCCCGTCTGGAGCTGGAGGAGCAGGGACCACCACAGGGGCGTCCCCGACGAGCAGGGAGAAGACGGGGGAGAAGAGCACCACCACCACAGCTGGAGGACAGTTTCGAAGGATGATTGACGCTGAGATAAGGGAGAAGCATCAGAAGGGCTTATGTTTCCGGTGTGATGAGAGGTTCACGCCAGGTCACAGATACGCGGGGCACAAGTTGCAGGTCCTACTGTTGGAGGATGACGACGGGGACTGGGACGTGGAGGATGAGAGTGCTGGGCAGGATGAGGAGGAGCCCAAGGACCATCAGCTGGACGTGGCAGAGGTATCCCTTAACTCTGTGGTATGGTTCACACCGAACCATACCATGAAGTTAAAGGGGGAGGTCGGCGAGCAGGAGGTGACCGTGTTGATAGACAGTGTGGTGACCCACAATTTCATCTCCAGGAGGGTGTTGGACCAGCAGGGATTCCAGTTGACCGACTGCGGGAGCTTCAGTGTGATGATGGGTACGGGGAAGAAGGAGAGTAGTCGGGGTGTCTGCAGAGGGCTGGTACCGACCCTACAGGGGATACAAGTGATGACGGACTTTCTGCCTCTAGACTTGGGGAGCACTGACGTCATCCTGGGCATGACGTGGTTACAGACGCTGTGGGAGATGAAGGTAAATTGGAAGCTCTTACGGATGAAGTTCCAGGATGGGGAGAGCTGACATCCTACAGGGAGACCCTAGTCTTTGCAGGGCGGTGGTGTCATTGAAGACCATGATGAGGACCTTGCAGGCTGAGGACGGCGGGTACCTGGTAGAGCTGTATACCATGACAGAGGGAGGAGGCATGGAGGCCAGTAGAGAGGATGCAGTACCGGAGGAGGTGCAGCAGATGTTGGCACAGTTTAAGGAGATTTTTCAGGAGCCACGAGGTCTGCCACCGCCGAAGGACCATGAGCACGCCATTGTACTACGAGAGGGGGTTTCCCCCATCAGTGTCAAACCCTACCAATACCCTCAGCACCAGAAGGACGAGATTGAGAGGATGGTGGCCGAGATGGTGGAGGCAGGAGTGATTCAGCCTAGCGTGAGCCCATTCTCTAGCCCGGTGCTCCTGGTGAAGAAGAAAGATGGGAGTTGGCGCTTCTGTGTGGACTATAGAGCATTGAACAAGGAGACAGTGCCAGATAAGTTCCCCATACCGGTGATAGACGAGCTCCTTGACGAGCTACATGGGTCAGCCTGGTTCAGCAAGATAGATCTTAAGTCAGGCTACCACCAGATCAGGATGCGGCGGGAGGATGTGCCCAAGACGGCGTTCAGGACGCATGAGGGCCACTACGAGTTTCTCGTCATGCCCTTTGGCGTGACGAACGCCCCAGCTACCTTCCAGTCTCTTATGAACAAGGAATTCCGTCCATACCTGCGGTGATTTGTACTAGTTTTCTTTGACGATATATTAGTGTACAGTCGCACCTTAGAGGAGCACTTGGACCATTTGCAAGTGGTGTTTACAGAGTTGCAATACCACCAGCTGGTAGCAAATAGAAAGAAGTGCCTTTTTGGATAGCCACAGGTGGAGTACCTGGGACATGTGGTGTCAGCAGAGGGGGTGACAGCCGACAGGGGGAAGATTGCGGCGATGCTGGACTGGCCGTGCCCTACCACTCTCAGGGGACTGAGGGGGTTCCTATGGCTGATAGGATATTACCGCAGGTTTGTGGAGGGATATGGGACCATCGCTTGGCCGTTGACCGAGTTATTGAAGGACCAGTTCCATTGGGGGGAGGAGGCGACGGCAACGTTTGAGGCTCTGAAGAAGGTCATGACCACAGTGCCAGTCCTGGCACTACCAGATTTTTTTCAGACCTTTTGTGGTGGAGGCAGATGCTTCAGGGCATGGGTTGGGGGCCGTACTGATGCAGGAGCAGCGGCCCATTGCCTATTTTAGTCAGGTGTTGACAGCTCGAGGCCGCCTGCTGTCAGTCTACTAGAGGGAGCTTATGGTGATAGTCTTGGCCATTCAGAAATGGCGGCCCTACCTGTTAGGGAGGAGTTTCCTGGTTCGTACCGATCAACGAAGCTTGTAGTATTTATTAGAGCAGCGGATGGTAGCAGAGGAGCATCAGAAATGGCTGCGGAAGCTGATGGGGTACAGTTTTGAGATTGAGTATCGCCCGGGACTGGAGAACAAGGCGGCTGATGCATTATCCCGGCGAGAGGAGGAGGCGGAGCTAGCGACACTTGCAGTGTCTGTCTTGGAGAACTGGGGCCCACTACAGCAGGAGGTGGAGCAGGACCCGGAGTTGGCAGTTATACGAGAGGCCCTTCTACAGGGGTCGACTGAGTACCCGGGGTATTCTCTTCAGGATGGGCGGCTACTATACTGGGGGAGGCTTGTGATACCAAGGACATCTGCATTTATACCAGCCACATTTATGGAGTTCCACGGCAGTGCGATGGGAGGACATTCTGGGGTCCTCAAGACCTACCAGCGGCTGGCGAGGGAGGTCTATTGGAAGGGGTTGAAGAAGGAGGTGGCGAGGATGGTGGCAGAGTGTGACATGTGCAGCGTCACAAATACCAGGCTATGTCTCCAGGAGGACTACCACAGCCGCTATCCTTACCAGACCGAGTCTGGGAGGATCTCTCGATGGACTTCATAGATGGATTGCCGAAGTCGGGAAGATACACTGTCATTTTTGTTGTGTTCGACCGCCTCAGCAAATATGCACATTTTGTTCCGCTTCGGCATCCTTACAACGCAATCTCTGTGGCGGAAGTTTTTGTGAGGGATGTCATCCGTCTGCATGGACCTCCAAAGTCTATAGTCTCAGATAAAGACAAGGTGTTCCAGAGCAAGTTCTGACAGGAGCTTTTTAGGCTTCAGGGGACAGCATTGAAGCGGTGCACAACTTACAATCCCCAGACTGATGGTCAAACGGAGGTGGTGAATAGGAGTGTGGAGACTTACCTGCGATATTTCATTTTAGAGAATCCTAAGGAGTGGGCGCGCTGGCTACCTTGGGCGGAATACTGGTATAACACTTCATATCACACGACGTCGCAGACTACACCCTTCAGGATTTGTATGGCAAAGATCCTCCGCACTTACTACATTATGGGCATGAGACGACACCCGTGTCAGATGTGGAGCAGTATTTGACAGAGAGGGACCGAATTCTGGAGGAGTTGAAGCTCCATTTGGCGAGGGCACAGCAGGTGATGAAGGCCTGGGCAGACCTACACCGTCGTGACATACATTTTGAGGTAGGAGATATGGTGTATCTGAAGCTGAGGCCCTACAGGCAGAGGTCGGTGGCTCATCGGAGGAATGAAAAGCTGGCACCGCGGTATTTTGGACCTTTCGAGGTCGAGGCAAGAGTAGGGCCAGTGGCCTACAGATTGAGCTTACACCCAGGATCTGCCATTCACCCAGTCTTCCACGTTTCGCAGTTGCGACGGGCCATTGCCGACCACACATCTTCCCCTTCCTTACCCGAGACTCTTACTGCTGATCTGAAGGTGAGACTGGAGCCTGAGGTTCTGAAGGGGGTTCGGCGGAGCGAAACAGGAGGGCAGTATGTTTTGTTGCATTGGAGGGGCTTACCAGAGCACGATAGCACGTGGGAGGACATGGACGAGATGGCGGCGCGCTTTCCAGACTTCCACCTTGAGGACAAGGTGGCTCTTGGGGGGGAGTATTGATGGGCTTCCGCCCCTGCATGTTTATACCCGCAGGCACCCGCATGGGCCCAAGGCCCAAGCCGCCGCCCCTTAGCTTTGGCCGCGCGCCTCCCCTTGAAACCCTACTTTCTATTATAAATAGGGGAGCCGTCACTTGTTTCCTATGCTATGATTATTGTGATTTGTGTGATTCCATAGGTAGATGAGTGTGGACGTCCTCTTTGGCGTCTTGGGAGGAGAGCGCACCCCTTTTGCGTTCAATTATCTTGTTCTAGCTACTATTTTCTCAATAAAAATCGTATCTTTGTTAGTTCCTAACAGAATGCTCCATATGCACTTCTTCACAAAGATCATCATGAAAAAAAAATATTATTGATATTAAATTGATATAACTGTCAATAAAAAACTACCACCAATTATATAAGAAGTCAAACAGAAGATGTCTTGGTGACGGGAGAAGATGTCTTGGTGACTGGAGCAAAAGTCTAAGAGTAATCAAAGTAATAAATCCAATTATAACTTTTAGCAACCAGGCAAGCTTTTAAGTTCTTAAGAGTGCCATATGGATAAATTTTTAAAGTGTCGACCCAACAATATCTAATCCCAAACTCGCAAAGAAGAAGAGAAACCAATTTCTAAGTATCAAGAACAAATCAAAAAAGCTCATCATCCATTGCAACCTTCCATCCAGATTGACATAGAGCTTTAGATATATACTTAGATATAAAGATACTATCAAAGCAACATCATAACGAAAAATAGGATAAAGACAAATTATTTTAGAAAACAAAGTTTGAAATGAAATATGAAGTGCATGCCTATTTACGTTGCTCTATGCAATAGGGATGTCTAAATCTGTTACTTTATCGGAATTAGAGGGTAACACATCAACAAGCATAGAATCTAAATCCACATGATTGGAATAGAATTTCTTTCATTGACTTAAACCTTAATATCAACCACATCAAAACGAGAAAGAGACTAAGAAGTTGTGTACAAAACTATGGTGGTTATGAAGAATGTGTTGGTGGTTATGAACACAAACATGGTGGTTGAGAAGACAATGATGGTTGAGAAGATGATGGTAGTGGTTATGAATATTATACTGGATTTAAAAATTGTGATGGCTGTGAAGACTGGGATTGTTGTGAAGTAAAAGGTGACAAACATGTTGAAATAGGGAGTATAAGTAACTCAGCAAGATCTAATAAATTATATGAAAAGAAAAAAGGAATAACATAAAGGAAAGTGGCATTTGCATTAGTAAAAAACAATGAAGTATGGGACTATAATATCTATATTTTTCATGTGCATGTGCATATCTTTAAAAAATACATTTAAATGGTACGAGAGGTTAACTTATATATTTTAGGATCATGCTCAGAATTTTGGAAGATAACAAAAAATCTTTAAAAAACAAATGCATAAATTTGCCATGAAGAACAGAAAATGGTGTTCGATTTAACAAGTAACAAGCTGTGTAAACCATATATTTTAGGATCATGCTCAGAATTTTGGAAGATAACAAAAAATCTTTAAAAAAACAAATGCATAAATTTGCCATGAAGAACAGAAAATGGTGTTCGATTTAACAAGTAACAAGCTGTGTAAACCAGATCACTGCAAAAAAATTTAGAAAAATTCATTTGAAGTAACAAAACTCTAGTGACCTATAAAAGATGTCTATTTTCCATTAAACCGTTCCATTTTGTTGTGGAGTATATGAACAATATGATTGATGAACAATTTCATGTGCAATCATGAAATCATGAAAAGATTGAAAAAAAATACTTTTTTCATCATCACTTTGCAGAATTCTCACAAACACAACTGAATTGGAATTTTATAACAAAAAGCACAAATAATTGGGAAAAAACTCTGAACGATCTTTTGATAAATATACATTTGTATTATGAGAAATGTGTGACACTTGGCTCGATTGAGGCGCTGGAGAAGCATTGAATCGGTAGCCGAGCTATCTTATACAGAGGTAGATCGTGTGTGCTCGGATCCGATCTATCTGACTCCGCACAAGCCAAATACGAGGAGGCCAAGCTATTGGACTTCGACAATGCATTGATTCCTCGATTTGGAGGATCGGCGGCTCATATGTCAGCAGCTCTACAGTTCGAGTTTCAGATAGCTCAGAGAGCTCGGATAGCTCGGCACTTCATTTGCTTGGTCTTCAGGGGGAAGCTTGGTAGTATAGATGGGGCCCACCCTAGGACACGGCGCCGTCCTACTCGTAGTAGAGTTGCGATTGAATAGGAATTCCGTAAAAGGCGGGACTCGTATCTCTTGGAAATCATTCCTCAATGATGACACATATTATACCATATGGCTATATATAAGGTGTTTTAAACAAGGATTTCAAATGGGAATACTTTGAGATAACTTTGAGTCGACATTTGAGAGAGCCAACTTTGAGAAATTGTTGAGAGTTTTTGGAGAGAATTTGTATACTTCTTATTCGTTGTGAAGGAAGCAGATTTGTATGCGTTCTTTCCTTTCGTAATAAAGCTCATTGGTGTTCTCTTGGCCTACCAAAGGCCTAAATTTGATCTTTCATAGTGCTCTACTAGATTGTGTGTTGCTCGTCCTCGTCTCGATCGTCTGACGATCCTAGTCTTCCGCATTCTCGCACAATAAACCAGTATCAGAGTCAGACGATTTTGGAGATCAAAGTAGGAGGCGAAGATGAGCAACGATGACGATGACAGTTCCTCAAAGGCGTCGACTTCAGGAGGGCATGCTACAGTGGCTCGGAATATCGTGTCCAACACGTAGTTCAAAATTAGAAAGTTTGATGGAAGGTTCAACTTCGTTATGTGGGGGATGCAAAGTCTTGAATGTCTTGAACCAACTTTATCAAGATATCGCATTAGACGAGAAGCCGACGAGCATCTGATTTGGAGTGGAGAACTCTAAATCGGAATGCGTGTGGAACGATCCGACTATATTTGACGAATGAGAAGAAATACACGTTCATGGAGGAGACAAATGGAAGAAGTTTTGGAAGGAGCTCAGCGACAAGTACATGAAAAAGAAGATCCAAAACTATTTGCATTTGAAAAAAAAGCATTTCGACTTGAAGCTCGAGGAGGGTGTTTCTATCGAGGAAGATCTCGACTACTACAACAAGCTTCTTACCGACATGAGAAACATCGACGTGAAAGTCGATGAAGACAAAGCTATGATTCTCCTTAACTCTCTGTCCTTTGAGTATGAGTACTTGGTGTCAGTTCTTACGTACAGTAAGGAATCGATCACATTTGAAGAAGTATCCAATGCTCTGACAAGCAACGAGTTCAGCAAGAACGATGAGGACACGAGAAGCCAAGCAAATGATACTCTTACGGTGGTAAGAGGTCAGTTCAGTAAGCAGGGTGGAGCACGGAAGGGGTATTCCCGATCCAAGTCCGAGGACAAGAGTAAAAGCCCTTTTCACAAGGAGTTAGCGAAAGACCAATGTGCTTTCTACAAAAAAGGACATTGTGTCAGAGATTGTCTGAATGCGAAGAAGAAGTACGACGCAATAACCAACATCGTGAAAGGCGTTGAGGTCGAGGAATGGGTATTGGTCGGTGCTTCGAAGGGGGTGATGTCAGATGGTTGGTTGCTTGACTTGGGCTGCTCTTTCCATATGACGCCACAGAGAGAGTACTTTACAACCTTCTATGAAGGGATAAGATTACGGTCCCATTAGGCGATAACCAATCTTGCAACACTGCGGGCATCGGGACAGTTCAGATGAAGATGAGCGACTGTTTTACATGAGACATCGATGAGATATGTTATGTTACCGACATAAAGCGTAACCTCATATCGCTCGGCTCACTCGAAGTTAAGGACTGCCAAGTGACGATGGAGAATGGTGCTCTGAGGGTGATCCGATGAGCTATGATCGTGATAAAGGGGAAGTAAAAAGGAAAACTCTGTTACTTGGATGGTTTGGTCGTACCTGGTACAGCAGCTCTGACCCATGAGGCCGATCGAGACGACTCGTTTCTGTGGCACATGCATGTAGGTCATATTGGTGAAAAAGCTTTGCAGAAACTGATCGAAGGAGATCGTCTGAAGGGTGCCATGACCGGGAAGATTGAGTTCTACGAGCATTGTGTCTACGACAAACAGACATGTGTGTCTTTTGGGACGGACATCCATAGTACGAATGGAGCACTTGACTATGTTCATACCGACGTATGGAGGCCAAGTAGGTCGGTCTCATTGGTAGGTAAACACTACTTTATATCGTTCATTGATGATTTCTCTCGCATGGTTTGTGCGTTTCCTCTGAAGTCAAAAGACCAAGTTCTGAACACTTTCATATATTGAAAGAAGCTGGTTGAGACTCAAACAGGTCGAAAAGTCAGGTGGCTCTGAAGTGACAACTGTGGAGAAGATAGGTCAAACCTCTTCCAGAAGTTCTGTAGATCGGATGAGATTTCAGAGGCACTTCACCGTTAGTGGTATGCCTTAGCAGAACATAGTAGCTGAAAGGATGAATCAGACTTTGTTGGAGAAAGCCCGGTGCATGTTATCTATTACCGACCTACCGAAGGAGTTCTGGGCAGAAGCCATGGCGTACATGACCTACTTGGTCAATCGGCTACCGTCTGCTATATTGGAAAGAAGATCTCCTGTAAAGCTGTGGTCGGGAAAGCCAGTTTACGGATTTGGGGCTGTCCGAGCTACTATGCTATGAAGGAGGATGTTATGAGTTTTATATATTTGTAAACCGCAAGCGCACGGCTATCGTCGTAGAGCTAACGGGTCGTCCGCAAAGAGGTTGGTGATCGAGTACTAATTCAATCGTAAACTGTAGTTAGCTACGTGGATATAATATGCGGAGTAGAGAGAAATAAATAGAATGGAAAGGCTCTAGGACCTAAGTATCCCCACCATCGGATTAGGGTTAGGATCGGATTAAATTAACTAATCGTTGAATTCAGGGGACTCGGGAGAGGTCGTCTAACCTAAGGGCACTCTCCTACCCCCACTCTCGGTGTGCATGATAGGATATTCCCTTACATTGTTCCTACCCCTGCTCTCACGACGCTATGATAGTACTACCTAACATATATCGATATCGACTCTCGTCGATGCATCGATATACGTTAAGTGCATTACGTCCGACGAATAACATCGATCTTCCTCCACGCCACTCTCGTTGATTTGGATTTGGATCTATGTTAAGATGGCCCTACTCGATGCTCAACTCTCTTCAGCCGCATCGATATTATAGATCAATGTAGGGACTGAAAACCCTAGATTAGTCCTGACTCTCATCGGCTGCTAATCTACTTAACCACAAGGGAGGATGTCAATGTATATCAACATCCTAACCTACCTCAAATCACGAATTATCCAACAATTAATCAACTATTTCATCAACCCATCACAATATCCAATGGGGTTCAATACAAGGCCCTAGATGCAAAATCTACTCATATAGCATATAAAAATACAAGATGAACAAAGAGAACAATAAGAAACAATCAAAGACATATAAAGAATAAGAAAACACGGAATAAAGAGAGAAATACTTAGCTCCAATCGTGTAGAAATACAAAATATCCAAGTTACATGTGAATTCACAAAGAGAAACCAAGCCAAAAACATAATCTAACCTGCCAAACTCCTAAAAACTAAGAAACTAAATGAAAAACGCCTCCAATGGTCGGCTCCTCCCTCAAAACGCGCACAAAACCCTTAAATATCCATTAGAAACCCAAACGGGTCGGCAAAAACCCGACCCGAAACGGCCGTTTAAAGAATTCCACGCGGTCGCGTGAAATTTTCTGCAGCGCAGCCTCGTCTTCCAGAAAATGTATAAAATCGCTCTGATCTCAAAAAATACAAATAAATATGCGTTGGAATCGTGACGAGACGCTCTTCGAAGGAAAAATAAAGAGAAGTGCAGATAACCACAAGGTTGTGAGCAGATCTTCAGTCTTTACACGTCTTGTGCATTTCCTTGTGGTATCTCTTCCACGCGGTCGTGTGGGGTAGCCACGTGACCGTGTGGCTGATGTGCGTAAGATGCCCTTTGTTTCATCCTTGGGGCGACACGGTCGTGTGGATGGCCACACGAACGTGTCGTCCTGGCTTCATATCTCCAGCAGCTACAGCGAAACGACCGCGTCGCTGAATCGACGCGGTTGCGTCGATTCCATCAACTTATACAAATCTGCCTCTTCCAGCCTCATTGTGACGCGGTCGTGTGGGGGTAACCACGCGACCGTGTCACTGATGCTCTCTGGTCTTCATCTTCAGTTGCCTACGCGACCATTTGGGGTTGTCACGCGGTCGCGTGGGCAGCTCCTTTAGCGCTCTTTGTAGTGCATACCACATGGCCGTTTGTGTCACCACAAACGGTCGTGTAGGGCTTAAATCAGCCAAATCTTCAAGATTCGAGCTCCGTTGCTTCGCCTCGCTTCTTCTCGCCCATTGACTTCATTTGAGCATTTTTCGTCTTTTTCTTGCTTTAAGGCCTCGATATCGTTCATTTTCACCTGAATGCAAATAAAGGGCCCAAAGAGTAAAAAGTAAACAAAAGCAGGGAAAATATGTGGTGTCCGATACAAAGGAATGTGATTGTGAGCAGAGACATACCATTTGATGATTCAGTGTTACTGAAGGATCATGAACCAAAGATAAAGTCCGAACAGACACAGATGAAGCAGGTCTGCTTGGAAGTGTCTAAGGTTACAGATGGCTCGGCTACTGACTCAGGCCGACATACACCAGAGAGGCTGCAGACGATGTACTCTAGACAGATGCTGGTGGTGTTGGTGGTTCAAGCTCGGATGGTGGCGACACTCGGCTCCACAGACTGCACAGCCAAAGGATTCCATTGCAGTGTCGAGACTGTAATGTGCGATACAAAGACCTGCACGATACACAGAGATAAGTCTCCTTCACTTTCCCAGATGTAAGTATTGAAATATCCACTTCTTTCAGAGAGGTGGAGCCTTCTGGAGACCCAGACAAGTGGATGAAAGCGATGGATGAGAAGATGGAATCACTAAAGAAAAATGAGACATGAGATCTCGTGGAGCTTCCTGAAGGCAAGAAGGCAATTAGGTGTAAGTGTGTCTACACCAAGTAAAACGGATCCGAAGCTAGAGAAGTTCGCTACAAAGCTCTCCTCGTAGCAAAGTGCTATGCTCAGAGGGAAAGCATCGACTACAATGAAGTCTTCTCTTCGGTGGTGAAGCATTGCTCAATTCGGATCCTATTGGCATTAGTGGCACATGTCGACCTTGCGCTGGGGTGTTCTTGCAGGGAGAGTTTGAGGAGGAGATATATATGGCTGAGCCCAATGGCTATGGGAGCGACGATGGGCTTGCATGTATGCTGAAGAAGTCGCTCTATATGCTGAAGCAATCACCTAGACAATGGTATAAGCGTTTTGAATGCTTCATGACGAATGATCAAGTGTATGTTTGCATCCCAGATAATCATTGTGTTCTATCGAGAGTTGGATGATGGATCCTTCATCTATCTCTTACTTTATGTTGATTATATGATCATCGCTTCATCAAATAATGCAGAGATACAGAGGTTGAAGACTGAGCTGAGTTGTGCATTCGAGATGAAGAATTTAGGCGAAGCACAAAGGATTCTGATGCGACTGATATTTGACGGGAAATTACTTTGCGCACAACAAGTCATGGAGAAATTACTTTGCACACAACAAGGAGGGTTTTCTTATTTTTCTTATTTAAACTAGGTCTAACCGTCATTTAGGGGAGGCTTGATTATTGAGTTGTTTCGAGAATTTCCTTAGGTAGATTTAGGAGAGTGCGGACGTCCTCTTTAATTGGCGTCTTGGGAGGGTGATCGCCCCTATAATTGTGATCAATGTATCTTTATTAATAAAAAATCGGTTCTTTTTCTTGGTTCCTATCAATTTGGTATCAGAGCACGTGACGATCCATGGCGGCGCCGACAACGAGATACAAGAATAAATTCGACACTTTGGAGGAAAAATTCATGGGAGAAATTGAAGGGTTGAAGAAATCACACGAAGAGACGATGAAGGCGATGAAGTCATTGGCGGATTCCATCAATTTATTGGCAGCTAATCAATCAAGGCAAGGAGAACAATTGACGAAGCTCCTCTCCAAAGGTCGACGAATCACCCCGATGGAGGAAACCCTAATTTGACATCAAAGGCGGCACCTTTGAAGAAGGGGAAGGAGAAAGAAGAGGATTGGGAGACGAATCGACCATACGAAGAGGATCCAAATCTGAAATTTTCAGATCCAGATCTGGAATTCTCAGATCCATATCTGCAGACGACGGTGGAAGATGAGGGCGACCCCGCGAAGAAAAAACTAGCCATCGCATCAAGAAGGCGGCGGGTCGCATCCAGAAGGCGGCGGGTCGCGGCAGCCCCTGCAGAGGCCTGCAGGGGCACGTCAGGGGCCTGCATGGGCTCAGCAGGCCCCGACAGCCCCTGCTGGTCTTCCATGGCGGCTTTCGCCTCTCCAGCGTTGACGACAGGCCCTCCGAGGTGCCGGACAGCAAGTTTTCCATTTTCTGGGCTCAAGACAGCGAACATTCGAGCTTCCGGGAGGGCGACGTGGGCCCCTAGGCCATTGGTTTTCAGTTCGGGGTCCTCCAAAGCGCCAACATTTCAGATTTGAGTATATAAAGGACCTTCAGACCTGACTGACGACGACCGTGGCTTTCAACTGGGCGTCGTTGACGACGGTGGAGACCAATTGTTCCCTTTTGACCTGAGAGGAGGCTTGCACGCACTTGGAGTAGGGTCGTCGCAGACTTCATGCCCCACCTTAAGGACAAGATGGATTTTCAGGGACGGAGTAGTGATGCGACTGATATTTGATGGGAAATTACTTTGCGCACAACAAGTCATGGAGAAATTACTTTGCGCATAACAAGGAGGGTTTTCTTATTTTTCTTATTTAAACTAGGTCTAGCCGTCATTTAGGGGAGGCTTGATTATTGAGTTGTTTCGAGAATTTCCTTAGGTAGTTCTAGGAGAGTGCAGACGTCCTCTTTAATTGGCGTCTTGGGAGGGTGATCGCCCCCTATAATTGTGATTAAGGTATCTTTATTTTCTAGTCTTTATTAATAAAAATCGGTTCTTTTTCTTGGTTCCTATCAAATTCTTGGGATGGAGATCACAAGAGATCAAAGTGGAGGTATTGTTCATCTTTCACAAAGTCTCTATTTGAAGTCTGTGATGCAGAGATTTGGCTATGAAAGTATGAAGCCAGTAGTTACTCTGCTTGCACCTCACTTCAAGCTCTGTGCCAAGAATTGCTCGAAGAACGAAGATGAGAAGAAGCTCATGAAGAGCATATCGTATGCCAATGCGGTAGGAGCCTTGATGTATGCTATGGTATGTACCCGACCCGACCTATCACATGTAGTCAGTATGGTGAGTAGATACATGTACAACCCAGGGAAAGTACACTGGCGAGCTGTTCAATGGATAGTGAGATACATCAAGGGCACCATTTACGTCGGATTGACTTATAACTGAGGCGATAAAGGTCCGCAAGCTGTTGGCTATGTTGATTCCAATTTTACAGGCGACTTGAATGGGATGAGATCCATAACATGTTACATCTTCACCCTGTCGAGGGTCCTGATTTGTTGGTGTAGTATACTTCAGTTTACAATGGCCATGTCTACTATGGAGGCAGAATACATGGCATTGACTGAAGCTGTGAAGGAGCCGATATGGCTGATGGGCTTGATGGATGATCTGAGAGTCTATCAGAAGAAGTTTGATCTCCATTGTGATAGCCAATGTGTGGTGCACTTGGCTAAGATTCAAATCATCCATGCTCGCACCAAGCATATCGATGTGAAATTCCACTTTGACCGAGACTATGTGGGAGAAAAAACGATGACATCAACTTGTTGAAGATCGGAACAGCTGACAACCTGGCGGACATGTTAACTAAAGTCATATCGGGAGCTAAGTTCAAGAACTACTTGGATTTGCTTAATATGGTTCTGAGATGATGTCAAGGCGGCCCCAGTTAGGGGCATTTGAGGCTCGGTAGAGCCAGTTGAACCCCGATGGGGTCATTGGGCTCTTCAGAGCAAAATTGGCAGAACACCAGATATGGCTCTACCGAGGCGATGCGTGGATGGTCGACTGTGTGACTGTGGCCAATATCTCACTGAGGTAGCGATTTGTGAAGGTTGGCTTGATTGAGACGCTGGAGAAGCATTGACTCGGCAGCCGAGCTATCTTGTGCAGAGGTAGCTTGTTTGTGCTCGGATCCGACCTATCTGACTCTGCACAAGTCAGATACGAGGAGGCCGAGCTATTGGACGTCGACGGTGCATTGATTCCTCAGTTTGGAGGAGCGGCATGATCGCTCCCGGATATACACCCGGAAAAAAGTATAGTTTTACCGCAAACACACGGTTAAGTGATAAGCGGGTTATCGAACACGAGGAGAGACTAATGATGGTACACTATCTTAATCACTAAGATATTGGTGGAAAGGCGATTTCAGAATGTTGGTGTCACAATCGTTCAATTATCAATTCAATTCAATATTATAAAAATGTCTAGAGCTAGGGAATCCCCACTACGGATCGTCATGCATATCTGTGAATCACAAATCTCAATGTTGCAAGACTTGAATTGAGGTGAACTAGTCGTAACTGAATAAAGAACCAAGCTCACGCTCTCGCGCTATTGCAGGTCTATAGCAACCTAGATCAGAGCTCACTATAGTGCAAACTCGAGTTATGATCTAGATTGTGCTAGCTCGTATTCTTCCAATCACTTGCAAACGAATATGTGTATAGACTTATAATAAAAATGCTAGCTTTGGTCCAATCTCTTGCAAACCAAACTAGTGAATCTCGATTATAAATCTAAATCGAATATCTAGACCTTCTCATTAATCAGAGCCCAATCTCTTGCAAACTCTGAATCAATGGAAATTCCTAGTTATCCGTAATAAATCAATCACTAATTAACCCCTAGCAATTCTAGCAACATATCGATTCATTCATCACAAATCTGACATTAGATCCATAGGGTTCATCTATTTGCCCTAGAACAACGGATCTACTCATAATTCATCGAAGCAATAGCAAGATCAATGATAGAAAACATATTGCAATTTAAATCTAGAAGGAAACAATTCATAAAAGTGCAAATATTCAAAAGGAATAGACAAACCAGATCTGAGTTCTTCAATCTCCAAAGCTAAATTACAATTAGAATTAATCTAAAATCTATATTCTGGTCTCTCCTTAAGCTGGGATAAAAACTGGGCTTAAAAACATGCCCAAAACGTCAAAAAACCTGACAGAACTGCCCCTGTACAGCATAAAACCCTAGTTTCTAACCCAGGCTGGCGGCGCTACTCGGCCGAGTGGAAATCACACTCGGCCGAGTGCCAGATCCGAATAAAAACAGAGAAGTTGGGGGGTTTGGGCACTCTGGCACTCTGCGGCACTCGGCCGAGTAGAATTCCTCACTCGGGTGAGTGGACTTCCTACTCGACCGAGTAGGGTCTTCTGTTGTACTCCCAAAATTCCAGAGAGTCTGCTTCAATTTCCTTCAGAAATTCTGACCTCACTCGGTCGAGTTAAGCTCTTTACTCGGCCGAGTGGAATTAACCACTCGGGAGAGTACATTGCGGCACAAGGTGTCTTCGTATCAGTTGTACTCGGCCGAGTACACTTCTTCACTCGGGCGAGTGGGCTGCGTTACTCAGCCGAGTGGCCTGTTTCTGGAAGCAACTCTTCTCCTACTCGCCTTTTTGTTTATTCTATCGATCTCCTTCTTCTTCCGCTCATCATCCAACGCCGATAGCTCCTCGATAGGGCCATAAGCGACACTCCGGTACGCGTGCAAGTTCCTTAAGCTCCTTTTGCTCCCGATTGCTCCATATTTTCTGAAATCAGTCGAAAACGAGAAATAGTGAAAAGTAACGAAATATCGTCGAATAATCATGAAAAGCGCGATATGAGCAATCGAAATGGCATGCAAACATGCAGAAAAAAGGTGTAAAATATGGACCGATCAAAATCCCCCAAGTTTGCCTCTTACTCGTTCTCGAGGAAGATGAGTAAAAAGGCGATCCCGGTGGGCAAAAATAAGAAAAATGAAAAAGAAATAGAGAAGAAAACGAGGAGGGTGGTGCTAGATCATCCTCTCAGAACATGGAGCTGCTTTCTCAAATAGCGCGATGAATTAATCATGTTAAAGATTTTTACCTCGATATCACATCATATATAGGCGCATTCGATATAGAAACCAATAACGTCAAAACGATACGAAGTATGAAATCATTCTAGAATTAGCATCGTCTAAGCCATTTAAAATGATATACGTAATCATAGATTGCACACTTTTCAATTGATCGCTTTCTGCTTTGAGTATAAGAGGTATCACACATTATAAAGCAATAAAAATAGAAAGAGATGGTATTCATGAAATGCATGCCAAATTTTCAATTCATACACTTCGTTATACTCTAAGCAATCTTCCTAAGTATCAAAAATTACCTAGCTTAGGTCGTCATGCACATATAAGTGGTCACTCTCTCTCACGTCATTGGATCCCGTCCCCCGAGCTTATCTATAAGCGTGGGGCATCAAATAGAACAATACGGCTTTTTCCCATTTTTTGAAGCTCCAAGGAAAATAAAAGAAGAAAGAAAGAAAGAAAGAAAGAATTGTGATCGTGTATGTACAGATGATTCCTTTTTGTTTTGCTTTTCTCTTTTTTTTTCTTTTTGAAAAATACACAATAACGATCCCAAATCAAAGAGAGATAAAGAGATATGCATATATATATTTCTTTTTTTTCTTTTGGGATGAGCTTATTCTTTTTGGCATGGGAAAGATGCAAGTATATGATTCACTAGGGAGAGATTCACCAATGACTATACGTATGGAATTGATGATCAATGTATGTGGAGGAAGAAATATAACGCTTGGTTCACTCTTTTGTATATGCACAACAACTATCAGCAGGGTAATGTACTCTACTCAGTTTGATTTCAGAAAGTAAACTAATCTTATCATATCAAAAAGGCATACGTTCAATCAACCTGGAAGTTGAGCATACAATTTCATGCAAATAGAAAGCGATAGTAGATAACAAAGCAGTACTCCAAGATTAGGCAATCAATGCGTGAAGCTTGGTGTGTTTTCTATGAAAAGTATACAATATAAATTTTCAGACTCAGCCAATGCTATAATTTCATTCACAATCATATAATAGAGATGGATGTTCCTATTCTCAAATGCATAACGATGTATAGTGTATGATATCTGAAATAAAAACAATGGCATGGTAAGGGATACGCATATAAGAGCGAGCTAACTCCAAGTCATCGTCATCATAGAGAATTCAATTCTAGCAAAAAGGATCAAAGAAATAAAGATAAAGGGAAATAAAAACTAATTATACAAATGCAACGCGCGCAGAAAGTAGGAAAACGTGATGCATGAAAAAAAATTGAAAAATTGGGTGAAAATAAGTGGAAAATAAAGAAAGGTGGGGAAATATAGATAAAAATGAAGAAAATAAAAAGGTGAGTGAGTGCACTCACACCCCCAAGCTAAACTGCATAGTGTCCTCAATGTGCTAAGTGTGGCACACGGACATATATAATAGGGGCGGGTGGGTGCGGATGCATGCATGATATAAAGTAAAAATAAAAAGTGAGATATCCCCCCTTTTCAGGATGAGTAAAGGCAGGGACCCGAACAGACAAATGGACACTAAAAAGGGGGAGGGTAATGGGAGCAATGGTAATCAAGCAGAACCACCACTCTCTGGGGGTGGTGGTGGGTCTCGCTGCTGTGAGCGAGGTGGTGGTGGGCGCTGGTGCCTGACGATGTCAAGGATAACCGGAAAGTCACGATTAATGGACTCTGGGGTGAGCCCGCCTCCCTGAGGTATGAGAAGGAGCATGGCCACAAACCGCTCTTCCTGATCTTCGTCCATAAAGGTGACCTCGTAAGGCCTCTCATCATAGGGCAGAGGGAGGCGGACTAGGGAGGTTCAAATGGGAGGTGCAGGTGGTGACTCGGCAGAAGGCATGTAGTCTGCTCCAGGGGAAGAGGGACCAGGGTCGCCGTCCCTATCCCACATGTAAGCGGCTAGCCTCGCACTGCGGCACGGAGGCATGATCGTGGGGTGTGGTATAGGAGCAGTGATGTTCTCAAAATGGGAGAAGGAACGAGTGTACCTGAGATCGGGGCAGCTCCACGAAGATGACGAGTACGTGCTGCTCACAGTTAGCTCCCCGATCGAATTTGTCCCCCCAAGCTTTCCTGAAACACAAAAACAATTGATTAGCAATGAATATCAAAAAATCGAGAGGTAGATCAAGAGTAATAGGCGTAAATATGGTTTAATTTGGATTCGGGGCAGATTTGGGCTTACGAGATGAGAAATAGGAGAGTATGGGGCGAATTGAGCGGTGAAGCGCTGCCGATCGCCGGCCGACGGCGAGGTGCACGGCGGAGGAGTGGGCGGTGGCGGCGGCGGGGTCGTGCCACTCGGGCGCGGCGGCGGTGGCGCGGGCGAGTGAAGGAGGAGCTCGGGCGAATCGGGGGAGATTTGGGGAATTTGGGGAAATTTGATCCGAGCGGCCGCGAGTTTGAGAGTAATAGGGTTAGGTCGCTCCGGTCACTCGGTTGAGTGACGATAACCACTCGGCTGAGTAGCAACTGTTTAGGATATTTTCAAAATTTTCATTAAGTTCCGACTCGGCCAAGTAGAAACTATCACTCGGCCGAGTGGATAGGCCACTCAGAGCGTTTAAAGTGCTATATGAGTCTGAGTCACATGGTCGAGTGACAAAATCACTCGGCCGAGTGGCATATAATTTCCAGAGAGGTGGTTTCGAGACTTCCCTGTGCATTACCCTACTCGGCCGAGTAGGGTCTTCACTCGGCCGAGTGAAACAGTCACTCGGCCGAGTGGGCTGCTGTTTTCAGCTCTAGACTCTCTGTTTTTGCGACACTTTCTGTTTTCTTTTCTCCCGTCAGTTTCTTCCTCCATTTAGTGTTTGAGCGCATCCCTGGAGTGCTCTCCATCGCCATGGCCGTCCTCCGTTCATATGGTCTCCTATCATCCTTTTCCTGAAATGAAAACCGTAACCCGTTGTCAGATTCTTCATAGGCTCTCGACTCTATACACTAACAAAGATCTAAAACAAAAATAAAAGTAAAATTTAACTAAAAACTGAAATAGAATTGCCGGGTTGCCTCCCGACAAGCGCTTGTTTAAGGTCTTGAGCTAGACCCCTTAAAATTTGCAATTAGTGCTCGATGTTCGGCGCATGGAAGATGCGCGTGTCAAACTTGCCGGGAAGGCCGCTTGGGTTCAGTTGTTGCTTTTCGTCAGCTTTCCTCGGCTGCGCCTCATCAAAGGTAGTTGTGGGGGATGACTTCCCCAAGCTTGGGCTCTTGGCGTCCTTTTTAACCGGCGGTGAAGATTTATTCGCAGGTGGCGCTTCTTTCACGTGCTTCACCGTAAAGAGCTTGGATAGCTCTCTAATCATAACGACATCAGCGTCGTTCTTCTCTTCATCCGTAAGAGGATCCAGTGGGTCGCCAATCATTGTGTCGTCATTGGCAATTTGGATCCCTTCAAGGTCGTCGTCGTGCGTGGCTCCAATGGCGAATGGCATGGCGTCGTCTATGACCTCATCAAGTAGGTATGACAAATCTTGGGACCAACCTTTAATAAGGTGTATGATATTTACTTCGCCGGCGGGGTCTCCTTCTGAGTATGCTTGAGCCTTTGTCCATTTACCTTAAATGTGGCACCGTCTTTTCCTTCTATCTCAAAAGCTCCTCCCGGTTGTATGTGTCGAATGGTGAAAGGTCCCGACCAACGTGATCTTAGCTTTCCAGGAAAGAGTCGAAGTCTAGAGTTGAATAATAAGACCTTATCTCCGACCTTGAAATTTGTCACGGTGATGCGGGCATCGTGGAGGATTATGGTCCTTTCCTTGTAAATTCTAGAGCTATCGTAAGCATCCAGTCTAATCTCGTAAAGCTCATTGATATCTAGAAGTCTTCGCACCGCTGCACTCTTGTAGTCGTAATTCAAAGTATTGATTACCCAATAGGCGCGGTGTTCCAATTCTACCAGCAAATGGCATGTCTTCCCTTAAATTAGCCGATATGGGGTCGTAAAGATGGGGTTCGAAAAGCCGTTCGATATGCCCACAATGCATCGTTCAATTTCATGGACCAATCTTTCCTTGATCTATCAACCGTCTTCTCTAGAATTTGTTTGATCTCCCGGTTTGACACTTCCACTTGTCCACTTGTTTGAGGATGGTATGCCATCCCGATTCTATGATTTACCACATACTTTTTTAGCATGGCTTCGAACTTGCTTTCTATGAAATGGCTTTCTCCGTCGCTTATCAATGTTCTCGGTACTCCAAAGCGGGGAAAATGTTTTGCTTGAAGAATTTGAAAACCACTCTCGCATCATTGGTTGGGGGTAGCGATGGCTTCTACCCATTTCGAGACATAGTCAACGGCTAATAGAATATACTTGTTTCCTTTGCTTGATGGGAAAGGCCCCATACTCCCCAACAGTCAAATAGCTCAATCTCCAAAATAGGCTTCATCGACATCTCATTCCGTTTGGATATGTTTTCCGTCCTTTGGCATCATCACAATATTTGACGAAGTCATGTGTATCCTTGAACATGGTCGGCCAAAAGAATCTGCATTGCAATATCTTTGCAATGGTTTTTGGAGGCGGCATGATGTCCCCCATATGGCATATCATGGCAATGTGAAATGATAGAAGTGGCATCTTCCTTCGAAACGCTCTCCGTATAATCCCATCTTTGCATACCTTGAAGAGGTACAGGTCTTCTCAGCAATAGTTACGGACTTCGTGCATGAACCTCCTTTTTTGTTGCGTGGCCATCCCATACGGTTTTATCCCGCACACCAACTAGTTCACATAATTTGCATACCAAGACATATCTCCGGGTCTAATGGCGAATAGCTTCTCGTCAGCAAAAGTGTCATCAATTAGCAAGCTATCATCCTTTTCATCACAAACTATCATTGACAAGTGATCCGCCACAAGGTTGTCTGTGACCTTTTTGTCCCAGATCTCCAAGTCAAATTCTTGGAGAAGTAGTATCCATCTTATTAACCTTGTCTTGGCTTCTTTTTTGCTCAATAGGTACTTCAATGCCGCATGGTCGGTGTGCACAATCACTTTTGATCCAAGAAGGTAGGAACGAAACTTCTCAATGGAGTAGACCACAGCCAAAAGCTCCTTTTCGATGGTAGTGTAATTCTTTTGTGCCTCATCCAGGGTTTTGCTTGCATAAAATATTGCATGAAGCTTTTTATCATTCTTTTGTCCCAACAATGCCCCGATTGCTTGGTCACTAGCGTCGCACATCAACTCGAAAGGAAGATTCCAATCCGATGGTTGTATGATTGGAGCGGAAATGAGGGCTTCCTTCAGTGTATTAAAGGTTTGCAAGCAATCTCCTGAAAAGTCAAAGGGAGCATCTTTAGCAAGTAAAGCTGTAAGAGGTCGGGCAATTAGGGTAAAATCCTTGATAAAACGACGGTAGAACCCTGCATGACCAACGAATCCCATATTGCCCTTAACATTAATAGGAGGGAAAAGCTTTTTATTACCTCAATTTTCGCCTTATCAATCTCGATTCCTCTATAGATGAGACAAGATGCCCTAGAACTATTCCCTCGGTGACCATGAAATGACATTTCTCCCAATTAAGCGTAAAATTATTTCGTTGGCATCTTTTAAGGACCTTAGTAAGATTAGCCAAACATGAGTCAAATTCGCTGTCATAAACAAAAAAATCATCCATAAAGACTTCCATGATGTCTTCAATATAATCAGAAAAGATGGACGTCATGCACCTTTGAAAGGTGGCAGGGGCATTACAAAAACCAAAAGGCATCCTACGGTAAGCATAAATACCGTAAGGACACGTAAAAGTAGTCTTTTCTTGGTCATCTTCATGTAAGGAAATCTGAAAGAATCCCGAATACATATCCAAATAGCAAAAGTATTTATGTTTGGCGAGTCGTTCTAACAGTTGGTCAATAAAGGGCAGTGGGTAATGGTCCTTTCGGGTGGATTTATTCAAGTTCCTGTAATCGATACACATCCACCAACCCGTGACGGTCCGTATGGATATAGATTCTCCCTTATCGTTTTTTATTACGGTCATTCCCCCCTTTTTAGGGACGACATGAACCGGGCTAACCCATCTGCTGTCAGAAATAGGATAGATGATATCGGCTCAAGCAGTCTAAGAATCTCCTTTTTAACCACCTCTTTCATATTAAGGTTTAACCGCCTTTGAGGTTCTATGGAGATGGCTTCAGTGTTTTCAAGATGGATCCTATGGGTGCATAGCCTAGGGCTAATCCCCTTGAGGTCAGAAATGCTATAGCCAAGGACATCCTTATGGCTCCTAAGGACATCTAAAAGACTCTCAAGTTGATGGTGGTTGAGGCTAGCATTAACAATCACCGGATAGGTCAATTTGTCCCCCAAAATGCATATATTAGGTTAGGAGGTAATTGTTTCAGTTCTACCTCAAGAGGCGATGTACCCCCTGCCTTCTTTTCCTGTGAAAGCATGGCGTCTTCGATCGCATCTATGTTCAGTTCTACCTCAAGAGGCGATGTACCCCCTGCCTTCTTTTCCTGTGAAAGCATAGCGTCTTCGATCGCATCTATAATTACTTCCTCCTCAGAAGGTAGGCTCTCGCATGCTAACTCAGAATCGCTGTTTGGCGAAGATGGTGCATCAGAGTAGGTGCGATATGACTCTGCTCTCGGGTCAATGGGACTACCATTCTCCTCTTGTTCATACCTGACATTAAAAGATAGGTCCGTGCATACAACGATGTTGCACAAGGGATCGTCAAGTATACTTCCCTGAACGTCGGTATGTCAAATAGACTCTTCACACGCATTGATCTCTCCGATGCATGCTTCAATGCCTTCCTTCATTTCAGGTTGAGGGATCCCGCCAACTTCAAAATGCAACTTATCATCCCTAATGTCGACTCTGATGTTGTCCTTGATAGTTGCTTCTGGGAAAATTTGATCAATAATAAAATTAGCAAACAATTGCCCAAGGGGGTCCTCCACGTTAATGGCCAATGCCCCTGTGTATTGGACCTCATCTACAAGTTCCTCCAGAAGGGGTGCAAAGGTGTCATCATATTGCAGGCTAGAGTCTGTTCTCATCATCGTGTCTTCCAGGTAACCTGTTAAGAACCAATTAAAAAATATGGAAGAACACATCAATAAGAGCGTCAAATAAAAATAAAAGAAAGATAAAAGTTAAAAGATAGACATGTGAGAGAAATAAAATACTGTCGTCTCCCCGGCAACGGCGCCAAAAACTTGATTGCTCCCGGATATACACCCCGAAAACAATTGTAGTTTTACCGCAAGCACACGGTTAAGTGGTAAGCGGGTTATCGAACACGAGGAGGGACTAATGACGGTACACTATCTTAATCACTAAGCTATTGGTGGAAATACGATTTTAGAATGTTGGTGTCACAATCGTTTAATTATCAATTCAATTCAATATTATAAAAATGTCTAGTGCTAGAGAATCCCTACTACGGATCGTCATGCATCTCTGTAAATCGCGAATCTCAATGTTGCAAGACTTGAATTGAGGTGACCTAGTCGTAACTGAATAGAGAACCAAGCTCACGCTCTCGCGCTATTGCAGGTCTATAGCAACCTAAATCAAAGCCCACTCTCGTGCAAACCCTAATCTAAGCCACTAGCAATAAGATTGGCATCATCATCCAATCGCACCTCGAGCCCACTCTCGTGCAAACTCGAGTTATGATCTAGATTATGATAGCTCGTATTTGTCCAATCTCTTGCAAACGAATATGTGTATAGACTTATAATAAGAATGCTAGTTTTGATCCAATCTCTTGCAAACCAAACTTAGTGAATTCTAACCTCCTAGCAATTCTAGCAACATATCGATACATTCATCACAAATCTGACATTAGATCCATAGGGTTCATCCATTTGCCCTAGAACAACGGATCTACTCATAATTCATCGAAGCAATAGCAAGATCATTGATAGAAAACATATTGCAATTCAGATCTAGAAGGAAAAAATTCATAAAAGTGCAAATATTCAAAAGGAATAGACAAACCAGATCTGAGTTCTTCAATCTCCAAAGCTGAATTACAATTAGAATTAATCTAAAATCTATATTCTGGTCTCTCCCTAAGCTGGGATAAAAACTAGGCTTAAATACATGCCCAAAACGTCAAAAAACCCTGACAGAACTGCCCAAGCGCAGCCCAAAACCCCTAGTTTCTAACCCAGGCTGGTGGCGCTACTCGGCCGAGTGGAAATCACACTCGGCCGAGTGGAAATCACACTCGGCCGAGTGCCAGATCCGAATAAAAACAGAGAAGTTGGGGGGTTTGGGCAGTCTAGCACTCTGGCACTCTGCGGCACTCGGTCGAGTAGAATTCCTCACTCGGACGAGTGGACTTCCAACTCGGCCGAGTAGGATCTTCTGTTGTACTCCCAAAATTCCAAAGAGTCTGCTTCGATTTCCTTCAAAAATTCTGACCTCACACAGTCGAGTGAAGCTCTTTACTCGGCCGAGTGGAATTAACCACTCGGGCGAGTACATTGCGGCACAATGTGTCTTCGTATCAGTCGTACTCGACCAGGTACGCTTCTTCACTCGGGTGAATGGGCTGCGTTACTCGGCCGAGTGGCCTGTTTCTGGAAGCAACTCTTCTCCTCCTCGTCTCTTCGTCGATTCTATCGATCTCCTTCTTCTCCCGCTCATCATCCAGCACCGTTAGCTCCTCGATAGGGCCATGGATGACGCTCAGGTACGCGTATCAGTCCCTTAAGCTCATTTTTGCTCCCGATTGCTCCATATTTCCTGAAAATCAGATAAAATGAGAAATAGTGAATAGTAACGAAATATCGTCGAATAATCATGAAAAACGCGATATGAGCAATTGAAATGACATGCAAACATGCAGAAAAAAGGTGTAAAATATGGACCGATCACGACAGCTCATAGGTCGGTAGCTCTACGGCTGAGTTTCGGATAGCTGGGATAGCTCAGCTCGGCACTTCATTTGCTCAGTCTTCAGAGGGAAACTCGCTAGAACAGAGGGGGTCACCCTAAGACGCGGTACCGTTCTACTCGTAGTAGAGTTGCAACTGGATAGGAATTCTGTAAAAGGCAGGATTCGGGTCTCTTAGGAATCGCTCCTCAATGATGATGCCTATTGTACCCTAGGGCTATTTTAGACGAGGGTTTCAGAGGGAAATACATTAAGAGAATTTTGAGCCGCCATTTGAGAGAACTAACTTTGAGAGATTGTTGAGAGCTTTTGGAAAGAATTTGTATACTTCTTCTTAGTTGTGAAGGAAGAAGACGTGTATTTGTTCTTTCCTTTTGGAATAAAACTCATTGGTGTTCTCTTAGCCGGTCAACGGCCTAAAGTTAATATCTTTCATAGTGCTCTATTAGATTGTGTGTTGCTCGTCCTCGTCTCGATCGCCCGACGGTCCAAGTCTTTCACGTTCATGCACAACAAAAAATTATCTATAAATATGACAAAACATATAAAAGTCAATTTTAAAATAAAACAATTTGGACCCAAAATGCCTGAATGCATTAAACCAAAAGGACCAAATGTTTCTTGACCGACACTAGATGAAAATGGTACACGATGATGTTTGGTATACTAACATGACTAACATTCTAAAGACTTCAAATGATCTAAAATGAAAGCCAATGTCTTCAAACTATTTAACGAGGGATGACCGATGCAACCATAAATTTGCAATGGAGAAATTATGCCTAAACAAATAACATGAGAATGGTAGTAAAGAACATTAGACTCATATCATTCACCAATCCTCCCCTTTGACTTCAAATCATGAATAACAACAGAATTAGAAGGTAATCGAGCATTGAAGATTTTTACTACATTTGCTAACAAGCATAGGATTAAGTGGAAAATAGATAATAAATAAAACCGATCACAAAGACATAGAGGGTGCATGATGCATTACTACTATGACACTAATTTTGGTTGAAGATCAAGCAGCTAATGTAACAAAAAATAACAATGATAAAACCTCATATGAGAAAGGATGCTAGGTGTACCTAACATATCACCAGTCATCACATAGTCAATAAACTAAGGCTGAGAAGCAGAAGACTGGATGAGAAATATGCTTTTGGTTGTTGTCTTTGCTAAAATTGCAATGGAAATTGATAAGTCAATAAACTATAGAATTACAAATATTTATCCCTCGATATAACTGGTGATTGCTCGGTAGAACCAACCGTAGAACTAGTGGCATATCCTATAGAGGTATGCATGGATGTCACCTAAATAAACCACAACAATAATCATGAGTCTGATTATGCTCTCATAATGAGTGCAATTCCAAGTTTCTTACCAAAAATCCATCACAATCTTCACTACCATGATAGCTATAATGTTGTCTAAAACAAAATCTACCACGATAGGTACAATAATTAATACCAACAAATGTGAACCCATCATTATCCAATTGATCTTTCTTGTTACTTCTAGAAACAAGTGTAGATTTTGAATCCATACTAACTCAAACACCACTTCAACCAATAATAACTGATGACAACAGTAACGATTCGCCAACCACTCAATAATTCTATGAAAACCAATAACAATTAATCACCAGCAATACTAACGAGACAATCAGAGACGGCCAATTGCTAACGAGCCAACCAATGACCAACAATCACTAGTGATAACCAACAACAACTAGCCAACTACAGCCGCAATGTACAAAAACCAATTATAACCAACCAATGACGACCATAAATATATGGATCTATGGAAAACATTAACTTTTGGCAAAAAAAATTCATGGTAAAGATGAAGTTGACAAGTCTACAAAAATATAAACATTCAACTAACAACAACGAACCAATGACATATGCGGCAAGGTGAAAATCCATGGCAAAGATGTAGTAGCTGAAGGAAGATGGTGGCGGCATTACTATAGCAGCAATTTAGGAAAACGCGATAATATACCAGCATTATACCAAAATACAATATAGGACCAAAATACACTATTATATCAAAAAAATTCATATTGAAATACATTAGGGTATTATATAGAAGATGTTACCATAAAAAAATTTCAGACGGAGAAGATAAAAAGACAAGTTTGGGTTAAGGTTTTGAGTTGGTGAAAGAGAAGAAAGAATTTTACGTGTGATGATGATAAATGATAGAAAAGTGGTGGTATAGATTTTGGGTTCTATTTGGGTAGAATTTGGGTATTTAAGAAGAGAAAGAGATGCTCTGGTACCATATCAATAGAAAAGAGAATATCATCCAAAACTTTTAACAAGAAACTGGGGCATTGCTGTGGTTTATATAACTAAAATTACAAGGCGTTTGCAACTAAGGCTATAATTCATATATGACATTCTATTTGACTCTGAATCTAAAATCGGAAACCATCTTTTTTGTTAACATACATCAATAACAAAGGTTAATTTACATAAGACTTCCATCTGTACACCACTAGAAGGCAACCCTTCAAACATTACCATAACCCAATGCCATCTCTTGATTCTATGTCATTAAGCACTTCATTTTTACTCGCCATTTGAAGAAAGGAAATTAACATATGGCAAGCATGCTCAATTGGCTAACGTGTTCAACATAAACTCCATCAAACTTCAAACTAAGAATAGTCTCTTCTGTCAGTACCATAGCTGATACCTTCTGCCAAAACAATAGAGCAATACAATACATCACTTGTAATCAATCTTGATCACTTCTTAATCGCATGCATATCTAATTGTCTTATCTAATATATTTACAAGCTATACAGATCTTTTATCACATCTTAAACACCGCAGGTGGATATCGAGGGTAACAAGTACTATAAGTACACCACATGCCTCAAACTACCTTGGTGTACCCCCTGTAATAGTTGAGATTTCATGATCATAAAGTGCTTGAATGTCTACTTAATCTTACAACTATTGTCTAATTGAAAAACTCAAACAGTATACCCTTTGTAATAATATAGATGATCATATATTTAAAATAGTAATAATAAGTAAGATGATCATAAATTGCTTGGATGTCTACTTAACTTTACTACTCTCTCTATTGTTGGGTACAATTTTGAGATTTTCAACGGGAAACTGAATGTACTGGTAGTAACGTTTATAAGATTTCACACTACAAATTCATATCTAGAGGTTGCCGGCCATAAGCTTCATCTGAGATAAGCAAAGAGGTTACCATCCATATTTCATAAATAAGACAAACATAAACCTTGTTGGCAAGAGACTCCTTCAACCGTTTGAGAGCTTCTGATTCCCCTCCTCTGAAGGGAGAAAATTCTTCCTGCAACCCAAACAACACCCTTAATAGGAATAATAATCAATAGCAAGCTCACTACGCATTTTGCTGTAAGACGATACCAACCTGCTCCACACCTTTGTACCCAAGATCTTTAAGTGTTGGAACATTTAACAGTTCATATCCAGCAAGATCCCCGATGGGAGGAAGCACGGTGTAAGTCCGGGTAAGTGGAGCTGGTGGTTCCCCAGCGAGTGCCACAAATGATTGGTATGTGAGAGGAGGCTTCCCCCCATTCTTTAGAACATGAAAAATCATGACAAAATGCGTGTGCAAATAAATTAGCATAAAATTTGCAAACGATACTTGACGATTACCCAGCAAAATACTTAGATTTAGACTTGCCTTCTCTATGATTGCAGCAGGATCGAATAGAGTGTGGCTGATGGGCGAAAATACGTTGATCCCACGTGCAGAAGCAAAATCCTGCAAACAAATTGCACCCATAAGATGTTAATGATGTCATCAAACATAAAAGATTAAAAATAGAAAGAAGACGACGAAAATATTACTCGCCTTTACTTTATTATCCCGGGCTTGTCCATATGGCTCCGTGTCGAATTCAAAGCACAGCTTCCCAATATTCCACTAGAGAAATAAACAAAGAAAAAAAGAATTTAACAAAATTTGCACATTTTAATTAAAAATCTACAAGGGCTAACTATCAAACAAACATTTTCCTTTTTACTCAAATTAGGGCTACATTCAACTATAAAGCTGAAATTTCGCTTACATCCTTCAAGATTCGAGGCAAGACGCCGACAGGATCGCCTGTGAGGATGAGTAGTCGAGATCCAATCTTCTTGAGACTGGAATCGAGGTCGGCGAGGCTCTCGAGCAGGAACTGTATCCGATTCAGGCCGGCGAGAGCGGATCCGGACGAGAACGCCGACGGATCCGGATCCAGATAGCGCGGGTCCAGGACAAAAACGGGGAAGAGATGCTTCGATGATCCTCTGCCGGCGGCGAGATCGAGCGCGGGGTTGTCGTGGATCCTTAGTCCCTTCCGAAACCACAGCAAAGCGTTCGACTCCATTTCCCCCCTCTGATGAACTTTATAGTGTTAAAGGATTTTCGCGCTCTAAAATGGCATGTGTGTGAAATTTTAACCGTTGGATGAGCATCCAACGAATTGAATTTGAAAACGTTAGCCAACGGGTAACGATGGGTCGATTTGCGGCCACGCCACCGATAATTGGGTGGTCAAGAGCGGGCGAGTAAAGGCGGAAACGGGTCGGATTCACAGGCTAACGGGTATTTTTGTGGGTGCAATATTTTATGAATACACTACAAAAATTTTTGCTTTCCAATTTTAACTCCCACACATCTAATTTCACCACATAGCACCCCCTCTCAGCTATGCAGCTCGAGCCAAGGGAGAATACAGACCTTGTGATACAAATGCTTGCAGGGTTACTGCTTGGCCTCCGCCCCGATCTCAAACTCGTCCTTGCACACTGCACACTGCGCCCCGTCATCCGCATCCGTCATCCGCATCCGTCATCCGCATCAATCAATATCTGAGAAATCTTGACATCAGGTAGCGAATCCATGGATGTCTTCGAAGCTGGAGGGGTCCCGTACCGGTTAGGGTCGGTCTATGTGAGCTGCTGGATGAGTTGCTCGAGGCCAGGGCCAACGAAGTAGTCGCCGAGGTTTCCGGCAAAGGGTGAACCCCCCCCCCCCAAACAGACGAACTGGTGGCGCCCGCCCCCCCCCCCCCCCCCCCCCCCCAACAGACAAACTAGATGTTGGCGCCATTTCAAGCAACCGAATTAATTTTTTTTATAAATCCCTTTCTCCTCAATCGCTGGCGCAAGGTTGGGCTTTTTTCTATCTTTTAAATGGGAAAAAAGAATTTAGATTGGATTGAAGTAAGGGTTTGTAGCTACTGAACCCCTCCCGGGCCGTCTCTCTCTACTGAACTAAGGGATGCTATGTGGTGAAATTAGATATATTATGGTTAAATTGGAAAGTAAAAAGTTTTGTGGTGTATTCATAAAACAGTGTGGTGTAAATAACAGCACTCTGACAAATTACCATTGATCAAAGTTTTTTTCTTTTAAAACAATTGAAAGAAAAAGTGAAATGCAAATGTGAAGTTATTCCTTGAAACGTTTTTTTTTCATTATGAATTATGATAGGACCGCAACCGAGCTTCATTGATCGATCAAGACATTCATCCAACCTTGAAATACATAATAAAGATAAAGTCAAGACATATCGTCCGTTTTTTTATTCATCGGAAAAAATTGACAACAAATCCGAGGGTTAACCATCTATCTTAACTCGTCCACAAGGAGTAACTGAGATAAGGAAGCAGGATGATGTTCCCAAATCCGTAATTGTCACGACCCCCTCCCTGGGATACGCAGGGAGGCAGGGTGCATGCCGAGAACTGAAACATATCTGCAGGTCCACTGCGCATTGCTGGGAATAGTACATGTAGTATTCAACAAACAGCCAACCAACAAACACAGAACGACACAAAGTCACAGAGAAATACTGAAATCCAAACACTGAACAATTTCATATACATCTCAAACATCACATTGCATCATTTCTTATAGTACAAGTATCTCTCACCCCCAAAAGAAAACTCAAAGTACACATAGCTCTCTCCTCATCCCTCACCGCCAAACCTAAGCTCCAACTCCCAACAACAGACTCCGAACTCAACCTCCAGCTCTAACTGCCATCTCCAAGAACCACACCTGAAAAAGTCAACGGGGGCACGTCAACGCGTGACCCAGTAGGAATGCCAACTCCCTCCAGTATGCTACTATGAAAATGCAACTATTTTACATATGTCCATGGCAATATGCAAATGAAACATGAAATGAGCTAAAAGAACATATGAATGACAAAAAGCATTAAATGCATACCATAAAGAATGGTACAAGTAACAAGACAGTGAGACAACATAAGTAAAATAAACACAAGCGACAAGAACTACAATAGGTGATGCATATAACAAAGGTATACAACATGAAAGGACTACAAGTAAAGAACGTGCAAGTAAGCAACATTTGATGATGCTACAAAAGTAATGAACGTTATGTGAAGTGTTTTGGACCCTAAGTAGTGAGTAGACCCTCTTGGGATTGGACCTCACCCCCAGTTGGGGTGGAACAGGCAAACTCCCCGAGACAATCTCTTACTAAAGGAGCCCTGTTTTCCCCTTATTTCCCCTTCACATTTTCTCCAATTCTCCTCATTTCTGCCACTCCCCGCCACTCGGGCAAGAACAGGAGGGCCACCAACCACCAGTCCAGCCCCTCATGTTTTCCCACAACTTAGTGTCCCTTAATCCCCGTGTTACCCTCATTTAAGAGGACTTAAACATTTATCAGCATTCCAATTAAAAATTAACGTTTAACAAAAGGATTCGCATAGCAACCTCCATTTTCACCTCCTCTCATTCCACCACATAAAACCTTTCCAACAACGACATTCACCACATAGTTCTCATTTCCAACACATATGATTCAACCACATGTAATTGTACAACTTCACTATTGATTGCAACATGAAATTAATTAAGCATGATCCAACAAAACATATGCCAACATCCCTTAATCCAACAGGAAATTAGTTAAACAAAAAACAAGATGACATCCTCTTCTAGTAACATGAAACTAATAGCATGGGACCAATAGCATGAAACTAATAGCAACATGAGACTAATAGCAACATGAAAATGTGAATAAACATTTCACCTCAACATAAGACTAATAACCTTTTCAACTCGACATTTCCACAAACACCTGAGGGTGTATTGTTAACAAGGTTATTAACGCACTATAATATCCTTACCAAACAGCATCATGAAGCTTCCTTTTAGTTAACGACAACATTCATTGATGATAGTAACAGAACTAACCATAACACATCGCTTAAAACACTAGAAAACACTTCAGTTTGCTGAAAATTGCACAACAGCCAGATTAAATGGCAGTTTACTCCATATTTTTGTATGGCATAACAATTCAATGTAAATGAAAGTTGTAGGTAGATAGTTTTAGGTTCACAGATAAAATTTCAGGCAAAAAAAAATTAAGTAGGTGATTTATAGTGAATTATTTGTTGAAGCCTGTTAGTTCTGTTTTCCAGACAGATTTCAGGGCCTGTCTTGATTGCTGATTTTGGGCCTATTGCAGTCCGAATTTCGAAAATTATGCATTGATATGAAATTGTAGATAAACTTGTTAAATTTTCAACAAGACCAAGAACAGAAAATTCCATTGAGTGTGCAGGTAATAAGCTCCATTTTTCTAAACTGTGTCCAGTGTGACAGAATTCCAGAATGTTACAAAACTCGAATTTTTAACCTAACTTCCAGTTTGAATTGGAAAATGTTGTGAACATGAAATTTATTCATAACTACGAAATAAACAACATATAAAATTTCCAAAGCATTCCTAATAGCCAGTTAAGCCCAGAACTTAGTCAAAGTTTCAGCTTTAATCAAGAGATGCAATTATTCAACCAAGATGAGATTTTTACTTGTACAAGTGACAATCAAATAGCATACTAGGGGAAATTGGATTCCTACCTCAAGTTGCTTCATTTTACTCCTCAAAATCCAATCTTGCTATCATCCAAGACTCCCCTCAAAGCTCCCACCAAAAAGCTCCCAACTTCATTCATGACAACCTTTCTTTAAGCTCCAAAAGAACCCACACCTTCTACCATCCATAAGGGGTCCAAAGGGAGGGGAAAACATGAGATTTCCTTGAAAAAATGGAGCAAAAGGAGAGGGGAAAGGGAGGAGAACGAAAATGAAGGAGGATGATGGAGGAAAGAAAGGGATAAGTGTTAATGATGAAAGGGAGTTCTCAATTCTTCTCCACTCTGTCATCTTTTGTCATTTTCCTCTTTTGCTTTCCTTTTTATTTTCTTTAAATCCATTCTCTTTTCCATTAAGCAACCATGTTTGTAAAGTCTAACTTCCTTACACACATCCCATCTCCTTATACACACACCCTTTCTAATTACAAAAAGGCCACTACTCTACACACATCCCTTTACTAACCATACACACATCCTCTTATGACTATTAACAATCTTGCCATTCATACAAGAGGGTCACCCATTATTAATAACATTATCTTACTAATAATGATACACAATAGTAGTAGTACACGCATACATGACATACTAATAATGTTCACTACAAATCACACAACCATATCACTACCTTACTATACACACTACTACTCACATAATTACTCACATATACATCCATGGCATCCTCATTCATACAACCATATGCATCCAAATAATACATTCATATAGATATACATTCACCCATCTAGGCATACAAATAGGCAACCCATAGGGAACTTACTATGCACAATACATATTTACTATGCACAATACATATTTACTATGCACATATTCACTGCATAACACACAAAACTATACACCCTACTGTATATGGCACTCTGGGCCATTACAATAATTCCTCATCTAAGTTGCATCCCAAGTTTGCAAGAGCATCGACACAAAAGTTAGCCTCTCGAAACATGTGTCTAAATGAACAAGGTTAGAATCGAGATGCCAGATGTTGAATATCCAAAATCAAACTCTGAAGAGGATGAAAGCAGACATCGTGCGCATCCAGAAGCAGTGGACCATTTTCGAATCTGATTCACTCAAAATCTCCTGAAAACTCATGCTCCAATCAATCTCTATTCCCCGGCGACGAGCTTGAAGTTCCGCATTTAAATTAGTACAACAACCATTGTAGGCAGATAACCCAAGCATCCAAGTCCCTAGGTCGTCTCAAAAAATGCCACCAGCTCTTGAAAGTCCCAGATTCATTTTGCTAACCGCATCCACATTAAGCTTTGCAATACCCTTATAAGGAGGGAGCCACCGAATGAAGAAGTAGTAGAAGTGACTTGATGCTTCCCATAGATACAAGACACCTCAGTTGCAATACCGGCTATATGTCTGACAGTAAAAGAATCATCTGCGACATCATCCTCATCTGAGAAAACCCGTACGCATTGTGCTCCCCAACCCTTCCACATACATGTAGCAAAAAGAATCACTTGGGTCAAGGGATATGTTTTGCTATTAAGAAATACTTTAACACACTTGGAAAGATGTCCTGCATAAAAATTAGGGAATGCCAAAAAATGGAAGCAAACATCCCAAATTTTCATTGCCTCTGGACAATCGGGAAGCACATGGATGGTAGTCTCAGACATAGTAGTACAGAATGAGAAGAAGTTTGATTCTGAGATGCCTCGCTTAAACCATGATTTCTAACCAGCCTATCTTTAAACATTAGCCAGAGGAAATACATGCATCTAGATTTCCATAACCATGCAATGTGAAATTCCATACACATGTTGTTTATCCTCCGTACCTACATATAAGAAGATTGAGTGGTAAACTTCCCATTGGACACAAGCTGCATATATATCTATCCTCATGCATTGTGACTCTTGGAAGTGGGTAGACATGATTAGTTGAGTGACATTCTCTGGAATTGGAACTGATACTAATAATTTTGGCACATCTCATGAGCCATTCGAAAAAAACTCATTAACAAGTACCAGCTGAGGATTTGACCTAGACGGTGGGGGAGTGATAGACATAATAGGTTTCCAAGCCAAGTGTCACTCCAAAAGTAAGTGGTAGTCCCATCACCAACCCTTTTCACTTTGTCCTCTTGTAAATTCTGAAAGCCATGGACTACACTTCTCCAGTAAAAGGACCAAGAAGAAGGGAGAGAATCCAGATTCGAGATATAGAAGATCATGTCCGCATGAAGCTTATACTTTGCCCGCAAAAGCCGAACCCGAAGAGAATCCGGCTCCATCGAAAACCTCCAGGCTAATCGCTGCAAAAGCACATTATTGTGCAACTCCATTGGTTGTATTCTAAGTCATTCTAACTTCTTTGGTTTACACACCTCCTTACAATTGATGAGGTCAAGTTTCCTCTTACATTTGATCCCACCCCAGAGAAATGATCTATTCCCTTTATCAATCTCTTTTGTAGTATGCGTAGAGAAACGGGTAATGAGCATCGTATAAGTAGGAACAACAGAAGTGACTGATCTGATTAAAGTAACACGCCCACCCAGAATTAATAACTTGGATGTCTAACCAGAGAGATTGGAACCAATCTTTTCCACCACCTCTCTATACGTGTTATTAGACATTCTGCCATGAATCAGAGGCATTTCGACGTACTTCCCCAAATACATCGATGGTTGGATGCCTAACAAAGAGCGGATACATAAGGCATGACGACGTCCGGCATGAGGAGAAATAAAGTATTGTGACTTCTCTGAATTAACATTAGCTCCAGATGAGGCGTAAAACATATTCAAGGTCTCCAGCACCTTTAGAGTTTGATGTAAAGTGGACCTCCTAAATAGGAACAGATCGTCTACAAATAACAGATGTGTAATAACATGACCCCCACGACCTATCACAAATGGTCTCCATGCTTTGTTCAAAACAGCTTCAATAATTAGTAAACATAACCTCTACATGCAGAGTACAAATAAGTATGGTTAAATAGGATCACATTGGCGTAATCCCCTTTCAGGTAGAAACCATTCAGAGATCTCCCCATTCAACAATATTGAAAGATGGGATGAAGATACACAAAACATAACTAGCTTAATCCTCGAGCAGGGGAAACCAAAAAGGGCAAGGGTCTCTTCAAAGAAATCCCAACGAACTCTGTCTTATGTCTTCTCCAGATCTATCTTCAACACAAAAAGACCATATATACACTTCGATTTCCTGATGGTATGAATAAGTTCATGTGCCACCAAAATATTATCAGATGCATGTATCATATGAATGAAGCTCGCCTGAAAGGGACAAATCAAATCTTTAAGAAGAGGGAAAATTCTGTTTACCAAAACATTTGTAACTAATTTGTATGGAGCATAGCATAAGCCGATGGGATGAAATTGCACCATTCTTTTATGTTGTTGGACTTTAGGGACAAGAACTAGTAAAATTTTACACAATTACTTCTCAAATTAATCCTTAGGTAATGCATTATACACAAATGTAGTCAAAGATCGCGTAACGATATCCCACATTCCGTGAAAACACCCAGCTTGAACCCCATCCACTCTCGGTGCCTTCCAAGGTTTCATTTGAAAAAGAGCTTCTCGGACTTCATCTTCAACACAGAACGATTGACAGTGAGGATGACAAAGGACCAATCTGCCCCCCCACTTCAGTCTTGAACAACCATTTATAAAAATCAGTGAAATGCATCTGTAGAGGCTCTCTTTCCATCAGACATTTCACGGAGTCATCTTTCAACATATTGATACAATTTCGACGTTTACTTAGTTATCTGCATTGATATTTTAAACGCAACCATTCCAACAAAGAAAAAAATGGAATTTTTTGGGAAAATAGCTGAATGTGCAAAACTCCTTAGACTTTTACAAACATTCTGGACTCCTTTCTTTTCTAGTTTGTCTTGTAGATACAATTTCTAGTCTAGGATCTTGCTAGCAGTTGGACCCAGTCTAGATCGTTAGAGGGGACCCGTCGCGGCTACCCACACCCGGGTACCTTCTGACAATAGAGCTCAGCCCAACTTGGCCTCAGCACGGCTCTACATGGAGATCATCCCCAAGGACCGCTCCATCGGCTCTCCCAGGATGACTCGCTACCCGATGTTGGCCCTTCCAGTAACAAGCTTCTACTGAGACAACCTCGCTGCCCGAGGTCAGCACATTTCAACATAGAAGAACTAGCTACCTGATAAGTGGTTTTTGTATATACATTTTACCCTCTTTTCATGCACGTTTTGCATTGTTTCATTCATTGTTTTCTCCCCGTTTTATCCGTTTTTGTTTCCATTTTGATTGTATGGTCCATTTTGTGCTTTTCAGGGAATAAATATCAAATCGGGACCATAAAGAATGAAAAAGGCGCAAAAGAGCTAAAGGAGCGGAAGACGGGAGCCAAAGTATGCAAAAGGGAGAAAAGAAGAGTAAAATGTGACACAAATGGCCACGTCATCACACTTCCCAGAAAGCTCAAGCCAATTCCACACAGTCGCATGAAGCTACACCAAACGGCCACATCACTCAGCAATCAACCAGCCCAACATCAAACTCCACGCAGCCACGTGAACTCCTTCTAAAACGGCCACGTCGCTGAAGGAAAAGAATGAAGAATCTGTAATCGATGCAATCACGTGATGAAGACGACGTGGCTGTGTAATCCTAGAAGCGTTGAAGCCCAAACGGTCGCTTTACGCGACCGTTTTGAAGACTAAACGGGTGTCGAACCCAGATTCGATGCGGCTGCATCCTTATCGATGCGGGCCCGTTGCTGTAGCCATCAGGAGCCCCATCTTATGCATCAGGATGATGCGATAGCGTCGTTTTTGACACGGTCGCGGTGAATTGATTTTCTAGGACAAAGCGTGGGTGCCACCAGAGTTATGTAGGGGTTATTTCGGTCTTTTTGGTATTTGTTTAAACCCTCCTTCTTCTCAGCGAAGGAGAGCTTTTTCTCTGCCATTTTTCAGATGTTTTTGGGGTTTTGTGAGGATTATTCTCCCTTTAATTCAGTTGCTCTTTTGTTATTTCTTTTAAATACTTTGTGTTAGATTGTTACTTTTACAATAGAATTAGATTTCCTCTTCCATTGAAATTTTGGATTGCTATTAATTGAGCTTTCTTATTGAATCCATGGCTATGCTTATCAATTCTCTAATGTTGAATGCCTCTTTGTCAATGGGTAGTGAGTAGTTTTCATCTAGGGCAATGAGTTGAACCCCATTAAATTTGGGCCATGGGTTGGATGAAATAGTTAATGTAATTGTTGGCTAATTGAGGATTTGGAGTATATTAGGATGCCATATGTCATTGTAGATCGCTCTCCTCCCTAATGGATAATTATATTGGCCACCGGTAAGAGTCGGGACCAATCTAGGGTTTTCGATCCATACAATGACACATACTATCGGTGTGATCGATGAGAGTTGGGCGTCGATTAGAGCTCTCCTAACATAGATCCAAATTCTCGACCACGAGAGTGGCGTAGAGGAAGATTGGGGACATTCATCTGACGTAATGCACCTAACGTATACTGACGTATCGACGAGAGTCGACATCGATATTGTAACATCCTGTTTTTACCGTACGTATTTATTATTAATATGTTGATTTATTTGAATATTTGTATTATGATTTTATTTATTATTTCTCATGGCTTGAACACGTGATCGGACCCCGTATTCGTGATCCTCCTGACTTCGCAATTGCGACGGTATCTTCTTCATGATATTTGGATAACGTCGAGTTAAGGGGCGAATTCGTAAATAATCAGATTATTTTGACTACATCGATTTCTTCTAATCAAATCTTAATCAGATTGATTCTTGTAACCATATTAGATTTCCTAATCTAACTATCATACCTAAATTGATTTCCTGAATCACACATTATCCTACTAAATCTTAATAATATTAATATCCCAACCAAATTATTCCCCCAAGATCCGATATTGATAAATCTAAATCTAAATATTCTAACTTAATGGATTCTTCTAATCCAAAATATTTTAACTATAGCGAATTTTCTGATCACATCTAAACATCTTGACTAAACGTATCTCCCAAATCAAATCTAAACTAGTTAGATTTTCTAAATCAAATTTAAACCCTATATCTAATTACCCTAACTAAATTGATCTTACTAACCAATTCTATCCTAAAATATCTTAATAAGCTTTAATGAAATGTAACAAAATCCTAACAAAAACCCCTCATAACTCACGCACCAAATCACATATGCTTTTAACAAACCTCCATGTGCTCCTTCAATCTCTTCACTCTCCTTCAAAAACTCACGCAAGCGGCAACCCATCCCAGTCCAAAACCCAACTCCCAAGCCCCCACCGAACCTCCGGCCATCTCCCGACATCCACTTCCTCGATCGCCTCCCTGACACCAACTGCCTTCGACGACCCCACCATCCTCCTCAACCCGTAGACCCCATGGCCTCCTCAACTTTGCCCATGATCCCCTCCCCGTCTCTCCTTCTTCGAAACCCTAAGCCACCACCGCCCCAACAAACTCCGACACCACCAGCTTCCCTCCGTCGTCGACAGCCTCCATGCCAACCTCCTACAAACGCCAGTGCCACCTCCCCCCTTCTGCCATCGCCGGCACGACCCCACGCCTTCACCCCCAACTCCCGACACCTCCAAGCACCTCGTCGACCTCCTCCTCCCATCAAAACCACGGCCATCTTCTTCGACCCCATCCCAAACCCTAAAACATGACCCAAGCTCTCCAAGCCTTGCCACATCTCCCTGCGACTTCACCACTGACAGCCCTCCAATCTCTCCTCCTCAGACGAACCTCCGGTGCCACCACATCCACGTCGTTGTCAACGTAGCCGCAGCCAACAACGCCAACAACTGCAGCAAGCCCCACGAGCAAGGATAGCCTCCTCAACGCCGCAGTCGTCGCCGCCACCCGGACCGCCACTGCCGCACCGCTAGTCGTCGTCCACGTCGTCGCTCCCACCTGCAACCACCACGACAAAGCAACGATACAGTGAGTCTTCACGTAAATGTTTCGTTACGTAAACTCGGTCATATAAATACATAACTATAGCTTATACATATGGGTATATATTAATAGAGTATTAGTGCATGCTGCTAATTTATATGTTTACATAAGCAGTACCCTTCGTTTGTTAATAAAACATACAAGTTTGTATATGATGACAATACGTATATTAAGTAATATGTATTACATATGAACCGTAGTATATAGATGTTATATGATCAATAGCCTCATGTGAACAATATAACTATATCATAATGTATAAACAGTTTATATAAAGTTATGTGTTAGCTTATGTATATATATACTGTATGTTATATATAATGTTGTTCCATTAGCTTAACACCTTTAGTCTAATATCGCGGATCCAATCTTGCTGAAATATTCATGCCTTTCGTGCGATCACGTGGACACCACACTCCAATCAGGCAAGTATTGTATTTTCTGCGAATTTTTGAAGTTACATGTATATATTGATTATACGCTTAAACAAAATGTTTTTAGCAATTTCCACGTAAACGTCGTCCTGAAACTTATTGGACTTAAAGGTACTCATCACAAGGAAAATTTTGGTAGCAAATACATAAAGATCTGACGTGTGGATTGGGAGATATGGATTTTTGCAAGTTTATGGATTTTAACTCTATAATTTCTGAAAATGACTTTTATTGCTTTTGAACCCAGAAAAATTTCTATTCTTGTTTTAAGAATTCAGAGAAACTATAAGTGACCCCTGTAACGGTAATCCTCTCACGATAAACTTATTGCATCAACTTTCGGTGGTTTTTGTTAGTAAAACTTGCTATGTTGCTTTGTAATGTAAGTGTGAAAAATGTTTCTGCCATGTTAAAAGCACCCATAAAATGTCTTACCGCATGTTCATAACAATATTGTACCACCCCATCTTCGGATAGTTTACTTCAAACGAAATGTGATGTTGGGTGCTTGGGGCATGTACAGAATATTGAGCCCTTGGGGCATTTACGGAATATTGGCCATACGACATACATTGAACTATACGGATACACAATGACACTTGTGGGTGGGGTAGTCCATTGAGTAGAGGTCGGAATGCTGGTTTTCACCCCCACGGATAAATTTAACCGTCGCCCGGATGGGGTCGGTAAGTACAGAACCACAGGTTGCTCCCGTTGGTTTGGGTGTAATTGTAGTTTCTTCCGACCTTGGACATTGGGCTTGTCACTAGATTAAGAGATTGAATGACACACCTTTTATTTTCTGCTATTGCTAACATGAATTATGTAACATGCTAACTCCTCGCTTACCATGCTCATATGCACTTGCCATGCTTACTACACTTTACTCTGTACACCACACGTTGACATGCTCACTACACTTTACTTTGTACGATACACCTTACTATGCTCACATGTCCTCTTACGTTGCACATGCTTTACTTTATTGTGATCATATTGTGTTTCACGTCTTCGAAGCTTTGTAAACTATTATTATCATATCTTGCTGATGGTCAATTCTTCTAATCTTTTAAATCTTACCAAGCGACCCTTGCTGACGTATATTTTCTTGTCTTTTATCTTGTAAAATATACGTTAGTTTTTGAGACAAACTTCACTGTGGAGTATACTTTGAGGCTGAGCAGGTTGACCAGGAGCACTCTGACGCTAAGATTCACTGCCGAGGAACGGTGAGCCTTCGCAACACCGCTATAATCTAATAATTGTTGTTGTAATCTTATTCATGTGTATTTTCATTTCGTGTATCTGTTCCTAATGGCCATGTTAGGCCTTATTTGTGTACATGTATTATGTACATTGAATTTGTAATAATGAGATTCTGTATTCTTCTGAGTTCGCATGCAAGAACATGCGATGTTTAATACATAGACGCTTATTGTGTTTAAATCAAAGAAGAAAGAAACAAATACTTCTTCTTTGCTTTAAGCACATGCGGACCCGTTCACGTTCTCGCTCCCAAGTATAATGGGAAGCGGGGCGTGACAGATATAGGTTGGGGTAGTCCTATCATAGCATTGTGAGAGCGGGGGGTATGCGATAACATAAGGGACTATCATATCATGCATCACGAGAGTGCGGGATAGGAGAACGCCCTTAGGTTAGACAACCTCTCCCGAGTCCCAATGAATCTAACAATCGATTAACTCATGATCCAACCTTAACCCTAGTTCAATGACGGGGATATCCTAAGTCCTATAGCTTTTATTATCTGATTTCACCCTTATTTCTCATTCCGACCACCATTCGATAGCGTAGTTTTCAAACATTGAAGGAAATCGGTACTTAACGAACGACTCCCTGAGTTCGACCCGTATAATGTTACACGGCACTGAGTGCTTGCAGTTATAAATATTTGAAGTGTTTACACTGACGAACAAGCTTTTGGTGCCGTTGCCAGGGAGGCACAGCTTGATATCGATTTTATTCTTTGTTGATAGACTACATACTTCCTTTTTGTTTTTGTTTCTATCTCTTTGCTATTGATTTTCAATGCTACTGACGATTTCTTTTGTTTAGCCTTTGTGTATGCACAGGAGATTCCAAGGCATTGAGGATTTAGTTCCACTAGACTAGTTCCACTAGACACCGAGATCGAGGCCACAGCATGTCACGGTCGCTTTTCGACCGTATGTTTTTCGTGGCCGTACCTTCTTATTCGTGCGCGTATTTTGTGACCGCCTCTTGTATCCCGAACACGCGAAGTTATATGTCGTTGTGACCCTCGGAAAGAGTAGTTATTTGTGAAATTTTTTGTGAACGTCATTTCACGGGTCGTTCTCCCATAAAGCAGCGTTGATTGAAGGGGTGTCGTAACTTTAGACTTCGATGTTTGATCTTTTTATTTTAGTTCCGTTTTCAGTTAACCTAGCATGTGACCAATCATCGTAGTCTCGATCCTCTCGTCGACACGGTCATCCTGATATTTTTCTTATATTTATCGGACGCCGTTAGACTCTCCTTTCACCCTAATCACTTTTTGTAATTAGCCTAGACTTAACCCTAATTAAATTAAAACCAAATCAAATCTCTAGGATTACCTACGTATCATATGATATTTCCCTAGCTATATGTCACACTAGATCTACCCTCCCCCTCACACACACACTCTCTCCAATCATTTTAAATCTACCTCCCCTTTTACCCCAAATAGCAACTTCTCATTGTTATACGAAACCCAGCCACCCTATGGTTTAACTCACGCATAGTTGCCACCTTCTTCCCCTAGCAGCCGTCATCTTCCCTCATCATCGCCGGCCCCTTGCCCATAGTCGTCGTCCACCCAACTCCGGCCACCCTCCTCCATAAACCTGCCGCACAACCCATCTTCTCCATGCAAAACTGCCCTTCCCACCAAGCCGCTATCTACCTCACTCCCCCACAAAAGGCATCCCAGCTTACCGCACATCCCCCTAAACATCCCCACGGCCGGCCACCTCCGGTCACTCATCCGTCTGGCAAACCCATCGCCTACACAAATAGCTGCGGTGCACCCCCTAGAGCTGCCGCAACCCTCCCTCTCTCCCTCTAAACGGCCGCACTGCCCTTCCTCCTCCACGACAGTTCGACCACCACCCATTAGGCCACCTCCCCTAGCCGCACGATACCCGAGCCCCTTGCCCTCCACAACCCCCGCACGGTAGCCCCCATTGACTGTCGAGACCTCTATCCCTTCACCCGGATCCACCCAACACTCTACAGTCGGTTCCCTTAGGCTGCAACCACTAGCAGTGGCCTCCCTTGCCCCCGTGCCCTCGCAGCTACATTCGCCGCTGTCTGTTGCCTCTAGTCGTCGCCATCTTCACCGTAGTCTGTCGTACCTTGCTCTCTACTGGAATCCAACCCATGACGTCGCTACTCGACGTCAGTATAGCTCTCGCGTCGTGTTGAGGTATAGCCCGATCCGTAGGAACCCAAAGCCGGCTGTTTAACAAGATAAAAATCGTAATATTTCATTATCTTGGATTAAATCACTAATTGAAGATTAAATAATACGTGATTGTAGGTTGGTGATTGGTAATTGGTGATTGAGCATATAGGAGATCTGGACCCCGTTGATCGGAGACTTGTGGACGTTATTTCAGGCAAGTGAAACTTGCTCAGATTGTTGATAAAGCCATGTTAGGCTATTTTGTGAATTTGTGTAAAAGAGGCTAGTCGATGAAATGATAGTCGCCTAGACACCATGCTTGATCTAGTTTGACAACGAAGCTAGATCCAACACTATACTTGATCTAACTTGACAACGAAGCTAGATCCGACACCGTTGCCATGCCATTTCTTGCATATCACATGTCACGTTTATTTTGATATAACTGTATGCAATACGATAGCATGAGAAAAGAAATTGAATTGTACGCAATTCAATATCTGCTCTCATGCTATCGTATTGCATATCACATGCCATTTCATGCATTGAATGTCTTGTAATGAATGTGAGCACATGCTACTAATGAAATGTAAGCTGCGGCGAGTAGGATTTTGACTCCTACATCATGAATGAGGCTAGGTTAACCCTATGCCATAAACACTTCCTGGCACGTGATTTAGAAGATGAGCACCAGTTCATACACACGTGGAGGGATAAGGTTAAGCGGCCACTCAGCGTAGAAGTGTGCTCGTACAGCAACTTCAGCTGTATGGCGTAAACCCTGTGCACGACGTGAACGCCTGTTTTATTGCTTTTCATAAAATATTGTTTAGTAGCTTTTGCTACGACGTGCCATGCATCGTAAAATATCATGTTCATTATAAGTGTTGCATTCATGAAATAATATGCAATGTCATCATATTTAAAATTCTAAGTTGCATTCATCTTATAACTGTTATACTTTATGTTTCATTGCACAAAAGTCTCCCTTTCTCTTTTTGGAGATTTTGCTGACATGTGCCATTTTCTTTTTGGGTGTTACATGTCAGGCTTTGAGTCTGAGGTAGTTGCTGAGGACGACCAGGTTGTTGACGTCCAGTTCGAGGTTATCGGAACCAGTCCTAGTCTCAGTTGGAGGTTTTTCTTAGTTGTTGCTGTTAGTTTCGTTGCGTAGCACCATTTCTATGTTTTAGTTTCGACCATACTTATGCCTTTTTAAGACTCTCTTGTACTTCTTTTATGACTTACCTCTAGATGTTTGGAATAATAAATTGGATGTTGTTTGAATGTTGGTTCTTTATTGCAGGCGTTCAATTATTATTGTTGTTGTTGTTTCATTGCAATGCAAGAGCCTGCGAATGGATGAACACACAGACGCTTATAAGACTGTAGCTTCACAACTTCAAGTCTGAGCGGACCTCTTCGCGTCTCGCCTTCCATACTTGGGAAGCGGGACGTGACAGGTTTTTGTGGTGGACCATGCAGGTCGTTGCACCTGTGAAATATCGAAACAACGATAATAATAAAACATCCATTGAAACATTCGAAACATTCGAGTTATAAAATTTGAGTCTAATATGAAGGTTTTCCTTGTCTTAGATGGTAGGAAGACTTAGATAGACGTCCAAGTTTGATAGTCAGGTACCTTCATTAAGGTCATCTTAGGATACCTTAGCAGCCTCTCACCCAGCCCTGACCATATTAGACTTCTATAATTTTTTCCTTTAGTAGTTCGCTTGGGTCCATCAAATTTCGGGCCCAGCAGAACGTAATCTTGATCCTCTAAGGACCCTTTCCCTGAGATCTCTATTACACTCTAGTTCATTAGAAAGTCTTGGTGCTAAGTTCTCCTAATCTTTAGTCGGCCCGATAACTAAAACCCCCAATTCCTATCATTTTTCTAATCATTACACTTTTAAGCTAATGACCATAGAACCCCATCGTAGCAGAATCACTAAGTTATTTTTCCAGTCGTATTTACGTTTTGAATATTTGATTCACTTCCTTGCTCTCGATTCACGTGATTCCTTCGTGTCGTTCAACATCAATCGTTGAATCTTTTCCCTTTTCCATCCTAATCATTCGAAAAGTATTTTTAATATTATTTTTGAACTCCTCTCCCAGTTTAGATTATTTGAAAAAATTTAGCATGAGCTTAGACTTCCTACCCTTCGGTTGACTTAAATTCATCCTTTGAATTTTGAAACTTTTTACCGAAATCTTTAAACTACTACCTTATATATTTTCTAACCTATATCTTTTATACTCGTGTGAATATTTTACTTTCTTCATATAATGATTTTTCGATAATCCAATAAACCACTTCTTCTCTTATTATATATATATACTACCCAAACTTATTTCAAACAACTTATTGTACCGACCTCTAAATATTTTTCTATGCGAAAGAAAACTCCAACCTTCCAAGTATGTCCGCTTTTATATTCTTCGTTTTTCTTCCTACTCCAAAGTGTTTAGTATAAATCTAGTTCCAATTACAGAACATGCACTTCATCTCTATATTAATTATTTTTTGTCTAATCCCTACTTCATATTTTAACTTATATCATCTACACGCTATTTTCCTGTATTTTATAAGATATTATTATATCTTTCTTTCCTTACTTAAATATTCACAATTATATCCATGTTTCACCTAACCAAGCTATCTCATTATCCTCGCCTTATCTGAACCCGTTCATCCCGATCTTGTTTCGTTACGCTATTTGATTTCGGTTCCATTACTATTGCTTAGCATCCTACTAGTGCTTGTCGTTGCCTATGTCAGCCTTAGTGTAGTATGGTGGACCCATTAGTTTTTTGTGATGTCGTCGTGGTGCATGTATATAGGTAGAGTGTGTGGACCCGTGTGTGTGAACCCCTGCTTACCACTCATGTATGAGTGTGCTACACTTAGTATATTGATGATTGTCTATGGTGTTATATCTGCATACACAGTGTTATTCATGATATATATGAAGTTGTATCAATGATAGTATTTACATATGTGTGTGTGGATAGATGTACCATTTTAGGGATGTCTGTGTATATTAGAATTAATGCTGGAATATCTACTAGTGGTGTATATAGTTTGAAGGTACTTGTAAATGCTTGAAATAGTATACTACTATAGTCATGTGTATGTTAGGTGTTATGATAATAAGTGTACTTATAGTTAAGTGTGCAGGCCTATTATATAATCTATATGTTAGTACGTTTGATCGTGTGCTCGTACGTAGATATGTATGTGCTTAGTCATATGTAGATATATACTTACTGTATGAATATAAGTGATATACGTATGGTAATATGGTTATAATTTTGTATAGTATTACTTGCCTTTAAGGGATGTTGCGTGTGTGCGTGTATACCATGAGGTATACACGATTATTGTATGACGTAACTATGTATGGATAGGTATATGTAGTAGTATACTAATTATATGTAAATTGCAATGGTGTGAATATATTATAGTATGTAAAGTGATTGCATTATGGGAGTGTTACTTGACTAGGTTTAGGGTGTGATTGATACTATTGTGTGTATATGATAGCATGTGTTTTTGTTTGTATAGTGTGACGAGTAATATGATTACGTTGGGGGGGTGTGTGTATGTATGTATGTATGTATGTATGTATGTATATATGGGTAAAATGCGCCTGCTCTCAGCTCAGATGGGATTCATGCGCTCGACCCCTCCCTACCGTCCGATTCGATCCGTGATCATGGTAATATCTGACCTTTTGGTGCAATTACCAAAACGCCATTTAAGCTCTTTTCAGTGTGCCTCTGTACTAAATTACCTTTAAGCCCTTTGTTTGAAATGTCATTCCAATATTTGGGCTGCCTTTTTCATTATCACTATGCGTATCCTCTTCATATACGTTGTTTGCACTGTCATTTTCAGCTTCAATCTCATTTGGCATATCCTGATCATGCACAAAGGGTTCACTCTCTTCGATTTTCATTTTCTACATTAGAAACAAGTAAAAATATCGGTAATATTGACGCAGTATGACTACTATACATGTCTATCCAAGTAGCAGTAGATTATCATCAGCTTGTTAGTTGAAACCACACCACTATTACTAATCATGTTAAAAGGCCTTGCGTATTATAGCTATTCTTTTTCAATCTGATCTAATTGTTACCATCATATTCGATGACCAGATCAAATACATCAAAAAATCAAACATATCAACCGTTTTGCGCGGTGGGCAATATTATGTACGCCATTCGATCTATGTTGTTATGCTATATGAGCGGCTTCAGTAAGTTTTGATGGACATCTCATATTGCTTAACGTGCACAACGGGTGATATGTTTGAAGGGATTTGCGCGGAGAGTAATTTCCATCGCAACACTTCGCTAGTTTGGAAATTACTCACCGCGCAAAACGATACAAAAATTTAGCCCGTTGTGCGCGGAGAGGAATTTCCAGCGCTAATCGTCAAAAGGTTGGAAATTACTCACCGCGCAAAACCCTTCAAATATTTATCCCGTTGTGCGCGTTGAGCAATATGAGATGTCCAACAAATTAGGGATGCCGATCCTTACCTCGATGGAGGAGAGTAGGAGGGGAATCAACGAGCGTGTGATGGCCTGGATTTAGGGGCGATCTTAGGCGTGGGCTGTTGAAATCGAAGACATTGTGCAAAACTGGGGATCTACTCCAGCTTCTGTGTTTTGCGCGGGAGTGAGCTGTGAGCAAAAGAATTGGTGGCGATTGTATTTTAGTACAAAAGGGCTTAAAGGTAATTTAGTACAGAGGCGCATTGCAAAGAGCTTAAAGGGCGTTTTGGTAATTGCACCAGCGGATCGAATTAGACGGTGGGGAGGGGTCGAGCGCAGGAATCCAATCTGAGCTTGAGCGCAGACGCATTTTACCATATATATATATATATATATATATATATATATATATATATATATATATATATATAAGAGTGGTGTGTTGGTAAGGTATGCATATCGTGTTATGAATAATAAAGTATTCTGGTTCTTGTATGAGTCTTTGAGTCTCACTCATGCTTGAGTGGGTATACTCTAAGTATATTGTTATATTTGTTTGTGGTTTGTGTATAGTGCTGTGAACATAGTAGTGTGTGTAGCGATAGGTTTGGTTGTGCCTGGTTACGTTACGCATACGGTTGTGGGTGGCTATACCATTATATAGATATAGGTGTGGTTTTGTAGTATAGTTCATTACGAAGGTTTTACATGTTTGAATGTATGTATGCTAGCTAAACTAGGTGTGTAGAATGTGCTAAGTATATAGTGATATGAGTGGCATGTATGAATAGTATATTAGCGTGTGTGGGCGTGCACCATGCACGGGTAAGTATGTGCTTAGTTATATGTGTTTGCGACTATGGTATGTGTGTTCTATCTTAAATATAGTTATATGATTGAATGTGGTGTGTATATATGATGAAGTATCTGCGTGTATTTGAATAACCATATTTTTGTGTATTTATAGTCGTGGTGAATGTATATTAGATATAGCAAACATTATTTAATATTGTATGTTGTGATTACAGGTGTTGATATGTTTGGTGTCGAATATACACTAGGAGATATAGGGAGTAGTATATCCATGTTTGTTTTGTTCATATGTAGTTATCTATACGTGAAGTACTACGATGGTATTTGCTAGTATGAAACTATTTTTATGTAGGTGTCTGTACCATGGTTATGTGATAAGTGAGTGATAGTTATATAAGGGATGTACGTGACTATATGAATGATTAAAGTACACGTATAAATTTGACTATCTATGATAGGTATAAGTACAGAATGTGCATATATATATATACACATACACACACACACACACACACACACACACACACACACACACATATATACATACACGTATTTGTAGTATTAATGTTTGACTACCTAGTGCATATATAAGCACTTGCAGTAACTATACATGGTTTGAATTATAGTGTGATATGATTGGGGTAGTTACTAGAATGGCTAGATATATTTTTACTTCGAAAGTCCGAGGATGGACTTTGCTCTAAGGTGGGTAGGATGTCACGATTGCTTTTCGACCGTATGTTTTTCGTGCGCTTACCTTCTTGTTCGTATGCGTATTTTTGTGACCTCCTCCTGTATCCCGAATGCACGAAGTTATATGTCGTTGTGACCCTCAGAAGGAGTAGTTATATTATGGAATTTTTTGTGAACGTCATTTCACGGGTCGTTCTCCCATAAATCAGCGTTGATTGAAGGGGTGTCGTAACTTTAGACTTCGACGTTTGATCTTTTTATTTTTAGTTCCGTTCTCAGTTAACCTAGCATGTGACTGATCATCTTAGTCTCGATCCTCTCGTCGACACAGTCGTCCCGATATTTTTCTTGTATTTATCGGACGCCGTTAGACTCTCCTTTCACCCTAATCACTTTTTGTAATTAGCATAGACTTAACCCTAATTAAATTAAAACTAAATCAAATCTCTAGGATTACCTACGTATCACATGATATTTCCTTATCTATATGTCACACTAGATCTACCCTCCCCCTCACACACACACACTCTCTCCAATCACCTTAAATCTACCCCCCTTTTCACCCCAAATAGAAACTTCTCATTGTTATACGAAACTCAGCCACCCTAGGGTTTAACTCACGCACAGCCGCCACCTTCTTCCCATAGCAGCCGTCATCTTCCCTCGCCATCGCCGGCCCCTTGCCCATAGCCGCCGGCCACACAACTCCGACCACCCTCCTCCACAAACCTGCCGCACAACCCATCTTCTCCATGCAAAACTGCCCTTCCCCCCAAGCAGCTATCTGCCGCACTCCCCCACAAACGGTAGCCCAGCTTGTCGCACAGCCCCCTAAACATCCCCACGGCCGGCCACCTCCGGTCACTCATCTATCTGGCCAACCCACCGCCTACACAAACAGCCGCGGCGTACCCCCCAGAGCTGCCGCAACCCTCCCTCCCTCTCTAAACAGTCGCACAGCCCTTCCTCCTCCACGACAGTTCGGCCACCACCCATCAGGCCACCTCCCATAGCCGCACGATACCCGAGCCCCTTGCCTTCAACAACCCCCGCACGGCAGCCCCCATTAACTACCGAGGCCTCTCTCCCTTCACCCTGATCCACCCAGCACTCTACAGCCGGTTCCCTTAGGCCGCAACCACTAGCAGTGGCCTCCCTTGCCCCCGTGCCCCCGCGGCCACCTTCGCCACTGTCCGTTGCCTCTAGTCGTTGCCATCTTCGCCGTAGTCTGCCGTACCTTGCTCGCTATCGGAATCCAACCCCTGACATCGCTACCCGACGTCAGTGTAGCTCTCGCGTCGTGTTGAGGTATATATTGATCGCGTCCGAGTTACACCCGAAAAACGACTTGTAGTATTACCGCAAGCGCACGGTGTAGCGGCGAGCGGGTATCAAACTCAGGGAGGAAAAATGACCGTGTCTTTTTCCAATCACCTAGCTATCAAGAGAATCAAGAATAGTTTGGTGTAATAGTCACAATCGTTCAAGTATCAAGAGAAATATCAATATAATGAAGCGTCTAGGGATAGGAAATCCCCACTACGGACCTTCTCTCGTCCTTGTGAATCATAAGTTTCATTATTGCTAAGCTTGAATATAGGTGAACTAGTCGCAACTTAATGTAGAACCAAGCGCACGCTCTCGTGCTATTGCCGGTCTATAGCAAACCTAGGATATGGCCCACTCTCGTGCAAACCCTAGCCTAAGCCGCTAGCGGGAAGAACGACATCATTGTTCAATCATATCTCGAGCCCACTCTCGTGCAAACTTGAGCTACGACCTAGGTTATGATAGTTCCTATCCGTCCAATCACTTGCAAACGGATATTAGTATAGAATCACAATTAAAAATCCTAGCTTTGGCCCAATCTCTTGCAAACCAAATTTAGAGAAATCCAATTGCCAATTTAAATCGAATATCTAGGCCTTCCTATCAATTGGGATCCAATCTCTTGCAAATCCCAATCGATATGAATTCCTAGCTACCTGTAATCTATCGATCAAAACCTAACCTTAATCAATTCTAGCAACAAATCTACAAATTCATCACAATTAAGAGATAGGGTCCATTGGGTTCATCCACATGCCCTAGGACGATGGCACTACTCACAAAGCATCATGCAAATATCAAAAAAATCAATAATAATCGCGGCATAATTCATTGCAAAAGAGAAATAATGCATAAAAATCGAGTTTTTAATAGAAATAGACAAACCAACGTAATTGCCGACGATCTCCAGCTGAGATTTCACAAAGAGTAGCCGTCAAAATCCTAAAAGAAAGTCTAAAAATTAATTGTTCAAAAGCTCTCTAAACTAGGGTAAAAACAGGGTTTAAATACCCTCTAAAATCGACCAAAAAATCGTGCCCAAATTGCTCCTGCGCAGCCCAGAAATCGCAGTCCTAACAGCAGTCGGAGAGGGTCACTCGGCCGAGTGACCCTTGTCACTCTGCCGAGTGACAAACACTGTAAAAAAACAGTAACTTCAGATGTTTCAGGGTTTGTCTTCAGGGGGTGGCTCGGCCGAGTGGCTTCTTTACTCGGCCGAGTGAGCATTCATGCTCGGCCGAGTGGGGCCTCCTCAGGATCTCTGAAATTTCCAGTATCTCTGGCCTTTCTCTGGACGATTTCCCTGTACCACTCGGGCGAGTGAAGTTTATCACTCGGCCGAGTGGGATTTCTTCATTCGACCGAGTATACGCTGAAATCATCCTGTGCGTATCCGTTCTGGTCGGCCGAGTGGGACTTCTTGTTCGGCCGAGTGGTTGGTCTAATCGGCCGAGTGATGTGCTGAAATGCTCGTTTCTTCTTCTTTTTGCCTCCTCGTCGCTCCTATTGATTTCCTTCTTCTTCCGCTCATTCTCAATTGCTGATAAGCCCTCGAATGAGTCGTTGGCGACACTCCTAAGCGCTTGCAAATCCCTTGATCTCAAAATCGCTCCAGATCGCTCCATATTTCCTGAAATACGACAAAAACAAGAAATAGTGAAAAACATCGCAATATTGTCGAATAATTGTGAAAAACGCAATATGGACGATCAAAATGACATGCAAACATGCAGAAAAAAGGTATAAAATATGGAGTGATCATATACCGATCCGTAGAAACCCACACCCGCCTGTTTAACAAGATAAAAATCATCATATTTCATTGTCTTGGATTAAATCACTAATTGAAAATTAAATAATACGGGACTGTAGGTTGGTGATTGGTGATTGGTGATTGAGCACATAGGAGATCTGGACCCTGTTGATTGGAGACTTGTGGACGCTATTTCAGGCAAGTGAAACTTGCTCAGATTATTGTTAAAGCCATGTTTAAGCTATTTTGTGAATTTGTGTAAAAGAGGCTAGACGATGAAATGATAGTCGCATAGACACCATGCTTGATCTAGTTTGACAACGAAGCTAGATCCGACACCATACTTGATCTAGCTTGACAACGAAGCTAGATCCGACAC